>CM053786.1:760681348-761348848 GCA_028749045.1 Cupressus sempervirens | reverse complement strand
TTGATCTCTTTGTAATTTATTCATTCACTTTTGATAATAAAAATTTCTCTTTTTTGCTTATCAAGAATGTCTCATTTGGAGATCTTAGAATTCCAACCTCCATAGCTCTTTGCTCCTCTCTTTCTGTGACAAGTGTTTGCATGCAAGTGATTCTTGGGAGCTGTGGGGTTGATCTTTCATCAACTTCAACATGGTATCAAGGTTCCAGATCTTAATGCTCATCTTCTATTTATGAGAGGTCTAGCTTAGTTTTCAGATCTATGCTTTTTCTTTCAAAAGGTTTAATTTTTTAGAGTTATTTTCTATTGAATTTGGGGGACATTTATTGTGAATCTGGGGGACATTTATTGTGATAATATAATTATATAAATTATAGGATGAATGAGACATTTGTTAAATTAATGGGGTAACGTGTGAAGAATGGTGACCCTCGCTGAAGGGGCATCACCGATAGATATAAAATAAGATTGAATCTTCCTCTCTTGATATGGATATTACACAATACTACAACAAATGAAATAATAAGCTAATCTACAATGTTTGGAGGAGATGATAACCGTTCATCAACAATTGAAAGGGAAATGTTAATGCCCATAGTTAAAACAAACACATTAGTAACAACATGATATTGAATAGCAACTCAATCTTAGGAATCAACAGTTCCTATATTTTGGGGCAGTTTGCTAAACACAACAAAGAGATGACAAGCAACATTTATAAGTTGAGACTATTTTTACATTCTTGGAAATCCCCATATAATGATAATAGTAATAATAATAATAACATTGTTGTGGCAACTATCTTCTTAATTCAAATCCACAACAAAGAGAGTCTGAAGAAGCTAAAACAACAAGAGTGATAAATCCTTAGTGTGGTCCCTTAGAGTGATAGATGGGCAGAGGCATAGGAAAAGAGCAAAACACCAAACACAATGTGCTGCGGTACCAAAAATAATAATAATATTTCATTCACTGTGATATCAAATGAATACATAGTACCTTTTTTATAGAAAAATGTATAATATTGTAGAGAAATCTAGCAATAGCCGAAAAGAAAAAATATCTACAAACTTCTAGAAAATATTACAACCAACTCAAACTTTTGGAAAATACTTCAGCCGACACAACCTAAACCTAAACCTAATAATCTAGAAACATCTAATGAAAAACGATTAATTCTAAGTAGAAATTAATATTTCTAACACTCCCCCCTAATTTCTACTATCTACATCATGAATATTTACAATTCCCAATGCTTCCCTTAAAATTTCAAATTGTCCCAGTGCTAAAGCCTTGGTGAAGATATCTGCAAGTTGCTCCATTGATCTGCTATTTTGTAGATTAATTTCTGTGTTATTAACTAGCTCTCTAATGAAATGATACCTTGTGTCAATATGCTTTGTCCTCTTGTGAAACACATGGTTCTTTGAAAGTGCAATAGCAGACTTGTTATCACAATAGATTGTAGTAGGTCCATCTTGAACTTGCATTAAGTCTTCCAAAATCCTTCACATTCATATTGCTTGACACACTATTGTTGTTCTTGCTACATACTTTGCTTTAGTTGATGAGAGAGTGACAAAAGGTTGCTTCTTTGATGTCTAGGCTACAACACCTATCCCAAGATGAAATGCATATCCGTATGTGCTCCTTCTATCCTCAGTATTCCTTGCAAAATCACTATCTGTATATCCAACTAATTGAAAATCATCTGAAGTAGAATACAAAATGCCATGATTCATAGTTCCTGCAATATATCTCAAAATTCTTTTTCCTACCTACCAATGTGAGTTCTTAGGTGATTTCATGAATCTAGAGATTAAACTCACTCCATACATAATATTTGGTCTAGTAGTAGCGAGATACATCAAACTACCAACCAATCTTCTAAATATAATTGAGTCAAAAATTTTCTCAGTATCTTTTCTATTTAGTTTGGTGCCTACTACCATAGGTGTAGAAACTGGACTGCAATTTATCAATCTAAATCTTTTCAAAATATCTTTTGCATATTTACTTTGGCAAATGAAAATTCCTTTATCACTTTGAGTAACTTCAATGCCAAGAAAATATTTCATCAATCTTAGATCTGTCATTTCAAATTCTTTTTTCATTGCTGATTTAAACATGTCAATAGATAAATTGCCTTTGAAGATCAAATCATTAACATATAAACAAACAATTAAAATCTAACCTTGTTCATTGATCTTGGTATATAAAGTAGGTTTGCTGGTGCTTCTCTTGAATCCATTCTCCATCATGTATGAATCTATTTCGCTGTACCAGGCTCTTGGAGCTTGCTTCAATCCATAGAGCACCCTCTTCAAATTATAAACTTTGTCTTCATGTCCTCTTATTTCATATCCTAATGGTTGCTATACATAGAATTCTTCTTCCAAATATCCATTTAAAAATGCTGATTTGACATCCATTTGGTGAACTGTCCATTTGTTTTGAGTTGCAATAGCTAATACTATTATGATAGTATCAAGTCTTGCTATAGGTGCAAATGTCTCCTTATAGTCAACCCCATATTCTTGTGAAAATCCCTTAGCAACTAACCTTGCCTTATATTTGTCTACATCTCCATTAGCTTTAAACTTAGTCTTATAAACCCATTTTACTCCAATGCAATCTTTGTTCTTAGGAAAATCAACTAATTCCCATGTATCATTTCTTTCAATTGATTCAATTTCATCATTCATTGCATTAATACAATGTTCTTCCTTAGTTGCATCTTCAAAATATATAGGATCTTAAGCAAAAATAGAAAAATTTGATTGCAAATCTATTTTACTTCCTTGATCATAAATCTCACTCAAGCTTCTAGTTTTCTTGCTTGTAATCCTTGATCTCAATTGTGCAAGTATAGGGTTTGAATCATTACTTACTTGTGAATTTTAAGATTCTCCATGTTCAACTTAATTTTCTAAGTGATCTTCTTGTGGACTTTGTGGTGGAGTTCCTTCTTGGTCACTTGGTTGATCCTCTTGGTCTTCATGATCCTTTTTATCCTTCTCACCATATGGTATTGTTGTAGTACATGTAATATTTGTATCTATATTTCTATCCCAAGATTCATCCTCTTTAAATAAAACATCCCTACTCATAATGACTTTTCTGGTGATAGGATTAAACAACCTATATGCCTTAGATTTCTCATCATAGCTAACAAAAATGCATTTCTCACTCTTATAATCTAATTTAATTCTAGTTTCTTTTGGAACATGTGCATATGCAATACAACCAAATACTTTGAGATGAGAAACACTATGAATCTTACCACTCCATGCTTGTTGTGCAATCATGTCCCTCACAATCTTTGTTGGACTCCTATTCAGGATATAAACAACACAAGAAACTGCCTCAGCCCAAGACTCATTAGGAAGATTCTTACCTTTCAACATGCTCCTTGCTATCTCCATTATTTTCCTATTCTTTCTCTCTGCAACACCATTTTTCTGTGGTGTGTAACTGGTAGTAAATTTCTTTTTGATTCCATGATCCCTGCAAAAATCAAAAAAATCATTTGACTTATACTCTCCTCCTCTACCAAATCTCAATACCTTGATAGGTAAACCACTTTGTTTCTCAGCAAAAGCCTTGAATTCTTAAAATTTGCTAAAAGTTTTAGATTTGTATTTAGGAAAGTAAACCCATGTCTTTCTACTGAATTCATCAATAAATGTTAAGAAATGAATGTTCCCCCCTAATCATGGCATTTTCATTGGACTACATATATCTGAATGCACAATTTCTAAAGGTACCCTTGCTCTATATGACATCCCTTTTGGAAAACTCTCTCTATGATGTTTGGCCAAAATACAACTTTCACATGGACTTAATGATGATTGGGGTAAGCCTCTTACCATTTCCTTTCTTTGCAATATCAATAATCCTTTGAAATTTAGATGTCCATAGCTCAAGTGTGCTCAAGTGCCATATCCATGCCTGATCTTGACTTGTTGCGTTGAAACTTGCTGGAATTTCATCAACCATATTGCTCCTCATTCAAAGTGGAAACAATATATTATTTTTCATTTCTACACTTGCAATCACCAAGTTACTAGGAGGCATATCAAATATAGTGCACACATTTTTCTCAAAAATAGCTCTATAACCTTTTTGACTAAGTTGCCCTACACTTATAAGATTATGTTTCAAACCAGGTACAAAGTATACATCAAAAATAGATTTCTTACCTTGCTTTGTTATGACATTTATTGTACCTTTTCCACTTACTTCCACTATCTCATTGTTTCCCAACTTCACTTCTGATTTAATTGATCTAAAGAAGCTTTCAAGATAATCTTTGTTACCTGTCATATGCTTGTTGCAACCACTATCTAGAAACCAAAAATCATTTGAATTCTCTTGGGCTACATTGCAAGTTATAAACAATGTCTCAGAACTACTCTAAAAAATATTTGCATTTTGCTTACTCATATCAGCTTGTTTCTTTTTACACTCATTTGCAAAATGTCCAAACTTCTTGCAGTAATAACATTGAACATTTTTTTTTATCATACCTTTATGATGTTTGGCTATTATTGAATCCCCTTGATTTGAAGTATTGATTTCTCCTTCCTCTTGGATCTGGACTCTTTCCTTCTTCCTTTTGAAAATTATATTTGCCTCTTCCTCTTCCTCTAAATCTAGAATATCCTCTTCCTCTGCCTCTACCAAATGTCATTTGTGTTTTGAATGCATTCTCCAGTGAATTACCATTACCCTTGTTCAACCTGTCTTCATGATTATAAAAGGATCCAAACACCTCATCTATGGATAATGTTGTTAAATCCTTAGATTCTTCAATTGCAACCACAATATTATCAAATTTAGGAGGCAAACTTCTTAAAATCTTCTCTACAACTTTCTAATCAATAAGCTCATCACCATTCATCCTTACTTGATCAACCACATTCATTACACGATTTGAAAATTGGTTTACAGAATCAGAATCCTTCATTTGTAAATTTTCAAATTCTGTTCTAAATGCTTGTAATTTAACATTATTTACCTTACTTGTACCTTGATATGCAGTCTCAAGAATGTCCCAAGCTTGCTTGGCTATAACATCTAGCTTAATTTTTCCAAGAACCGAGTCATCCAAAGCTTGTCCAATAAATTGCAAAGATTTTTTACTCTTCTACATATTTTCAGCAAGGTTTTTCTTTTAATTAGCATTTAAAGTAGACTCATCTACAGGTTCAACATAACCATTTAAGGTTATATCTAATAACTCATAGCAATAATATATAAGCTTCATTCTAAAAGCCCAATCATCATAATTCTTTCTAGAAAACATTGGAATTGAAGCCTGAAAACTCCTTGAAGCCATGCCTGATAGAAACTTATAAACAAAATTCACAAATATAACAAACCCTAAATAGGGAAATAAGAAACTTATAGATTTCACAATAACTTTCTATCCCCTTTATCTACTGCAGTCCTCCTTATGCACAATCCTTCAAACACCTCTTCTTAACCTTGCTCCAATACTAGTCTAATAGATGGGCAGAGACACAGGAAAAGAGTAAAACACCAAACACAATGTGTTGTGGCACAATAAAAATATATTATATTTCATTCACCGTGATATCAAATGAATACATAGTGCCCTTTTTTTATAGGAAAATGTATAATATACTAGAGAAATCTAGCATTAGCTGACAAGACAAAATATGTACAAACTTTTGGAAAATACTAGAACTAACTCTCACTTCTGGAAAATACTTCAGCCGACACAACCTAAACCTAAACCTAATAATCTAGAAACATCTAATGATAGACGATTAATTCTAAGTAGAAATTAATATTTCTAACATAGAGATCATTAAAACTTTTTTAGTTCATTTCATATACAATCATTTTAATAATACTCTGTATGCACGATGAAATCAGTATGAGAAGTGCCATATCATGTTAAAGTATATGGGTGATCTGTAAGTGTAATAGGTGGTGAAACAAAAAGAGAACATCCCTTGCTCGTCTTGTTTATCTCATTTCTCACACAAGTGGAATAAATCCTTTTCTCCCCTAAGGAACGAGAATATTATAAATGCCAACGGAAGCCACACTATTGACTATAATGGCACTAAAATAATACATCGTTCCATCTATTTGTGGTTGAGAAATATATAGTATGGAGCCCATTGCCAATAATGCATCATTTCCTCATAAATGGAAGTAATTCTCATTTCTGCAATCTAAATATGTTTTGTTTTCAAGATCATATTCTGTGAAGATTTTGTTATGTTGTTGTAATGATTGCGCCTGTAGAACCAATACCACGTCAACAATCTCCATAAAATGCAAAAAAATTAACACAAGTCAAAGTTAATGAATACTCATCAATCAACAATAGTTAATTTAAAATTGCCATTAATTTTAGCATAAATGATACATATAAATATATGCTCAAATCTAAAAGAAACTATAATTTCGTTACTAGAATACCATGATGTACCGATTATGTCGACCATTTTGACAGAAGCTCTAGAACCTGTCTAAGAACACAAGGGCGAGAATATTGTATGAGTGCTTTACCACCCTACCACGAGGCTTTTAGGCTTCCCTAGAATCTTTCCTAAAATGAAAGATACCCAACCCGACATCGAGGGAGACTAAATAGGTAAAACCAAGAAAGTAATGAAACTGTGCAACACATTGTCTACAATTCAACCAGACAAGTAACACATCTTTGCAAGACAAGTAACACTATTTTTTTTAGCCAAATGCAAAATGATATATTTCAACCAATTACATAGGAAAAGTAATTAAGCTATATAGGTTTCTTCTCATATATCCATCAGGAAGGCATATCACACGTTAAGGAAAACTCTTTCCAAAAATTGGGACTTCACCTTGTAATAGTAAGGTAGTAATATCACTCTCTTAGTGGCTCATAGTTCATTTCAATTAAATCATGTCACAATAAATCTAAATATTGACAACACTATCAATACTTAGTCATCTCTATGTGCAATATTTCTAGATATCTAATCCAATGTAGGCAACAATTATTTATTCCACATGAAACAAGTCAACTACCTAATATAATTGTGCATCCATAATGCTCAAGGTGCATCCATTATATAATATTTTCAATCACATATGATCACATTTGTCCTGCATGTTTTCCTCTAAATAAAAGGTCTACTCTTTAGCCAAAATATATTATAAGAAAAGGAATAATTGATGATTAGTCATTATGATGATTTAAACATAATAATAATTACATCAAAGAGCTTCTTCCATAGTAATGAAATAAACAAGAATTTAGGTCAATTCATACCGTACTTGCCATCTAGATGGACTTTTGACCATGCATAGAAAATGTATATGCAATAACAACTTAGACCAAAGCAACTCAATGATCACATTACTGGCATGTAGCTAAATACATAAGCCAACATATTATTCCATCCTAACTTCTCGTACAATAATATCATAGTTGACCACACATCATCAATGATAACTATTGCAAGATAATATAAACTTCCACATATTACATTGTCATGGAAAGCATATCACGACACAACCACATCGTATTAAGTAGACAATACAAAGACATTCTTCTTACACATACTAAGATAATTTTAATATTCCTTTAAGTATACCAACACCATTTTAGTAGTGTAAGGAAATACTCATTTTTCTCACTAAAATGTGTCTAATTTAACAAAATTTCTTCTTCAACTCCTTGGAAGACAAAAGACAAGACTTTTCAAAGTTACAATCTATCACTTCAAAATTGGATTACATCTACAACCCTCATAGCTCTTCACTAAATCCTTGTAGTTCAATTTGTTTCAATTTAAAGTCTAACCCCTCTAAAAGTTTACACTCAAGATACTAACTATGAACATTTCCATCTTTGTCCCAACTTTGACAACCAAAAAAAGATTAGCAAAGTTTAAACTTGTTGTTGAATTTTATACTTCTTGGTTTAAAAAGAAAATCTCGTAAGTGTGCATTCTTCTAGCATAAGCTATGTGTTTTCTATTCAAAACAAAATCTAGCCAATGTACAACATCTAAGGGGCATTAGTAGTCAGGGAAGAACTGTAGGTTAGCAAGAGTTACAATGCTGTTCTGTACTACATGCAGACATATTCAATCCACTTCCCTATGCACTGTAGTACAAAAATTCATTCATCACAAACATTCTTGTGCAATTCAAAAAGATAGTGTAGGGTGTTAGATTATACAACTAAGGCCACATCTGAGAAGCTGAGTTTCCTAGTTAAGGAGGAGGCGTAACCCTAGTCATATAAACTCTTGATGGTTCTCCAAATGAAAAAAATCTATTGGACCAACTCAGATTACACAACTTCCTTCCTAATCGCATTAACAATCATGAACTCGTTGACAAAAAAAGTGTTATTTTAAGGTAGTTGTCTTGGAGATTTTTTGGTCAATAAAATGTTTTCCTGCATAAATTTGTGTTGCAACTAGATACAACACAAATTTCATAGTATGCACAGCTTAACATCTTACACTTAGTGCAATTCTTACTCAAGCATAAGGTAAAAACAATTGATGGATGTATCTAAGAATAACAAGCTCGTTCTAATTCAGTCACCCGATCTTTATTTCTATTTCTTTAAGTTTCAATGAAAACATAGCATTCAAAAATTATATAAGCAAGAGAAAGGATGAAGAACCTGGTACAACTATTGTTAACCCGATTCCTTGCCAAAATTACAACTCAATCTTCTTCCTCTAGCCTTAGGCATCCAAGTTTCCTTACGAGAAATTTCTGTAGGGCAAGCCATTGGTAAGCTTTCTTCACATCCTTTTCACTGGCATCAGGTTTCAATGTAAGCTTCCCACAACTAATAGATGCCATTGCCCTTGCATTTCTTTTGGACGAGAATTTTCTCTCTTCCCGATCTTTCCTTCCAAACATGACATTCAAATTTCCATTGACGCCCATAAACTTTCCAGTTGTGCCAACCATAACCAATTTGAAACCCAATTACCAAAATGAAAAGCTAAATCTCTCAAATTTTATACCTTGATTATCAAAGATAATCTCCAATCTAGTCCTCAAAATGCTCAAAATTCCTCCAAAGTGTGATTCCCTCGAGGTCTTTCTTGATGTTAGAGCTCGTAATTAGTGAAGTGAACGAGCGTGGAGGAAGCATTGAGGATGAATAATCTTTGTCTACTACTTCACTCAAACTGGAACTTTTTGGGATGTCCTCCACAGTATTTGATATTTACCAAGTCTTTGGCATCTCCTACTCAAACATTTTGTTGTTTGCAGTTGGCTATGGTTGAATTTAGCATCTATTGACAAAAATGAGGTGCTGGTAAGAGTGATGTTGGAGATCACAACAACCATTATAGGATGATAAGGTGGCATTGCAGCCTTTCCCAATATAGTAGAGAAGATGTGCATCCCTGATCAAAAAGTAAGTTCTTTCCTAACATTCTAAATACCATTTTAAAATAATTCACAACATGTTTAACAAACACAACCATTATTTTTTATACAAAAAGGTCAAACATGTTTAGTTAAAGTCCAAGTGGCATTCCACTACCAAATCATTTGGTAGTGGATGGAGTGGGATGTGACATCCTCATCTCCTTAGAAAATGCATCGTCCTCGATGCTGATATGCTAAAAGCTTACATTCATATCCATAGAATTTCAAAAATCTTATATTTGCAATGATTGATAATGTAATTCTAGCAACACTATTGACTTTCATCTACTCATTTAAAATGAAAATTTTGTTTCCTTAAATGAAACCTACATTTCATTAACACATTAACACATTACTCTCATAGAAATATCTTTTCAAGACAATATTAACATATAGTTCAAGTAACAAGTTGGAGAAAATAACACACATTCAGTATAAGCGCATGTATAATTAATCATTTCAAGAACTTTTTCTATGTGTGAGTGTGTGAATTCTAGTTGGCTATGGTTGAATTTGGGATCTATTAACAGAAATGAGGTGATAGCGAGAGCGGTGCTGGAGATCATGACAACCATTACAGGATGATAAGGTGGCATTGCAACCTTGCCCAATATAGTAGAGAAGATGTGCATCCCTGATCAATGAATTAGTTCTTTTCTAATATTCCAAATACCGTTTTAAAATAATTCGTAGCATGTCTAACTAACACAACCATTTTTTATACAAAAAGGTAAAATATATTTAGTTAAATTCCAAGTGGTATTCCACTACCAAATCATTTGGTAGTGGATGGAGTGGGTTGTGACATCCTCCTCTCCTTAGAAAATACATCGTCCTCGATGCTGATATGTTAAAGCTTACAATCATATCCATAGAATTTCAAAACTTCCATATTTGGAATGATTGATAATGTAATTCTAGCAACAATATTGATTTTCATCTACTCAAATTGTAAGAAAAAGTGATTGAAATGATAAAATATAATAAAATGAAATAGCATGAAATAATAGATTTAATCCAAGAGAGCAAGAAGAGTTTTACCATACAAATGATATAAGATCAATGGAGTAATACCAAAAAGGAGGCAACACAAGAGACAAGGATTTGATAAGGGGAAAGCAAAGAAAACCCCTTGTGAGTATTATGAATGAGGCAAAAGCCTAAGAATGAGAGAGAGAGAGAAGAAATGGAGCAAAATAGCTCATTTACAATAACATTAAAAATTTGATGTGAATAATAGAGACTAGATGAAAATGAGAGAGAGAAGCACCTCTTTTAAAGAGATGAGAAAGAAGTTGCATGTCTTTGCATGTGTAACTCCCATTTCTATGAATGCCACATTCATAAAAGGTGTGTGCAAAGTGTCAAGTTCCTCTTACGGAGGAATATCTATTTTCTTTATTAAAGGAAATATAAAAATGAGTTGTCCTCACAAGTGGACAATAGGACAAGAATGACATGTCTTTTACATGTGAACTAGAGGACAAATAAATAATACATAAGGGATACCTTGATTTATCCCAATAAATAAATAAATACAACCAAGGAAAGAATATTAATTCTAACACCCCCCTTTAATCTTTACTTGAGGAGATGTTGTCAAAACCAATTTACAATATTACAACTTGATTTTTTTGAAATATCTTCATTGTGCAAGAGGTCTCTTATTATCATGGGTACATCATTGGAGAGCCAAGAGAAGTGGATAATTCTTCAAGTGTGTTACATCTTCAAGTGGATTCATGTGGCATAAGATCTGTACAACAAATAATGATATCTTGTATGTGCCTTGATGGATTACTTGAAACATAGAAACAAAGGCAATTATCCACAAGGATAATTTTATCTTATATTCAAGTTAGAAACTTTTTATGTATAAGTAAATTCTCATAGAGTAAATATAACTATAACTTGGTACCACAAAAAAATCAAGATAAATCATATCCTGCAAAGAACAAATATGTTATCAAAACTTTTAAGAAAAGACCATAGAAAAGGTTGTAGGAGTTGAGAATCTGACTCCGATAATGCGCCAAGATCACCTGCAGTGCAAATAACTTGCTGAAGAAAAGCCTAGGGAGCAAAGAGCTTGAAGCAAAAAACGCACAAGAATGTTTCACAATAGAAAATTAGAATTGCTATGTGAAAAATGGAATGTATTACAATGAGAGAGAGACCATTTAAAAAGGCCTCATGGAAGCTTGTAGAACAAGCTGGAAGGAGGTAGAGGACAAAAATGACAACTCAGCACATATCCATAAAAAGTGGAATATGCTAAAAAAGGAGCAAACTCCTGAGTTGTCAACAACTAACCACTACATGCATTAAATACTAAATATTAAATAAATGCATTAACCTAAGTAAGCTTAAGTAATAGAATAAATAAATAATTATTAATTATTTACTCTAACACCCCCCCTTAAGTGCAACTTAGGGGAATGCCTTAAGCTCCCAAAACTAAGATGAAATGCATAATGGGTCCTGGCAACGAGGCCATGTTAGGTACCCATGTACAATGAAAAGAAAAGAAACATGAAGGAAGGAAGGAAGGCCTCAACCAATCCCCCCAAGGACAACTTCCATCAAAAAAGAGTCAACAGACCCGCTCAAAACCATAAGTAAAACCAGCCCCCCCATGAGAGATACTAGAGCCTCCCCAGAATAAAGGAGCCCCTAAAGGAGGGATCAAACCAATGCAACTCCAATGTGGAAGAAACAAGGGTACGTAACAAGGGAATCCTTGAATGAGAGGCAAAATTGGAAAGCCTAGTTGAGGCCCAGGGGAGAATGTATGAGGATCTGGAAATGGAATCCCCAAGGTAGGTGTGATGACACTATCATGAATGTCCACTGTAGTATCTGCAACAAGTGTATCTGGAGTCTCAATAAATGAAGCTGGAAGATCAGGTGGAGCGGAAGGAGAATCTTGCAGAGAAGAAAAGCCCTCAACTGGATGTGGCGTGGCAGTCAAAATAGGGATCTTAGGAACAATACAAAGGTTCAAGTATCCTGACTGCACCACATGATGCTCCTACAAAAGAGAAGTAGTGTGCTTCAACAATGGAGATGGTGGACCAAAGTGTGAGAAGGTGTAGAGATGAGTGGAAGGATCAACTGCCCCTGTAGCAATAAGATCTCTTGTAGCACGATCTCGAATGAAGACTGAATCAGTAGTGAACTCAACTGTCTTCCCTGATCCACTGCGTGTAATCTGAGAAATCGAGAGAAGGTTAGCAGACAAAGATGGAACATACAATACATCATTGAATATACCATCTTGGATGGGAACTAAACCTTTCCCGTAGACTGGTAATGTAGTGTTATTCCCCATGAGAATGTGAGGAATAGGAGAAGCCTCAAGAGTGGAGAAGACACCTTGAGAAGATGTCATATGGTGAGAAGCACCTGAATCTAGTATCCAAGGAACCTATGAAGGAGATGCAATGAAAGCCTGTAATGCATGACCCTTTCCAAGATCTGATTTAGATGTTGAAGAGGTGGAAGAAGCTTGAAAAGAAGACCCTTGTGAGGTAGAAGAGGATGGAGAGGAAATAGTGCTCTTCTGAAGGAGAGCGTGCAAATCGGCAATCTGTTTCTCATAGCCATCACATCTCTTCTGAAAACAACGTGCCTCATCATGAAATCCTTTCCCACAATGGGAACAGGTAGGAGTTGCGGTCTTCTTTTTCTCCTTCTTCTTAGAAGATGATGAACCAGTAGAAGAGGGATCTGATATCTGTGTTGACTTCTGCTCCTGTGTAAGCAATGCTTGTGACTGTGAACCTGAAAGTGAATCCATTTGAGTGATCTTGGACTGTTCACGGGTTAACCGATCACAAAATATTTCAAATGAAGGCATCCTATGCCTATCACCCAAGGCATCCATAGTGGAGTAGAAAGTGGAAGAGAAGATCTGATACTGTCCCTTTAACTTTGAGAGTATCAAAAAGATACACTCATCATCTGTTTTGTTCTTCCCACATCCCTGCAAAAGTGTACGTAGAGATTTGAACTTCATCAAGAAGTCCTCAATGGTGGGAAAGCTATCAGGTGTCAAAGAAGTCAACTCTGTATCTAGCTGAAGTGCCCGAAACTCATTCACTTGGCCAAACAAAGTCTAAAATTTGAGCCAATAAGCTCGTGGAGTAGTCAAACCATCCAAGTGGAATAGTAGATTGTCTGAAATGTTCAGTGCAATCAATCCCATGGCCTCATCCATTTTGTTCCTATGCTGAAGAACCTCAAAAGCTCGTGTAAGAACAGGTTGATTCTCATCCAAACATGACCATAAACCCCTTGACATGAGAAGTCTAGTCATTTGTGCCTTCCACGTGTGGTAGTTGTGTGGTGTGAGACAGGATATAGATGGATCCGCCATTGAGAGAAAGAAGAAGACGGAAGTAGAAGGGTCTTAACTGAAGTAAATTATAGAAAAAAAAGACACCCCCCCACAAACGTACAAGAATATATCCCAAATACCACAAAAAAAAACTAAGGAAGGCAAAAAACTGGAAAGGAACCTGGATTTGTTGATGCAGAGTAAGAGGAAACAGAAGCCTCTACTTTGACGCCAAAAATGGAAGCCCAAACGAACTCAAAATCATACAAAACCAGCACCAATGTCTCCGTCTTTGAGTCAGCTTTCTAACACTTCTTTCGGAATCGAGAAAAGACCTCCGTATGCTCAAGTTATAGCCAAAAAACCGACTGCTGCTCCAAAAATGCACTTGCTAGAAAATTACAGACATTGGCCTAAATTTGATGGCCGTATGCCCGTCACAAGATTGTCGCCGGCAAAAAAATCCGATCATCAAAAAAAGACGTCAGCAAGTCATAAAGTGACGTCACTACCGGAAAGGCCGTAGAGTGGCATCGGAGCAGTGTCCGCCGACGGTGGTGGCGCCCGAGAGGAAAACTCGGCGGCGCAATTGTCGTCACGGCGGGTTGCAGCGGCGGGGCGAAAGCTTCTGCGGCAGTGGCGGAGGCTCCGCTGCGGCTGCAGAGAGCTGAGGCGGCGTGGCTGAAGCTCCGCTGCGGCGGCGGAGAGCGGAGGCGACGCCAGAAAAAATAGCGGACCTGCTGCGGCGTCGGGCGGGCGGAGAACAGATGACGGCGACAGCGGTGAGTGGTTGCAGGGTGGCCGCCAGGTGGCGCTCCGACGCTGCTACGGTGGTCGCCCTTTTAAAATTTTTTTTTTCCTTTTTCGGCCGTACAGTCCGTACGACAGTGCCCTAGAGGCCTTAAAAAATCTCCAAAAATGCCTTGTGTCCGAAATCGAAAAATTTTATATGATTTTTGACTGTAAATGGCCTTCCAGATTCAATGGTGGCATTCGTTTGGGCTGAAAATGCTCTGAAAAATTGATCTACCCCTGATTTGAAAAAAAATTCACAAACAAACTAGGGTTTGTGACATCAAATCATGGCTTAAAAAACCTTCAAACAAGAAGCAGCAGGGAGGCTCTGATACCATGTAGGAGTTGAGAATCCGACTCTGATAATGTGCCAAGATCACCTACAGTGCAAATAACTTGCTGAAGAAAAGCCTAGGGAGCAAAGAGCTTGAAGCAAAAAATGCACAAGAATGTTTCACAATAGAAAATTAGAATTGCTATGTGAAAAATGGAATGTATTACAATGAGAGAGAGACCATTTAAAAAGGCCTCATGGAAGCTTGTAGAACAAGCTGGAAGGAGGTAGAGGACAAAAATGACAACTCAACACATATCCATAAAAAGTGGAATATGCTAAAAAAGGAGCAAACTCTCGAGTTGTCAACAACTAACCACTACATGCATTAAATACTAAATATTAAATAAATGGATTAACCTAAGTAAGCTTAAGTAATAGAATAAATAATTAATTATTAATTATTTACTCTAACAAAGGTTAGCTAATGAATCCAACATCAACAATGCTTCAATCACGTGGATATAGACAATCCACTAATAAGTCATTTTACTGCAAGTTAATGGGTGATCAATCCATAACCTGCATAACTCATGATTTAAGCAAATAAGTATACATAACATTATATGACATATTTTCAAAGATATCAAAGGGGAGGAGTATGAGTATTAACAATTGACTGCCTTCAAATAAGAGTAAAATGCCTTTAAGATGGGTCAAATTAACTAAAATTGGAGGGAAACTCCAATAATAAATGGTATTAACCATAAAGTGCCAATATGGCAATAGAATGATGCTAGAAAAGCATAAACTGCACTTATGTGCCAATCAGTAGAACAAAATAAATGTTGAAGGCAATAGTGTATAATAACTCATAATCTCAAAGAATAATAAAAATAAATAAATTTACTTATGTGAAATAAAGAATGCACTCATATTTGATAAGTCACAAGAGACACAATAATTTGTATATTTATTAGGATATATATGTGGGACCCCATATATACACATGAATAAATATACCTAAACTATCATGGTATAAAACATGCAAATGGAATTAAGATCATATATAGAACATAATTTCTAGGCAACATACTAAAGAGAAATGCCAAAGATGATGAAAGAGAATTATTAACATCAAACAATATTTGCAGTAATTAATCCTCCTAGGTTGAAGTCCACCCATTCTAAAAATTGATCTCTTTTACTAAGTACTTTTTGAAATCATTTATTTTTTCTCTTAACAAATTTATCACTAGAGGAAGAGTCATGATTTATGAATGCATCATTTGTTTCAACATTAGCATTATTACCATTATCAATATTAGCATTATTACCATGATCTATAAATGCATCATTACCATTACCATTGTAAGAAAGAATAGGAGGAATAAAGGTAGATATATGAGGAGTAGGGTTTAGAGAAGGAGGTTGGTCCTCCACTAACACAATTCTACTTCCATGAACTTGTTCATTTTGAGCATTAGAGACATCATGCATATTATTTTCTGTAATACAAACATTTCATGTTATTTGCACTTTGTTAGTAATAGGATTATAAGCTTGATAACTTTTGGTATTTTGCATGTTTTCACTCATGCACTTTGTACATGCCATCTTAGATGAAGTAATAGGAGGTAAATTTTCAACTGTATTAGATGAGATATGCTCATTTTTCAAATAAGAAATCCTTTCATGTTCCATATTAAAAGTAATATCTTTGTGCAAAGAGTGTCTAGAAAAGGTGAACCCAAAAAATTTAAATAAGTTATCATAGCCTAACTTAGCATTAGCAACAACTTCATTAGTGTTAAGATCAATAACAGAGCACATGTCTCTGTGAAACTCAACTTTGTAATTTTGACATAATTTTACAATAGAAAGAAGATTGTATTTCAACTCAGGAACATAAAGGACATCACGTAATTTTCCATTTGAAATAATAACATTACCAAATCCTTCAACTTTGCAACTATGATTATCAGCTAATTGAATTGGAATATTAGAAGGATCGAATTTTAAATAATCAAACACTTCTTTATGAAAAGTAACATGTTGAGATGCACCAGTATCAATAATCCATTCTAAATTTTTAGGAACATTGTAACTAACAGTAAAAGCATGACGAGATGGATTAGAGTTTTGATTATTGTTATTCATAAGTTGCTTATCTTTTTTTTTTTTAAAAACAATTATTAGTTACATGACCATCTTTCCCACAATAAGTACAGTGAGATTTTTTATTAGATTGATTAGGATGAGTATTATTACGATGAGTGTTTGGATGATTATTGTGATTATTATTATTATAAGTATTGGGAGAATCATTATTAGAAGATTTGAAATTCTGATTTTGACTTTTAGACACAAAAACATGTTCATTAGATCTAAGAGTACCAAATTGTAACAATTTAGCTTTCTCTTGACATAACAAATTTTGAAAAACGCTATAAGTTAATTGAGTAAACAAAGTAGGAATAGCAAGTTGAGAATGAACATTAGTAATAAATTGTTGAAATTGTCTAGGAAGACATTTCTTTAAAATAATGGTAATTAATCTAATATCAGTGAGAGTAACACCTAATCCAATTAGTTGACTTTTAATATAATCAAATTTAAGTAAAAATTCATCCATGAATTTGAAATCAATATACTTTAAGTCTTTCAAATTGTCTTGCAATTGAATCTTGCGTGATTCAAATGGCCTGTCATACGTTTACTTTAAAATATCCCAAGCTTCATGGGCATTAGTGCAATGAGAAATTAGAACATATAAATCTGGGCTAAGAGATATACCAATGAGGCCAAGGGCTTCTTCATTTTTAGTATTCCATGCATTTTGTTCATTTTGTGTAGCTGAGGCACCAGGAACTACAGAAGGGTCAGTAACAACATCTAAAATATGCTTAAAACGAAATATAAATGAAAGATGAGTTTTTCAAGCATGATAGTTTGAGTTATTTAACTTGATTTTTGAAATTAAAGTCGACATGATTTAAAAATTATGTTTAAAATTTAAATAATAGATTTGAAATAAAAAAGTGAGACTTATTATCCACAAGAATGTTAAATAATTATTAAGAGATTTAGAGAGTCAAAATTAAAAACTAGAATGTTCCCTGCAAAACCACTGGTCAGATTGAAGAAAATAGGAAAAATAAAATTTTGAAAAATTGAAAAAACGTGTTAGACACAGAGAGTGATAAATTTTTTTTAATTTAACTCTATTTTCAATAAAATTTAAAGGGGTTTTTCATTTTTATGTCTTCTAAATGCTGTTCAAATTTCAGCCAAACCCAGATCACGGATTGAGAGATATTATAAAAATATGAACAACTATCTTAAAACTTGAAAAATAAATAATACTGCACATACAGTACAATAAATTTTGCAATACTATTCTGATACAAATGAAATTTAAAGGGTTTTTTCGTTTTCATGTCTTCTAAATGCTATTAAAATTTCAACCAAACCCAGATCATAGATTATGAGATATAAGAAAAATACGAACTGCTGTACTTTCCTTTCTAAAACAAAAAATAGAAAAAAAAACTTAAATTTCAAAAAACTTAAAAAACCTGCAACAGAAATAGGGTTAGATACAATAAAAAAAAAAAAAATAAAGAATCTTTTGGCGGCAAGCCTTCCAAAGGAGGTTAGAAAAAATAAAAAATGAAGAATTCTTTGGCAGCAAGCCTTCCAAAGAGGGTTAGAATGAATAAGAAAGAAGAAATTCTGCAAAAGAATAAAATAAGACTTTCAATATTTCAAACTTCAAGATCTTCACAATATCAAGCTCTTCTAATGAACCCTTCACACAAGCTCAAAACAAGGATTAGTAGCTCTGATACCATGTAAGAAAAAGTGATTGAAATGATAAAATATAATAAAATAAATAGCATGAAATAATAGATTTAATCCAAGAGAGCAAGAAGAGTTTTACCATACAAATGATACAAGATCAATGGAGCAATACCAAAAAGGAGGCAACACAAGAGACAAGGATTTGATAAGGGGAAAGCAAAGAAAACCCCTTGTGAGTATTATGAATGAGGCAAAAGCCTAAGAATGAGAGAGAGAGAGAAGAAATGAAGCAAAATAGCTCATTTACAATAGCATCAAAAACTTGATGTGAATAATGGAGACTAGATGAAAATGAGAGAGAGAAGCACCTCTTTTAAAGAGATGAGAAATGAGTTGCATGTCTTTGCATGTGTAACTCTCATTTCTATGAATGCCACATTCATAAAAGGTGTGTGCAAAGTGTCAAGTTTCTCTTAAAGAGGAATATCTATTTTCCTTATTAAAGGAAATATAAAAATGAGTTGTCCTCACAAGTGGACAATAGGACAAGAATGACATGTTCCTTACATGTGGACTAGAGAACAAATAAATAATACATAAGGGATACCTTGGTTTATCCCAATAAATAAATAAATACAACCAAAGAAAGATTATTAATTCTAACACAAATAAAGTAAAAAATTTGTTTCCTTAAATGAAACCTACATTTCATTAACACATTAACTCTCACGGAATAATCTTTTCAAGCCAATATTAACATATAGTTGAAGTAACAAGTTAGAGAAAATAACATATATTTAATATAAGCGCATGTATAAGTAATCATTTCAAGAACTTTTTCTACACTTGAGTGTGTGAATTCTATTATGTCTCTATAGTTTTACAAGGTTAGACTATCTCTCTCCAACAATTTTTCCCCTTTCTTATGATGTTTTATTCCCTCTATTATATTACAAGAACAACACCAAAATGTTAGTCCATCATATATCACAAATCAATCAAATACCCAAGGAATATCAAATACATTACTTCCTTATCTCAAGAAGTCTCAAAATTAAGTAACATACTACCTTAAAATCACATGATATCAAACACATAAACATGCTTACTTATCATACCTTGGCATCAACTGGATTTGACCTTTCCATTAGGTACTTCATATCCACTTCTTGCCATACTTATACATGTACACTCACAATACCTTTAACTCGTTCCAATGTCAATAGCTCAAGAAGACAAGTATTCAATTATAACCACCAAGAGTCAATGTTTTCCTTTAAATTCATTTCTAATCACAACTTGATGAAGAGTAGCAAAAAATATTCAACCATGCGTACCGTACATACGATCTAACATGTGGTGCTTGCTAAGTGAGCAAGTGTCAACATCAATAGGTTAGTGTCCATGAAACATAATCAGAAAATGCAATCACATTACATCTAATTCATCATCATTTGATTTGTCAGGAAATATAATTTCATCAATGTACTCATTCGCATTTAATTATCATTATGCATCTAAATGGTTTTAGAAGTTGAGGTTTTACCTAAAAGGCACCATTTAGCTAAAAATTAGCAACATATATTTAACCAATATGACAAGAAGATGAACAAAAGAAAGCCTTAGAGTCAAATGTGTCTAGCACCATTGACCCAAAATTCTAAATCAATAGATAATCAAACCAAATCCCAAACACAAATGTCAACCAAAGGGTCTAAGTTGAGTGCATAACAACCAAGTCTATGTTGAACAACATATCGACTATGAATCAAATAGATAACTCAAGATGTCCAATCATTGATCATCATTCATTGACTAAGTTGACTAATAAAATGAGTCAACAACTTGCTATAAAATAGAGGTCACATACATGGTGGATCATCACATATACATAACACCAATGCAAAATATTTCCAAAATAAATAAAAGAAGGATATATACATACCCTTTTGCATTCTCATAGGAAGCCCTCATTTTCATATTCTTACCACATAGGCTTTACCACATAGGCCAAAAAGTCAAGTCTAGTTAGTCAAAAGTCAAATACACATAGTTGAATCAACAAGTAGATAAAATATCTTTCAATTAATTATGCAACTTCATTCTAGTTTCCAACTTACATGTCAAGCACACCATATCATCACATGAATATTCCATACATAAATATAGTGAATATGTTTTAGATTAAGGTAAAAGCAGGTTTTGAAGGGGCCCCGAAACCCATTACATCAAAGAGAAAGATAAACCATTAAGCACAACCAGGTTTTAAAAGGACCTGAAACTAGCCAAACAACTAAACCAGGTTTTGCAGGGACCTGAAACTAGTAGATATGACCAGTAAAAATAACCAAAAACTCTGAAATCTGAAAGGACAAACAGACTGGAGCAAAGCAGCCAGGAAGGCTATCCAAACCAGATACCAGAAAACTAGAGACAAGACCATAACACCAACCCAGAAGAACCAGTCAGCATAAGGGAACAAAAGATTATCCTTTTAAAACGAGGTTACCCTTACGCGACCGAAGGGTCATATCTAAAGGGGGAGCAGAAGGCTTAGCCTTCTTCCCTTTAACCGCAATCCAACCGTCCTCAAACTTCGCTGCCTCAGTCACCCAATCCTCAGAGGAAAAAAACCCATGGAACCCAGGGGACACAGAGGCCTCAACAAACACCCTATGATAGATAGACAACAACTGACCCCTAGGAGGGTCAACCGAAGCAGGGGGAGAGACCAAATCCTTAACCACCAGCTTGGAAAGAACACTACTCACAGCCACTGAATCCATAGGATGAGATGCCAAAGCAACCTCCACAACCACCGGCTCGAAAGGAACACTAGCCTCAACCTCTGAAACCATAGGAGCAACTGAGGATTGTTTCACTGTATAATGCTCAGAGGAGGCCCTAGTCCACCAAGAGGGGGAATGCCTGGGTTTGGATTTCCCAGCTACACAATGAGCAGCAACCTGACCCGTCAAGTGGCATTTCTTGCAACGAAAAGGGATTCCCTCAAAATCCAACATTTGAGTCCAAGATCCCCTCGGGGAATCCAAATAGACCGCCTCAGGAAGACCTTTAGAAACATCAAAGTCAACAAGGAAGCAAGCACAGGTTGAGTGGAAAATATCCGAAGTGTCAGCATCCACATATAAGAAATCCCCAATAGCATTCCCAATAGATTCAAAAATTGAATCCTGCCAAAGATGAATCAGAAGATTAGGGAGCCGAACCCAGATAGGGTACTTATTAAAGGATTCTGAGAGAGGATCAAAATCCATATGCCATCATGTCAATATACTGAATAAGTTGACCTACATGTCAAAATTTATTTCATCATATGTAAGAACCATGTCCTACTAAGCAATTTCCACATCATCAATTTCAAGAAACACTAAAATAATCAAACAAAACACTAGTTTGAATAGTCAACAACTATTTCATTACCATAATCAAGGATTAGAAAATAATTATCAATTTAAGATTGTAACACATGGGATTATCCAAGGATGCTGACCTACACATCATCCATCCATAAAAATGCATGATTTAATAAATATATGAAGTATAATATGAAGCATCATACCTCAATGGGCATCATAGTAAATGTCGATCTACATGCCTGATATGGAACAATAAGTACATCATAAAAGTGCAATGTCATCTACCATATGATCAACACCATTAAGTAAAACATCTAGGTATGCTCACTAATCACCTGCAAGGATTAGTAAATCCAATTTTTAATTAATTCATTGACCTTAGGCCCTCAAGCCCATCTCGTCACCATAGTGTGCTTAACTAACATATAAGCACAAGTTGTGATGTATGGCCTTCACACCATTCAATCATCACATAAAATATAGTTGAGGTGCTTTCCTACCCCACCATGAAGCCTTACACTTCCTTGGGATCCTACTTAACTTGTAGAATACCCAACCCTGTAATGTCCAAATATTACCAATAAGCATTTCCTTGGGATCCTACCTAACTCATAGAATTACCCAACCCAAAAATTCCCTAGTAATACAAAAGGTACTTTCTTGGAATCCTACCTAACTCGTTGAATTCCCAACTATGGAATGCCTATAAAGTACCAAAGACAAGAGGTATCTGGTGCAGCCATGAAACATACTACCTCACACATATGTCTAATCCCACATATGCCCATATAGCCATAATTATGGATGTGGTAGGGAGATGAAACAAGGGCAACATAGCTTTGGCCAAAGCATTTTGTAGTGCTAGTATTACATTGACAGGTAGAGTGGAAAATAAAAACATCACTTCTACCCTTCCCTGTTTGTCCACATTTGACACCCACACTGGAAGGTAAGCTTTCCAAAATAAAACAAAAAATAAATAAATAAATAAAAATGCAAAAGGAAGAATGGCATGTTCTTCACAATCTACTCCTTTCAACATCCTATCAATGTTCCACACTAAACATGATAGATGACACAACTTTCAAATCACAGGACTAGCATTATAATAAATACACACACACCCTAGCCACCTCAAGATCAAAGAAATCTTGAAAAAAAGATTCATAATTCTCAAGTCAAAGTCCAAAAGGGAGGTACAAAACCAAAAATAAAAGTGAAAAAGAGTCACAATAATTAGGCGACATAAGAAATTGGTGGCTTGGTGGTCACAAAGAACATAAAATTTCAAACTAGTCCTTCATTATATCCAAGTTCATGAAACTAAACATAATAAAATGAAAACCCAATTCACTTAAAGCACAATGACTCTAACTAGTCACCAAGATGGAGTAGATGTTTAACAGCACCTTGTGTCCAAGGGTTGTTAAGAACATAATCAAACTTCACATGAAATTTAACTTGATAATCACACATTTCTAAATGCATAATGGAACATGCAATGCTTTTGCAAATGAAATCCATGTTCTTCCTGTAAGGAAACTTGGTAAGAAAGAATATAACCGTTTCCACATAACCCATAATAGATCTAAAATAAACATGAAATTAAAATCCACATGCAAGAGAATAGACAACATACCCACAAAATTGTGACACAAGATATACCCTGGGAAACCCTCACTGAGGAAAAAACCCAGCCTCCAAAAGCATCCATCACCATGTATTATTCAGCAAAAATACCATTGCCATACAACCATGGAAGCCTTCATGGCCATAGGCACAACTGAGAAAACTATGTGAACAAGCATGAATCCACACATCCCATGCCATGCTTTCAACATTTACAACTGCTCCCTTGGCTAACCTGTCAAGCCTTGTCCCGCTCGACTCTTGCCTTTTGTCTTCTCCTTGTCACTCTTTCTATTCTATACAACAACTACCCTTGTGGCTGCTTATATAGTAGCAAGTCCCACAAAACCACCAAGTGGTATTACATAAACCATGTGCTAAAACCATGTGCTACCTAACCCACTGACCCCACATTTAATATTGGGCATTTAATTCTTTCCCCCAATATTAAATAATTACATAAAATATTTTTACAATGTTACAATACAACTCATCAAGAATATTCCATGAGAATCTTTACATGTTGCACATCCATCTAGGTACAACATTACATAAAAAACAAAATAATAAAATAACAATATTATGCAATGTGTGCAACACCCATTATCTCAACAATCTCCCACTTGTTGTATACATTGCATAGGGTCAATCTGTAGCCACATAAATGAACAAGGGAACAATCCCTCCTAGCACATCCACCATCATGGATCAAAATACACCAAGTGCTCCATCCTGGTACCCGCAACAAAATCAAAGTATCCAACATCTTAAACATGAATGATCTCACCTCCTATTATGCCACTCCCACTAGACATACATAGAAGCCATCCAAAGAGAAAACCACCCAACCTGTCGTATTAGAAGATCATAAAATCCTGTACCAATTGAAATTCCAAGCACAAAAAACCTGATCCAAAGGTAATCACATGTATCCGTAGTTGTCAAAATATCCATAGCTGAAATAGCACCCACAGAAAAGTGCCAAACCCATCCAACTATCCATACCTCAAAGGTATAACAAGTGAATCTTATATCATCGACATATCCAATCTGCAACCTACAATCACAAGCCTCAAGAGCAATACCTGCCACATATATACCAAGAAGCTCCCACTGCAAAAGATAATGTCAAATCTATAACCAATCCACTCAACACACCTCAAAGAAGTGAATCCATGCAGTATCAAGGACATCCACAATACATAAACTAATATCTTGCAAGAACAACTCTCATAACAAGTCTCCAATAGTCTCCCAAATTCTCCACAACCAACAGAGAAAAGAGAAAGAAATAACCATGTCATCTCTCACATGACATGCATGAGCACAAACCAGTGATCACAATTTTCAACCAATCTCAAATCCAATGTAGGAAAAACTGAACATCTAGGAAGATAACCAAGACCAGAGAAACCATGCAAATCATAACCTGTATCATGTCCTTCTACACACACCTCTGGATGTAAACTGTGCAAGTATGATCTCCTCCATAAAACCCCAACAAGAAGCCTCAACAACACCCAAACCATACCATATAACTAATCATGGATGTAATCCTCTCACAAGAAGATCAAACTCATAAAACCATTCGTAAGCCAAGGAATAACCATTCCTAATCCAAGGAATATGCTCAATATAAAACCATCTCCCAAACTCAACCAGGATAACAACATATGCACATGGAGATAACCAATGCTAAACCATCTCTCAAATGAACCCTCAGAAACTAACTCATGTACCATAGCTCAAGATCCATATCCATGAAAGACAAGCATAAATATAATGCAACTGAGAGAAAATAATGGGCTATACCTCTCAAGTAGAAAACCGCCGAGTAGACCAAGAGTGGGGAATGAGAATGCTCATCAAGATACCCAAGTCTCCAACCAAGACTTATCTAAGAACAATCTCCTCTCAAGTCCATATCAGGTGACTGCCCCTCGGACTTCCTGCTAAAACCATCAACTGTCCCAACAAATACTTCTCTAATCCAAGAGAAATCAGTGTCACCACCGTCTCTAAGTATCCATGAGCACCAATCAATCCATGCCAACTCCAAATGCAACATAGCAATACCATGAATTATCCAGCTTATGATCAGTGTACTCAATACCAAGAAACTAAACCAAGATCAATGTCAAAGTTCCAACCATGGCCTCAGGAACATAAACATGACAACATGATCTTACCATCTCAACCAAAGAGATAACATGCTCCATATGAACACACCATAACATGTCACAACTCTAAACGCGTATCAAGAGTATACCATGACATAATAATGAAACCATCCTCACACCAAGGATAACATGCCAAATAAAAGCATAAACCACACCTTTACCAAGAACTCTGTGAGTCCTCAAGATGCAACCATCTCCACACACCATGAAGAAAACCATCTCCACATACCAGGAAGAACCATCTCCACACACCATGAAGATAACCAAGAACTCCATGAGTCCTCAAGATCTAACCATCTTCAAACACCCAATAAATATATCAATGCCAACAACTCTCACTCAACTGTGGTACCAAGTCACCTATGGCATCATAAAATCCATCTCCTACTTGAAGATCCAAACCAAACCAAGAACTAATCCTACACTGTCACCTCATCACTGTCACAAGCTCCCACTAAACCATGTATCCAAGCTATCCATGACATCATGATGAAAAACCATCCTCTAACCATGAGAATAAACCAAGGCATCAAACCATCAAAGAACTCAAAGTGCACATCATGAGCTCCTTAAAAGAAACTAAATAACCATGATCCTCAACCAAGAAGATATACCACCATAACTATATCAAAAATCCAAGCTAATGAACATCAAAGATGTACCTATATAACCAATCATGTCATGCCAAAATCCATGACACCATGATCACATCCATGAACCAAGAATTTGGCTCTCAATATGTCCAACCTGTTAGCATAGTCAACCACAATCCTCGACGATGACTGTACCTGATAACAACATCTCATCCCTTCTACATGAAGATAAAATCATGTGACTTAAGGCATAGATAACCCAAATCCAAGCCACCAATCTGAATATGCATCAATAATGAAAGATCAATGGGCAAAGATAACCCATAACCAAGCCATAAATGCAACCTGTAAGTATAGACCGCTTACAACACTGCACAACTTGTAGACCCAACAAGTCATCATGCATATCCAAACCAAACACTGATAAAGATATCATCATGAGACCAATCTGAAATATGAACTAAGTATACAATGACATCAAATCTTAAATCTCCAATGCCATAAACTCACAATGTTACCATAGTCAAAATATACCTACGAACTGTTCAGATCAATATATCAACAAATAAATCATGCCAAACCTACACCAAATCTGAACCAATGTGTAGAGCTCTCCAAGAGCTTTTCGTTGACTACTCGAAGTCCAAAATCCAACTCCGTATGCCCAAGTTATGCCCTAATCCGTGCTCAAAATAAATAACATCTGACTTTAGGGCCCTTAAAACTTGAAAAAATATCAAAATCATAGAACCAAACCTACACCATGTTGTAGTGCTCTGAATTAGCTTTCCAACGCTTATAAGAACTCTAAAATCCGATATTCTGAGAGAAAGTTATGGTCGTTTTACTAAGACAGTCTTTTTACCATTTTTTATTTTTTCAGTGACGAAAATTCCGACGGGATTAAATTTGACGGCCATCATGGGCTGAAACTAAAAAAACTCTTTCATTTCCTCTGAACATGGCCAAACTAAGGCATATTATATATCAAAATTTATGGAAATGTCGACCCGGATCCAATGGTGAGGTCTGTTTTTACCCAGGAGGTCATTTCTGCAAGCTACCCCCCAAAACCCTCATTTAAATGAAACATCCGAAAAAATCTTTTTCTCCAACAATTTCACATGCCCAAATCTTTTAACATCCCATCATAACAGCAAATCCAAAACCCTCAGACCTGTAATAAATCATTCATATATCTTGCCCTTTTCTTTTATCCTCTCATGCATTCTCATGGATTCAATCTAGGGTTACAATAATAAAACCATAGCTCTGATACCAATTGTAAGGAAACTTGGTAAGAAAGAATATAACCGTTTCCACATAACCCATAATAGATCTAAAATAAACACGGAATTAAAATCCACATGTAAGAGAATAGACAATATACCCACAAAATTGTGACATAAGATATACCCTGGGAAACCCTCACTGAGGGAAAAACTCAGCCTCCAAAAGCATCCATCACCATGTATTATTCAGCAAAAATACCATTGCCATACAACCATGGAAGCCTTCATGGCCATAGCCACAACTGAGCAAACTATGTGAACAAGCATGAATCCACACATCCAATGCCATGCTTTCAACCTTCACAAATGCTCCCTTGGCTAACCTGTCAAGCCTTGTCCCGCTCGACTCTTGCCTTTTGTCTTCTCCTTGTCACTCTTTCTATTCTATACAACAACTACCCTTGTGGCTGCTTATATAGTAGTAAGTCCCACAAAATCACCAAGTGGTATTACATAAACCATGTGCTAAAACCATGTGCTACCTAACCCACTGACCCCACATTTAATATTGGGCATTTAATTCTTTTCCTCAATATTAAATAGTTACATAAAATATTTTTACAATGTTACAATACAACTCATCAAGAATATTCCATGGGAATCTTTACATGTTGCACATCCATCTAGGTACAACATTACATAAAAATAAAATAATAAAATAACAATATTATGCAATGTGTGCAACACCCATGATCTCAACACTTCCTACTTATCACACTAGGTTACTCAATGAACCTCATGAATTTGGCATAAAATAAAAATAAATTCTTACACCACATGTGCATCACATGTCATTTGCACAATAAAAAGAAATTTTCATTGCCTTCACAAGCCAAATCTTCATTTGGTAGGCACTCACAACCTAGTGCAAAAGTCAATCATCATTTGACTATCTCAACAATTAACAAAAATTTACTCTCTTCTTGCATCACACTTGCAAGAAACAAATACTTCAGGTATAATACTGAAATATGCATATTATAACACCACATAATTTAAATAAAAATATAATCATAACCATATGGGATAGGATAATTACCAATCATTCCATAAACTTTCCATTTTTGACAATCTTTAAAGGAATGCAAGTTCAACTCAAAATCATGACATGCATAAGGAGCGTCATATCATTCTATGTCAGAAGTAATCCTTACTAAGAGACATGACATGCAAGCAATGTCATCAGCTCATACAACATAAAATAAATTAGTTGACTTGCAATTGTGTGTCTACCATAGTGAACTCAAGGTTCAAGTGTGGAACCAAGAGCTCTGATACCATATGTAATGATTGCCCCTACAAAACCAATGCCATGTCAACAATCTCCATAAAATGCAAAAAAATCAATGTGAGTCAAAGTCAAGGAATATTGACCAGTCAATAGTAGTTGATTAAGTATCATTAACTTTAACATAAATGATACATATACATATATGCTCAAATCTAAAAGAAACTATAATTTCATTACCAAAATACCATGATGTACTGATTATGTCGACCATTTCAATAGAAGCTCTAGAACCTATACATAAGGGAAGGAATATTGTAGGAGTAATTTACCACCCTACCATAAAGTTGTTAAGCTTCCCCAAAATCTTTCCTAAAATGAAAGATTCCCAGCTCAGCATCAAGGGAGACTAAATAGGGAAAACCAAGAAAGTAATGGAATTGTACAACACATTACCTACAATTCAACTAGATAAGTAACACAAATTTTTGTAGCCAAATGCAAGATGATATATTTCAATCAATTACATTGGAAAAGTAATTAAGCTCAATAAGTTTCTTCTCATATGTCCATCAGGAAGGCATATCACATGTTAAG
The DNA here is from genome assembly GCA_028749045.1 of Cupressus sempervirens. Classification (NCBI taxonomy): domain Eukaryota; kingdom Viridiplantae; phylum Streptophyta; class Pinopsida; order Cupressales; family Cupressaceae; genus Cupressus; species Cupressus sempervirens. The sequence continues at coordinate 761,319,303 of CM053786.1, read as the reverse complement.
GAAAACTCTTTCAAAAAATTAGGACTTCACCTCGTAATAGTAAGGAAGTAAAATCACTCTCTTAATGACTCATAGTTCATTTCAATTAAATCAAGTCACAATAAATCTAAATATTGACCTCACTATCAATACTTAGTTATCTCTATGTGAAATATTTCAAGATATCTAATCCAAAGTAGGAAATCCTCTAAATCCAATTATTTATTCCACATGAAACAAGTCAACTACCTAATATAATTGTGCATCCATAATGCTCAAGGTGCATCCATTATATAATATTTTCAATCACATAAGATCACATTTGTCCTGCATGTTTTCCTCTAAATAAAATGTCTACTCTTTAGCCAAAACATGTTATAAGAAAAGGAATTATTGATGATTACTCATTATGATGATGTAAACATTGTAATAATTACACCAAAGAGCTTCTTCCATAGTAATGAAACGAACAAGAATTTAAGTTTGTACTTGCCATCTAGGTGGACTTTTGACCATGCATATAAAATATATATGCAATAAAAACTTAGCCCAAAACAACTTAATGACCACATTACTAGCAGGTAGCAAAATACATCAACCAACATATTATTCCATCCTAACTTATCCTACAATAATATCATAGTTGATCACACATCATCAAGGATGACTATTGCAAGATAATATAAGCTTTTACATATTACATTGTCATGGAAAGCATATCATGACACAATCACATTGTATTAAGTAGAGAATACAAAGACATTCTTCTTACACATACTAAGATAATTTTAATATTCCTTTAAGTTTACCAACACCATTTCACTAGTGTAAGGAAATACTCATTTTTCTCACTAAAATGTGTCTAATTTAACAAAATTTCTTCTTTGACTCCTTGGAAGACAAAAGACCATACTTTTCAAAGTTACAATCTATCACTTTAAAACTCAATTACATTTATAAACCTCATAGCTCTTTGCTAAATCCTTGTAGTTCAATGTTATTTCAATTTAAAGTCTAATGCCTCTAAAATTTTATACTCAAGACACTAACTGTGAACATTTCCATCTTTGTCCCAACTTTAACAACCAAAAAATGACTAGCATAGTTTAAATTTGTTCAATTTTATACTTGGTTTAAAAAGAAAATGTCACCACTGTGCATTCTTCTAGCATAAGCTATGTGTTTTCTATGTAAAACAAAATCTAACCAATGTACAAAATCTAAGGGGCATCAGTAGTCAAGGAAGAACTATATGTTAGCAAGAGTTACAATGCTATTTTGTACTACATGCAAGCATATTCAATCCACTTGCCTATGCACTGCAGTACAAAAATTCATTCATCACATACATTCTTGTGAAACTCAAAAATATAGTGTATGGGATTAGATTAGTTTTGATAGCAAATTATACAACTAATGCCACATCTGAGAAGTTGAGTTTCCTAGTTAAGGAGGAGGTTTAACCCTAGTCATATCAACTCTTGATGGTTCTCAAAATGAAAAACTCTATTAGCCCAATTCTGATTACACAACATGCTTCCTAATTGCATTAACAATAATGAACTTGTTTGACAGGAAGAGTGTTATTTTAAGGTAGTTGTCATGGAGAGTTATTGGTCAATAAAAGTCTTGCCTATGGAAATTTGTGTTACAACTAGATACAATACAACTTTCATAGTATGCACATCTTAACATCTTACACTTAGTGCAATTTTTACTCAAGCGTAAGGTAAAATCAGTTGATGTATGTATCTAAAAATAACAAGCTCACTCTAATTCCAGTCATCCAATCTTTATTTCTGTAGTGCCTACCCCTAGTTAACTTTTCTTGTTTTATTGCCAAACCCTTTTAGGCTAGCTTTATGTTTATGCTTAATGATCAGTGACATTTGTTTTCTAGATTGTTGGATATTGTTTCATATTCAATTGATATATATATATATATATATATATATATATATATATATATATATATATATATATATATATATATATATATATATATATATATATATATAGTTAGCTAGTTAGTTAGTTAGTTATTTCAGCTATTTCATGATTGTTCGATGATGATATATATGTTCATGTAGTGAATTTTAGTTATTTAATGATGTTAGTTAGATGAATGATTTATATGCATTTTCTATGGATACTTACCCCATACTTGCATGTGTATAGTGTACGTGTATGTTTTCTTTATGTTTGATGTTTCTGATGTGGTTGAAGAAGAGAGTCATAATCACCTGCTAGTCATGATCTACATGATGTAACACTTCCTGCTATTGCCTGTTTAGTTTAGAATATATGTGTTTGTACATAGGTGGATTGTATGTAGATTGCGAGTACTAGGTGTCAACTTTCCTAAATTGCCAGGATGAGCATACCCTATCACAATATCTCAATGGTAAGAGAGAGGAGATAACTCTTGAGTCTGAATCTTATCCTTAAAACCATTTGTCCTAAAAAGTAGGGCAAGTATCTAAGATGTTTACCCTTCTAAATTTGTCATTTGACATAAATTTATGATTATAATAACTCTTAAGTTTGATTTGGTATGTTGTATTTTATGATAGGTTTTCATAGTTCGTCTTATGGGTCTATGGTGATTTTTCTATTAATTAAATCAAATTAAAAGAATATTTAATGATTTAATTTAATGGAAAATTATTAAGATAATTTCAATATTTAATTATATTTAATTAATTGAGAAACTAATTAAATAAAAGAATTAAAGTTAAAAGATAAAGTTATAGTTCTAATTTTGGAGCGTAACAATATTTATTTAATTTAATAATAATACATTTAGGAGATTACTTTTAAATAAATGCTAAATATTATTATTACTTAAGTTGATAAACATTTTTATAATTTTTTTTCAAAAATTAATTAAATAGAGAAAGAGAAATTAATTTAATAAAGATATTTTAAATTGCAAAAAGTGTACATGAATATTTAAAAAGTAATAAAATATTAAAAGATATTGATCAATGAGTTCCCTCTTGTGATTGCACAATTAGAGCCCCAAATTTAGGGGAGAACTCTTTATCAGAGATCTAGAGCTCATTTCCTAGGGATCGGGACTTTGGAGAAGGGATTTTTAGAGAAGCTTTTCAGAAGGAAGGGGTTTTCTTGCGTGCTTCATATGTTTGCATGTTTGCGTATTAGCAGGTATAATCTTGTGATTAAATTACACTAAAGATTTCCATTTTTTGATCTTTTGTCTGCTTCGTGTCTAGACAAATCTATTTTTGGAAATTTGTAGATTTGTTTGATATCATTGATAAATTCTTGTTGTGAATCTTGGTTTAATTTCCTTTCAAAGATATTTGTGTTTGAGGAATTAATTCTTTTGAAACACTCATTCTTTTAAATTTTAATTAGATGGGTTTTAGTTTAAAAATCAAAATTTATAATGTAAATTCAAATGCTTTTTCTCTAGGTTTCCCTATTAGAGTATTGCTCATAGTTTATCAAAAGAAATTATATATAAAAATAAAAAAACTGTTAAAGATGGAGGGTGGGGGGGGGGGGCGTGGGGGTTATTATTTTTTTTTAAAGTAAAAAAAATTAAAAAAATGTTTTCGGTGGGCAGGGTCACCAACCCCCCACCCACCCCATTTTCTCACTACCCTCACCACGGTAGTGAGACCATTGATGGTTGCACGTGGTAGACCTTGCTGACGTAGCAAAGACCTAGCCTACAGGTTTCAAAAGTTTTATGGTAATTTTTTTAAAATTTAAAATTATTAAATTAAATTAATTTAATAATATTTGTATTAAATGTTTAAATTATTAAATGTTTTTTTTAAATTTTATAAATTTTTATAATTATTAAATGATATAACATTACAATATTATTATTTTCTTTTAATGGTTATTATTTTATTATTAGATCAATAATTACTTTATTAATAATTTAATTTATGTTATTTTATTAATAAATTATTGATTATCATCTTTAGTAATCTAATGACTATTGATTAAAAATTAATAATATTTAATAATGATTTGGAATTAATGGATTATGATATTGTATGTTAAAAGTAAATTTGGAAATTTGTAAACTTTAGCAAACTGAAAAATGGCAACGAAATATAAGCCGCAAACCTTACTATAAACTCAATTTGTGTGTTTTCAAAATCAAACAGAACTATGAAACTACACTTCCTGTTGTATGTTTACTTCTATGTTAGGTTTTGGGTTGACTCAGCTTGGACCAAATTAGGATGTTACTTCTATGTTAGGTCATGATGGTGTTTTTGAATCCGATCCTTTATACCCAACCTTGGTGACATGTTGTGTGTTTCTATGATGAGTTTGATCTATTGGTGGTTATTGCTTTCTAGTGTTCTTATGTGGAACTGAGGTGAACAATGTGTTTTTTTTGATATTACCTTTGAGTTTTCGATCAGTTGTTTTTGGATGCTCTCCAGTTGCTTGTAAAGGATTGAGGTGTTATTGGGAACTGTCTTTTGATGCTTTCTAGTCACTTGTATAGGGTTGAGGTGTTCAAATTGTGATTCTTTGGTTTGTGCTTTTACACACTTAGGGTAGGTAATCTGTACGTGATGTCAGGAAGTGGCTTGCAATGGGGGTTAGAGCCCTAAAGTGAATGTATGGGTAACCCATTGTAAGTTGTTTTAATAAGTGATAACACTACTTTGAATGAGAGTAAAATAAAATAATAAGAGTCTTTGTCTTTCCTCGCCCATTCCTCAAGTGCTAGTATAGGCTAGGATGGGAGTAGAGAGGATGCTTGGTTGTGACCTTGCTTCGTTAGTATGCTTTGTCAGTATGAAAGGATACTAGTACCACATAGAGTTACTAGGGGGATAAAGTATTAAAAGACTAGACTGGGTAACCTTAGAGTTGACTCATGCAATGACACTTGCCCACTTGCATAGTAGATTCCCTACGTGTCATTGTTGCTTCTAGGTTTAGATGTCACTTGTGTCTTGGTACCCTGAGTTAGATTGCTTTCAAGTTTTTCCTTGACCTAGATATTACTTTTGACTTTTGGGATTGTTATCTTGTTTGGAACTTGAGGCTATCTCCTTAGCACTGTGGGAGTGGACTCTTTTAAGGTTATCATGAGGTCGGGTGGTAGTGCTTTTTACTTTTACCATTGAGATCTGACAATTTGATGCCATGGCTGGAGTTCCTTGTTCTCCATTTCCTTTCATTCTATCTTTGTGTACTATGATGGATGGTTATACCCATTGTATGTATTTTATTTCATGGATCTTATAGTGATGATGTAATCTATTTTATGATGTATATTCTTTTAACCTTTCATACCCTATGACCTGTATAGTGGATGATTGTGCATTCTGATTATTGCTAGGTGGCATTTAGAATAGTTTTATATTGTTTAAATGGATTTGAACTTGTAGTTAATCTTTGATGTGGATGTGTTATATATATTGGATTTAGTATCAATTAAATTTAAATGTGATTCAAAGTCATGGGATCCTTAAGGAATGTAACCTTCTTATATGTTTCTTATGTATGAATGTATGTTATTGCTTCCACTATTTTATAATTGTTGTTATATGTTATCTTTAAAAAAAACATGTTTGGGAAACTTAGTGAAAAATTTAGGTTAGTTATTTTGGATCCCTTGGCAGGGTGTTACAATTTCCATTTGTTTAAGTTTCAATGAAATCATAGCATTCAAAAATTATATAAGCAAGAGAAAGGATGAAGAATTTGGTACAACTATTGTTAATCCAATTCCTTGCCAAAATTGTAGCTCAATCTTCTTCCTCTAGTCTCAGGCATCCAAGTTTTCTTATGAGAAAGCTCTGTAGGGAAAGCCATTAGTAAGCTTTCTTGACATCCTTTTCACCAGCATTGGGTTTCAATCTAAGCATCCCGCAACTAATAGACGTCATTGCCCTCAAATTTCTTTTGGGTGACAATTTTCTCTCTTCCCCATCTTTCCTTCCAAATGTGACATTCAAATTTCCATTGACACCCACAAACTTTCTAGCTGCGCCAACCATAACCAATTCAAACCCAATTACCAAAATGAAAAGCCAAATCTCTCAAATTTTATACTCTGACTATCAAAGATAATCTCCAATGTAGTCCTCAAAATGCACAAAATTCCTCCAAAGTGCAACTTCTTCGAGGGTTTTCTTGATGTTAGAGCTCGTAATTAGTGAAGTGAAAGAGCTCGGGGGAGGCACTAAGGATGAAGAATATTTGTCTACTACTTCACTCAAACTAGAACTTTCTGAGATGTTCTCCACAATATTTGATAAACATTGTCTCTAGTGTCTCCTCCTGCTCAAACATTTTGCTGTTTGCAGTTGACTATGGTTGAATTTGGCATCTATTGACAGAAATGAGGTTTTTGGCTAGAGTGGTGTTGGAGATCACAAAAACCATTATAGGATGATAAGGTGGCATTGCAACCTTGCCCAATATAGTAGAGAAGATGTGCATCCCTGATCAATGAGTTAGTTCTTTCTTAACATTCCAAATACCATTTTAAAATAATTTGCAACATGTCTAACTAACACAACATTTTTTTTTACAAAAAGGTAAAACATATTTAGTTAAATTCCAAGTGGCATTCCACTACTAAAACATATTTAGTTAAAGTCCAAGTGGATGGAGTGGGTTGTGACAGTTGTTCAGTATGCCATCCTTCACCAAGAACTCTATTGGTGTTGACAAATTACAATACACATTGGATATGTTTGGGAGATTAATCAAAGACTCTTAGGGTCCATTTGGTTCGTGGAATTTAAAAAACCCAAATTTCTACAAACCTTGGTTTAGCCAAATCAAGGTTTTGTATATCTTCATTCCAATTTTTGGGATTTTACTGAAACTGTTTGTTTCACTCAAAAAATACATGTGAAGACAAATTTTTAAGTGTAAGCTTGGAGTTTCAAAGGAAAATTTCAAAAAATAGTCCAATCTATTGTTTTTTCACTCCTTAAAAAAAAAAACCAGGTTTTGATTTTCAATTCTTACTTTTTTTAGGAAGTTGGAAAACCTAGTTTTGAGGCAAAATTGGAAGTCCTGTATTCTAATTCCATTTTGCAAATTTTGAAACAAATGCATAAATTTTCAAATCCAGGTTTTGAAAAAGCCATTTCCTGTCATCTTCGAGGAACTAAATGGACCCTTAGCTTCAAGGTCTTTAGGCACAAAGAATAAATATTTATGTGGATTGAAATTATAATATTATGAGATGTACTTTACTTAGGAGTGGATTGAATTTCTTCAATACTATTGATTATTGTATTCTAGTTAAAATTTATTTCTGTTGTGCTCTTGAATGAAAATCCATTCAGTTATTTTGATTGAAAAATGTAAAGATTTGGAATCTAAAAATAATCTACTTTATCTGAGAAGTTGACCTTAGTAAGGAGTATTAGACATTGTGGACAATTTTTTATTTATTGAAGTGCAATATCAAATATTAATATTTCCATTGTGCCCTTGAGGAGAGACATTGAAATTATTATATTGATACCACTAATCCTAGTAACAAAGATGTATCCATGGTTGGGTAGTGTGTAGGAGTGATGGAACCCTTTGGGAAAATATTTGTGAGTAGATTGCAGAGTCTAACAATCATTTTTATGTCAGTTTTGACATTCTACCAGAGAATATGTGCAACTACTTTCATTTTTTGATATTTGCTAGGTACTGCATCAACTTTGCCTTTGGCTTGGATGAAAGGTTCACTATTGTTGAATCTTGAATGTTGATCTATTGCAATTTGTTTTTGCATGGGAGTCTTATTGACATAGTTTCTAGTTTGAGGTCGTGAAGCTCTTTATTCTTCAACTTTTATGATTGTTCAAAAAGAAGCAACCATGAAAAGTGACAATGTTTTTGGAATTCTTTCTAAATGCATCAGTGTTTCTCAAAAATTTGTTAGTAGGGGAAAGTACCAGTGCAAGGAAAATAAGAATGAAGAAAAATAAGAATGATGCATTATGAATGCAGTCAAGGCAGACATTTGTGCATGTGATGTACATCTAGGATTATAAAATAGAGTTGAGATAAGAGAACTCAACTAGTCAGAGGAAGAGGAATGTAGGGAGATTTTTTTCAAATCTTATGATGATCATATTCTTTTTTGGTCTAGGGCTCGATCTTAGGACAATAGGTCTAGGGTGGTCTTGGATCTAGAACTTTCAACTATATGTGGATCATGTCATATGATGAGAGTCTTTTGGAGAAAAATATATTCTACGACTGGGACCATGCGAGCAAGGTATGCTTCTATAGCACAAGGAGAAACAAGAGAATTTTCTTCAATTGACATCCAAGGATCTTGGTCATATTGGTGGAGTGGACCATGTCGAGATGATTTCTCTATTATACTTTCTTCTAGACCATGAATTCTCCAGTTTTTTCTTCAGATGGAAGTTCCATCAGTGGGAAATGATGATCAATTTCCTCTTTGGAAAATTATAGTAGTTAGAGGACTATGATTAATGGGATGGTGTCCCATTATGTAGGTTGGAAGGCCTTTATGCTACAAACAACTTAAACATCACACACTAAGGCTTGATTCCTAAGTGAAATAGTGTTGAATAGTCAAAGTTGACTTATTTTTTGAAGCTTAATTTCTTCCTTAGTGTGTGATGTTATGCTTGCACCTAATTCATGATATTTCTAAATAAATGGGTACTTGGTGAGCTTGGGATTCACCAAGAGTAATGCAGATTCCAACCTTGTATTTCATAATAGGTCAGAGCACGTGGAGATGAAATATAACTAATTTGGAGATATGGTGGAAATAAATGCCATTCAGTTGAGAAACATTAGCACTAATGATCAGATGGTCGATATTCTTACCAAACCCCATTCTAGAGTAAAGTTTGTGCATATTTTCAAGACACACTTGGAATTGTGGAGAATGAATCTATTGTTGAGAGGGAGTCTCAACATTAGTGATTTCTAGAGATGTACTATAATGCAATCTTCTACATGAGAGAGAAGTTTGAGTTGCAAACCCTTTTTAATGCATTCTTCTTTGTGAGAGAGAAATTTGAGGTGCAAGCCCTTGTTAATTCATTCTTCTTTGTGAAAGAAAAGTTTGAGGAGCAAGTCCTTGTTAATATGTTCTTCTCTATGAGAGATGAGTTTGAGATGCATGCCCTTCTTAATGATTTTACTAATTGAATAAAAAATTACTTAAACAACTTCAAATCTTATTATTCCATAGCTTAGGCTCTATAGTCAACTTTTAGCAACATCAACTAGCTGTTCACTATCCTAAATATAACAGACTTGTTAAACGTAAACATTAATCAGTAAAACACCATAAATAACATCCACACAAGTTTGACACTAGGATTTAAAGTCCAAAAACTCAATTTGGGGAAAACCACCAGCAACATGTGACTAATTTTCACTTTTATATGAAAATATCTCTGTTAGGAGAAAACCTTGTTAAAGGTTACAAAAAAAACTATTAAATGTGACCTTGTTAAAGGATTTAATCACCCTATTAGGAGTGGCTTTGTTCGACGACTTAGGAACATTCCATTAGAATGTCACCCTACTAAAGAATTTACATATGATTGTTAGGTCAACCTTGATTAAAGGATTTTAAATACTGCTTACAATGGTTAAAAAGTAATAACAGGTTTTGATCTATTAAGTACAACTCACTTTGCATGTACAGATCTTAGTTCAACTCATAAATTGATTGACTATTTGGCTTCCATTGTCATCTCAGTCTTTGATTCACTTGGCAACCCTTCAAGCAATCACTCTTCACCTCTTCTTAAATCTTCTCAGTCTTCTACTTAGATTCACCAGTCAATAACACCAAAAACTGCTCCAACTTTCTAGAAATTTTTCACATACACACACTCTCTACACGCACATTGTAGGTTAGGCCCTTGCACCTCCTTGCATCACTGTAGATCTTAGGATTTATGATTAGATTCATCACATACAATGTATCTGATCGTCATCTTATTTATCCTCTTCTTTTATAGAAACTTCTCTTGGAATCCATTCCTTATGTCATTTACCTAATCCTCTCCTAGTATTAAATGATCCAACTCATTAATCCTTATCTTCAACACACTTTTTATATTCCAAGAAATCAACTTAATCTGCTGGAAGTTACAATTTCTCATAAATTGTTAAAATACGATTCCTCGGCTAACACTATGTTATGAAACTTGGTCATCACTGAGTTACTTAGTCACTACTAAATTTCTTTCTTTGCACATACACTATCACTCAGTCAATATTTATGCTTAGTCAACACTAATTATTTTTGACACTTACCGTGGCTTGGTCAACACTGGCATCACTCGACGTATACTTCAAACTCCTTTATCTTTTTCCCTATTACTCGATCAAGCCTATGGATTTGGTTTATCTATGGTCACACCTTCAAGAATTGAGCATTAATGTCTCCTTCTTTTGTAACATAATTTGAAAACATAAACTTTATCTTATCAAAGTCCAACTAATCAAGTGTCCATTTATAGTTTCCTCTTCATAATTCAACCTATCCTCTAGATACTTTTGTTATGAACAACTTCTCAAATCCTCTTCATCAATCAAACATATATGACACTTAGATCAAATAGCAAACTGTCTCACCAATAGGTTTGACATCATTGACAACATAACAATTGTTCCAATTGTAGTTTCCAACACTAATTGCTAGTCTATTTTAAATTAAAATTATAGGCTTTGGTATTCAAATCTATTTGGAAAGGATGGAACTAGTTAGACATTTATTCTTACAAAATGACTTAATTTTAAATGGTTTAAAGTGTGTTTGGTGAAATTTATTTTATAAAAATAGGCTGCTTGCAATATTGCAATAATATTATGCTAAAACATGGACAAGAAAATACTTTAGTAAAGTATATTCTCTTATTATTGATGGGAAACTTAAATGATGGAAATAAACTAGTGATAGATATAACATCCCACAAGGGAAATCAAGGACATAGACATTCCTCAAAGAGGTTTTCCAACCCTTATCTCTACGAAATGCATTATGTATAATCAAATATTTGTGAATTATAAAGGGCCTAATAGATCTTAATGCTAAAAGTATATGCTTTATTCTATTGATAATGAGGAAGTCTTCCATCATATTAATTCATGATAAGGGGTGAACCTAGATGCTTCTTCCTGGTGCAAGTACCTTGATAATATGTGGTCTAGATCGGTAGAATCAAAGTAAAATACTTTTTTATGTAGTCTTATATTACAAAGACTACTGCTGAAACATCCTATTGGAGATTTTTATCTTTTCTCAAATTGTAGGACCCTAAAAAACAGACAATTTTTTTTGATTGCATCTTTGAAAATGAGATTTTGATTTGTTTGGTTTCTAAGTAGATAAAAACATTAGCATGTTTTGAGGTCATTTTTAGCAACATCTTGAGCCTTAGGAAAGATCATAATATTTTCTATTTATTCTTTCTATTGAAATACTTCAGAGTTTTTGGAAATTTAGGAATTAGTCGTTTCTTCAAAACAAAAATATTAAACCAACTTAATCCTTATTCTCATGTAGACACAAAGATTTATATGTGAAAACACTCAATGAGAGGATGAAACATAGTGGGGATAATATATTCACTAGCCTTATACAAATGATAAAAGGTTGCCTAGTTAAGAGTTGCAACTTACTCCTTTTGGGAACACATCTGGTTAGGAATGTATACACCATCTTGGGATTGCAATTAGCCTATTAAGGCTACCTCGTTATAAGATTTTAACACTCCTTTAGAGAGACACCTTCTTAGAGGATTTAGCAAATGCTTGCTATTGAAGCATGCTTAGTTAAGAGCTCAAAAATGATTACATTAGTTAGAAAGCAATTAAATATGATCTAGACTATATGACACATCTTGTTTGATATATCTCTAGTGTATATCCACAAGATACCTTGATCTTCTCTTGCTGCTTAACAATCCCCGTGATAGCTCTTGTATTACTTCTCTCTTTCTTTGGTTTCCCTACTTTTCTTTGTTTACTAATGCTTTTTCTTCTCCATTTTCTAGTTGCTTCTACTCTTAATCTCTCTTCACACACACTCTATATGCATTTTTTTGATATGTGGAACCTTATATTTCTAGGTGTTGAAACCCGAGAAAAATATACCTCTCAAGAAATGAATTCAAAATTTGAATTGTTCTATTGAGTAGTTCACAAACAACCCATGACACCAATGTCATAGGGTCTAGAGTCGTAGCCCTACCAGTCTATGCTAGATATAGCTTTAGCTTCTCTGTCCTTTCTTCTTTCTACCATTTCATTATAATACTAATCCAATTGCAATGCTTTCCATGCCCACTTCTACCAAGTTATAGTGTTGACTCATCATGCTGACTGTAACTATCTTCATCTTTTAAGAAGACCAGTGTAGATATCTACTAGTAGTCACATGATATGGTATACTTCATTTGATTGATTTCTAATCAATGACAACACTTTGGTGTGTAGAGTATTTACAACACCAACTATCCTTCATAATGCCAAAACTTAGAATGCTTCTTGATTTGATCACCTTCATGCTTCAACTTGTTTGGACTAATACTAGTAGAATCTTTTCTAGTAAGTGGAATTAGCCAAAAATATTTACTTTTCTACACCATGGTCCTTGTGATGACCCCAATCTTTGTTTGTATCTTCCTGTGTACATCTTATTCTTTGTCCTTGTCTTTTATATCTTTCCCATATTCTTGATATCTCATATGTTTCTGTATCTTTTATGTCCCCCACTTTGTGTCATTCCTCTTTATTTTTCTTTATATATCCCCCTTGCATATTCATGTTCCTGCAATCTTCATCTTCATCTCCAAATTTTTGTCATGATAGACAAAGGGTCATAGATTGTGTGGGTACATTTTCTTTGTAGCATCCAGGTGTGCATGCCATGAATGGTGGAGGTTTATGAGTAATAGTGCAAGGCTTGTGATTTTGGTAGGTGACTCTCCATGTCTTCGATGGTATCTACATGGCCAATGGATAACAAGTTATCTTCTTCTTGTACATGCTCTTGGATACTTCCTCTAAATGGGGATACAAAACATTGTAGATCAAAGAGTGTAGAGATTCTCTTATGTTGGTTGTAGTGATCCAATTTATTAGATGTAGGTTTCCTTGTATCTAACCTATATACTCAATCACTGAACTTGTTGTGATGTCAAATGATGTTTGAGTAATGTGTAATGTTTCATGAGTCTTTTTCAAAGTATCATCCAAATCTATCATGTAATTTTATGAATTTGACATCTTTTGTAGAATGGTTGAAACATTCTTTAGCAAATCTACTCTTATATCTTTTTCTCTTGCAAGTTCCTCTATGTGGTGCTCAATGAGTTGCATGAGCTTCTCATTTTATTTATTTTACCAAATTTACCAGTTGATTCATTGATATATTTTGTCTTGAGTAGTTTCTCGAGTTGATATATGGGATCTGCATTTGTATCATACTCGTCATGAATGACTAGTCCTTTCATTACTTCTTGTTCTTTGATCAATATCCATGCTCATTCTTTCTTCTGGTGAGATTGTCTTATCACCTTGAATTTTCAAACCAAGTTATGATGGTGATTGAGCTCTTCATTGCTCATCCCCTTTACTATTCCAACACTTTTATCTAGTTATGATGATGATGATGATAGGGATGGTAATCTTCACCTTTGCCTCCTTTTCTCCTTCCTTTTTTTTGATTCTTCCTTGTTTAGCTGGATTATCCTCTTTGTGGACTTGGGCTTAACTAAGCTCCGAGACCTTTGTGTGATGCCAAAAATCATTATAGATTTGTTTGGAGTAGCATACTTGACCAATGGATCAACTTCCTATTGTATGAATTATTGTATAGGTTTCTGTTAGACAACTTTAGCCATGCCTCTTTCTGGACTCTTCTTATCTTTGACAACATTGAATCCTTGCAATGTCAACATATCTATTTCATCTTTGCCCACTTCTATTGTAGTTTTTATTGATGGGGCTATCTTTTCTTATTAATTTTCTACTTGTGCACTCAGTTAAGTATCACCTTTATTTTTGTCTTCCTCTTGCTTTTTAGTGCATGATTTGTTTGGATCAGCTAGCTATGTTAGCTTAGTTTTCTTGGGAGTCTTAGTTTGTTCCAATGTTCCTAAAATAGTTTGCAGATTAATCAGCTCTTGTGATTTCTCACTTTTTCGAACAAATCCATTATGAGTGGTTTCATATTCTACTATTCTTGGTGATGTAAGGGGGTTGAATTCAACATGTATCTTTGGGAGTTCTTCAACATACACCTCTTTTTTAGCTGCTCTACTAGATCCAATGGTCTTAATATTCTTCTTCTTTTCCTCTATCTGAATGCCCTTACCTTTTGGGTCTACTAGAGTTTGAGCTTTGGCTTTATCACTTTGTTTTTGTGTACATATTATTTCCATTTCCTTTGCTATAGTATTTTAGTACCTAATTTTACATTCAAATACTATAGGTGTTGATAAAATCCAACTCTGCAGTGCACCAAGATCACCTACATGCAAATAGCTTGCTGAAGAGAAACCAAAGGAGCAAGAGCTTGAAGAAAACAATACAAGAGAAAATATTTCACAATAGAAAATGAAATTTCTATGTGAATGAATTTACATTGAGTTGAGAAAATACAATGAGAGAGCCCAAATATAAAGGCCTCATGGAAGCTTGTAGAACAAGCTAGAAAGTGGTAGAAGATAAGGTTGACAACTAAGCACACTTCCACAAAAAGGTGGAACATGCTAGAAGGGATCAAACTCCCGTGTTGCCAATAACTCATCAACTAAAATTATTAACTAATGCATTAACTAGAGTAAACTTAAGTAATAGAATAAATAATTATTTACTCTAACACTCCCCCTTAAGTGCAACTTAGGGGAATTGCTTAAGCTCACAAAACTAAGAGAAAATATAGAATGGGTCCCAGAAACAAGGCCATGTTAGGTACCCATGTAGAATGCAAAGAAATGTGACCTCTAAAAATGGAGAAAGAGAGAAAATCACATGGGAAAAACTCTCCCCCAAAAAGAGGTAACCTAGTGAAGGACTGAAGAAGCTTCCAACTAGAAGAATGTCCCATAAAATAGGAACAAGAGAAGATCATGAAGAGCATCACTGAAGCATGAAGAAGCTACAAACTCTATCATCAAAAAGAAACTACCGATCTGAAGAACCTCCATGGAAGAAGAAGGCACAAACTGAGTGTGTCTATATGGTAGATGATCCATCTTCACCTAAATGCATAGGTAGCTAACCACTGCAATCACCTAGTATATAGGATCAACCACTGAATACATAGCTAACACTATCAAACCATCAAACCAAGGAAGCATTAGAACATCAAAGTAACCACCCCTTAATGCAGATGGGGTGAGATGATAGGCAACTAAAAAGGTGGGCCAAAATCCTCCTGTAGAAAGAACCAAGAACAACGAGAGAGTGGAAGAGGTACAAACACCTGTAAAGGCACAGTCACACCGATGCTGCATGAGAAAAAAAAAGAAGAGGGCACAAAAGTAGCAAACAACTATCGCCCAATGGTGTTTTATAAAATAGTGCTCATACAACTATCTCAAAACAATGTTCATGAACCCAAAATGCAAGAGTGGCACTTTATCTCAGTGCATTTACATAAAGATGCTTACAAATGATAGCTATAGTGAACAAAAAGGGAAAAAAGATGAAACAAGATATAGTACAACCCAAAACCAAAGATCCCATGCCATGAAAATGATCCTCGGACCTAGAACACCCAAGATATCCACCATAGAGAAAAAAATGCCAAAAACATGATAGAATGAGCATGGGGAAAAATCTAAAGGAAATGACAGTATTTTTGAAAAGATGACAAAACCAACTTTCCAAAAATATAATATTTTCAAAAAATGGACATGGGATGCAAAAGATATGCTTGCCAAAGTGAAAAATAAAACTTCAAACTTTGACTACAAAAATGAGAAATAAAACTACATCAAAACCTAAAAATACCTAAACCAGTGTCTCCATCTCAGAATTAGCTTTTTGACACTTTTTTTGGATCATAAAAATACCTCTGTATGCTCAAGTTATGGCAAAAAAATTGCAAGTAGGTCAAAAAGGACCTTGGAGAGGTGCTAGAAGGTGCTGATGTAGGATGACATCAGCAAATCTTTAGCTCAAATTTGACAGCCTCCAAGTTGTCATAGAAAAAAAAGAAGCCATGTGGTAGGAAACTAATGTGGTAGGGGCCACGTAGAAAGTGTCAAAATGGCACCCATGCCATGTGTCTACCAAAGATCACGCCAACTGTGTGATGCACGTCCAACTAGCAGAAAGGCTTGCTGACTGTGCAATGAGTAGAGCATTGGTGATTCCCATCAATGGTGGTGGTTGTAGGGGTAGCTACCTCTAGTGTTTCCATGGTGGAGGAGGAGGGTAGGTGACACTAGAGTGACCGCAGAGTAGTGGCTGCAGGTGGGTGGTGTCATGGTGCTGCTATCGACAGTGGTGGCACGCGAGCCGCGCAGTGGCAGTGCTGCTAAAAACCTTTTTAAAATTTTTTTTCCATCCATATGGCTATAGAGTCCTCCCAGGGGGCAAATTTTTTTTCCCAGAGACTTGGAAGCCAAATTCAAATAGTTTTATATGAATCTTGACTATAATGAGCCTTCTAAACTCAATGGCAGTGTTCATTTGGGCCCAAAGTGCTCCAAGAAATTGCTCTACCCTTGGATTAAAGAAAAATGCACAAATAAACTAGGGTTCATGTCTTTGAATCATAGCTTCAAAAATATTTTGAACAAGAAGTAGCAAGGAGGCTCTGATACCATGTAGGAGTTGATAAAATCTGATTCCATAGTGTGCCAAGATCACCTGCATGCAAATAGCTTGCTGAAGAGAAACCAAAGGAGCAAGAGCTTGAAGTGAACAATGCAAGAGAAAATATTTCACAATAGAAAATAAAATTTATATGTGAATGAATTTACAATGAGTTGAGAAAATACAATGAGAGAGCCTGAATATAAAGGCCTCATGGAAGCTTGTAGAACAAGCTAGAAAGGGGTAGAAGATAAGGTTGACAACTAAACACACTTCCAAAAAAAGGTGGAACATGCTAGAAGGGAACAAACTCCCATGTTGTCAACAACTCATCAACTAAAATTATTAACTAATGCATTAACCTAAGTAAACTTAGGTAATAGAATAAATAATTAATAAATAATTATTTACTCTAACAAATACTTCCTTTTCTCTGTGGCCTGTAGTGATTAATGTGACATTTTCTTGAGTGCCAAACTCTTCAAGGTAGGCTTCCACATACATTTTCCTTTGTGATGAAACATATTGATGCCTAACCTTGGCCAGTGCATCATCTAAAACTTATTTGATTTTTGTAACTCATCCTTGCCACTGCTGCCAATAATAGGCACTAATTCTTTTGGTAGCTCATTTTTCACCATTGTAGGTTTCCTACTATAAGTCCTCATACTAAGTAGAACAACACTGATAACACTATTCAGATCTTTCTTAATCATAAGAGGATATCTATATTTTATTGTGTTGTAGTTTCCATTATGAGTTATATCATTTATCATATCCTTAATGGAAAGTGGAGGGGTTGGATTACTACCTCTTTTGATAGGTTTGGTTGTCCTTGAAGATAATTCTCCTGTAGGTGGATTTAGTCTCTTATGGATGGGTGAGTGCTTCTTCTTTGCTTCATCATTTTTATTCTTCTATTTAATATGATCTCCAATCATGTTAGGTTCAAGCGAGGATGACTCTCTTCCAAAGTCAATGTTCTTCTCTTCATCTTCCTGTCTTCTTGGACTTGGTGTCTCTTCATTGGTGAAATTTTTCTTCTTTCTTGAACCAATTTTGGATTTGATTCTATCTTTCTTTTTTCTTTCTTTCCTTGCTTCCTTTATGGTTTGGTCCTTGTCTTTCTCAAGTTTGATGAATCCACTCCTCCTCATTGTGTTTGTGCCATGCATTGGCAACTTGGGGTTAAAAGGTATTGACAAAAGTAACTTGATAGAGGGTCTAGCCTCTTACTCTATCAATTTACAATGGAATTCTGTAAGCCAGTGTGTCCTTGGCTCCAAAAGCTTTATCATGTAGATGTCCGTCCAAGCTATAAAACACAACTCATTCTTATACTCTTCTACTAGAGTAAATGATAGCCTTTTCCTACTCCGCATAACCTCTTTAAATATATTAAAATATGTCTTGAATAAACCATCCTTATTATCTCCTAGTATCATACACATTTTTCAATTTTGTTTAGAGATGGGCATGTCTCTTAACTAGTTGACTAATCCTTGTCTAGGATATTCTCATTTGAAATAGAAGAATATACATACAAAAATGGCTCCATATTTGAATGGATGTACCTTATAGTTTTCTTTGATATTTTTTAGGTAAATCATTAGTTGTTCACGTTACCGTATGCTCAAGTCAAGTGGGCCATTATTGTGGATAATCTGGTCTACATTGTATGTTGCTTCACTTTGTATACCATTATGCTTGCTAGAATAATAGATTCAGTATGCAATTACCATGGCATGAAATCTTATTTTTGGGCCAAGCATATCATTAATGGCAATTGACCTTCCTTCTTTCCTTTCTTTGGCAACTCTTGCATCTTTATCAAGTGAAGCCTTTCCTACAATAAGTTTCATTCCCACACCATTAAACCCTTTAACCCTATGTATGAATTGCTTTATGATTTTATAAGGCCTATCTACCCACATGTATTCACTGTGTACTCTTCTCAATAGAAGTCTTATACTATCCTTCTGAAGAATTTTGAAGAAGTTATGAATATCCATTTCATGATGCAATGTTGTGTTTTGTAGGTGTTTCCATTCCTTCTTCAGTATTCCATTCTCAATGAATGTACAAAATACTTCATAATTTTTTCTACTCCTATTACCATAATTTTTTTTCTTTAAATACAAACTCACATATTAAATGAGTAGCAAATCTCTAGGAAGTGAGAACTGTAATCACCCAAAAATGGTCATTTGGACTATTAGCCCCATTCTCAACTTTTTTGCTAAAATTATTAAATCATTTATCTTGATAAAATCTTTAAAAATCAATTTATTTGATTTTATCCTATAGTTGTACCACTATATCCTAAGTTCTTATTTAATTAAAAAGAACATGTCCCCCTTTTATTAAATAAAATACCCCATTCATCTCTTATCCCACGTTGCACACATAAAAGCACTTTCCAATTCAAAAAATAAAAGAAAAGTATTTTGTCTCACATGGAGATACAAAAGTCAACTCTTTGTGATTGATGAAAATGATTGTGCACATGGATCATGCAAAAGTCAGCTGCCCACCCTTGACTAGATCCTCTTGCTTCATGATCTCCATTGTTCATACTTCTTTAGAAGGGAGAGTTCTCTCCTCATCTAAGGACCCACTTTTTTACACTATTTTTATGCTATAGGTTTTCCCATAGGTACTCTTGGAGCTTTGGAAGATCTTGTGGACTCACTCTCAATTTTTTTAAAAATAATCATAGTAGCTTAATATCATGTTGCATTAGTATAGTTTACTTTTATGCATTATACTAACACATCTAGTTTAATTAGAAGGATTATAACACTCCCATCTTGCTAGTTAGTACACATATCTTACATTTGATGTAGCTTAGTTACATTTTTGCACAACATCTCATTGAAGAAGAAGTTTACATTTTGCAGCCTAAAGGATTTCCTTTGACAAAGAAAAGGACATAGTTTACAGATTAAAGAAATCATTGTATGGTCCAAAGAAAGCACCTAGAACCTGGTATGTAAGGTTGGACAAGTATTTGATAAAGTTGGGATTTGTTAAAGGTACAACATATAGTAACATATATTTTAGGAAAATTGAAAATGGATTGTTTATCATTGTAATATTTGTTGATGACATAATCTTTGGAGGTAATGATGAATAAAGTGATAAGTTTGTTGATGAGATGAAAAGTAAGTTTGACATGAGTATGATTGGTGAGATGAATTTTTTCTTGGGTTTATAGACTATGCAAAATAGAGATGTAATTTTCATTTCACAAGCTAAGAATTTGAAAGACTTAATGAAAATATTTGGTCTGGAAAGTTGTAATCCTATTGGTACATCTATGATAATTGGTCACAAGTTATCTAGCAAAGATGAGATAGCTACAGTTGAGTAGAAGAAGCATAGATCTATGATTGGAGGTTTGTAATATCTAACTCACACTAGACTAGATATAGAAAATGTAGTTGGGATAGTAGAAACATTTCAAGCTGATCCTAAGGAATCTTATTATGTAGCAGTAAAGAGGATATTTAGATATCTTAAGGGTACACCTAATTTTGGATTATTCTATAATAGATCAAGTGATTTCACTTTATGTGCTTATACTAATGCATATTAGGAAGGAAGAATGGATGATATAAAGAGCACTAGTGGTGTATGTTAGTCTATTCCTTAGAAATTACATTTCACCTTCAAGTGGGGTTTCGTCAAAGTTCAGTTTCTTCAAATATGCTCTTTCTTAAGGGAAACCCTAGTAATGAGGGTTTTTGAGGCAAAACCCTAGTAAAACCACAAGGATACTCTAATTGTTCTATTTCACTATTACCTTTTTGTCTTACTAAAAAAAGGAGAGAGGGGACCCTTTTCCATGAGTTATGTTTGTAAATGCCTAAGTCCTATTACTTTAAGTCTTGACCTCATCCCCTTTTTATTTAAAAATGACAAGCGCTTTCACCTTAAATCCTTTCTAAGAAATAAGCATTCATGTTTGTAAAAGGGGGCCTAAGTGTCTTTGGCTAGAAAAAAACTCTACTAAGTTCCTCATATACCACCTTGTTAATATTTTAAGAAAGAGTTTATTATAATATTCCTCATGCAATCTTTTAAAAATATGTGATAAATGACGGGTCCAAAAATCAACAGTGTGGGTGTTAGCATTGGATCATATTCTGAAGATAGTTCTATCACGAGATCATGCCACATGGACATGGCAGGGCTGAGTACCTTTCATTTTAAGTTCATAGTCTTTGGAAGATCAACAACTATCATCATCATGCAAAGTGTAATTCTCTCTATGGCATTAAAACATGATGTAAACACACATCCCACTAGCGGCCCCCATGTAATAGATATAACAAAGGATATCAACGACCCATGTTAACTTGCTATCTTTAGCCACCATTGTAGAGATGAAACAAGATGATGACATGCAGATCCATTCCTAAGGTTGAAGTTTCTTAGTGGGACTATGGCTAGTCATAATTGGATTTATATGATTTTTCCATGAGTACTTTTGTCAGTAAGAAAGGATGAACTAAGAATATGAGCTATAAAGTTGGAATGCTTAGATGCTACCATGTGGACCAAGGTAAAGGTTTTTTGTAAAGGTAATGTTAATGATTCAACAATGTTTTGGCATTTCAATTTTTGAAATGGGATATGGTGAGAAAGCAAGGTGGTGACACTTGTAATATGTCTATCTCAAATTTGTAGTGGGACCTGATTACTCAGCCGGGACCTGATTACTAATTATGCCACATGGACCATGTTAGATGGATGACATCATTTAGTATATATGCCCATATTTTAGAAGAAGGAAATGTGATGACCCGCTCCTCTTTGTTGAAGGATGATTTTCTCATAGCAAAGGAGTGTGATGCTTCCACGTGCTCCATCCATTACAAGATAGATGTGCTGCCTCTTAAGAGAAGAATAATCCATGTGATATAAATCAATGACTAGGACTTAATCACATATTGAATATCAATCATCCATATGTTTAAAGAAGAGTTGGAAGATCAATGGTCTACATGTTTGTGCAAGGTAGTAATAGATGTATGGTGATGTAGTGAGATGCGTCCATGTGTCCTGCATGCCTAGATAGTATTGAATTTAAAGGGACCTACATAAGCACTTTGCTAGCTTGATATTGGTTGAGAATGGGTCCCAAAAGCTTAGTAGGATAGTAAGAAGAAGTAGAGCTTGTAGCCATCTATTTCAAAGATGAAACATAATCAACGGATGATTTTCAAACTTGAAGTACAAAGCCAAAGGGGGGAGTTTTTCAATATTACAAATAGATAGGTAATTCACATGAGCTCATGATAAATGTTAAAAGAACATATTTGAAATGGATGCCATCTCACTTAGTTGTCATCAAATTGTGAAGAAGAAATTGTAGAGCTCAAGAGGTTTTTAAAAATAGAGTCGAATTGCTGGGAAAATTGTGATATAAACAAGTGGCATAATATGATAATTTCTTTCTTGAAAATGGTAGATGGAGTTAAATTGTATCCCTTGGCCATTTCATACATGATAAAAAATTGTGAACATTATAATTATTCTTTGGTCAACACCCACACTACTGTATACCAAGTGTTGGGATTGGTAAATAGAAGAAAATTTAGCAAGACAACAATGTGGATGTCCTTGGTAATACAAAAGTATGGGGACCGTGTGATTTATGACTTCCTTAGATATTTAGAAAGAAACATGAATGAGGGATTGAAAATTCTAAAAAGAGGAGAGTCTAATGACTTTAAATGGTATTCATTTTTGATGCACATGTTCCTTTTTCATAATAAAGATTATTTTTTAGAAGAGATGGACCTAGAACTTTAGATAGATGGGGAGTGACAACCTATCCAATTGATGAAGGGTGCTCCCCTTAATACCATAAACCCATAACATAAACAAATAAACAATAAAAAATGTTAGAACAAAATATGGACTTCTTATTATTGCCACAAATGTGAAATTAAAAAATTCACAAGTACAATATGCTAACCCATAAGAGCACCTTCATTATAGTAATCTGCAAGACAATGCTATGAACTATCACCTAGAGTTGCCCTAGACAATGTTCGGGCCTTTCTTAAATAGGAAATTTTATCCCCCCAAGAAGGTTCTAAACATTTAAACTTAATACCTAGGGCCGAAAAACTCAAACAATACATATACAGAGTCAGCCAAATACATCTTTGACAACTATTTTAGAAATTTCAGGTACCCAACTTTGGAAGGCCATAACTCTTGATCTATTGCTTCGATTGGCTATTATAACCACTTTTTGGAAATGCCAACTCATGATCTACAAGCTCAAATCATTGCAAGCACCCTTTTGTCAAGTTTTTGGACCTCATTTGTGCACTCTAAGGCCTCCAACGGTGAGCCTGAACATTTTTCTCCTAAATTTTCCACCAAAAATATGTAATAACTTCTCCAATACTTAAGCTAGAGCAATGAGATTTTTATGGTAGGATTATAACTCTAAAATGAACCTTCATATAGAAGATGAGAACATTCCAAGCTTGTACGAAAAACTTATTAAAAAAAGAAAGTTCCCAAAAATAGCAACCCCCAGTCTACTAGTCCTTATTTTAAAATAGAAAAGACTAAAAATATAAATATTTTTGGGTGATGCAAGATAGCTCTTGCACCTAGGATGCTCCTACATCACCAATTATGGTCTACCATTCTGTTAATGGATTAGGATGGTTCAAGTTTTCTATTATTTGAAAATCGATTTGCAACTATTTTGAGAAGAAGAATTTATAGATGATTGATGGATTTCCTCGGCCCTTAAAAACTTTTCTTGAGCCTTATTGACTCAAATTCAATGCCAAATATGTGCCATCAATGGGGAGACATTAATTTTTATCCCTTCACCATAGTCATCAGAGTTTATGGTTTTCTTGGAAGGCCTTTTGTGATTCCAAAGTGCGTTTCATTAAGAATTGGTTTCTTGGAGATCATAAGGCAAATTGTGTTAGAATTAAACACATACAAAAAAAAAGTTACATGCAAATATAACCAATATCAGAAAATATTAAATCACACAGAAGCGAACACAAGACACCAAGATTTAACATGGTTCACCCAATCCCTAGGCTATGTCCACCAAACAACAAGTCCAATATTATTACTATCCAATGATTACAACCTAATTACAATCTATAATCCCTTACAACTCAATACCATCATACAACACAATTTTCACATCACACACTATAAAACCCTAACCCTTTTTTATACAAGATTTTTGCCACTTTAGGTTCATTATTAATTACAACATGTCAACCCAAAATTATCGATAAAATAGGGCCCAAAAAATTATGAAAAGTGTACAATAAATTCTTGATTTGTCACCACATATCAACAGATTGCAATGTTGCAAGACATTGATTTCCCTCTAGAAAAATCCAAAAAGGGGACTTTCTTCCTAGACCTAACAAATTTTCACCATTTTTCTATTATCAAGGATGGACAAAATAATTTGATTTAGTAATTGAGACCTTTTAATATGAGTGTCAGTTCTAAAAGGATGAATAACATTGAGGGTTTTTATGAGAGATTGATGTCCAATATCAACAAGGCACCAAGGGGTAAACATGAATTTGACTACCTTGAAGAAATCATAAGAAATGAAGAGGATGCAATTATTCAAAAGAGGAAGAAAGATTATTGGTGTATGTATGAAGAGACTTTGGATGAGATAAGAGAGAAGGATCCCAAATATAATCTACTTCTAGATTGAAATTTTTTGGGACAAAGACTGAGGATACTCTTGGAAAATTTTAAAATCATATATGACACCATGACTGAGAAATTAGGAAGAACAAGAAAAATAAAATTAACTATTGTGGATAATGAAGACAATTTGAATATATTGTTGTAGTCCATTGACATAGTTCTAAAAAAAATGAAAAAGGACAAAAGAGAGCTGGAGGGGAATAACCAACCACTAATACTGAAATTGATAAAGATCTTGAAAACAAAAAGGGCTTGAGGATGTATCAAAATAGAAGATTGGGAGAACAGACTGTTGATCCTAATATAGTTGAAATTATAGATATGGAAATTATAATGCCACATAAATTAGAAAGAAGATCTCCATCCACCGAATCCCCTAGAAAACCTCCTATAGTTCCTCCATGTGAAGAGCATAGTAAAGATGTAATTGAAGAAAAAGAGGGAGAGATTCATAGAGGGGAACCTTTACTAGAAAAGAGCATACTAAGGAAATAAAGTAGCTAGGGGAATTAAATTTGCCTCATGATGATGATGAAGAAGAAGAAGAAGAGTACATATATATTTCTAAGAAAGATGCTACTAGAGAGGAGCTCCAAGTTCCTAAAGCACGAATTTTAGACATCACCATTTAGGGGATAAAGGGACTATTTCCAAGAGAGCTTAGAACAAAGTCCCATAAAGTTGATGTCATTGATGATGAGTTTTTCAAATGAATCCCTTTCAAAAAATTATTATGGCAACATTTTAGGGAGGATTTCATAAGATGATAGGTGAGAAAAGAAGACAAATCTAGATGATGATCATTCTGATATTGGGAAAGAGGTAGAGAGAGAAATGATGATGAAATTTGATTCTGTCACTCCAAAGGAAGGGAGAAAGATTGTGAAGGAATCTGGGATACACTTGTTGTCAAACCAAAACATTGCAGATTCCATTTCTTTTGATTCTATTATGAAAGAAATGAGATTGAAGAGGCACAAAAAGGGAGTAGAAATGTCTACTTTTGGTATGTATTTTAGTGAAGACTTAGTTGTGATGGTGACTTGGTCTTTTCCTTCTCCCCATCAATGTCAGGAAAGTGGTGAAGACATTGAAATCAAGAGCAATATTGTTTTACATAGGATTGAAGATTCCAAACTTACCCAATCAACCATGAATTTACAAGAACATGTGACATATGTTCATAGTGTGGCAGGAGAAGTAGAAAATAAATATGAATAGTTGCAAGAAAATTGCAATCATGTTTATGCCTCATATTAATGAAAAAATAAGGAGAATTCTAATTTGCAAGGAAAGATCAACTAATTAGAAAAGAGGATTACAAAACTAGAAATTGCAGGAGCATATAGTAAGAATGTTACTATATCAACACAATTGACAAAGGTTCTTTTTTCTCCAATAGTTTTTCAAAAACCTCCTAGACCACTCCATAAAAAATGGCCAGGGAAAATGATGCCTTAATCAAGGAGGTTATAAACCTTCAGATGTAGTTGAAGAGAAAATAAAATGAATTTGATTATAATAAGGAAGTGATAGTCAGAACTACCCTTATGTTTTTATTTGAAAGAATCAACTCAAAGTTATTTAGAATTCATGAAGTGTGCAAAATTCTCTATTTAGCCATTAGAAAAATGGAAGATGAAAAAAAAATGGTAAAACCTACATATCAAAAGTGGGTAGAGAGTTTGGAAAAGATGAGGTAGATTGAGCTCTATGTGAGAGTTGATTCTCATCCTCCTCCCTATGCTATAGCTGCTATAAAACTTGTTAAAACCTTGAAGAATTTTTCAATTTTTCCTAAGGTAATTGAGAATAAAATGGTGGAGTTGAAGAACTAGATGGAAAGTTTTGAAGATAATCTACTTCCACCTTCACATGGTTGGTCCTAATTAGTAGAGAATATTAAACTATTCTTGAAACCAAGTAAAGCTCAACATTAACCTATGATTGCATGATAACTAACTTTATAAATCTCTTGGTGAAAATGATAGCGTCCCTATTGGGATCAAAGTGGGAAACAAAGATCTAGAGAAACTCAAATATGGTGGTCTGTCAACATCATTGATTGTAGTTTCTTGGGGTGTGGGGAGGTCTGTCATGTCTTTTGTCAAACCCATCAGTTCTCAAGTTGTGGACTACATATGTCTCCCAGACCATAACCAAAAGCTTGGTTATCATCAAAAGGTTATTGATGATATCATTTTTTTGAAAGAAAGTATCTATTAAAAATGTTACTTGAAGTGGGAGGTGTTTTCTTTTATATGATGTTGCATTACATAGAGTTGGGATGAGAATAATATCACAAAAAAAAAGATTCACAGGTTGCCCCCTACTTGCAGTAATAAGCTTAGGATGATAGTCTTCGTGCATGATCTAGATTTTTGTGAAGAAAATGTTATTTTATAGGTATAACTTTAATAACCCATTCATTTTCACTTGTAGTTGCTATATTGATGAAATATTAGTCTCTAGCTTTCTAAATTTCTTAATGACTTTATATTGGCAAGTATTATAAGCAGTCAATCTAGTTTTGGCCACTTGCAAGATTAATGTTATTTTGAGCATGGAAAATAACATGATTGAAAGGGAAATATTAAGAAAGTATGGTAACAACAATAATCATAGTGAAGATAATAATGAGTTGGCAAAGAAATAATTAAGAAAGATAGTTTAGTTGCCACTACACCTACTAGACCCTAGTGACTCAGAGTCCAATGACTTTTTGAAAAGGTATCCAAGTGTGTAGGAAATTATTGAAGGATCTTCCAATAGTAAAGATGCTCATGGGCATGATAAAGTGGACACAAAGTTTAAAACTATACCTACAACTCCAAAAATATTTAACATAGGTTAATATTTCTGACTCTAGATAAGGGTGATTAATCACATTTTAAATTTGCACTACATTAATAGATGCATTCTTTTTATTTCAATTTAAGGTAGTTGTAGGTGGAGAAGGAAAAAAGTGATATTTTGAAGAATCTATAACTAAACTTAAAAGAGAGCTCACACATTCAAGTGAAAATATTTGAGCTGGAATTATTTTAAGGTAAACATGAGAAAATGGGATAATAATGGCTCAAGTAATGACTTTAATATTTCCCTTAACATGAGAATGTTGCTTCCTCAAACAAATACTCATATGTCCCAACAAGGATTAGGAAAAATGGAAGAACACAAAGCAATTAAGATAAAGTAGGTGAATATATGATTTGAATGAACGAAGCAGTTTAGGTGATGATTTGTGCAATGTAAGAATACATAATTCACTATCCATTTTCATTAAAAATGTTTGTTATAAGCAAAAGACACAGGAATAGAAGTAGTGGAAAGTTTTCCAATTATCCACGATGCTTTTCGTATATGATGCTTCTATTTGAATATCATCAACTATGTAAGGTGATTATGTATTATTCTTGAACTGTCATAGTTGCTTTAAAAAGATTCAAAACAAACAAGCTGGGGAAAAATATAAAACCCTTTATTCCATGCTCAATAGAAAACATTTTTAGCACCATTTTCAAACTTCACTACAAGATAAATATAAACTATTTAGGGAAATCTTACCATCATGTTGTACACAATTAGTGACTTTTTTATCATTATCTTTTTTTTTTTGATCGATAAGAGGCCGAAGCCAAGATTAATTATTACGTATTATTATTAATTATTATTTTATTAAGAATGAGTAGATTCAAACCCAAGACCTCTTTTATAAGAGGCTCACAATTTACTGTTGTGTTGTAGGCTCTTGCCTTATTCTTATGTTTTTTAGTATAGCATGATACACAACATTTATGCAATGTACAAATAATTCAAGATCCATTTTCATTCAAAATTTTTGTTTGTAAGCAAAAGGATTTGGAAATGAAAAAGAAAAGATTGAGATAAATGAATAGCCAAACAGAATAGATGAAGAAGGTACAATATTGTGTTAATTTTGTTTTCTATATTTTTCCATCCAGATTACTTACAATTTTCTCCATTAAATGTATTTGAACCATATTTTAATTTACATCTATAAAATGTCTCTCCATGTAAAAAAATACAATGAAAAATGGTGTACTAGGATAATGAATTTCTAATGCCAAACATAATAGGAGTTTGACATTTGTTGTAGGTGATGAAAAATAGTGACAAATTAGAAAGGGCAAGCAAGGTCTTATGGATGATCTCTCCTCTTTAATTAGTGCAATGGTCATCCCAAAGTATACACCAAAAGAATGGAGTGTAATGCTCATCTATTGGGATCAAAGTTTTTTCATGAGTGGTTGACTATTGAGTGGAAATAAGAATGAAGGAAACTAAGGTAGAATATGTGAGAAGCAAGAGGTATAGTTGATTAAATAGGATACTATTGAAGAGAGAGATTATGTATATGATTGGTGAATGGGATTATGAGTGAAAACCATGTAATTATAGTATAATATGTTTAGTTAGTTGTTGAAGGGGTTATGTGTGGCTGCTTATTATGGGAGTACATATAGGTTTTTTGGATAATTCCTAATGCTTGTGTTCATTTGGAAGAGGCCAAGAGATGGTGTTGACCAATAGAGAATGGCATTTGTTTAACTACTACATTTTGTGCATACAAACTTGTGTCACCTTTTTTGATCATTTAACAAAAAAAAGTAATGCCATAAATGTTGAACTTGTGAATAAAAACTTGTAGATATATTCTTGAGAAATTTTCATTGGTGTTTTTAGAATGCAACATATTGTATTTCAATTGGAATGTGGGAAAAAACCTTATATTTGTTTACTTTTCACTTTCTTCTTATTTGATTCCCCTTGAACTCATACATAATATTTCACTCAATGTTTTGAAGAAAGAACACCAAGTAATTATATCGATTCAACTAATACCATCATAATGATATTGTTACAAATTCTTCTAACAAGGCTAATCAATTTGAGTCCAACATAGTTAGTTACAATTATTCTTCAAACATCCATCTCTTATTTTCTTTAGGTTCTAGTAGGCTTAATCAGAAATACTTACCACATTTGATGATGACTAATCCATTATCATTTATTTTTTCTTAGGTTTCATTCACAGGGTCAACTACTACAGTCAAGAGGTATTGAAACTAGTTGCAAAAATCAACCTTAAGCCAATGACACTTGAACTAGAAGGGAAGTCTCCTTTTATGGTATGGGAAGATGCAGATTTTGATTAGGCTATAGAGCTTGCACACTTTGATTTATATTTTAACCAAGCAAGGAGTTTAGTTTCATATATGTATCTAATATTTTATGTTAAATATTTGACCAATGCTTATCAAATCATTTTCTTCTTTAGGGAAAATGTTGCTACGTTGGATCCCAGACATATGTGCATGAAAGCATCTATGATGAATTTGTAGAAAAAGAAAAAGCTTGATGTTTAAGTCATATTGTTGGCGATCAATTTAAAAAAAGCATAGAACAAGGTCCTTAGGTATGCCATTTTTTGCATAGCTATGAAATTTTGAGCGTCTATTTTCTTAGAAGGATATTGGTAGTCTTAATAAAAATTAGAGGGAGAAAGCTAAAAGAACTAGATTAAGGCCTTATTTTATTTGTGTAGACTGTGTCTATTTAGTTTCAAGATTAATCAAATAAAATTTGTAATAATTTAACATTGAATTAGTAAGCATCTCACGTTTTGATGAATTTTCCTTATAAAATTATTGAATGAGGATAGTGAAACTAAAGTGTCCTTTTTAACCTTAAACATCTTTCTCTTCACTTCCTCCAAATACTGATCCTTAACATCTTTGTGTTGCTTCTCATCATCCTCTTCCTTTCTTTTCTCTTTTCTCACACCTCCCGTGTGTGATGTATATGCCTGGTTTGTAAATATTTGATGGTAGAAGAGTGACAATTCCTTATGTGCATTTTCTAGAAACTTGAGTTGTTGGTACACCTATGGGTGAATTATATTTTGCTAAGCCTATTAGAATATTCTTGGTATTGAGAACATTTTTCTTAGTCAATGGGCTAAATCTTTTTCAAGTTGTATTCATTGCACTATGATAATCCATATTCTCCTCCTCAATCAAGCTTTCCTCCTCAATAGGAAAACCATGCTGACCCAGTACTGTAACCATATTTCTTTTCATTGAAGGTGTCCTTTCACTATCACATTTTTCCATGCCACCTAGCCCCTTCTAGAAAGAGAACTATAAGACACACATTAATAGCAATAATTTTTAAAAAAATAATTCATCTCTCTATTGCAATTACTATGATCCATTCTGATGGCTAGCCGTTACTTGCACAACACAACCATCACCATTGTGATGGAAAGTCCTGATAGCTGATCGTTGCTTCTACATGATAATTGTCACATTGAAATCACAATTAGGATGACTGATTGGAATTTTAAATTTCAATTGCAACATCTTGAACATGACATCTTGTCCCTTTTGTCTTCCAAGTTATGACTGTGTTAGCCATCACCATTATGATGGATCTCTTTACTATCGCATTTTGCAACAACAAAAGTTTGAAACCCATCCAACATGAGTCATTTTATGGTTTTGTTGATAGGGTGACAACTAGATGTCATAATTACAATGATTGACCATCACAAATTGAGTCCAACTGGAGTAGTACGATATTATTTTTGGGAATTTCTTGTGTATATAATATTTGCTAAAGGCATAAAATTTGATCAAGAAAAAGTACAAGCTATTATGAAAATATCATCTCCCAAAAACATTAGTCAACTAAGGATGCAAGGATGCCTTTAGTACATCAGGAGGTTCATATCTCAACTAGTTGATAGATCCCAACTATTCAATAAAAATCTACATAAAGGGTTTTCTTGCATATGGAATGAGAAGTGTGAGAAGAGCTTGGATCAAATCAAAGAATACTTGGCAATGCCACCTATCCTCATGCCTCCAATTCAGGGGAAGCCTTTGATTTTTTACATCTCAGCTACTAAAAATTCTGTAGGAGCTTTATTAGCACAACATGATGAGAATGGGAAAGAAAGAGCTATATATTACATCAATCATACATTGGTTTCCTATTGGATCAATTACAAAAATATTGAGAAAGGTTTCCTTTCCATGGTGTTTGCATCCTAAAAAATTTCCCACTACATGCTCACACATACCATGCAACTTGTTACTAAAATTGATCCTTTGAAATATCTCTTGAGTAAGGCTACACTTACAAGTAGAATAGAAA
Source organism: Cupressus sempervirens (assembly GCA_028749045.1). Lineage (NCBI taxonomy): Eukaryota > Viridiplantae > Streptophyta > Pinopsida > Cupressales > Cupressaceae > Cupressus > Cupressus sempervirens. The sequence goes on along the minus strand of CM053786.1, from coordinate 761,287,614 downwards.
AATAGATGATGATTCTTTCAAAATTTGACATTCAATACATCGAATGTAAGGCTATAAAAGGACAAGCTATCACTGGTCAACTTTCCAAGTTCCCAATCCTATATAGTGCTCCTATGTAGATTGATTTCCTTGATGCATCCGTCATGTATGTTATAGAAAGGACCTAGAAGATGTTCTTTAATGGGTCGTATACTCAAAATGGAGCTCATGCCAGAATTCTATTTGTTATACCTCATGGCTATACTATTCAAAAATTATACAATCTATTATTCCCATGCACCAATAATATAGCTGAATATGAAGCCCTAACTAATATAATCAAGCTAACCTTTGAATGAACAATGAAAAAACTACACATTTATGGAGATTCCCAATTTATCATCAATTAAGTTAATAATGAGTATCAAACTAAGGATGATAAGCTAATACCCTATAAGAAATTGGTGGATGGTTAAGGAATTATTTTACATTTTTCACATTTCAATAGATCCCTAAACCTGAAAAAAAGGCTGAAAATTATATGAAAACCTTGGCATCTATATTACAATTAGAAGAGCATGAATCTCACTTTGAGTTCCTGGTAGAACAATACAACATCCCACCTATGATTCCCTTGATTACTGAGTCATTTGCACAGTTATTGGTCATTATTCCTCCCATTATTCCACCATATTCTCCTATTTATGAGACCAAACCATTCTCAACAACCTTGCATGCAATGAAAAGTGTCAACATATTTTTTATGCCTCCCATTACACCCTATCTTTTGTGACCTATATAGGAAGAGCTAAGACAAAACACTTCTTAGGTGTCTAGAGATAGACAAGTTTGAAAAGTAACCAAAGTTCATGATGATATTTGTGGGTCACATTCTAATGGCCTTGCAATTTCTTGGAAATTTCTTAGGGTGGGATACTATTGGCCAACTATGAAAGTAAGAAGTGCCAAGTGCATGACAAATTGATTCATGCTCCTAGGTGTGAACTCATTCCCTTTATTACACACTGGCCTTTTCAACAACAAGCCTTTGACTTGGTTGGAAAGATTCATCCAAGTTCATCTAGTAGGCACAAGTTTATTATCATAATAAACAAATATTTCACTAAGTAGGTTGAATCTGTTCAACTTTCTATTGCTACAAGCAAACATGTTGCCTTGTTTATATAGAATCACATCATTTATTGCTATGATATTACTTCCTCCATAGTCACTGAAAATGAGGGAAATTTGAGAACAAGAACCTTAGGAAAATTTGCAAGAAGTTTAAAATCAAGCAACATTGGTCCTCCATATACTATCTCGAAGGGAATAGCCAAGCTAAGGACCCAAATAAAAAATTTCTAAATTTTTTGCATAGGATGGTTCCCAAATTAGGAATGGATTGGCACCTACAAATTAATCTAGAATTATGGGCATATAGGACCACCATACACACTCCCACTAGGGCTACATCCTTTGCATTGGTCTATGGTTCCAAAGCCATCCTTCTATTAGAAGTCAAGATTCCCTCTTTTTGAGTCTCTTTGCATAGATTGATTATTGATGAGGACTGTAGGGCTATGAGGATTCATGCGCTTGAGGTTCTAGAGGAGTACCGAAAGGTTACTTTTGATTACATGCAAGATTACCAAAAGAGGATGTCTACCAATTACATTAAGAAAGTTCATCCTTGTGAATTCCAAGTGGGTGATCTTGTTCTTAGAGAAAACTAGAAGAATCAGTAGAACAAAGACTAGAAAGGTAAATTCAAACCTAATTGGTTAGGCCCCTACATCATCACTACTACATTTGGGTTTGGTGCTTATCAACTTTCTACACCTGAGGGGGAACAACTCCCTGAGCCTATCAATATTCTCCATCTGAAAAAGTTCTATGCTTAAGGCTCCTATTGCTAAGCTATTTATACATATTATATGATCCTAAAAAAATTAAAAAAATAATATATGATGCTGAAGATATACTAAAAAAATAGAAAAATATCCTTAAAAAATTATCATCTTAGGGAAAACCTAGCAATAGGTGCTTGGTGTATCACCAATTTTTTTTTTTTTCAAAAAATCATAAAAAGTTCCTGAATTTTTTTCAAGTGGTGAAAACCTAGAAACAAATGCTACTTGAGACCCTAACACCAATGTCTATTAGTCTTGCCTTGCATATCTTAGAATTGACTCTCATCTAGTTCCAGAGGGCACAAATTTCTTAGCTTATCAGGGTCTCCTTGTCGCATTGGTGTTTATTTGGAAATTCTCAAATAGTGTTTCTCAACACTTCCGTTGACATTGAGTATTTCTCAACACTTGTCAAATACCTTAGATACAACCTAGGATGCTATGATATTTCTCACTATCAAACTCAAGTCCTAAGGAAACAATCATGTGAAACACACACACACACACACACACACACACACACACACACACACACACACACACACACACACACACACACACACACACACACACACACACACACACACACATGCACACACACACGCACGTGCACGCACACGCACACGCACACGCACACGCACACGCACGCACACACACACACACACACACACACACACACACACACACACACACACACACACACACACACACACACACACACACACACACACACACACACACACACACACACACACACACACACACACACACACACACACACACACACACAGACAAACACTTGAACATTAAAATTGATGAGATTTGATTGACTTTATTTTCTTTGTGTGCTATCTATGATGGTTTTCCTTGCTGAGTGTTCCCTCCCTAATAGTCTTTGGAGGTTGTCATGGACTAGAGGACAGGGGGCATGGGGTATGTTTTACTTATTTTCTACTTGTGGGTATACTTTTTTGACCTTAATTGTTACAAGCATTCATGCTTGCCCTACTTGACATTTTGGATCTATAACATATCATCAATTTTGTTTTTGCAAGACTACACTTAGGGGTTATTCTAGCACTTATGCCTTGATACAAGTGTAATATTGCTATACTAAACTTAGGGAGCCTAACTGCACTAGTCATCTTGACTATATGTCTCCAATGCATAGGTTGGGTTCCCACATTTCTATCTGATATAGATCATATTCATATCGTCATAGTTATACTAGTGATGATTGTATGATCTTTCAATGTCCCTAATAATGCTCAATGATGAAAATTAGAGTCTATTTATGCATCCCTCACAATTTCACCTTTGCATACTAGTTTACATTTTAGGACTCATTCTAGTTTAGCTTTTGTATACCATATGTTGAGAAACCTCTCTCTCTTTATCTTTCATAGACCCAACTAACTACATTCACCTCCTCATTTCCTCTTCATCATGTCTTTCACTCCTTATCAGTCATATCAACTTAAAACTTCTTTGATTCCTATCATCACAAGGGGTTAATCTCATCATCGCATCTAATCTATTCAAGTGCTAAATTTTCAAATCACAAGTCTACATCATAACATGAGAGATAAAAAAATCTATGAGGGAGATATATCCATGAACATATAAACATAAGGTGAGCATACATAAACATGCATATACATATCAACATTACATGGAAACATAAAGACAAGTGCTAAAATACACATGAATATACATCACATGAGAAAGAAAGAAGACAAGTACAAAAAGTCATAAACCAATTCCCGTATCTCATATATAATGTCAATAAAGTACAATACGGGATCCAAAATATGGATAACTATTTCAAAATATACATCAAAAGCACCACAAGGGCATCAAAACCTAGATCTAGCCCTAGACCTATGATTGACTCCCTCCTCATGAGTAGCCTATGGTGGCTATGGAGGGGGTGACAATGTCCTATCTGGGGTCCCTCTTATCTCCTCTCTTTCTTTGAATAGAGAGGCACTCACTGTCCTACTAGAACTACTACTATGTATGCTCTATGATAGTATGTTTCCCACACTCCCTATCTCTTAGACTCTCATCGAGCCTCTTCCATATCCTCTCCCAATGATCTCTCTCTCTCCTATTAGCCTCTTCTCTAGCATCCACTAGTTGCTGATCCCTCACTGTGATAGTTGTCTACAACTACTGAGCCTTTCCCTCTAAGGCCTTGATCTGAGCATCTTGAGGATCCTCTCCCTCTCCACCTACAAGATGCTCCTTCCTCAACTCTAGCTTTTTCTCCCTAGCTCTCTCCACATGTAGTTGCTTAATTAGTCTCTCCTCCTCCTCCTCCCCTCCCCCTCCTCTTCCACCTCCTCCATCTCCATCTAACTCTGTGCTCAAGTCCATCTACTTGATGCACCCCTAAAGTTTCTACCTCTCTCCCTCCTCTAGATAAATCCCTGATCAACATCTCTCAACAATGCATCAAGAATGGTAAATTGAGGGAATGGGTGCCTTTGCCTCTCCCAAGAATAGATAGGATCCACTCCAACATCTATGAAATCCAAGAGGTAATCCCACCTCTTGCACTATAGCCTCACTATCTCCACCTTTTTTGTCATGTAATCTAACATCAATAGCTATCCGAGGCTCTCCCCTCCCCTAAAATTGGCATAAGTGGTAGTCTCAGTAGACACTAACTACTATCTCCAAACCCATATGATCACAAAATACTCCATGATATATGAATGCCAGCCCAGTAGTAGTTTACCATAAAACATATACCCAAGCTAATCTGTTGCCTCTCACCAAACCTCACACCCTTTGTAAGGACTCCACTCAAAGGGTGATAGCTTGCCAAATAACCACTAGTGGTATATAACATCTCCACTATGAGGCTATGCTATGAAGCTTGAGTATCTATAAATATAGGGATATTTTTGCTCCCTCACCTACACTCTTGGTCAGATCACCACAATGTGATCCCATGCCCATATCTAAGCTAATACAACCCCACATACCCATGTACTCCCTTCCTAGTAGACTATCTCATGTAGCTTGTGGTACATGTCTGTAAGGATGGATGGCCCCTGTGCCATCCATATTGGCCTCCACAGCAAGTCCATCACCAATCTCCCCTAGCCTAGTGGGAATCTCTTCTATCTTCTATCTATCACTAAGGCCTGTGCCACTAGAAAATATACTAAATAGGCCATCATATACTTCTTCCTATACTCCTCCACTAGCCTCTCCTAGTTTAGATGTCTATCTAGGATGGTGACATCCTAAAACAACTCCTACACTACAAACCTTCCCTTTGTCAAGGTCTAATCATAGTACACCTATGACACACAAAACTCATGTCAGCACTCATGGTAAAGAAAGATGAAAGTAAAGAAAAACCTCTAAATATACCCATCACACTGATCGGGTCTCCTTGACATGGAACTCAAACACACCCTCTAGTGTAATCATTGCCTCTCTAGTGGGTAGGTGAAAGATGTTATTCTTTTTATGCCACCTCTCTGCTAGTGCTATTAGAAGGCCATGGCTTTCTCGAATATGATGCATCTATAGAAACCATCCAAATCCCATGGTTTCCAACACTCTCCCCTAATCAACATCTAAAAAGTGTACTAATCTCAATCCCACAAGCTTGGGGGCCCTAATGATCAACCCCAAAAAGCCATATGCACAACCAAACCATGCAAAACACATCAATATTTTCCATCATGTATCAAAATAAGCTCATAAATGTTTCTACTCTACTAAGTAAGTACAAAAACTGAACTAAACAACCAACAATATGGGAAAAATTCTCAAAATAGAAATGCACGATACTTCTTTCTATTATTGTGCAATATTTATGGTTGTATTGTATCATGATATACTTCACAAAGTACCCATGTGATACTTTTGAGCTACGCGATACTTTTGCACCATATCGTGCAACTAATGGGTGGTGCCTGTACAATAGTGTTTCCTATACTTGCATGATACTATATTTATACTAGAAGTTTTGTATGATAGTTTATATAACTATTGTGTGATTCTTATAAAGTATCGCATGAGATTTTTTGAGAAACCTCTAAAACCTATGGAAGCAAACCAAAAATGCTCAAAAAATGCTCAAATAATTAAAACTTACTAGGGTACCATTCTTTGGCAGTTGGTTATGCAATCAACTACACTTGAAATGGTGTCTATCTGTCAGAATCCCTCCCTACGCCATTACTATCTCTCTTAAATGCTCAAAGATCTTAAAATCACAAGAATAAAAAAATGAATTGAAAATGATCCTTGGACCCCTTATATAGTCTTCTGACCCAATTTTGATCCAATTCTTGAACTCCTCTAAATTGCACAAAAATTGCACCCCTAACTAATTTTGACATCTTGGATCCATTTTTGGGACTAAAATTGGAATTAGAGTTCATCTTGATGATCAAAATAACATTTTAAAATTTCTTCCTTCTTCTATGTAGTTAGCTAAACTTTTGAGGTGTACTCTTTGAATCTCACTGGAGCATCATCATTTCTTCATTCCTTCCTCATTTCTCATGTCTTTCACTCTTCTCATTCATTCCATTTCATTATTGTTTTGATTTCAACCTAATTTAAATGTTGTATCTTCCTCGGTCAAATGAACTCAAACTGGGGCATACAATCACTTTTTAGTTGTCACTCTTGGGCTTTAATCTCTCATCCGTCAGCATGGACCTTTCTTTATCTTGATTTGATCATGTTTCTCTAATTTCTACAACTCCTCTACCTCATTTTGATTTTGATCTTGAGGGGAGTAGAAGCCGACTATAGGGGTGTTTTTCTAGTCAGCTCCTTAGGGTTTTTCCCTAGTCGGTTAATAAGGAGGTTTTTTTTTAAATTTTTTTTTGTATATAAATATGAGTTTCATTTTTTACAATTTGCATTTATGTGAAATCAAGTTATTGGCTTTTGAATTGGGTAGAAAGAAATATTTGAAAAACTTAAACCTATTTTTGAATTTTGGAGGAAGAGTTTACGACATGGGCAATAAAGATAAAAGAGCAAGTAAATATGCACGAAGAAGAACTAAGGAACAAGAAGATGAAAATCGTCAAAAAATGCTAGCAAGATACTATCTTAGATCAAGTACACATGCACAATCTTTTTTCCAATGTATTTAATTAGTTTATTTAGTTAGGATTAGGGTTTAAATCCAATTAGTAATATCATATTTATCTTAAATTACATTACTAGATTAACTTAATATTAAGAGTTTATTTGAAATTATGTTCATATTTAGGCCATTAGGGTTTATTCAATTATGTCCATATTAGTCCTTAGGGTAAATATTACATTATGAATAAATTTAAATTATGAATTTATTTAGCATGGGAATTACCTTGTTTATTCAATTATGTTAATAATTTATAGTCCATTAAGGTTTATTAGATTATGATTAAAATTAAATAAATGAATTTATTTAGGACATAGTCAACTAGGACAACCTACCGACATTGGAGAAGGTTCATCCCAAGTTCAAACAGGTACATGTGCATCTCTTGCAAGTAGATAATATAGATCTTTCTAGAATTCTAGGTCTCTATCAAACTTTATATCTTTAATTTTTAAATTTAGTGAGTGATATTTCCCCTTATAAACTTACTTGATTTTATTTGTTATATCCTGCATGTGCAATTCTAGTAGATGATGAAAATGTTGGACATGAGAAAATTGAAGATGAAGCAATGGATATTGAAGAAGGACCATCTGAAGGTTAGATAATTTAATCAAGTACATAATATTTCACTCAAGTTAAACATGTATATATGTATACATATATGTCCCCTAAAGAGATTGTATCTTAAGACTTTGTTTCATTTTTTCTTGTGCAGCTTGAGATCAAACAACAAATGAGAATGTTAATTTAGCTCAAATATTGAAGAGAAAAATTAATCATAGAAACATAGATCATTTAATTGAAATGGATTTGGAAACATTGAGAGAATATGCTAATCAACCTACACATACTACGAAGAGGAAATTGAATAAAAAGTCTAAAGACATAATTGCACAATTTGAGAATCTATCAACAGTGGAGAAAACTCAACTATTATCAATTTCACTTCTCAAAGATGAATTAAAAGAGCCACTGAGACTATTGGGTATAGATACAAGTATAAAAAAGATCAGGACTTCTAAACTAGAAAAAGATATTGTTGAAAGTGTTAAGGAAGGGTTACATTCCATTGGGAAAAAAACTAGATCTGCAGATAAATCCATTGCACAAAAAGTGATACTGACATCTATTTTAAATAAGAAAACATCCCAAAATAGATAGATCTCTTCATTATCATCTCATTTTGGGTATAGTCGAAAGACAGTACTACATTATCTCAAAAGGAGAAACAATTTGAATGATAGTACATTAGAAGGAGATTGAGCACTAATGTGTAGAGCTCCTCGATCTGACACGATTGGGGAAACAGTTAAGAACCTAGTTATTCAATTTTGGATTGATAATACTCGTCCTTCACCAAATAGAAGAGATATCATCAAGCAGAGGATTGGGCCTAAGGAATATATTCAACACGCAAAACATTGGTTGGATGTCACTCAACATGAATTGTATCTCTCATTTTGTAATTTAAATCCTAACATAAAGATTGGACAAACAATGTTTGAAAGATTGAAGCCCTATTTTGTGAAGATAAATAAATATTTTGAAACATGTTGTTGGTGATATCATGTTGAATTTGATCTGTACTATGAAGGGTTTCAAAAGATGATAGAAGAAAGTGGTGAAACTTCTCAAAATACTTTTCCTAAATGACCAAGTCAATTCATAACATCAATCTTATGTGACAAACCAAACGATTGTGTTCGTGAAATAGATTGCATAAGAGGAACTTGTGAAACATGTGGTAACTTGACTAAATTTCCTTTGAGAGAAGAAGATACTAATATGACAAGGATGGTAAAATGTAAGAGATATAAGTACATAAAGTCAAAAACAAAAGTTGGAAAAGAATCAACAAGGTTAGAATATGTAGAGGATGAGATATCGGCTGGAGAATTTATGTCAAATTTTCGTAAATTGATTCAACCATATATACGCCATGCATTTTTTGCTAAGTGGCAAGCAGAACAATTTCAAACACTAAGAGAAACTTTCTTAGAACAATTCTATCTGTTGTTGACTTTGCAGAGAATTACTCTTTCGTATCTCAAAAACAACTTCAAGCAGAATACTACTATACAGAGCAGGTTACTATTATGGTTCAAGTGTCTTATCAACATGCACAAATTGATCTAGATCATGTGGAAAGTACAAATCAAGCACGAGTCATTAAAAAAGAGTATCACTTTTATATTAGTGATGACAAAGAACATGACACACGTTTTGTGGAACATTGATTTAAGACATTTTTTGAATATTTGAAAAAAAAAAACATTAAAATAGAAAAACATTTTGTATGGTCAGATGGATGTGCAACACAATTTAAATCAGCTAGACCATTTTATGCATTATGTAGATATCATCGATACCTTAATATACCACACATTTGGAGTTTTTTTGAGAGTGGACATGGAAAGGGTGAGCATGATGGTGCAGGAGCTTGTATCAAACGTGCTTTAAGAAAGTATCAAATGGACTATAAAGGATATCACATTAATAATGCTCATGATGTGGTTGAGTGGTGCAAAACACATTTTTCGGTGCCAACAAATAAATATAACACATCATCAGAAGCGGATTGAGTCATACCATTTAGAGTGTTTTGGGAAGTATTAGGTATATATAAATTAATTTGTTCATATTTTTAAATTGAATCTTAAATTTATACTTAATATGTTACGTTAGATGATCTCTAACTAAATTATGGACCTTTTGTACACATTCAGGTGTTGATAGAAGATCAATGCATGCATGCAAGAGGGTAGAGAAGACACGATCTTTGCATTCAGTTATGAGTACAAATAGTAATGTGTGGTCATTGTATACAAGAGAATACTCATGTTTTTGTCCTAATTGTATTGATGAAGACTATGGTGGTTGCATTAATCAAGAACGTGGATATGTGGGTGAATGGACTTTGGTGCCACTAGATGTTATTAATACGAATGAGTTTGAGGACGAAAACTATGATGATATTCCATTGATTTCTAGAGATTATAACCATATTTCAAGATTGATCAGAGTTGGTATGTATGAACTATATATAAACCTGGATCATGTACATGTATACATTTTTCATAATTTTGATTAATTTTTATTAGATATATGTACTTATGTAAATGACATGTATCCAGAATTTTGACATATATAAGTTTGTGTTGGAAATGTTTTTGCAGTCATAGCAGAATCAAAAAATGTAGAAGGTGCTAGCTATTATTTATTACGTTGCACCATGGAAAGAGAGAAGCTAACAAAGACTGAAATAAGTGATGAAATTGTTTTTCCCACAGGTTAGTATATAGTTGAATTATGTATATATGTATGTCAAGTATCTATATTTTTAATGAATTCAAATTCTTTGACTTAAATTCAAGATTGATGTATTTTTTAAATGTGTACATGTGCAGGTTCTATTGTTGTACAAGGAACATATTTGAAGCAAAAAAAAGTACTTAAAAATGGGATTCATTTCACTGATTATCAACCTAACAATAAGGTATATCAATATAGTAACCATGCTATTGCCACTGGTCTAACTCTTCATCCAGTCAAAGGACTTGGAATATGTAAGTGGAGGCTCCATATTGATGATCATGAGAAAATATTAAATGTTATCCAAGAACGAGCTGATCCACTTGATATGAGATAGAAACAACTCCTAATTTGAAATGTAACTCAAGAACAATTTGAAATTTGGTTCAAACTATTTGAAATTTGGTTGAACAATCATTTGATCAATTTGAAATTTCATGGAATAACTAATTTTCTAAATTGAACTTTTACTCTTTCATTTTGAATTTTCTAAAGTAACTAATTATAGAAATTATGAACTTATATGTACATGTGTGTACACTAATTACCTGACATGTGCACCTTGAGGGAAAGAAATTCGAACACCACTTGTCTTAAGGGGATGAAATTAGGAGTTTGTAAAATTAATTATATTGAACTTTCTATTTCACTTAACTTGTCAATTTTTGGACACATGTACACTTTCAATTTAACTAATTAGGACATGTGCTTTCAATTTCAGGAAATGTGAGATTTCAATTTAACTAATTACTTGACATGTGAGCTTTCAAGTTCAAATTGCGATTTGTTTAACTAAATTTTGAACATGTACATGTTTTAAGTTGAACTTGAATTAGAACATTGGGCTTAAGGGGATAAAATTCTAGGATACATGTGTGCACTTGAATTAAAATTTCACTATGATTAAAATTTGAAATGTAACTCAAGAACAATTTAAAATTTGGTTCAAACTATTTCAAATTTGGTTGAACAATTACTTGATCAATTTGAAATTCGATGTCCAATAACTAATTTTCTAAACTAAACTTTTACTCTTTCATTTTTAACTCAATGTCTTGAATTCATTTAACTTTCTATTATATTGAACTTTCTATTTCATTTAACTTGTCAATTTTAGAACACATGTACACTTTCAATTTAACTAATTAGGACATGTGCTTTCAATTTTAGGACATGTGAGCTTTTGATTTAACTAATTACTTGACATGTGAGCTTTCAAGTTCAAATTGCAATTTTTTTAAACTAAATTTTGAACATGTACATGTTTTAAGTTGGACTTGAATTTTACAACATTGGGCTTAAGGGGATAAAATTCTAGGACATGTGTACAAATAAAAGGGATGAGTTCTATAGATTTACTCGAGTTAGGAATTATGTACAACTAATTACCTAATACTTTAACATTTAATACATGTGATATATTACCAAACATTTAAATTACATGAACTATTTATATATATATCTAAATTTAATCAATATATTAAACATGCACGTACATATCTAAGTAAATTACTTACATATCTTAGATAGAAACAATTTATAATATACTAGATCTAGATCTAGTATGTACATTAGATTCCACAACATAATGCAACATGTATCAATCATCTTGAGAACAAATAACAAAAACATGTATCTATCTAGAGATCTATCAGAAGATAATATCAAATGTAAATAGCGTGCACACATGTAGACATGTAAATCCAGGTACATCTATATCAAATCAAATATAAATATAACATGCATCATGTGTGTATATAAAGTGTCTATCTAACATATATGAATGTCTCTCTGGATGAAAGTCTACAACAAATCATCTAGATAAAAAAAACTATAGATCATCAGGTGCAGGACTATCATCGCCATGCCTCCTCACAATGCGCTCTGAAGACTAACTAGTATCAAGGTGCTCACTAGGATGTGCTGACCCCTATATATAAATTCAAGAGAAAGTGATATCAATACATACATACATTTAATCAAGAGAAAGTGATATTGAAATACATGTACGTGCATTTAATCAAAACATAAATAAACATTACTTGTCCACTACTGACATCATCCAATGAGTCTCGATGACGTACATGATCTAGCATCAAAGCTAGAGTAAAAATAGGCATGTCCCCCTACATTGTACATGTGCACATGCAACACATCAAATTAAAAATTCTCTACATGATTTTGAATCTATGTGCATGATATACATGTACATGTGCACACATGCACATGTCTAAATTAAATTAGTTTGAAATGATTGAAATTTTAACATGAACAAATTTTTTTTTACCTATGTAGATGGTGGCATCTGATAATACTCGGATTGCCTAGCATTGATCGTGTCCACTAATGCATCCAAATTTTGCTGCGTTGCATCAAGCTCAATCTCTGCATCTACACGGGCCCCATGGCTGGTGACTGGCACATGTCCTAATAATGATGAGCCAAGTGGACTATGTACATGAGATGGCATAGAAGTAGAATCATCATGTGTCAACAAGTCCATCCATCCTATGGTTGACAAGCTCAAATCAACATCATCAAGGCCCACATATGAACTCTGAGCCTACACTGTAACACTGGCTGAAGGGTCTGTGGTATGTATATGTCTCTGTGGAGCAAAAGAGTGGTCAGTAGATTGATCATCATGTGCACTACCACCATGACCACTACCTGATCGATGAGAGGAATATGGCTGAGGATGTGTCCTAGTACTACTATGGACACAACCTCAAACATCTGATATGGTATGCCAAGATGGTTTGATAAAAATCTATATGTATCTAATAAATCCTTAGCTAGACCAATCATAGTATCTCGTGCCAACACTCCAAGGAGACCCTCTAAGCTAGTCATTGAAGGGATGCCTGCTGCACTGTACAAGTCTCTTGAAGATGAAGCATAGGATGATGATCTGGAATGTTGACGAGACATCAAATACTGACCAACCTCATCACTCGAAATAGATTTGATAGCTGCTGCAATCTCTCCAACTCCCTAAAGGAGCCCATGTAACTGAGTGCTATGCATGGCCTCATCAGCTGATGGACCTAACACAAGGGAAATAGCATGTGCCCTCTCTCCGACAATCGATCTATGTGCTAGTGGGGGATGACTTGGTTGCCTATCAGCCAATCTACCACACCCCTATCCTAAATGTCCTGATAAATCTGTGTAGTTCACCGCCCTACGTAAGCGAACCTCTGCATATAGCTGTCGAGCAAAATAGAGTGGAATTTGGTCATTATTTGGATAACGACCATGGGCAGCAAGGAAGCATGGGTATATCAATGCAGCCATCTATGGATCTGTACACTTAAGGGGAGAATAACCCTTCACATACTTTTGTGAAAGATAATGAGGGAAAAATTCCCTCTTCAGGACATCTTTGGGCACCAAGCCCTGCACCTCCTAGAGTGAAAGACCAGAGGAGACCTCTCGTCTCTTACTGTCAAGGACAACCTGTATAGTATGTGCAGAATATGGGGCAACACCATGAATCTCATCTCAAATAAATGTCAGGCTGCATAAGATAGTTTGGCATGTACCACTATAAACACTGGAGCATGTGCCACTAGTCAAGGATTCTTGAAGTCTATGAATCTCCTAGTTAGTGCGATCATAGAGCTCTTGAGGTGGGATAGGTAGCTGATCACGGGGGATATGATGCTGCTCAGGGGGGATAGGATACTAATTAGGGCCTGGGATAGGCTACTCGGGCCTAGGTATAGGCTACTGCTCAGGGCCTGGGATAGGCTACTCGGGCTCGAGTATAGGCTGCTCGAGGGGGACAGGCTACTCGGGGGGGATAGAAGGCTGTTGTTCAGCCATGTCAATGTATGTAGGTGCATGTATAATGTGTAAACCTGAAAATTTAAATTAAAATGTATGACATTTAATAAACTTGAAATTTATATTAACATATATGTATGTACAATTTGACAAAATTAGAAAACTTGTATCGAAATTGTTTTAATAAAATTAAACATGCACGTACATGTCTACATATATATAAAAGTCCTAAAACTTAAATGAACATATACCTTAAAAGAAAACTAAATTTTAAAACACACATGTTGTTATATATATAATGTTTGTAACTCAAGGACCTTTTAAGAACTACATGTGTGCAAGTTATATTTCTATCTAAGTTAAGATTGAATGTTCAAAGGTTTTAGACATATGTGTGCACATAAACTTGTCAGGTGTAATTTAGGTCCACGAAGTTTAAATATGTGCATATATATGTATATATAGATATATGCGTATATACATGTACATGATATGTATATTTCCACATATAGATCTATCATGCACATGTGTATATATACATGCATACATGTGCATATATATACATATACATATCATGACACATATGCATATATAGATCTATTTGTGTACATATATATAACATTGATGTATCATTTTGAGACCTTGATATCAATGTTTAATTAGTTTTAGGATTAGGGTTCAATTTGGTTTGTATTGTTTGATTAGGTTTACATGCTTAGGTTTCAATTAGGACAAGAGTTAATAAATTGAATTAATGTTTCAATTCAATCTTAGGGTAACAGTTCAATTTTGTTAATGGTTGGGGAAAGTATTTAAGGTTAAATTCAAGGTTTCTACTATTAACTTGGGATATATAATTACCTGTTTATGATCATGGTTTAATTCAATTTGGTTTATAAGTATAATATTAATTAGTTAAGGGCCAGGGTTACCTTTCAATCTAGTTTGATATATTCAATTTGGTTTAGGGTTGACCCAGGGGTTAGTTTATTTTAGTGTTAAATATTAAGATATAATGCTAAATGATATCACTCATTTTTTCATATTTTGATATGATGGACATGTCGTAAATGAAATTTCTATATGATTCTTTTGATATGATATGCATGGATTATATATATATATATAATCTTATGATTTAGCCCATAAATTATCATTTATAATATAAGGGTTTAGAAATTAAATTTTAAGATCTTGAGGTTAGGGTTAGGGTTTGGATAATTAAATTTTAGTTTTAGGTTTAGGGTTAGAGTTAGGATTATGGTTAGGGCTATGATTTAGGATTGAGACCATGATTAAAGGGTTAGGATCATGTGGTCGGAGACCAAGTAACTGAGTAGAAATTATAGTCTATCAATTAGGGTTAGTAAAGTAGGCAAGTTAGAATTTAGGATTTAGGGTTATAGTTATGATTCTAGGGTTAGGGTACATTGGGTTTACATTTCTATTAGTATTATTTATAGGGTTAGGATATGGGTTGACATTGATATTAGTATTATTTTTAGGGTTATGGTTTGTACATCAGGGTTTAAATTTATGGATCTAGGATTATTATTAGGGCTTATAATTTAGGATAAGGGTTGGGGCTTATCATCTAGTATAAGGTAACTTACCATAATTTATGATTAGGGTTAGAATAATGGTTTAGTACTTAAAATTAGTTTATATCTAGCTAGCTTTTAAAATTAGAGTTTAGCATTTAAATTTAACAAATTTTAGGATCTTAGTGTACATACATCTTGATTCTAGGGTTTAGTATAATTTAGGGTCATGGTTTAACATTTATGATTATAGGTTATAGATTTGTACATGATCATTGCTGGAAGTATGGTTAGAGGGTTAGGGTATGGGTTTACATCATGTTGAACTAGAAGTATGATTATGAGGGTTAGGATTTGTATTAGCAATAAAATTTTTGATTATGGTTTTAACACATAGTTTTAATAAATTTATATAATTAAAGTTAGGATCAAGTATTAATATGATTTACTATTTAATGTTAGGGTTTATCATTTAGACCTCTACGGTTCAAATTGAGATTTTAAAGGAAAGTTTTATGGTTTCAAGTGTGCATCTAAGATTAGGGGTTATAATTTATGATTAAACGGTTTTGCAGTTAGGATTATGACCAAGTTTAGTATAATTTAGGGCTACTGTTTAGCATTAAGGAACTTAAGAGCTAAAATTTAAGTTAAATATATTTAATCTTTACATGAACATTAGATTATATGATGTACATTTTTTTATGTAACTTGTATATTATTTAATCAAGTTATGTTCTTATAATTAACTTTTATTAATTAAAGGTTGTAACATGTATTCTTTAGGTCATACACATTCTAAGTTATATGTTCTTATGTATGTATATGTATGTTATATTCTTACCTAGATGCAAATTAATCTAGACATTCTTATATATGTATTTAATTTAGGATCTGGACCCAAGTTAAGACATGTGATTGAATTATAATATAGTTAATTATATACTTAGATTATTTTAAAATTCAATTTACAAACTGACATTATAGTTAATTCTAAATGAGGCCTAGCCAAGGGATCCAAAGAACTAATCAAAAGTTTTACTAAGCAAACAATAACATACATACAATAATTTACAATTATAAAAAACATAAGAGATTGCAAATTCCTTAATGAGCACATTTACATTTCATTTTAAAATAATTATAAGTACTAAAAGTAAAATAAATAACACATCCACATGAAATAATATTAACTAGACTTCAGTTCAATCCATTTAAATAATTTATATACATTTGTTCCGAATGCCACTTGGAAAATTAATTTGGAATGCACAATCATCCATTGTACATGTCATAGGGTATGAAAGGTTGAAAGCATATACATTTATAAAATAGTTTACATCATCCATTTTCGATCCATGAAACAAAGTGCAATACAATTTAAGTAAAATCATTTTAAATAGTACTAGAAGTTTTTTGTTTGGATCCCTTGGCGAGTTGTTATGTGATTAAGTACTTAGTTATATATGTTTAGGGTTTTATTGTACATAACTATATGGTTAGGTCAAGATTATAGTTTAAATAATGAATTTAGGTTGAGGTTATATGGTTCTAGGTCAAGGTTATATGGTTCTAGGTCAAGGTTATATGGTTCTAAGTCAAAATTATATTTATTTGTAAAATTACATGTAACTTAAACAATGAATTTACATCTAATCTAATCATTAAACATTGTAATAAATACATAAATTAAATGCATTTTAAAACATCTAAAATAATAAATTTTTAAATAAACTTTAAATTAAAAGACAATATTATATATTTAGATCTAATATAGATGAAAAATTATCTTAAAAAAAATCTTATTTGTGCATTTAGAGATTCACAATAACATTAGAGGCTTAAGCATGAACAGTAAAATAAAATATACAAAGAAACATATATAAAAAACAATAAAATATACAAAAAAACATATAAATTTTAACTAAAACAATAGAAAAAAGGAAAAAACAAATGTTTCATACCTTTTTCAGATGGTTGATAAGGCAGATGCCAGTCTCTCTCCAACTTTTGATCGAAATAATGAGAGAATCTGATCGCGCCGCTATTTATGCTAGCGGGTTTCATAGTTTCAATCGAAACTTTAAAATCGTGAAGAAACCCGCGTTCCAAGTTTCGATTGAAACTTTTTGGAGCGGTTAGTTTGGATCAATAGTTACTTTCTATCGAAAGTAATTATTTTTGATCGAAACTTTTAAAATAAGTTTCTATTGAAACTATATGGTTAATTTTTTGGGTCCGTGCTTTTTTGGAGGAATTTCTTCCTCCAAAAAAGTGTAACCCACTATTGTGGGTTCACCCGGGTAGGAATATTCTATCATAACTACAAATTTCTTGCTTGCTATGGCTATCTATTTCTCAGGAGCATATGTTTGACCTTTCCATTCGATCTTGATCTAGCTAGTTGCTTTTCTTGATGTGTTATTCCTCATTTTGAGTTCTCACATTGTCCCTCTCTCCTAGTGTCCAATACTATTGCTATCAAGCTATGCATTTAGGATCTACTATCTCTCTACACTTTATTCTTCAGGGTTAGATTGCTTTACCACTTGCTTGGCTTCTTCATTCTTTGATGTAATGTATTACTAGATCAATCACACATTAGTCAAAGTGGGGAAAATGTAATCACCTAAAAATGGTCATCTAGACTATTAACCCCCTGCACAACATTTCTGCTAAAATTATTAAATCACTTATCTTGATCAACTCTTTAAAAATTAATTTATTTGATCTTATCCTATAGTTTGACCACTATATCCTAAGTTCTTATTTAATTAAAATGAACATACCCCCCTTTTATTCAATAAAAATACCCCATTCATCTTTTATCCTAAGTTTCACACATAAAAAAATTTTCACATTTTAAATATAAAAGAAAAGTCTTTCATATCACATGGAGATACAAAAGTAAACTCTTTGTGATTGGTGGAAATGGTTGTGCACATGGATCATCCAAAAGTCAACTTCTTACCCTTGATTAGATCCACTTGCTATATGATATCCATCATCTGTACTACTTGAAAAGGGAGATCTCTCTTCTAATCTAAGGAGCCACTTTTTTGCACTATTGTTATGTTGAAGGTTTTCCTATAGGTTCTCTTGGAGCTTAGGAAGATCTTGTTGCCTCACTTTCATAATTTCATATCATAGTATCTTAATATCATGTTGCATTAATATAGTTTCCTTTTATGGATTAGAATAGCACATCTAGTTTAATTAGAAGGATTGTAACACTCTCATCTTACTAGTTAGTATACATCTCTTGCATTTCATGTAGCTTAGTTACATTATTGCATAGCATCTCATAGTGGTTCTTTGGCACTAACATCCTTACTCTTGTCATAGGATATCCCATTTCATGGTGTACTTGCAGGGGACTACATTCTTATGCTCAACTTAGAGTCATTTTATGTCTATTTTCATCCTTTTCCATGTCATGACTAGGAAGCTCTAGTTTGATATTTGAGGCTCTCAATACATGAGATTCCTCAAATAAAAGGACTTAGAGAAGTGCACATTTTGAGTGTACAAGAACAATGCTACTGTCTGGTTCCCTATGTCTCTCCTTAGTGAGGTAATCATATAGTTAGGTTCATCAAATTCCTTATTTCTAACTAGATCAATCTTGTGATATGATGCATTTTGTGCATTTTGAAGCTTGATGCCTTTTCTCACTTTCTCCTTTGCTTCCTTAGTTTAGAAATTTATTTACAAACAGAATGCCATGCAAATGCTCTAATAGGTTTTTCATGAATTTTGCACAACTCAAGAATTTTATTTTTCAAAGTAGTTAGTGACACCTTGCTAACCTATTTATACCCTTTAGTAACAATCATTAGGTTAATGTTGATATGAAATGTAAAACAAAATTGCTACCTACCAATCATTTCACAATTAATGCCAATGACCCATGCAATAATGATCATAATCCTTACACATTTCTGACTTTTCATAGGTTCTCTTTTCTTTGAGTTTGTTGGCTATGTCAATAATACATCCTTTTACCAATTTTGAATAGGGAAGTAGTGTATAATTATTTTCTTTCACATACAACCCCTTCTAAGCTTGGATTATCTTAGTTTTCCTTATAAGTCTCACCTTTAACTAGTGAGCTTCCAACTTCATCAGATTTGACCACGTCAACCTCATTGGCCTTCTTTATCCATACTTTTTTGAAGTCTTTCCCAACTTCCTCTTTGTCCAATATTTTCCCCTTTCCTCTATTATCTAGGTTTTGTACTTGGACTCCTCTTCTTGATCAAAATGCTCTAGCAAGATGACCTATCTTGCCATTATAGTAGTAGGTCATGCAAGCTCTTCTCTGTAGTCCTAAATATTTTTTTGGACCTATTCTTAGTTTGCAACATTCTACCACATGTCCTCTACTCTCACAAGTTGAACATAGTGGTGTAATGAACTTGTTCGTCCATCAAGGAATAGAAATTCTTTGAGACTATAGGATTGACCTTTCCCTCTATCTATAGATCTAAACCTTGTATCTATACTTACTATAGAAGTAATAATACCCATCAAATCTTTTCTAATTCAAATGAGATCTGCACTCTTGAGAAGAATGACCATACTAGTAGCATGTCTTGCAATACCCATGGAAGGTATTTTGCATTATTGGTGCAACCTTTCAATGCCAACATACATTGGAAGTATGACCTATTTTACTACAATAATGATAGGTTGATTTCTTTACCTTCTTACCTTTAGATGACATTTTCACTTGTCCTTACTAGGTTTGGTCCTTGCTTCCAAATTATTCACCTCTTTTAGTCTTTCTATCACCTTCATATCCAAGACTAGTTATACTCTTGGTCTTTCTCTAAGGCTTGAGTTACTCATTTATCTTCTCAGAGATGTCGTTGAACTTTTTTAGCTTCTCATTTCTTTCATTGGTGTTCCTTATTTCCTCACTAAGCCTTTGAATCTAATAATCCCTTTGTCTGGCATTCTCTTGTCTTCTACTTCTTCTCTTAGCACATTTTCAACTTTCTCTAGTGCTTGTGTAGTGCAACCTTTTTATTTATGTGCTTGGCTTAGATTTTCTAATATTTTTTAATGTTCTTTCAGGAACTATAGGTTAGACTTTTTCAACTTCTCATTATCAGTCACAAGGTTAGAGATTGTCTCCTTAGACCTATCTATATTATTATGCTCTTCCATTTGGTCAATGATTTAATGGATCACATCAAGTTTCTTCATGAGTTTCTTTCTCTTTGCTAATCATTTTCTCAATTTCTCCTTTAGATCCTCAATAATTTTAAGGAATTCTTCATATTTATTTTTGTACTTCATGGCTATTACCCTATCTTACCTCAAGCTATTAGGATTGTCATTTATAGTGTCTATCTTGTAATACCAATTGTTGGTCCTAGTTGGTACGAGGGTGAATCAGTACTAACTCCAAAATAGTTATTCTTTTGACAATCCAAATAAAATGAACAAAAACCACTTAACTAAAAACACCATAATAAATATAGTTAAATAGAAGTATGTAAATGTATACACAAAAGTATTCATCAATAGTAACACTTATTTATATGTGGAAACCCTCGATGGGAGAAGGAAAACCATGGTGGGGATAATATACCCACTAGCCTTTTACTTAAAATAAAAGGTTTACTAGTTAAGAGCTACAACTTGTTCTTTCTAAGAACACATTTAATTAGGAATGTCTATAACCTTGTAGGATTACAATCAACCTATTAAGGATACCTTGTTATAGGATTTTAGCATATGCTTTCTACTAAAGCATGCTAAATCTTATTGACATAAGGTAGGTAGGGGAAAGGAATTAGGTTCAATCTCCTAAAACCTTGCCAAGAGTACACATAGAATAAAACACATATTGAGAAGAAAGAGCTAAGGGATTTATTGATGGATTAGACAAATGGTATGATAAAATATACTTTCAAAACATTCAACATGCCTAACTATGATGCCTTCTGGGTTGTAGCCAATACAAATAATTTACAATCAAGGAGCTAGAAGATCATATTCTTCATCTCCCATATGTTCTCTACTTTATCCGTATCTCTAGTATCTTATTTTATTGTTCTATCCTCCTTCTCTAAAGATAATCCACATTCTTATATCGACAGCAAGACCACAAATCAACATGTCAGGATTTTAATTACAAATAGGTCCTACCTTGGTGGAGTAGACTATAGCCCAAGAAATGGGCCTCAATTATTCATGTTCTATTAAGGATAGGTCTTCACATGATCAAGGAGTTAGCTCCTAACTGTGCAAGATTCCACATCATCACAATAAAATGTGTGAAAGGAAATAGCATGCCATGTTGGATGAAATCATAGGAAATAGGGGATAGATAGATCAACATAGAACTCAAAGCATAAGGTAGATTAACTTATGTGCTCTTAGGGTAAGGATCCATAATAGGTCCTCAACAAGATGCCAACTTCACACAACTTGGAACCGCAAGTAGCAATGCATACTTCATGAACAACAATTGGTAGATAAAACAAAGAAATACTTTTGGTTGATGCAAGGTTGCTCATTAACCCAAGATGCTCCTACATCAGACACCTAGAGTATGTAAAGAATTGATATCCACATAAAGAAACCTTCATATTTGACCTAAATCATAAAGATCCAACTCAACTTGTGTTATCCATGAATTTTCTTCAACTAGTTTATCCTTTTAGTAAACAAGGTATTCTATGTAGTCTTTTCCTCTGGTGCTCTTATTCTTCTATCCGAAACCTTTTCAATATTGTTAGTCTTTCTCTTAGGATAATCTAGGTTATCTTTTAATTCCTAATTTGATTCAAAATATTTAAAGATTTTTGCAGTATTGAATATTGGTGAAATATCCATATCTTTTGGTAATTCAATTTCAAAAGCGTTTCCACTATCAAACTTCCTTAAAATCATACAAGGACCAACCTTCTTCATTTTTCATCTTTCTATAGGTATGAACTGGGAATGCATTCTTCTTCAAATAAACCATAACCTTATTACCAACCTCAAAAGATTTATGTCTTCTTCCTTTATCTTCCCTCTATTTATACTCTTGATTACTAGTTTCCAAATTCTTCTTTACCTCTTCATGTATATTCTTCATGAAATGTGTAAATTCTTTTGCTTCACCAATTCTCTTTATCTTAGTACTCAAGTCTCTCAACTTAGTAGTCCCTTTAGGATGCACTCCATGTACTATCTCAAAAGTTGTTTTCTTGGTACTTACATTCACATAGTTTTTGTATCCAATTTTTTCTTGTGCTAAAATCAAATCCCAATTAGCAGGATTATCTCCAACCAAATATCTCAACAAATTACCTGGACTCTAATTCACAACTTTAATTTTTTCATCTATTTGTGGATGAGATGTAAATCTAAATTTAAGCTTAGTATCCAATTTCTTCCAAAGTGTTCTCTAGAAATAACTATTGAACTTAGTACGCCTATTTGAAACAATAGTCTTAAGAAACCCATGCAATTTCACCACTTCTTTAAAGAATAATTTAGCCACATGTAAGACATCAGATCCTTATTACAAGATATGAAATGAGCCATTTTAGAAAATCTATCAACCATCACCAGAATAGAATTGTTACATCTCCAAGTTCTAGGTAAGCCAAGAAAAAAGTCCACACTAATATTCTCCCAAGGTTTATTTGGTAAAGAAAATGATGAGGAAAAAAAAATGACTAGTTCCTTTTACCATTTGAAAAATATTGCAACTATTAACCATCTTCTGCACATCCTTAGATATTTGAGGCCATTGATTTTTTCAGAGATCATCTTTACTATCTTGTAAATTCTAAAATATCCAACAAGTCCATCACTATGTTTCTCCTTCATGATGTTATCTGTCATCGATCCTCTAGGTATGGATAAATGAATTCCTTTAAACAACATGTCTTTGTGAATGAAATAATCAGTTTAGTTAATATAGTTTACTCATCATCTAGTTCTTGCAAGTATTCCAAGGTTCTACAAAATTAAGATCAGTTTCATACAAATGTTTCAAATCATCAAAACCAAGTACCTCAAATCTTATTTTTGTCAAAAAATTTCTTCATCAACTTTATTAGACTATCCACTCTTATGTTTCAACATAAAGGAAAAGTTCTACAAATACTCTAGCCACTTCACATATCTTTAATTTGACTTATTTTGACTTCCAAAATACTATAAGGCTTTATGGTCACTGTAAAATATAAAGTATTCAGGCATCAAATCATGTCTACATTTCTTCAAATCTTGAATAATAGAATATAATTTTTGATCATAAATTGAATACCTTCTCTTAGCAACATTAAATTTATCACTATATAAAGCTACATGTCTTCCTTCTTGATTGAAAATAGCTCTAATGGCACTTTCACTAGCATCACAATCAACTTGAAAAACTTTAGTGAAATCAAGTAAATATAGTATATGTAATTTTGCTACCTTTTGTTCCAATATTTCAAACTTTTATGTGCTCCATGAGTCCACTTGAAATGATTTTTATCTCCTCTCATAGTTTTTGTCATGGCATTACATACTGAACTAAAATTTCAGATGAACTTCCTATAAAAATTTTCCAATACATGAAATGATCTAACTTCTCCAACATTCTCAGGAGTAGGCCAATTAAGGATAACTTTTACCTTTTTAGGTTCCATCTTCAAACCATTAGTAGAAATTACAAAGCTAAGGTACACAATTTCCTCCTTCATGAATGGATATTTCTTCAAATTAATCAATAACTTTTCTTCCATCAATATTTGTAACACTTGTTTGATATGTTCAAGGTGTTCTTCCTTATTCTTAGTGATTATCAAAATGTCATCCAAATATACAATTATAAACTTACCCAAGAAATTCTTCAAAACCTCATTCATCATCCTCATGAAAGTACTAGGTGCATTAGTTAAACCAAAAGACATAACCAACCACCCATACAAACCTTCATTAGTCTTAAATACAATTTTTCATTCATTTCCTTCTTTGATTATGATATGATGATATCAACTTTTCAAATCAATCTTGGTGAAATATCTTTCTCCACTCAAACAATCCATTATGTCATGGATCCCAAGCAATGGAAATCTATACTTCATTGTTATCTTGTTTATGGCTCTAGAATCTATGCACATTCTCCATTCTTCATTCTTTTTAAGCACCAATAGAATAGGTACAATTCAAGGACTCAAACTTTCTCTTATCAAACCCTTATCAATAAATTCTTGTACATGCCTATTCAATTCTTTATTTTTAGTAGGTGTTAGTCTATGTGGTTCTCTATGGGGAAAACTAGCCCCAAGTATCAAATCCAAACAAAAAATAATACTTATTATAGGAGGAAAACCATCAGGTGTATTATTAGAAATAATATCTTGAAATTCTATCAACAAAGATTCAATCTCAGGTGCAAGCTCAAGTTCATCTTCTTTCTCAGTCTTCTTCAGAATCAAGGGAAAATAAACATTATGCTCATTCACATCCTTAAAAAATTGATTTCCTTAAACCAAACATACTCTTACTATGGTATAATTATTCTCATCAGGTTTGTCTACCAAAGGAAATAATACTTTTTTCTTCCCACCAACCCAAATAGCACACTGATTTAATTTACCATCATGCAAAGCTTGTCTATCATGCTGCCAATGTCTACCCAAAAAACATGGCAATAATTCATAGGCATAATATTACACAAAATTTCATCATAATAATTTCCAATATTGAATTTGACAAGGCATTGTTCACTTACTAGTAGCTTATGCTCCTTCTAGATCTATGCAACATGATAAGGATTAGGGTGTCTCAATCTACACAACTATGATTTGTTAACTAGGTTTTACAATGCCAATTTTTAGAACTTCTTGATGCAAGAGCATCTTGGGATGACATGTTATCCTACTCATTTGTGTTCATTCTATTAGTTGTTGTTGAGTTGCAGTCATTGCCAAGTTGCAACAATTGCCGAGTTCCAGTAATTTTGCAGTATAAGTCAAGTTGAAGTTATACTATGTCATGTTAAAATTTGGATTAGCGTGTTATCCCATCTCAATCTCCAGTATGTGCTAAGTGATCCTTAATGTGCCGAGTGATCCTTCATGTGTTGAGTGACCCTTCATGTGCTAAGTGTTCCTATTGATGCCGAGTGTTAACATTTTGGATGAGTTTTTTGTATTTGGGAGCCAACTTGCATGTTCAATTCTGATCACAACTTTAATGACATGATATTGTCTTGGGATGTGTCCAAACCATTTTAGGGTTGACCTTTTTGTTATGTAATGTTCTAGAATCTTCTATAAGCCATTTTGGCAAGCATAAATAGGGTGTTTAAGCTTAGAGTTAGAGAAAATTTTGGAAGTAGAACTTAGAGATTTGGGAGGACTGAAAAAGCCTATTGCATATGTGTTTGGGAGTGCAAATTTGAAGCTAGATCATTGGATCTTGAATGTATTTGTATTTGGCCATAACCTAGAAGGCCTTACACTTGGGCATGTATGTTGATCATTTAATGAATCAATAAAAGAATCTTGTTCTCTCTCTATGGTACTGTTCTCTTTGTGTGTTTTCTTCCATTGTGTTTACTCTACAAGGTTGGTTTGGATTGCTGGGTGTGCCTTTGGCCCTATTTCTTCTCACCCTCCTTGAGTCACTTCCACTATCAATGAATAATTTGCAACATTTTCTAGTGACCTTACATCTAGTCTTAAACACTCTTTCTCAAAATAGGTTCTTCATTAGTTTCCTCATTCCAAAAGATTCTTCTCAACATCTGATTCTTACCATGCTCAAGTGCATTAGGTGATTCAACAATTTTTTCACAAGCCAAAGTGTATCTACTACTACCTCTAATATTCTTCCTAGAATTGGTACATTAAAAGGCTCTATATATTCCTCTCCACACTTAAAATAAGTGCCCTTAAACCAAGATCTTTCTTCTCTTTTTCTACTATTATTTTTAGAGTAACCAATATAGCCACTTCTAGTATAATTACCTCATTTATCAACAATTTCCTCTTTACATTCTATCTTACCCTTGTATTCAATAGTATTATCAGATCTACTACTTTCTCCATAGGTTCTGCCCCTACCTCTCTGAAATCTACCACCTCTTCCTCTTCCTCTTTGTTTATGTTTCTTCTATAACTTGTCTTCAACCTTCAAGGCATACTTATATACTTCTTCCACACTATCCAACTTAACATAACTAATATCTTCTTGAATTGATGTCCTTAAACCATTTAGGTATCTATCGAATTTCTCAACTTCATCATCCACATGCCTAGATTTGATATCTAAATTGTAGAATTACTCAATATATTCTTTTATAGTCATATCATTTTGTCTCAAATTTTGCACTCTTCTCAACAAATTGACTTGGTAATCTGTAGGAAGGAACTTCTTCATTTTTCGAATCATTTTTTCCCAAGGCTTGATCTTTTCTTTTCCTCTTTTTTATCTTTTAGTGTACAAATGATGCCACCAAAGTGAAGCATGACCCTTCAACTTGGTGGTTGTTATCTTTACCTTCTTATTATCATGGATACTTTCATACTCAAAGAAATTATTCATTTCATAAAGCCAATCTAACACTGCATTAGTCCCAAGCCTTCCATCATTGAAATAAATCTCAACAAGGTTGGAGTTTTCCCTAGAAAAAACTCTTAGAAGCCTCTCCTCATATTTTTCAACTTCAAGTTTAGGAGTCCAATTAGGGGCCACTTCTTCATCATCACTAACATCCTTAGGATGTGCACCTCTTCTCTAGGCTATCTCAATAGCATAAAGTCTTGCTATAATTTGTCTCAACATATCCACAATGAAATTATTTACATTTACTCTACCTTGAACCATTTTGAGTATAGTTTCTACTAGATGACTACATTTTTCAAGTTATCAAGGCCAGATTTCATATCTACCACCCTATAACGAATCTAATTAAGGTTCCGCATGATCCCAATCTACACAAGGAAATAAACCTTTCTCTGATTCCACCTAATGCAAGGTAGTTAGGGAAAGGAATTAGGTCCAATATTGTAAGACCTTTCCAAGAGTAAGCATGAAATAAAACACATATCGAGAAACAAGAACCAATGGATTTATTGATGGAGTAGACAACTAGTATGATATAATATACTTTCAAAACAGTAAACATGCCTTGCTATGAGACCTTTTGTGTTGTGGCTAGTATAAAGAAGAACCAATCAGAGAGCTAGAAGTTCATCTTCTTCATATCCCATCTATTCTATACTTTCTTCCTATATCTAGTATTTTATTTCTTCTTCTATCCTCCTCTTCTAAAGATAATCCAAGTTCTTATATAGCTTGCAAGACTAGAAGTCTTTGTGTTAGGCATTTAATTACAAATAGGTCCTACCTTGGAGGAGTAGACCATAACCCAAGAAATGGGCATCAATTGTTCACACACTATTAAGATTACACTATTAAGGTTAGCTCTTCACATGAGCAATGAGTCAGCTCCTAATTGTGAAAGATGCCACATCATCACATGAAATTGCATAAAAATAATTAACTCACCATGTTGGATAAAATCATAGGAAATAGAGGCCAAAGAAATCATCATAGAACTTAAAGTAAAAGGCACACTAAGTTATGTATCTTAGGGTGAGGATCAACAATAGGTCCTCAAGAAGATGCTAGCTATGCACAACTTGAAACCACAAGCAACAAAGGCTTCTTTACAAAGAACAACTAGTACAAAAAATAGAGAAATGTTTTTGGTTGATGCAAGATTTATCATTGACCCAAGTTTCTCATACATCACTTACAAAATGATTACAATGGTTAGAAAGAAATCAAATATAATCTGACTGTATGACACATCTTTCTTGATAGATCACTAGTGTATATTTAGAAGATACCTTGATCTTCTCTTGTTTCTTAGGAAATCACTATGATATATTTTGTATCACTTATCTTGATCTTCTCTTGCCACTTAGGAAATCACTATGATAGCTTATGTATCATTTGTACCTCTTTCTCCACTTGCCCCTATTTGTAGTGCACAAAGTTGTGCATGCTTGATATTGCTCTTCATTATTTTCTTTTTTCAATAATACTTTGTCTACTCTATCTTCTTGTCACCTCCACTCTTGATCTCTCTTCACACACACACACACACACACACACACACACACACACACAATGTGTGTGTGTGTGTGTGTGTGTAACCTTATATTTTTGGGTATTGAAACCCTAGAAAATTATCTTACTTAAAAAAATAAATTCAAAATTTGAATTGTGCTACTGAGTAGTTCACAAACAACCTATAACACCTACATCATAGGGTCTAGATTGGTAGCCCAACCAATCTATGCTAGGTGTAGCCTCAACTTCTGTCTCCTTTCTTCTTCTTTTTTTTCCTAATTTTTTAGGATACTAATTCTATTGTTATTTTTTCCATGTCCACTTCTACTAAGTCATAATGTTGACTCATCATGCTAATTGTAACTATCTTCATGTTGTCTTCATATCCTATGTAGATCAATGTATATGCCTACCAATAGTTATGAGATGGTATACTTCACTTGACTGATTGTCAATGAATAACAACACTTTGTGTGTAGAGTATTTACAACACCAACTTCCCTTCATAATGCCAATGAGACCTATAGGGTCAACACAAAGATAAAAATAGAAACATTAATATCAAAACTATTATATTATATTTTTTGTTCTATTAACCAAATATAAACACGAGAGGGAATAATCTCCCCTTTAGAAAAAAAGTTGTAACATACTCTTTTATCTATTAGATAGTTCTCTACCCCTAAGATATATACTATTTTTCACATGTGCATCTCTCCCCCTTTGACATCAATGACAAAGACACATATTTACAAAACAAAAAATAAGATGATAATAAATAAGAATGATTACTCTCAATGAGTAGTATCCACAAGATAAATCAATCCAAATAGGAAATAAGCTATGTATAAGCATTGAACTGATGCATCACAATGCATGTCTAGTTCATATTAGGAAGGGAAATTACCCCAAACTTAGATCTAAGATACTCAAATGTATCCTTTGGTAAGGGGTTTGTGAAGATATCTAATTTTTTTTCTTGATTAGATACATATTCTATCTTGACCTCTTTTTCATGAATCTTTTTCTTTGAAAAATGATACTTAATGAAAATATTCTTTGTTTAAATGTAACACATGATTCTATAAAATATTGATTGCACTATAGTTATCAAACTAAACATCAATAAGCTCATTGATACTTTTATATTTCAATGCTTGTTTCATCCATACTATTTGTTAATAAAAATATTCAACTTCAATATTAGACTGGGAAACACAATTTTACTTCTTACTTGAGAAAGAAACTAATCTCTTTTCCAAGAAAAATGCACCACTACTTGTACTCTTCTTGTTATCCATATTACCTGCTTAATTGACTTTAGTAAGGGATCTCAATGTGAAGTCACCATTTTTAAAATACCAAAAACTAATGTCAACTATTCCTTTCAAAAAATTAAAGATTCTTTTCATCGTAAAAATATGTGATTCTTTAATATTTGACTGCAATCTAGTAGTAAAACAAATTATTTATTAATATCGGGTCTATTAATAAGTAGGATATATTTTCCACAACAAGTGAAATTATGATATTCCTATTAGGATTCAAGTGTGTAGTTTTTTGAGTCAAAATCATTGAACCATATTTCAGAGTAGTGGTTCATCAAATCCATCTCTCATGCGAATGAATAGAACACTCAATACACATTGGATCTAGGTGATTCTCATAGAGGTGAAGCATTAGGAACTCCCAAGACATCACCCATCTTGGTACTATGATAGCTTGAGTGTCTCAAGCTAGAGTATTATTGGGATGGATGAGCTCTTGGGAAGTCCTAGTGCTTCACCTTTGCAAGCATCACCTAGATACAATGCATGTTGAGTGTTACATTTATTCTCACGAGGGATGGGTTTTGCAAACCACTACTCATTAAATATGGGTTAACAAGTTTAACTCAAACAAGTACATAGTTGCATTCTGATAACAATATCATAATATCCAATCTTGTCTGTGTCAAATATAGAGATCCACCCATAATAGATCTATATTTAGTTTTATTTTCACTGAGAAACATCATCCTTAGTCAACTTGCAACCTATTACCATAGGGGTACTGACTAGTTGGGAGACATCCATTTCAAAATTATTCAATAAATCTTTCACATAATTTTACTGAGGCATAAAAATTCCTTCTTTTGATTGAGTAACTTGAAGATCAAGAAATAAAATCTCACTAATAATTGACATCTCAAATTCTATTTTCATTTCATCATAAAAATCAATGCATATCTTTTCATCTCCACTAGAAATGGTATCATGTTAAGATATTTTCATGTTCAATTGTAAAATATAAATTACTGTCAGTAGTACCTTTGTTAAATCCAAGTTTAAGAAGATATTTATCCAATATAGCTAGCATACCAGACTCTAGGGTCTTGTTTCAATCCATACAATTCTTTCTTTAATCAACATACCATATATTATAATTTTTTTTTCTGGATTCGATTGTGTAAGTTTTTTAGCATCAATGTTTCAAATCACACTTTGTGATCCATCCTTAGGATGATAGAGAAGGATAGTGGAGAAAGAAAGAATTGGAAGCTAGATAGACCAAGAACAAATAAAAGGTAGAGAGGGAGGGAGGGAGGGAGGGAGAGAGAGAGAGAGAGAGAGAGAGAGAGAGAGAGAGAGAGAGAGAGAGAGAGAGAGAGAGAGAGAGAGAGAGAGAGAGAGAGAACTGCAATGCAAAATGAAGCAAAGAGATAAGAAGTAAAAATAAAATATGTCATAAAAGTCAATGCAAAAAGAAAACAAAGGGGACAAGATCTAAAACAAATAAACACAATAATGAAACTAAAATAATAAAATTATATATATATATATATATATATATGGGAGAAAGTAAGAAAGAAATTAAAACTAAACCAAAAGGAAAATCAAGAAGAAAAAAGACAAAAGAAAGCAAAGAGAAGACTCAGAGACAATGATGAAAGAATAAAATAAAATCAAAATCAAAATAAAATGAAATAAAAAAGGAACTGAAAAAACAAATGACTAAAAGAATATATAAAAGTGTGTGTGTATCATTAAGTAGCTCATTCTCTATAGAAAATAATTATCAACATAAAACTTGTAGTCCACTGTCGTAATTGTAACAAAATTTGCAAAATGTAAAACATTAACAAAAAAAAATTCAAAATAACATCCACACAAGTATGAAACTTGGATTTAATGTGGAAACCCAATTTGGAAAAAAACCAAATCTAACCTTGTTAAAGGATTTAATCTCCCTGTTAGGAGTGTCCTAGTTAGAGGGCTTTAGAAATTCTATTAAAATGTCACCTTGATTAAAGGATCAAAAAATGATTGTTAGCTCAACCTTGATTAAAGGATTTCAAAATGATAAAATGGTTAGAAAGTAACAATAGGTTGAACTAATAAATACAACTCACTTTGCAAATGTATATCACAATGTAGCTCATACTTTGATCCATTGACTAACCTTCATTATCATATTTGTCTCTAATATGCTTAGCAATCCTTCAAGCGATCACACTTCACCTCTTTATAACTCTTCTCAGCCTCCTACTTAAGTTTTCTAGTTAGTAGCATCAACAAACATCTACTTGTCAACCTCTCTCTTTAGGTTACCCTTACGCCTCCTTAAATAGGTAGTTTTGATCTTATGTTATTGAAACAGTGAGTTGGATTTCTTGGTTGTGGAAGGTTAATGCCTTATCCACTATATAGGAAGAGTATGTTGGCACTATATAGGCAACCAAGGAGATGGTATAGATTCAATTCTTCATGGAAGAGTTGGAAATCCTTAGATGGACAATTACTTGTTTACATAGCCAAAGTGCCATTCATCTTGTGAAGAATTATTCTCTACATTCAAAGACAAATCACATACAATTTTGATACCATTTCATTCAATCAATTTTAGATGATGGACAGTTAAAGCTCGAAAAGATACATACAAATGATAATATAACATATTATTTTACAAAGGAGGTGAGAAGGGAGAAGTTGAAATCCTCTTTAGCTTTTTGTTGGTGTTCTAGACTGACCAAAATAAAATAGCAACAAAGTCCAGGTGGTTTTACATTCTAGTGGGAGATACAGGTTCAACAGTGCTTTGATCAATCTCCAAGTAGGAGGTTAAATTATTGTGGAGTCAAATCAATCTCCAAGTGGAAAATTATTTTGATGTGGAGCCTAATTAGACTTGGAGTTTTATTTTTTCTTACTTTGTTCAGTGTGGTTTCCTCCCAGATTATTACTATGGGGGTTTGGGGGAATTGACCCCATATAGGGTCAAAGGGCATTGCCCTTTGTGGGGTCTTGGGGTAGAGCCTCAAGTGTGTTCCCTGTTGTAGTATAGGGTGGGGTCAAGGGGCAATGCCCCTATAGGGGTTTTTAGGGGTAGC
This sequence comes from Cupressus sempervirens, assembly GCA_028749045.1. Classification (NCBI taxonomy): domain Eukaryota; kingdom Viridiplantae; phylum Streptophyta; class Pinopsida; order Cupressales; family Cupressaceae; genus Cupressus; species Cupressus sempervirens. Next base: position 761,254,494 of record CM053786.1, on the reverse strand, counting down.
ACCCCCAAAAGCTCAACTAAATTTATTACTATAAAAGGCATTGGCTATTATTTTTCTATTAGATGACTTATTCTAGAGATAATTTTGTAACCAAAATCAATCTTCTATAAAAAGGCTTAGGTTTATGGATTTTATAATGTATGACAAGATTGTAGCTTCTTACAGTAGTATAGAGGTGTAAGGGATTGTAGATTGTAATCAAGTTGTAATCAATGGATAATAAGATTATTGGACTTGCTGTTTGGTGGAAATAGCCCAAGGATTGGGTGAACCATACTAAATCTTTGTGTCTTGTGTTCTCTTTTGTGTGATTTATTATAGTTTGATATTGGTTATATTTTCATATAATTGTTATTTTGTCTTGCTAATCCTAACATATAGAAAAAAAATCCTCATGATTGATGATCTGATAAAAAGAGGCATGCTTTTACTAATAGGTGTTTTCTTTGTGAATGGGCTCTTGAGACTGGAGACAACATCTTTTTGCAGTGCCAATATGATTGGGAAACTTGGATGCTTTTCTTCTAAAGCTGGAACTTGCACTGGACCTTTCTTGGATGGTGTCTAAGCTATGGACTATGTGCAAAAGTTGTAAACTATAAGTGGAAATAGGTCTTTAATTTCTCCTAGCTCCCCAAGTCTTATGGAACCTCTAGGAAGAATGGAATAATAGGATTTTTAGGGAATCCTTTCAAACACTATTTGTTAGAATATATAGTCTACCAATATATCTGAGAGTGGGGAGTGAGGGGTGAATTAGTTATCCAACTAATATTAGAATTATCAACCTTATTAAACTTTAACTGTATGAGCAAAATAATCAGAAACTACAACAAGATACTCATGCACTATAACATTAGATATGTTCACTAGGGAAACCCTTGATTAGAGGGAAAACTTTGGTGGGGATGGTACCCACAAGATGATGCACTAATATAAATATTCCTTGTTAGAGGATGGACCCTATTAGGAGTTAATAACCACATTCAATACATATCAATCTCTGTTAGGAGACTTTGAATCCCTGTTAGGAGATTCCAACCCTGTTAGGAGTTGTGGAAGACAATCAAACCCACTGCCCAAAAAAATTCAAGGGCAAGATCAATGAACCCACTATCCAAATGATCTCTATATTATCCTATGTAGAATAATAGAAATGAATAGTACTATTCCTTCCTCTTCCTATCCTATCAACCAAACTTCTTCTCCTTCTGATCTTGTAACCAAATCACAAATCTTGCACCTAATAATCCCTTGGATCAGTTACTTGCATTCAGTAATCACTCTCCTTCTTTTCACACTTCACATACACTTCAATATTTCTTATCCTTTACAAAAAAGGAAAACATCTTTCCCTTATACCATATCTTCAAAATAATTCCTTGAGTCAACCTTGAGGCTTTCCTAATTAATTATAATAAGATAATTATTTAATTTACAATTACAATAGCACTTTCAGCTCATAATCTATACAAATTCTCACATGTGTGACACCAGGGCTTGCATATTCACTGATGTCATCATCAGACTATCATAAGTAATTGGTTAACTATGCATCAATAGATTATATTGCTACTAAAGGATATAATGAAAACATTAGAAACTACTTCTTAGGTACTCTATCTCTATAAATTAGGTACAACTTTAGTATGTCTTTGACTTATGTACCATGCATTAAACCTTCCCATTAAGACACTATACCAAAAATGTCCATGTATGTGCATCACCAAAAAATCAAAAAATTGTTTGTACAACTAAGATCTTTGTCTGCTATTGTGTCAATCTACAGAAACGTACTGCTATGTTGACATCAATGACAAACATAGTCATGAATGCAATATGTCAATACTCTCCAATGCTTAGGATACTCCCCTAAAGGAACATATCAAAATTCATGCTAACAATCTCCCCCTTTGGAATTGATGATAACACAGATGAAAAACATCTAAGTTCCAAGAATACCAAATAGTACTCTATTGCTGCTACGTTTCTCATCTTTTCAAATCCTCTTCATCAATCAAATCTGAAATCCTTTGGAACACTGCTTCATTCTTCTTCTTCTTTAGGATCGGCAATAATTTTTCACACTAAACAACTCACCATACATTAGGACTCCTTATGCTACATATCCCCCCATAGAGATATTCCTCCTTCTTTACATGAATCTTTCTAAAAATCCCTAATAAAGTAGAGATTTTCATGCCCTCTTCTCGCCATACATACTTGGGAGGAGTTTTTCATGCATATTATCCCTCATTGAAATCAATGAAAAAGGCCTCATTATGTCAATTTATTTCCCCAAGTCTTCAACTAGATCAAGTATCCAAAGACACTATTCAAGACCAAATACCAAGAGTCCTTAATGACTCTTCTCATCATAGATAGTCCCCCATACAGGAAGAATCAACATTCACTCTAGTCTAACAATAGTGCTCTGTACCATTGGATTGATGCAATGTCTGCATCATCTACTCAGAAGTAGGAAGGGGCATAACCCCAGGGATACCTCTCAAGTACTCAAATGTATCTTTTGGTAAAGGTTTCGTAAACATATATGTAATTTTATCTTTAGTACTCACATATTCCAATCTAATATCTTTTTCTATAGCCTTCTCTCTCAAGACATGATACTTAATAGATATATGCTTAGTCTTAGAATGCAATACATGATTCTTAGAAATGCTTATAGCACTTGTGTTATCATAGTATATTATAACAGGTTCTATAAATTCAATTCCAATATCTTTTAGCATCTACTTCATCCACATAATGTGATTATAGTCTTTTGTTTCTGCTACATACTTTGCTTCTACTATACTCTGTGAGATACAATCTTGTTTCTTTCTTAGTATAGAAACCAATCTTCCTCCAAGAAAAAATGCTCCACCACTAGTGCTCTTTCTATCATCCATACTGCTCGTCAAATTTGCATCAATATATGCACATTGAGTGAAATAACTTGATCTATCATACCAAATTCTGTAGTCAGATGTTCCTTTGAAATATCTAAATATCCTCTTTACTGTTGCATAATGATACTCTTTAGGATCAGCTTGAAAAATAGCTACAATCCTAATTGCATTTGCTATATTTGGTCTAGTGTGATTTGGATATTGCAAACCTCCAATCATGGATCTATATTTCTTTTGCTCAACTACAGGTGTCTCATCCTTGCAAGATAACTTGTGACTAGTTATCATAGGTGTACCAATAGAATTACATCTTTCCATTCCAAATCTCTTCAAAAAATATTTCAAGTACTTGGCTTGTGAAATGAAAACAACATCACTATTCTGCACAATCTACAATCCTAGGAAAAAATTCATTTCTCCTATCATACTCATTTCAAACTTACTCTTCATCTCTTCAACAAACTTATTAATTGATTCATCATTAACTCCAAATATTATTTCATCAACAAATATTACTAATATCAACAAACTATTTTCAATTTCTCTTAAATATGAGTTACTATATGTCGTACCTTTAGCATATCCAAGTTTTGCCAAATAGCTATCCAACCTTGCATACCTAGTTCTAGGTGCTTTCTTTAGTCCATATAGAGATTTGTTTAGTCTACAAACCATATCTTTATCTTCTATTAGAGGGAAACCATTAGGCTACTCAATGTAAACCTCTTCTTCAAGTTCTTAATTTAGAAAGGCTGATTTAACATCCATCTAATATACTTGGAACTTCTTATTTGCTGCATAAGCCAAGAACATTCTTACTACTTCCATTCTGGATACAGAGGCATATGTCTCCTCCATAGTCTATTCCTTCTTATTGTGAATATAATTTTCACACAAGTCTATCCTTGTTTCTTACAACTTTTCCTTGCTCATTCATCTTGTTTGATATACTTCTGCTAGGAGTTGTCAACTCAACTCTTTCTTCTGCTCTAGGCCCAGATATCTATTCTTCAATATGATTCCCATTTTGAAAATTATTGTTAGTCTCAATGACAATTTCCACATTTTCATGGTTATCCTTTGGATCAACAATATTTACCAAAGCTATCTCTTCTACTACTTCCTCTTCCTTAACTAATTTAGGCTCATTATCTTTACAGTCATACAAGCACATTTTTAGGCTTAAATTGAAGGTCTTAAGGGTTTTGGTGTTGTTTGGGTTAAAAAAATTTCAAAATCATTATCAAGACTTTTCCTTTGCATTGGATTTAGTCTATATCTTTGTCATACTCACCAAGTTCCTAGATTGATGTCTTTTTACTCTCAATCCACTCCAGACTCTCTTTTTCCAAACTATGATCCCTAACCAAACATGGTTAGCTTGCTTAGAGCATCAAACTAAATATTCTTATTGAGATTACCATGGGATATTTTTCTCTATACATAATGTAAAAGGACTCTAGGTCCAAATCCCATGAGGCCTTACCAAGCATACAGTGGGAAGTGGCTCTAGCACTCCATTTTCCACATATTGCTCTGTTAAGAACAATAAGCTGCTGATTCACAAAAAAATTTATTCAAAAAAAAAAAAAATACTTATAGTACTGAGAAACAAAATCCACATCTAATTCCAATAAAAAACCTACTGCATTTAATCTATACAAATCATATAACACACAAACAAAGAAACTATTGTATTAAGAAAATGCTAGAACATTCTGTACATTGTCAGTTCTATATTCTCCAACCCTTGGAACAAGTTGGATTTGGTATTAAGTAGAATTGGTATGTATAGATCTAAATAACTAAGATGGTTGAAGAAATCCCACAAAGAATTTTCTCCTTTTTGCAAAAAGTTGCACAAGTTGTCAATTGCAACTTTGCAAGAAATGACCAATTTTTGCAATTTTGTAAATTGTCTCCTCAAACTTTCTCTACTTTCTACCAAACTTTCCAAAAGGCCTAATATGGATGAAAAAAACCTAATAAGGACCCTAAAAAAATTTATTTTCCTATTTGGCCCTTAAAAACCAAAAATTCCCTATTGAGCCAAATGAGCACTTTTTGAGCAATTAGGAGCAACAATGCATTGTGAGGCTCCTCCAACCTATCTAACCTAACCTTAGGACCAAGTTGATCCTATTATTACCTTAGTGATGTGACTAGAATCACTACAAGAAAAAATTTACAAGAAGCCCTAGGCCTACCCTTAGCCTACCTTGGTGCTCTTGCACCAAGGGGGGTGAATTAGTTATCCAACTAATATCACAATTATCAACCTTATTAAACTTTAACCATATGAGGAATATAATTAGTTCTAACCATAATGAGATACTTATGCATAATAACACTAGATATGTTAACTAGAGAAACCCTTGATCAGAGGGAAAACCTCAGTGGGGATGGTACCCACAAGATGATGTACTAATATAAATATTCCTTGTTAGAGGATGGACCCTGTTAGAAGTCAATGACAACATTCGGTACATATCAATACTTGTTAGGAGGCTTTGAATCCCTGTTAGGAGATTCCAACCCTATTAGAAGTTGTGCCAACTTTGTTAGGAGTTGTGGAAGATAGTTGGACCCACTGTCCAAACAAATTCAAGGAAAAGATAAATGGACCCATTGTCCAAATGATCTCTGTATTATTTCTTACAGAATAATAGAAATTAATAGTACTACTCCATTCTCTTTCTATCCTATCAACCATACTTCTACTCCTTTTGATGTTGTAATGAAATCACAAATATCACATCCAACAATCATTTGGATTGCTTATTTGCATTCAATAAACACTCTAATCTTTTTTGCACTTTGTGTACACTTCAATCTTTCTTATCCTTTACAAAAAAGGAAAATATCTTTCATTTATACCACACCTTTAAAATAATTCCTTGAGTTAGCCTTGAGGCTTTCCCAATTAGTTATAATAAGATAATTAATTAATTTGTAATTACAATATTATTCTCAGCTCACAGTCTATACTTCTCACATATGCGACTTGCATATTTTTTGATGTCATCATCAGACTACCATTAGTCACTGGATGATCATGCATCAATATATTATATCACTGCCAAAGGATATAATGCAAACATCAGAAAACACTTCTTAGGTACTCTATTTTTGTACTGTTCTCTGTAAATCATGTACAAATTCAATATGTCTTCAAACTTATGTGCTATACATTGAACCTTCACATTAGGACACTATACCAAGCATGTCCATGAAAGCACATCACTAGACAATTAAAACATTGTCTGTACAACTAAGATCTCTTTCTGCTACTTTGTCAATCTTCACAAACTTACTGATATATTGACATCAATGAAAAACACAATCATGAATGCAACATGTCAATACTCTCCAATGCTTAAGATACCCCACAAAGGAATAACATCAACATTCATGCTAATACTAGCAGTCCTAGCTGACAAAATTAAATAAAATATGGTTGAAAAATTTCATAGTAGTTTCATAGGAAAGGTGAACTTTGATAAGGGGATTATTATTGATATCCCTAAGATTTCAAAAGATAGTAGTAAAGATAAAAAGGAGAACGCTAGATGAGATTGTCCACCTAAGTGCTAGAGAAAAAATGAACTTTGATGGGACAATGAAGGGGAATCCAAGTGCTACTGGTTGTGGTGCCATTATTTGAAATGAGAATGGGGATATTATTAAGGCCATTGTTGTTCCTCTTGATTATCAAACTAATAGCTTAGTTGAAGCAATGCATCTCCTTTATGAATTAAGGCTAGCCATGAACTATTATTTCAAACTATTATGGATTGAGGGGGATTCTATGAATATTCTTAACTACTTAAAAGAAAAGGTTAAGGCCTCATGAACCATAGATAATATTATAATAGAAAGTAAAGCTATTGTTAATAATTTAGATTTGATGGTTATTAGCCACATGTAGGTAGAAGCTAATAATGTGGTAGATGCTCTTGCCAATGTGGCTATCATTAGCTCCAAATCCATTCATTAGGATGACAATTTAATAGGGTATCGAAATAAAAAGCCACGATTGATAATGACAAAGTGTATGTAAAGTGGGAGATTTAAAATGTTTTGTTATTAATGAAAGACATGCATAGAGACATGAAAAGTAATGATGGAAGTACTTATGACAAGTTATTATATTGATTTCAGAGATTTTCTCATGCTTTGTACATTTATCTCAGCCTTCTTCTAAGCATAGAAAGTTTTAGTTGGAAAAATATTTTAGTTGAGAAAAGTTGAAAAAACATTACTATGGGTGGAGCTTTGAAAATTCGTGAATCGAGTAAGTATAATTTTTGGAAGAAAGAACTTGAAGTGTGGGATAAGCTAGATAAGGGTGGTTTGGTGCCTTACATAAAGAGAATGAAGGATGCCAAACCATAGATCACTGAGGCATTTATCAATGACTGGGAAGAGGGTACAGTTACCTTGCTTGGGAGACATGTCTCAAGATGGACATTGATATTATGGTTCTAATAATGAATCTCAAAGCTAAAGGTATGAAATTTTACCAAAAAAAAAAAAAATTATGAGGAAGTGGTTAAGAAATCTCTAAAGGCTAATGGTGAGGCTCTAGTTAGAGAAAAGTGAGGGCTTTTGTTGCTTATATAAAAATCTTGTGGAAATTGGTCTTAAAAGTTGCTATCTAGGTACATTACTTTGAATGGGAAGTATGATAGGGCTTCAAATTACCATCTTTAAAAAAAAAAAATTTTAGATATAAAATTAGGGTTTATTTTCCATTTTATTTTCTTTGTTCTCTGGTGCATATTGTAAAGGAGAAACCAAACAAATCCATTCTCCATGAAGGGTTGATGAGATTTATTTTTGAGTTTATGATGGATCATGTTAAGGAGACTCTCCCTAGGTCTATTTCTATTAAATGTAAACAATTCCTTAAAACCCCTAGTAGTTACGGTAAATGCAAAGGCAAGTGGTTAATGGAAAAAATGGAGTTAGTGAAAAGGAACACGAATAATGTGAATTATAAAGAAATGTTGACTGATTCTAAAGGTGCTAGAAAGGAAAAAGTAAAATTTTTGGAAATGGAGGAGGATGTTGAGAGAAATTATTCTAGTGGGTTGATTGAAAAATTATTCACATCACCTAGTACATGCCCCTCCCTTGTTTTGGTTCATTCAGAGGAAGTGAAAGAAATCTCACAGAAAGAGGACGTGGGTGCCAAAAATGTTGAAACTAGTGATGAAGATGAGGATTTTGATAAAGAAGCCCCATGCTTCAAATAATTTTAGGAAAAAATCACCCATGACGTGTTCATTGAACTAGATAATTTTCCACTTAAAGCCTCCCCTACAGAAAAAAGTGAAAAATGAGCACAATAGAGAAAGGATTTTCCCAGGGTTGTAAATTTGGTTGATATGAATGAGGTCAATGCGAAACTATTAGAGGATGATCTTAGAGGAATGGACATTCAACCTCCTCCGGGTGTGCTTTAAACTATGAAGGCTATCTCTATGTACACCTTTAGAATGGAGCAATGAAATTTGAATTCCATAAAGTAGCTCATTATTAGTTATAGAGTTCTAAATGCAAAAATGAAGGAAGTTGAAAATAAGCTAAATGAGGGGCCTGAGATTGGCACCAGTGAGAATAATATGGATAAGAAAAATTTGTTAGAAGGGATGGTAGATAGAATTGAGAACCTGGAAAGAACTACTATTACCTTGGTCAATAATTACCAAAAAATTTTGGAGGCCTTGGTGGAGAGTATGAATAAAATTGAAGGTAATATAAATTTGAATGTGGCCAAAATTGTGGTGCTGGACTTGGATGAAGAAAATATAGTAGAAGAGTCTCTAGGTAAGAAAATAACCAGATCTATTATGTGGAAGTTGAAGGCTAATAATGATGAGCTAATCAAAGAGAATGTCAAAGTTGTCATGGAAAAGATCAAGGAAAAGAAGTAGGTGCTTGCTCTTGAGCCAACCCATTATTTAGCCAAGTGTCTCATTTCCTAACATTTTTGGCTTTTTGAGTCATTATTTTTGATTTGTTGGTAGGCTTTTTTGCTAGTCTTGGTTTCTATTTCATGATGGTTCTGTGGTGGGTTGCTAGTTTTTTGGGGGTGCTAATTTTCTTTTCTAGTATATTTTACAATTAATGAACTTAAATTTTTTTCTTCTAATGACTATTGGGGTTTCAGGTCCCCTATAAAAAACTATTTTAAAATTTAATAAAAAAATGTATTATTGGATCTGATATTTTGGAATAGATGGTCTCTAATTAATACCTTGTTAGGTTCTTAGCGAATGTTTTAGGTTCTTCACAAAATCTCTCCTTTTAATTCTAACATATTTGATTGTGTTAGCCTTCTAGATAGGATTGTAAGTTTTTTTTGTGTATAAAAGGTATGCTAGATCATGGTACTACCATGTACTCCTTTGTCAAGATATTACAGTTTGACAAGTATTCACTTAAGAAGTGGAGTAGACATTTTTTTAGAAATATATTCTTGGATAAGTTAGTAGATTAGAATTGGGTAAAATCCATAAACCCAAAATAAGGGAGAATGTGTCCATTGAGGAGTCTCTTGGAGAAGAACCTAATGCTAATAAGGTATAATACTAATGAAATTTGATTTTTTAATCTTTTGTAAACATAATTCCAAGGTTTATTGGCTTCAAAAAGGAAACATAAATAAGACATTTTTCTTTAACTTTGTTAAGGTCAGACTAAGGCTATACCACTTGTAGTTGCGAATACCAAACAATTTGATTTCATTTAAGGTGAATTTCTTCAAGAAGTTGACAATAATACCTTTTTTCTATATAATTTTTTAACTAATTAATATATCATTAGGCTGATCCTTCAAATCAAAAAGGTCAACCATGGTTTTAGTATTCAGTTTTTGGTTATTATCCACTTTAGGATTAGTAAAAGTTAATAAACTATTAAATCTTTGCATATCCTAAGTATTATATATTTTAGTTTCAATTTCTTCTAAAATACTCATTATAATTGAAATATGTTAATTACTTAGGTGTAATTTTTAGCTCTTATTACTATCATAGTTATTTAGTTTTGCCACATTTGAGTATTATAATGGTGGTTGTTGTTGCATCAAAAGGCCGAGCTGTTAATGCTTGATACAATCACTAGACTTATAGAAGACACATGAGGCTATTAAAATATATCATGAATCCCAAAAAAAGACATTTATAATTAGTTTAAAATTCCCTAGGAGAGAGATTTAAATCAAAAAGTCATCAATTCATAGTCTTGATGATAATAATTAAAAAAATGTAAAAGAAGGCTGAAGATATTATCGAACTCGAACAAAAATTAGAACCAATTCTAAGTTGCAATAGTTGTATGAATGTACTATTTAATATTTTGATGGGAAATTGGTTATTACCACTAGACCTAATATGATTTATTCCATTCTAAACTAGATAAGGAGCAAGAAAACCCTACAGATAGATTGTCAATTAGTGTCAAAACACTTAGTCATAATGGAAAGATAATAGTAACTACGTTACTAGTATGCAGTATTAACTGAGCTCAAAAAGAAACCATACAAATAATGTTAACTGTGCAAAAAGTAAGTAGTGCCAACTGAATTGATAGTTCATGCTGAGCTATAGTGTCAACCAAGCTGCAGTGTGAACTAAGTCAACAAAGCAATTTTGTTCCCAAGTAATAATCAAGTTGGTAGAATAGTGTGAACCAAGTAAAAAATGTCTATCAAGTGACCAACATGAATTGAGAATCTAGTATCAACTGAGTACTAGAATTAGCGAAGGTGACAATGTTGCCTGAGTATCTTAAACATTGCCCGAGTAAGCTATTGGACCTAAGTTATAACACTGAGCTGACTTGATAATTATTTTTTGAAATTAGTTGTGTTTTAGTCAAATTATGAATAAAATATTTGGATGGATAGAAGTATGGAGTATTTTGATTATCCAAAGATAATAAGATGTAAGATTTGTAATTGAAGAACATTAGAGAATATGAGAGAGCAGATTGTTTGAAGGCAACAAGCATTCTAAGGAAAGGAAGAGACTCATCTATCATAGTCATGTGATCAGTTTACTTTAAAAGATCTTCATCAGAAATCAAATTTTCACATCAAAGATCAATCTATTGATTCATCCTAACACCTGTGCATTAGTCCTAAATCCTTTAACCAGGTGGACCTAACAGTCCTTTGTAGAAACTCCTAACAGAGTACACACATAGACATATTATATAAATCCTTTCACAAGGTGGACCTAATAGTCCTTATTTCTCTTAACTAAGTAAGATCATTAGAAGTGATCATTTTTAAGCCTTAACAAGTCAAATTTATTATAGTAGTAGTAAAGCATTTTGGGTGTCATCCGCACCCCAGTTTTACCTTCTACTTGGAGGGTTTCTAGGTTACCAATATTGTGTTATGGTATTGTTACTTTACTGGTTTATGTTTCATGCATGCAAGTATATTAGACAACTTAACAAAGTGGTTTAGTTGAAAGAAGTTTAAGTGGTTCCTAATTCACCTCCCCCCCCCCATTTACCTAGCTTGCATTACATTTGCAACAACAAGTTTATAAAGAAATGTGGGAGTTTAGAAAAGTACCTAACTTGTGTGCTCAGACTAGAAATGGATGTAGACATGAATTATTGGAAATATGGTTAGTTAGATGTCTAGTGAGTTATCATTTATGGAAACGTGTCATTGATGCATTTACAAATAGAAAGTTGTCTAAGTGTTGGATAGTTTGCAGAAGTACAAAGACAAATGTGATGTGTATGGATGAAATACTTCGATTTAGCTCACACACAATTGAGGATAACTTTATCAAAATTTCATGATGATGTAGGTAAGTGCGTAGATGTGTATGGACAATATGACACAAGTTACAGATAAAATACTAGCTCAAGTATTTGACAAAACATAATAAAATATATCAAAAATATGAGTTGTAGGACATAACGAATTAATTTGGTAATAAAATAATTACTAAGTCATGATGAGCCAAATTTGTGGATATTAATCCATAAGTGATTTTATATTCTGTCAAGTATGTGAAGACATGAAGGCCGACTGAGCAGAGAATTAGTAATGTCAGAGGTATAAGTAAAGATCTTATCCTGTGCAAAGAATGTGAAGTTGATGTGATGATATGTGACATGCAAACTATTATATGGAAAAATTGAAAGATATATGAGCCTTATGTGATGCAATATATAATGTATGATAAGAGAAAGTGCAAATTACATCAATAAGAAACTAGTGTATGTATACCAATACTTGTGAAGAACTTATTTGTATAATTGCATGTTAGGGAAGTGAGCTCTTCTTGCATACATTTTAATTTTTCTACCAACCCCTAATAGGGTTGAGGCTTCTTGCTGAAATCTAATTGAAAAGATCACGGATTAAAGAGATTGTTAAGAGGGAGAATTTTTGATGAAGACTATATTTCATTGATTGTTTTGTCATTGATGTCAAACTTTCTATTTTCTGATAGGACAACTACTTATAATATTCAAGCACTATCACTTAGTTGATTGATGAAGAGGATTTGATCAACGAGAGGTAGCAATAGCACCTAGAGGAAAGGTTGAGTTATGATTATGTAATGAAGTACAAGGATCAATTAAGATAGTGATGACATGATGTATTGATGATCTACTTAAGGTTAAAAAATGTTGGCTTCACTTAGAAAGTTTAGAAGAACAAGTCAAACAAAGTTTTTCTACCAAGCTTGACCGAGTGTGCAATAGATGTCAAGAAAAGTCAATGCAAGATGAGAGGAAAGTCAGTTGGAGTTGAGTGAAAGCGAATTCTAGTAGATGCCAAGCAAAATAGTTGATGTCAAGTAAAGTTTAGTTTATGCCCATCATTAGCAAACTTTATTTGGTGCCAACTGATTTTACAATTGATGCCGAGCAACACAGTATTTGCCGAGCATCAAAAAATTGATAATGCGAAGCTGCTGTATTATGTTAAGGATCAAAGATTCACCGAATCTAAGTTGACAAGTTTGTTTTCTTGAAACTTGTGAACCAAGAGGAAGATAAGGTTGATGAGATGGTGGTACAAAATTTGATGTAAACAATTTTTAGGTGAATTCTAATAGATTCTAGGAGAAGTTTCTAGAAAAGGCAAGATATGGGGTAGATACATTGTATCCTACCTAATCCATCCAAATAATCTAATTTTGAGGATGGAAAATGAGTGGAAAAAATCCTAATTTCCTATTTATAGGAATGTCTAGTCATGAAGCAAATGTGGTTTTGTTCATGTGTGAGAACCGAAGGAGGGGAAGAAATTAAGGGTTTTGCTTCATCAAGTGACCCAAGAGAAGAGTCTACAATAGCATGTTAAGAAATAAGGCTTAAGGAGATGAATGCTTGAAGGGTGAACAAGCTATCAAAACTACAAAGTATAAAGGCCAAGTAAAATTGAAGACTAAACAAAGATATGTAATCTGCAAGAGAAGTTGTAAGTTATATTAGATCAAAGCTCTACTGTTACTCTCTAACAATTGTATCAGTCTAGGGTAAATCCTTTGGATTAAGGTTGACCTAATAGTCATTTGAAAATTATTTAATTAGGTGGTATTCCAAGTGAATAGCCTAAATTTCTCTAACAAGGCTCACTTCTAATAGGGTGATTGAAATCCCTTAACTGAGTCACATTTAATAGTGTGTACTATAACCTTTAACAAGGTTGGCCTTTTACAATGCATCACTTCAAAAGAGTGAAAAAGGAGTAGTTTGTTATTGGTGGTTTTTCTCAAATTGGATTTACACATAAATCATTGTGTTAAGTGTGCTGATGAATGTGTTGTGTTTCATGCTTTACATTTTTGCAAGTTGATTTGACAGTAACATACAAGTTTTAGTAATTACCTAAAGGATGCAGGCATGGGTATGAATGTTTTATGGGTTCACTAAGTTCTAAAAAGTTTTATTTATACATCTAGACCTTGGATAACTAATTAAAACCCCCTCAATTATTCTAAAAGTATTCCAACAATTGGTATCAGAGCCATCTTCTTAAGAGGACTAGTTTTAAGGTACTAGAAGCACAAAGATCAAGATGTCTAAAAGAGAGATACCCAAGCTCAACAGAGATAAATTTCCTGCATGGAAAAGTTCAATGAAGCTACACCTTGGAGGTCATGCACAATCTACCATTACAGTAGAATATGTTGATCCAGTTGGAGCCCTAACTACTGAAGATAAGAAGAACAAGAAAGAGCACAATCAAGCGATGTTGGAGATTGCCTCTGCCCTAAGCTATGCCAAATTTGATGATATCAAAGTTTGTTACATTGCAAAGAAAATGTGGGATGCCCTACACACCATTTATGGAGGAGACAAAAATGTACAAAGAGCCTAATTTGAGAGCATCAAAGGTAAGTTTGATGATATGAGAATGGAAGAAGGTGAAAATATTGCTCACTATGTTGCTAGGATAAAACAAGTTGTTAGTGCAATAAGAGGAGCTACTAGTCATATAGATGATGATACTATGTTAAGTAGAGTCTTGAGAACATTACTACCTATTTATGCTATTATATTTTCTACAATTAAAGAGTTGAGATGTATTCTAGGAAATAATCTAACCCTTGAAGGTTTGGTAGGTAAACTCATTGCTTTTGAGCTATTTAACTTTGATAATTACAAAGTTGAGAGACTTGAATCTACATTCAAATCCAAGTTCTTAATGAAGGACTCTGATGAGGTGAAGTATAAGAAGAAAAAAGAGAGAGATAAAATATGTATCTAGCCAAAGTGATACAAATGAGGAAGATGTTGAATAATTGGAAGCACTACTGGCTAGAAGTTTTCACAAAGGTAAAGGCAAGTTCAAAGGTAAGTTACCCATCATTTGTTTCAATTGCAATGAGGTTGGTTATATTGCTGCAAGATGTACATAGAAGAACTATAGAGATGGAAACAAGTACAAAAATAGAAGAGAAGATGGCAACAGAGATTAGATTGCTGAAGAAGAAAGTAGGGATGATTCTAATGAACATGATGATGAAGTGGTGTATGTTGTAATGAAGGACAAATATAATGAAGATGAGGCAACTACAACTGTGACTTGTGTGAACAAAAAATATAGATGGATCATTGATAGTGGATTCTCACATCACATGATTGGAGACATAAGTAAGTTCATTACCTTAACTTGTTATGATGGAAATAGTCTAAGATTTGGTAATGATGCACCATGTTTGATAAAAGGAAAAGGTTCTATCAAACTCATAGACAAGATTTCATGTGAAAATGCTTACTATGTTGAAGGACTAAATTATAATTTGTTAAGTGTGTCACAATTGAATAATCTGGAATGCAAGGTTGAATTTGGAAACAAGATATATGACACAAATGGGAAATTGATTGGAAAAGGTGATCAAACTAGAAGTAATCTATTCTATCTTGATATAGAGGATGCTACTTATTTTGTTGCAAAGTTTGATGATGTGTGGATTTGACACAATAGATTATGTCATGCTAATTTCGATAACTTGATTAGTATTAGTAACATGAAGAAAGTTAGAGGTTTTCTCAAGTTGAATAAACCTAATAATGTAGTGTGCAAACAATGCCAGCTAGGCAAAATAACAAAGTCAAGCTTTAAGAGTAAAGCTTATACCTCTAAAGAAATACTAGAGATTGTTCATACTAACTTGTGTGGACCAATTGAAGTGCAAAGCTATATAGGAGATAAGTACATAATCCTATATGTTGATGATTATTCTAGGATGATGACAGTTATATTTTTGAAATAGAAATCTGATACTTTTCAAACTTTTAAGTGGTACTTGACAAGAGTTGAGAAAGAAATATGTAAAAGTTTGAAATTCTTGAGATCAGATAGAGGAGGAGAATTAACATCAAATGAGTTTGAGATGTTTTATAATGACAAAGGAATCAAAAGATAGACATCTACCCCTAGGACACCTCCACAAAATGGGATTGCTGAAGGAAGAAACAAGTCGATAATAGACTATGCCAAAACACTTATGATGGAGAAGAATGTTGCTCTGTAATACTGGAGAGAAGCTATAAGTACTATTGTATATACCTTGAATTGTGTGCAAATCAAGAAAGCTACCCATTCAACACCTTTTCAACTATGGTATGGATATCTATCTAATGTAAAATACTTTAAATTATTTGGAAGTAAGTGTTACATTCTTAAAGATGTTACGAATGGAAAGCTTGATGCAAAAAGTGAAGAAGGTATATTCCTTGGATACTCCACAAAAAGTAAAGCTTATAAGTGTTTAAATACTAACATTAAATTTTTTTTGGAAAGTGCAAATGTGAATTTTGATGAATTTATAGAGGTACATGAGGCTGAACCTATGAAAGAACCAGAAGAATACAAATCATTTATATACTTTTATGAAGGAATGCTTGCTAAAGAAGATTCTACAAATCAAGTTACAAATCAACAAAAAGTATAAGTAATTGTTGAGTCACATCCTCTAAATGTCAAGTTGCATTCAGGAATCAAGCTTCTTTCAGATGCCAAGTTACAAATGAAGAAGATGCACATTTTGATTCTGAGATTAGTACACATGAAAGAGATGTTAAGATACCTGACAGAGGTATACACAATGATTCTAAAGCTAAAAAATAAAATGAAGAAATAAGAACTGAGCCAAGATTGTCTAAATATGTCAAAAGACATCATCTTACTGATCAAATCATTGGAGATAAAAATTCTAGGCCAATGAAAAGAAATAGATTGAGAAGTGAATCATAATTGCTAAGCATGAAGTGGCCTAAAATAGTAAAAGATGCATTAGAAGATGTAGATTGGTACAAATCCATGGAAGAAGAGATTGCACAAATAGAGAAGAATAAAACATAGAGTCTAGTTCCTAGACCAGAAGACAAGAATGTGATTAGCACCATGTGGGTATTCAGAAACAAGCTAGATGAGAATGGTGAAGCCACAAGAAATAAAGAAAGATTAGTTTGCAAGGGATATGCACAAGAAGAAGGAATTGACTATGGGGAGACATTTTATCCTGTTGCAAGAATCGAATGAGTAAGAACTCTACTTGCTTATGTTGCATACAAAGGTTTCAAAGTTAATCATATGGATGTTAAATCTACATTTTTGAATGGTATACTAGAAGAGGAAGTCTACATAGAACAACCAGAAGAATATGTTGATGATAACAATAAGAACATAGTAAGTAGACTATACAAAGCACTATATGGATTGAAGCAAGGACCAAGAGCATGGTATGAGAGACTTCATACTTATCTTGTGAAGATTGGATTTGAAAGAACTAATGATAACAATAATCTATACATAAAGACAAAATAAGGTAAATGTATTTTACTATCTAAAATATTTGTTGATGATATCATATTTGGAGGACAAGATGCTTTATGTAAGGATTTTTCAAATCAGATGAAGCAAGAATTTGAAATGTCAATGTTTCGAGAAATCAAAATTTTTGTGGGATTGCAAGTATACCAGATGAAGTATGGTATATATATCACTCAGTCAAAATATGTCAAAGATATATTGAAAAATTTTAGAGTAGAGGATTTCAAACCTATAAGTATGCCTATGGTGACAAAACACAAATTGTCAAAGAATGATGATTCTGCTGAGGTGAATCAAACATTATACAGGTCTATGATTGACAAGTTGCAATATGTAGTACATAGTAGACCTGATATTGCATTATCTATAGGGATAGTTTCAAGATTCTCTACCAATCTTAGGGAGAATCACTTAATGGCTATGAAGAGAATAATAAAATATTTGGAAGGAATCAAAGAGTTTGGTCTATACTACAAGAAGAATGAAAAGTTTGAATTAAGAGCCTACACTGATGTCGATTGGGCTAGAAAAATTGATGATAGAAAGAGCACCAGTGGAGGAGAATTTTTCTTACACAAGAGACTAGTTACATGGACTAGCAAGAAACAGAGTTGTACCTCACAATCTACTACTGAAGTAGAATATGTTGCAGCTACTATAAATTGCACAAACATTGTACGGATCAAACAACTATTAAAAGGAATGAAGGAATAAATCATAGAACTAGCGATACTTTATTGTGATAATACAAATGCTATCAATATATCAAAGAATCTAGTAATGCACACAAAAACAAAGCACATTGCAATCAAGTATCATTACGTGAGAGAGTTAGTTCAAGATAAAGAAGTAAAGATGGAATATGTTAACTCAAAGGAGCACAAAACCATTAGCTAAGGATGCTCATGAGTATCCAAGAGGTAAACTTGGGGTGATACCCCTATCAAAGGCTATTTAAGAAATAGAAGGAGTGCCCTATGTCAAACAAGATGATGTTCATATAATACATATTGATGTACATGATATTAATTTAGGAACTACTTGAATTAATCATAGAGCTAAAATTTCAAATTAGTCACAACCAAGGTGACAGAGGGAAAAATTGAAGAAACTACAATAGCTTATATCTACATATTTTAAGATGATAATTTTTTGGTACATGTCTTTGGTATTGTTGTCAAAGAGAGAGAGATTTACTGATCAAGAGCTTCCAAAATAAAGAGGGAGTTATTTAAACTAATCATTATTAGAAGGGGAGATTTGCTAATTAGAAAGAGAGAAAGTACATCAAAGAAAGAAAGCATAATCACAGAGGGAGATATTACTTATTAATACACGAAATTATTGTTAAGAAGCTAAACAAGACTAATATTAGAGGGAGAAATCCTAATCTAACTAATAATAGGGAGATACAAGAAAGAAATCAGAGGGAGTTATAAGAAAGAGTTTTGTAACCTAATCAGAAGATGGAAGTTGCTGATGGAGGGATAAATTTCAATACAAGTTTTCTTTTTGGTATTGCCTTACTATTTTAACTCAGTCAGAATGGTTTTTGGTTGAACAAGATGTTCATCATTTGATTGACTTGGTTGATCAGTTTGGTTTTCCATCAATGCCAGAGAGGGAGATCGTTGAAATTTGATTGAAAAGATCATTGATAAGAGAGATTGTTAAGAGGGAGAATGTTGAAGAAGACTATGTATTTCAATCATTGATTTCAAAATTGCTATTTGCTGGTAGGAAAATTTCTTATAAGATTCAAGTACTATCACTTAGTTGATTGATGAAGAGGATTTGATCAATAAAAGGTAACAATAGCACCTAGAGGAAAGGTTGAGTTATTGATGCAGGAGCATCCAGAGGTATAAGGGCAATCCTATGTCACCCAAAAAAATGTACTTAGACTTAGTTTCTGTTTCATGTGTTTTCATTTTTGGATACCCATTTGGGTCAAATAAAGGTTCCAACTCTCACAGTTCCACTATAATTTTTCTAGGATAGAGTATTTGAACACCTTGGGATACGTGTAAATGCCAAAAAAATAGGAGTATGTAATTGAGCCATCATTTTGGTGAACTAAGAGGTGTAAATTGGCCAGATGAATGTAATTGTAATTTAGAGCATTCCAAAAAAAGAATCAGGTCAAAAGGCCCCACGGTTTGAAAGTTATCGTAGTTTTTCGAGTTTTGGAGACCTCCTAAGAATGCTTCAAAGTCAGATTAGGGGCATTAAATGACCTCAAAAAGGGTCAAAAAGGGAGACAAGCAATTCTTGTCCATAGGGCTATAGAGCGCTTCAAGATCTTTCTAGAAATGTAAACGGTTCGTCAATCGGAGCTACGGTTCAAAAGTTATGCTTCCCGAAAGTTCGGTTACCATTTTTGGATTCTTCTAGATTTGCGTCGACTTCTAACGTAGCTTCTAGAGCCTTCTATTTGGTTTGTGGATGCCTACTAGCACTTTCTAGAATGTATTCCTAGTCCTTAATCCTTCGGGGTCTATTTAAGGACATTTCTGGCATTGTAAAAGGTAGTTCAGAGTGGAGTTTGAGAGGAGGAATTGAAAGGAGAAATTATCTCCAGATTTATGTTATTATAAGCCCATAGGGCATGTTTTGAAGTCTATTTTCTCTGTACTAAATGTATTAGCTTATCTATAAAGTTAATAAAATTTCCCTTTCTTGTTGTGTCCCCATCAAGTGGTATCAGAGCTTAGTTTTCCTGAGTGTGTAGACAGAGCACTGATTGTGAGGCAGTTTGCACCAAGACTGTGTGGTTGTGGGTTTGAGTTAAGAAGATGCCTCCATGAAGAGAGCATGGTGGAAGGGCTGGAGCTATTAATCCTGAGGAGGTTAGAGCCCTCCAAAGGCAGGTACAAGCATTGCAGGAGGAGCTCCATAGAGGAACAAATGTTGCTGCAGGTGTCGACAGTGAGGATGACAATGAAGAAGAAGAAATTAGACCAGAAGGGGAATTTGATGGGGAAGTTCTGAATCAAGTAGAGGAAAGGCTTTTTAGGGCCATTACTAAATTTTGGAAAAGACCTACAATTGATGTAGGCATATTTTCAAGAAATTTGAAACCAGATGAGTTGATCGACTGGATCAATGAACTAGAAGAATACTTTGAGTATGAGGATATCAAGGACCCAGATAGGGTTAAGTTTGCAAAGGCTAAACTGAAAGGCCATGCCAAAATCTAGTGCCAAGAGGTTCAATTGGAAAGAAATAGAAGAGAAAAGGAGAAGATCACAAGGTGGGATCACATGGTGGACAAATTGAAGAAGCAGTTCATTCCTGTGGACTATGAGCTTGATTTGTTTAAGAAGATGCATGGGCTAAAGCAAGCAGGAAGATCAGTCCAAGAATATACAGAGGAGTTTTATCAACTTTTGATTAGAGCAGGGCATGCAAAAGCAAATAAGGAGAAGGTTGCTCGTTATACTAGTGGGTTGCGACCTAGCATCTAGGAGGAATTAAGTCTGGTAAGAATGACCAGCATTGAAGAGGCATACCAGTTTGCCCTACAAGTTGAAGAGAAGCTAAATAAGAGGTTTGAAGGGAGACAAAGAGGGCATGGTCAAGGAGGAAGGGGAAGCAGTAGGTTATCTGGAGGTTGAAATGAAACCCAACAGAAAAATGAAGATGTGGGTACTAGCAGGAACTAGAGGAATGACAATTTCAACCGCTCCCATGATCAAGACTTTGGAAATTAGAGAGGAAGAGGTAGAGGATGTGGAAAAGGAAGAGGAGGCTTCTATGGTACCTATTTCTATTGCAATGAATAAGGTCATCGTGCCTTTGAATGCCCTCAACGACAAGGAAGGACAGATAGGAGAGTTGAGGGTCAAGCTAGGGTTGCTCATGTGGATGAGGATGCACAATCATCACATTTAGAGGATGCAGAAAGAGGAGAGACCTTGGTAAATGAAAGGGTCCTATTAAGTGGTGAGATTGAACTAGGACAAAGGAGGAGTTTGTTTCGTACTAGGTGCAAATGTGAGGAAAAATATTGTGATGTGATCATTGATGGTGGTAGCATTGACAACTTGGTGTCAGAGGAGATGGTCTCTAAGCTGAAGCTCAAGAGGGAGAAACATCCCTAGCCCTATCAGATTTCTTGGGTAAAAGATGATCATAAGGTCCTGGTAAGTGAACAATGTTTAGTGAAATTTAAAATTGGGAGTTACCATGATGAAGTTCTTTGTGATGTTATTCCAATGGATGTTTGCCATCTATTGTTGGGTAGACCATGGTAGTTTGATAGACATGCAGTACATGATGGTCATGCAAACACATATTCTCTAACAAAGGATGGAGTTTGCCACAAACTGAAGCCCATGAAAAAGGAAGGTGAAAAGGTATGTAGCAGTGCTAGAATTTTTCTTGTTGATGGAAGGAAGTTTTTAGATGGAATGAAACATCAACGTATGTGCTATGCTTTGATTCCTAGGAAAGATAAAGAAGGTAGTAGTGAAATACCACTTGAATTTTTAGATTTACTAGGTGAATTTGGAGATATTATCTCTAATAATGTTTCAGAAGGATTGTCACCAATAAGGCAAATCAGTCATCAGATAGATATGATTACAGGAGCAAGTTTGCCTAACAAGGCTACTCACAGGATGATTCCTACTGAAACAAAGGAGCTAAACAGATAGGATCAGGAGCTGTTAAGGAAGGGCTTGATTTAGGAGAGCCTAAGTCCATGTGCAGTACCTGCAGTACTCACACCAAAGAAGGATGGAGAGTGGAAGATGTGTACAAATTCTCAAGCTATAAATAGGATAACCATCAAGTACCGATTTCCTTTGCCAAGGATGGATGATCTTATTGACTGCTTGAGTGGAGCTCAGTACTTCACAAAGATAGATCTCAAGAGTGGTTATGACCAGATACAGATTCAAGAAGGAGATGAGTGGAAAACAGCCTTCAAGACCAAGGAGGGTCTTTATGACTGGTTAGTCATGCCCTTTGGATTGACAAACCCCCAAGCACCTTCATGCAGCTCATGAATTAGGTACTTAAGAAGTTCTTGGGAAAATTTGTTATTGTTTATTTGGATGATATTTTAATTTTCAGAAAGACTTTGGAAGAACATTTATTGCATATTCATAGTGTCCTTGAAAGGCCGAGGGAAGAGAAACTATTAATTAATATGAAGAAGTGTATCTTTGCAAAAAGGGAGTTAGTCTATTTGGGGTTTGTTATATCACCCGAAGGTCTCAAAATGGATCCAGAAAAGGTAAAAGCCATCTTGGAATGGCCTACTCCAAGGTTTGCTACTGAGGTAAGATCATTTCCTAGTCTGGTTAGTTTTTACAGGAAGTTTATTAAGAATTTTAGTGGCATATGTGCACCCCTAACTGACACAATAAAAGGGGATAGAAAAGAGTTCAAATGGACTGCAACAGCTACGAGAAGTTTTGAATTGCTAAAGAAGAAGGTGATAGAACAACCTGTGTTGGCACTTCCAAATTTTAGAAAAGTGTTCCAGGTGGATTGTGATGCTAGTGGCAGCACTATTTGGGCTGTATTAAGCCAAGAAGGTAAGCCTATTGCATATTTTAGTGAAAAATTGAATGATGCAAAGAAGAAGTATTCTGTTTATGATCAAGAGTTCTATGCAATAGTTCAGGCCTTAAAGAAATGGAGGCATTATTTATTGCCAAAGGAATTTGTTTTGTATACTGATCATCAGGCATTACAGTACCCAAATAGCCAAGGTAAATTGAATCAGAGGCATATGAAGTGGGTAGAGTTCTTGCAGAGTTATACATTTGTGTTGAAGCATAGAAGTGGAAAATCTAACAAGGTTGCAGATGCACTAAGTAGGAGACAGTTGTTGCTTACAGTAATGCAGGTTGAAGTAGTTGAGTTTGATGAACTCAAGAATTTGTACCCCGAGGATCCTGATTTTGCTGAAGCATGGAAAGCTTGTAAAGAGCCCATTTTTGTAGATAGAACCAAGTGGTTAGACTATTTGATTCAGGATGGCATGTTGTTCAAAGGTAGTCAATTATGCATTTCAAGGGGTTCCATGAGGGAAAATCTGATTAAGGAGAAACACAGTGGAGGGATGGCAGGACATTTTGGTCGAGATAAGACCATTTCCATTCTTAGAGAACATTATTTTTGGCCTCAAATTTCACAAGATGTGAAGAAGTTTGTACAGAGTTGCCAGGTTTGTCAAGTTGCCAAGGGGTTTAGTCATAATACTAGCCTATATGAGCCATTGCCTATTCCATCAAAGCCATGGGAGGACATAAGTATGGATTTTGTTCTTGGATTGCCAAGGACACAATGCGGTAATGACTCAGTATTTGTGGTGGTTGATAGGTTCTCCAAAATGGCACATTTCATTCCATGCCACAAGACTCATGATGTTGTCCATATTGCAGACTTGTTTTTTAGAGAGGTGGTAAGACTACATGGTCTTCCAAGGAGTATAGTTTCTGACAGAGATACTAAATTTGTGGGGTATTTCTGGAGGACATTGTGGAAAAAGTTGAGAATAGACTTGAAATTCAGTTCCACACATCACCCAGAGACTGACGGCCAAACAGAATTGGTAAATAGAAGTCTGGGCAATTTGCTGAGATGTTTAGTTGGGGATAAGCCCAAGGGATGGGATTTGGTTCTACCACAAGCAGAGTTTTCTTACAATAACTCTATAAATAGGAGTACTGGAAAATCACCATTCCAAATTGTATATGGAAGTAGCTCAAGGACTGCACCATAATTGAGGAAGATAGAGCAAGGGGAAAGGACAAGTGTTGAAGCTAAAGAATTTGCTGAACATATCAAGCGTCTACATGAGGAGGTTCAAGCACACATTACCAAGATGAATCAAGAATATAAAGCTAGGGCTGATCAAAGGAGAAGACATAAGAAATTTCAAGTAGGGGATCTAGTCATGGTGCACTTACGAAAAGAAATATTTCCAGCTGGTACTTACAACAAGCTGAAAATGAAGAAATTTGGCCCCTGCAAAATTTTGAAAAAACATGACTCAGGAAATGCATATGAGGTGGAGTTACTAGATGGTGTTCACATTTCTCTTATTTTCAACATTGCAGACTTAACAGAGTATCATGATGATGGTGCAGATGAGGAGCTGGTGTTAGAGCAATGTCCCATTCCTGCTTCTAAGAAGGAGGAGATAGAAGACATTCTAGATCATCGTGTGGGTAGAAGTACCATAAACAGGCAGTATGAAGAGTACTTGGTCAAGTGGAAAGGACGGTCGATAGAGGACTCAACTTGGATTTCAGCAGCTAAGGTTTTCCATTTGGGATTTCCTCTGCCATTCATAAAGTGACAGGGTCACTTTTCAATCTACCCTGGGTGTCTGATGCAGGAGCATCCAAAGGTATAAGGGCAATCCTATGTCACCCAAAAAAATGTACTTAGACTTAGTTTTTGTTTCATGTGTTTTCATTTTTTGATACCCATTTGGGTCAAATAAAGGTTCCAAGTCTTATAGTTCCACTATCAGTGTTCTAGGATAGAGTATTTGAACACCTTGGGATATGTGTAAATATCAAAAAAATAGGAGTATGTAATTGAGCCATCATTTTGGTGAACTAGGAGGTGTAAATTGGCCAGATGAATGTAATTGTAATTTAGAGCATTCCAGAAAAAGAATCAGGTCAAAAGGCCCCATGGTTTGAAAGTTATTGCATTTTTTTGAGTTTTGGAGACTTCCTAAGAATGCTTCAAAGTCAGGTTAGGGGCATTAAATGACCTCAAAAAGGGTCAAAAAATGGAGGAGGAGAAAATCTCATCCATAGGGCTATAGAGCATTTCGAGAGCTTTTCAGAAATGTAAACGGTTTGTCAATCGGAGCTACGGTTCAAAAGTTATGCCTCCCGAAAGTTTGGTTACCGTTTTTGGGTTCTCTAGATTTGCGTCAACTTCTAACGCAGCTTCTGGAGCCTTCTATTTGGTCAGTGGATGCCTACTAGCACTTTCTAGAATGTATTCCTAGTCCTTAACCCTCCAGGCTCTATTTAAGGACATTTTTGGCAAAGTAAAAGGCAGTTCGGAGTGGAGTTTGAGAGGAGGTACTGAAAGGAGAAATTATCTCCAGATTTATGTTATTGTAAGCCCTTAGGGCATGTTTTGAAGTCTATTTTCTCTGTACTGAATGTATTAGCTTATCTACAAAGTTAATAAAACTTCTCATTCTTGTTGTGTCCATTCCGTGCATGGGTTGTGTCCCCATCAGTTATGATTATGTAATCAAGTACAAGGTTCAGTTAAGACAATGATGACATAATGTATTGATGATCTTCTTAAGGTTACAAAATACTAGCTACACTTAGAAAGTTTAGAAGAACAAGTTAAAAAAGTTTGTCTGCCAAGCTTGATTGAGTGGACAGTAGGTCTAGAGAAAAGTTAGTGCAAGCTGAACATAAAGTTAGTTGGAGTAGAGTAAGATCAAATTCTAGTGGATTCCAAGGAAAATACTTGATGCTGAATAAATTTTACTTGATGTCGAGCATCAGTAAACTTTAGTTGATGTTGAGTGATTTTACAGTTAATGTTGAGCAATGTAGTATGTACTGAGCATCAAAATATTGATAATGCCAAGCTACTACATTATGTTAAAGATCAAAGATTTTCTGAATCTAAGCTAACAAGTTTGTTATCTTGAAACTTGTGAACTAGGAGGAAGATAAGGTTGATGAGCTAGTGGCATAGAAGTTAATGTAAAGCATTTTTAGGTGAATTCTAATGGATTCTAAGAGAATTTTTAAGAAAAGACAAGATATGGGGTAGATACATTGTATCCTACCTAATCCATCCAAAAATCCTAATTTGGATGATGGAAAATGAGCAGAAAAATATCCTAATTTACTATTTATAGGAATGTCTAGTAATGAAGCAAAGGTGGCTGTTGTCATGTGCAAGAACCTAAGGAGGAGAATGAATTAATGGTTTTTCTTCATCAAGTGACCCAAGAGAAGAGTCTGCAATGGCATGTTAAGAAAGAAGGCTTAAGGAGATGAATGCTTGAAGGGTGAACAAGCTGTCAGAATTGCAAAGTATGAAGGCCAAGCAGAATTGAGAACTGAACAAATATCTATAATCTACAAGAGAAGTTGTGAGTTGTATCAGATCAAAGCTCTATTGTTACTCTCTAACAAATGTACCAATCTAGGGTAAATCTTTTGGATTAAGGTTGACTTAATAGTCATTTGAAAATCCTTTAATTGGGTGGCATTCCAAGTGAATGGCCTAAAGTCCTCTAACAAGGTTCACTTCTAATAAGGTGATTGAAATCCCTTAACCAGGTCACATTTAATAGTGTGTATTGTAACCTTTAATAGGTTTGGCCTTTCATAGGGCATCAATTTAGAAGAGTGAAAAAGGAGTAGCACGTTACTAGTGGTTTTTTCCAAATTGGGTTTCCACATAAATCATTGTGTCAATTGTGCTGATGAATGTGTTGTGTGTCATGCTTTACATTTTTTCAAGTTGATTTGATAGTAAAATACAAGTTTTAGTAATTACCTAATGGATGCATGCATGGGTATGAATGTTTTATGGGTTCACTAAGTTGTGAAATGTTTTATTTATAAATCTAGACCTTGGATAACTGATTCACCCCCCCCATTATTATAAAAGTCTTCCAACACTTCTAATAAGGCCTAGTCTTCTAACAAGTACTCAAGAAACTATATGTACTTCATAGACTCCTAACATGGTCAATACCCTTAACATGATTCTTTTGTTTAGTGGATCATCTAGTGGGTATCATCCCCACCAAGATTTTCCCTTGGTAGGGTTTCCCTAGTTAACAAATAATGGTGTTATGAGTTCTCTTTATGCATGGTTATATTTGTATATATGAAATGTGGGCCTTAATTCCTCACACACACTTCAACACGATCATTATCTAAAAGCTCATTCTAGAATGAATATGAGATTTTTCAACCAAATAATCCAACAGTTCAACCTGTTGCTTTCTAACTAGAAGGATTTTGCTTTTGCTCTGTGAATGAGAAGTAGGTAACCAGACCTCTAGAACGAAGTATTTTATAGCTAAATGAGAATGTAGATTAATCTAAATGTATGAAAGATTATTCTAAGAATAAGAACTAATGATTAATCTAAATGGATGGATTGTTAAAGTATATGAGATTGATATAAGAAAAAATTAAGCTAAGAGTGAAAGAGAAAATGAGTAGATATTCTAGCATAAGTTTGATGCAAATTCAAATCAACCTCTCTAATGAGGAATCAATGGATTCTTAAATAGAACCCTAGAATCAACTGACGGTTGAGATTAATCAGAATGGATGATCCAAATTAAAGGTGAGACTTAGTCATAATGGAAAATTCCTTAAGAAAAGGATGTTAACTGGTTGCTATTGAGTGGAAAAAGGAGTTAACTAATTTGATTTGGAGTGGAATAAGGAATGAACTGATTCAATCCCTTTTCTAATTTTAGTTCACCCAAAGTTTCCATTTCTGAACCAAAGAGAAGATTTGGAGAGAATGTTTAATTTAATAAAATAGAATATGACCTCATAAATGAATAAATTTTAATTAACTAAATAATTAAATTCATTAATTAAAAAGAGGAGATATCTTATTAAATCAAATATATTTAATTCCTTTGTACATTAGCTAAAGGGGTAATTTTAATTTAATTAAATTATGGACGCGTATAATTAAATTAAATTAAATTAAATCAATAGGTTTATTATAGCTAATTTGAGTCGATATTTAGGAATTAAATAAATAGTGTGATTAATGTAGATTAGAGTTTTCTGCATTTGACACCTAGGTCAAGTAGTGATTATTAGAATTAGAATTTCCTAGTAAAATAGGACTTAGGGATGATTGGATAAACCAAAATTGGTTAATATGGCAATGTGGAAATTTTGGGGTATTACATTTTGCCCCTCTTTGAATGAATGTGCAAGCAACACATTCAATTCAAAGAAATCAAAAGTATGATGCAAAGATCAAGAAATGAGATTGGTTCCAAAATTGATGATACAGAGATCAATTAATAAGCTTTTAAAGGTTATCTCTAGAATGGAGCTTTATCTTAAGGAATCTAGAAAGAACACCTAGATACCTAGATTGATAATCTTTTAAAGATTATCTCTAGAATAGAGCTTAATTTTAAGAAATCTAGATAGAACATCAAGATATTTAAATTGATAAGCTTTTAAAGATTATCTCTAGAATGGAGCTTAATCTTAAGGAATCTAGATAGAGCACCTAGATACTTAGATTAATAAGCTTTTAAAGATTATCTCCAAAACATAGGTTAATCTTAAGGAATCCATATAGAACAAATAGATACCTAGATTAATAAGCTTTTAAATATTATCTCTAGAACATAGCTTAATCTTAAGGAATCTAGATAGAACACCTAGATATGTAGATTGATAAGCTTTTAAAGATTATCTCTAGAATAGATCTTAATCTTAAAGAATCAAGATAGAACACCTAGATACCTAGATTGATAAAAAGAGATAACAAGACCTATCATGAGTCATAGAATCATCTTTAGAATGAGGCTTGATCCTTAGGAGTCAGGGTTTAGACTATCCCTATACCTGCCCATCGAACCCTGACAAGAACTATTATAAGATTGATAAGGTGATGAAAATATAAGATAGATGGTAAATGATGCTAGATAGAATGAACAAGATGCCTCAAGAAATGAGATGCTCCAAGTGATAAGGACATAAGATTTAGATTAAGTTGAAATTTAGATTCAATGATGCAATCTATTTAGTGTAGTTTTGGGTTGAAGGTCAAGAGGTGTATTATACCCGCTCTTGTCTTGATTCTAGAATATACTAGGCTATGGGAGATGTATGTCTTGTTAATTGGTGATTGTGAAGCACTTGGATTTGGTGCTAACAAATTGACATATTATGTTTCCCTCATGGTATCTACAATTGAAAATTTAGTAGGTCTTTTTGCAACGTGACTTATTATGAGATGAATCGTGGGTAAGGGCTAAAATTGGTATGTGGAATAAATCTAGTTGAAGTAATCATGTGGTTTAGGAATGGGGGTCATTGGCTTGTTGAGAGATAACACATTGTTTGGGATGGGGTCATCTTGAATGCATTCATAATAATTCAGGTGTTAATGACAAAAAATTCTTTGAAGGCTTGTAAAAAAAGATTGGTTCTTATATGGTTTGGGTGGAAGTCTTGCATAATGATTTACTTGATTATGCGTAGAGGGCCAAGCCAAGAGTCACAACTAAATTTGGCAATCCTATCTATCCAATGTCACCTTAAAAAAACAACACAATAGACTTCAAAGAAAACTACCTTAGCAAGCTAAAATTACAACAAAACTTCTCAACATAAATTCCTCTCTATCAAAATGGACTAGGCATCTAGATTAAGTAGGAAGATTTGAGGTATCTTCAAAGATCTCCATCGATCCATCTTGTCGGCTAACAAACTAGCAAGTAGAACATCGACAATCTATGGCTACTTGATTTCACCAATGGCAACCTTGCTTGATCACTAACCCCACTACACAACTTGGGTAACTAAGAGTGTTTCCTCAAAAGATCTCAAACCATACAATCTCAATCTGTGCATTGCAATTTGTTCACAATACTTAGCAAGCCATCCAATTTCCTTTGATCCAAGTGTGTTTTCTTATAGAGAATTGTGCCTCCAAAGAAACCCACATCTATGTCAAGCTCGACAAAGAAGTGTGCTAGTTGAATCACCTCTACACATCCATTTTCCATCCAAGTAACCTGATTTGAAATATTTGAACTCAACTTCATTTTCATGCACACAACATTCTCCCCCACTTAAAATAAGATACCAAGGTTGCTTCATGATTGGAAATTGATGGAGAATTTGGAACAATGCTCTATGGTGGATTTAGCTAGGATGATACCTAAAGTACTAAGATAGTAATCAATTTTAATTAACTTAGTGCAAATGATTTAAATTTTGTATAGTATTAACCTTGGAGGTTGATTTGGTAAATTGGTACCTCATTTGAAGTCTAAAAGTTTGCACTGCTGGTGTCAAGATATCACTTAGTTTAAGTGGGGGAGAATGTTGTGGTCTCGAAGAGGTGAGATGATCACAATGTGGATAACCATACTATGCTACTTAGGTGTTTATTATGACTACCTTGGGTACTCCTACATAGGTAGTGCATATTAGTTTAGCAAGTGGAAACATGTTGTAGTGCATAATGGCCAAGGCTATTAGATCAATTTGCCTCGATATGCTATATTGGGCATTTGGCGAGTTGACTTAGGAACTTGGTTGGGTTAAACTCAGTCACCTAGTCTTCTAAAAAAATGTTTCTTATGAGTAACTTGTGGTGTTTTTGGCTGAGTATGTTGACTTGAACTAGTTGTAGGAAATAATATGTGAGCTTCTTGTATTGAGACTATGCTCAGTGAGACCTCACTGGCAGAGTTGTGGTGTAGGCAAAGCCTAGGGAAGAGTTGAGGAGTAATCATGTGGTTTAGGAATAGAGGCCATTGGCTTATTGGAAGATATCACATTGTGCCGAGGGCCAAGCCAAGAGTCATTTGAATTGATGGAAACAAACATGCTTGATATCTAGGGTTGTGCCAAGTATTCTTAAGAGCTGGGCTCAAAGATGTGGAACTAGATTACTTTGGGTTGGGTGATGCTAAGAAAATCATGGAGTAGCCTAAGCTACCAACCTAAGTGATTGTTGGTGAAGTGGTTCAATGAAGGGGTCTTAGTGAAGATCTCATCTAACATGGATTTCTACAAAGGGTTCCATGACATGACTTAGTGTCTCGACAAAATGATTCTTGGTTGCATGGAATACGATGTCAATCTAGGATTGGGAGTCATCGACTCATCATGATAGTTTGACACCAGGTTCAATAATGAGCTTGGATTAGTTATGTGCATGTGTGATGAAGGACATCCTTATGAAGGGTTCTCGAGCATGTTGGGTTCATGGTTTGAGCCTTAATTGGCAAGCTGAGCTAGGCAAGCTAGAGTATCAGAACTATGTTTGGCTTTGGGATGCATTGGTTATGGAAACATAGGTAGTTTGGTAAAGGGAAAAGGTCTCTATGTGGGCTTCAAGTCATGTAGTACATACCATGGGATGTCTTATGTATTTTGTGTGAGGTTGGATTGGATGATTTATTGTCTATAATGCATTGCTATAGTCTTGGGATTATGATGAGGCTAAACAAAGTCAGGCTTGACTTGGGTTCCACACAAGTCTATTAATGCTCATAATGGTGAAGGCGTACTAGGTTCAGTTTGTGCTAACTTAAGGTCAATGTGCATGAGCTATTTGCTAGTGTCACATAGGTGAAAACTCTGACCCCATGACAATTGGTATTAGTATTATTGATCATGCTAAGAGTATTACTTGAGACACTTTATCAATGGTGATCAAAATAATTGGCTAGCATTATTGGAGATCAACCAATTCATCTACAATTTGCAAAAAAGTGGTTTGAGCCAGTACTCACCTTTTGAGTTAGCAACTGATCGGTAGCCTCTAACACTACATACTTTATTAAGTGGTTATCAGGGTAGTGATGCTACAGCAGTGGATGTGGTTAGAAGGTGGAATGATCAAGTTGATTCAACAAGGTATTACCTCACTAGAAAATTAAAAGACTTAGAGTACTACCCTTGTATCTAGAAAATCAACTTAGAAATAACATAGACTACACCTACACCCAATACATGAAAATTCCCCAACCCAGATTGCAATAAACAATAGAATAGTTTTAACAAACATGCACTCAAGATGACCCTATCCCAAACAATATGATATTTCTTAGCAAGCCAATGACCTTGATTCCTAAACCACATGATTACTCCTTAGCTCTTCCCTAGGCCTCACCTACACCACAACTCTACTAGTGGGATCTGTTCTACCCTTGTATCTAGAAAATGTCCTTAGAAACAACACACACTACACCTACACCCAATATGCAAAAATTCCCCAACCTAGATTGCAATAAACAATAGAAATTTTTTATTTAGAAATATAAGAGGAAAAACTAAGAGGGGAGGGGTGAATCAATCACTACTAAAATAAATCCTAGATCCCTTAGATGTCAGTACAAAAATACAAATTGAAAATTGAATACTACTGATGCTCAATAAACACACATAAAATGTTGTAACTTGGTAATTACTGAGAGTGTTCAGTAAATTCTTAACATATAAAATTTAGATGTTATCTATAATTACCATTACTTTAACTTAGTTGCAAACACATAACATAAAATAGCATGAACACATTTGACACCAGGATTTAACATGGAAACCCAATTTGGGAAAAATCATAAATTGCAACTAGTTACTATTTTCACTCTTTTGAAGTGAGCCCTATTAGGAGCCAACCCTATTAAAGGCTAAAAAAAACACTATTAGGTGTGACCCTATTAGAGGATTTAATCACCCTATTAGGAGTAACCTTGTTAGAGGTCTTAAGACAATTCAATAGATCTGCCACCTTGTTAGAGGATTTACAAATAGCTATTAAGTCAACTCTGTTAAGAGATTTAGATCACTGCTATTATTCTGGCTTTTACTTGATCCTTCTTGATCAAATATAACTCTTTTGCTCCACAAGAATATTCTACTTATCCTTCAAATTTGCTTCCTCTTCTCATCATTAAATCTTCAATAAAATTTTCATACTTGCACACTTTGAAACCACAACTTGACCTTATACTTATATCTTTCATATTGTCAAGTTGGCTCAAATACAACTTAGAATAATTAATATTCATCACCTTAGTCAACTAGAATCAATAGATAAATCAATAGAGATTAATATGCCAAAATAAGAAAATCTTTTGTTAGCCGACCTAGCTTAGTAGAAACTAACTCAGAGATGATTTTCTGTGTTAACCAATAGAAGCTTGGTTAACACTAAAAACTCATGAAAACCTTTTGGCAATTGAGTGAGCTTAGTTAGCACTAGTTCCATCCAACTTTCCTTCATTAACTGAGTGAGCTCGATTAACACTCATCTTATGTAGTCTTTCCTTCGATGCCCAAGTGAACTTGGTAGACACTGCCTTTTGAACTAGGCAACCATAGGAATGCTCAGTAGACACAAAAAACTATCTTCACCACCTAAGTGAGCTTGACATATAGTGACTAATAATGATATGACATTTGTGTAACATCAAAGACAACACACAATTAATCAATTATATTAAAAAATCTCCCTCTTTGGCATTGATGAAAACACAACATGTCATAACATAATTAAAGTTTGGATTTATTCTTGAGAAATCCCTCTATCAGTACGAGCTCTTCCTTTCACTGGATGCTTCCTTTATCTACAATAAGTTCTGCCAAGTTCATTCACAAAACTTTCTCCCTCTTCCAACAAACTTCTCCTTTTAGTTCCTTACTTTATTCTTATTTCAAAAATTCTTAGAGATATGATAATAAACTTCTCCCTCTTTGACAACAGATGCAAATAACAACAACTTTGTTAATATCAATATACCTTAAGTACTGATACATTTGCAATATGCCCTTGTAAATTTTGCACCAACTAATCTTCAACTTAGCTCTTGTTGATGCATCACTAAACTTTATTTAGTGAACTTTAGATAGGGGAAGGACCTCTAACTTACCTCTTAGATACAAAAGCACATCCTTAGGTAATGGCTTGGTGAATATGTCTACAATCTATTCCTTTGTATTAACATATTCCAATTTGACTTTTTATCTTGCACCAACTCTCTTAAGAAGTGAAATTTTATACCAATGTGCTTTATTTTGGTATGCATCACCGGATTCTTTGATATGTTGATTCCATTGGTGTTATCATAGTATATGACTATTGGATTCTTGATCTCTATCTTCATTCCTTCCAACAATTGTTTGAACCAAACAATATTAAAAAAATTAATTGTTGTTGCCACATAGTCTACCTCTACTATGAATTGAGATGTGCAATTTTTCTTCTTGCTTGTCCAAGACACTAGTCTTTTACCAAGAAAGAATGCTCCACCACTAGTGCTTTTTCTGTCATTAGTACTTCCTACCCAATCAGCATTAGTAAATACTTTCAAGTCCAAATTGCCACCAAGTTTATACCATAAGCCATAGTATTCAGTACCTTTCAAATATCTCATGATTCTCTTGATTTCCATCATGTTATTTTCTTTAGGATTTGTTGAGAATCTTTCCACTATTCCAACTGCCAGAGCATATCAGGCCTTATATGTACTACATACTGTAATTTTTCAATCATTGATCTATATGTGGTTTGATCTACTTATTTGAAATCATCATTTTTGGAAAGCTTATGTCTTGTAGATATAGGGGTTCCAACTAGTCTTGAATCTTCCATTCCAAACTTCTTTAGTATCTCCTTGATATACTTAGATTAAGTGATGTAGATACCACTTTTGTTTTACTATATGTACAATCGAACAAAGAATTTTATCTCACCATTCATTTTTTTTGAAAATACTTTGCCCAAGTCATCATTTCCTGTAAATAGAATATCATCAAAAAATATTTCTGCCAACACAATCTTCTTGTCTGGTCTTTCCTTGATATACAGACTACTATTATCATTTGTTCTTTGAAAGCCAATCTATAACAAGTAATTATGAAGTCTTTCATACCAAACTCTGAGAGATTGCTTGAGGCCATATAATGCTTTGTGTAACTTGAAAACCTTGTCTCTTTTATTAGGATATACAAAACCTTTAGGTTTTTTAATGTAGACTTCCTCATCAAGAATGCAGATTTGACATCCATTTGATATACTTTAAATCTTCTGTGTGCTACATATCCTAGTAAAGTTCTAACACCTTCTAGTCTTGCTATAGGAGCAAAAGTCTCACCAAAATCAATAACTTCTTCTTGAGAATAACCTTTACATACTAGTCTTGTCTTGTTTCTTGAAACTTTTCCATCTTCATTTAGCTCATTTTTGAATACCCACTTTGTGCCAATTACATTCTTATCTTTGGGTCTAGGAACAAGATTCCAAATTTTGTTCTTTTCTATTTGTTCTATCTCTTCATTCATTGCTTCAATCCAACTTTAATTTTCTAGAGCATCTTTAGCACTTCTAGGTTCAAATTCAACAAGTAAACATGTACCTTTTAATTTTTTTCTTGTCATTGTTCTTTTAGATTTGTCTCAAATGATTTGATTAGTGCATGATGCCTTCTGACATATCTTGATAACATAAGCTCTTTGGTCTTTGAATGAGTTCCACTATCTTTATTATGAACTTCAGTTTCAAGCTTGGGTCCTTCCATTTGTGACTTGGGTCCATCAGACTTAGTTTGAACTAGTTTGGTAGCCTTTGATTATGACTTAGGT
Source organism: Cupressus sempervirens (assembly GCA_028749045.1). NCBI lineage: Eukaryota > Viridiplantae > Streptophyta > Pinopsida > Cupressales > Cupressaceae > Cupressus > Cupressus sempervirens. Next base: position 761,218,918 of record CM053786.1, on the reverse strand, counting down.
CCTTCAGACTATGACTTAGGTTGCATTTTTTGGAACTTGGTAATTTTTGGAGATTTTGGGGGACTCAGGAGGTGAAGCTTCCTTTCTTTTAGATAGATTTGGCAGGGTATTAGGTTCATAGTAAACAAATCTTATGTAATCCTCTAGCTCCTTATTGCCTTCTTCTTCACTCTTTTCTGCAAACCCATCAATTTTAACATGTGCACTTTCTATTATTTTATGAGTAGACAAATTCAAACATTTTTATGCTTTACTTCTGTAGGAGTATCCTAGAAATATTCCTTCATCACCTTTTACATCAAATTTTCCTTTTCTATACTCTTTCAAGATATAACATTTGCTGCCAAATACTTTCAAGTAACTTACATTAGGTTTGTAGCTATACCATAGTTGATAAGGAGTTTTTTTTGAGTCTTTCTTCAACTGTAATTTGTTCAAGGTATGAACTAAAATGTTGATAGCTTCCTTCCAGTATTTGAGAGAAACATTCTTTTCAATCATCAAGGTTCTTACACAATCCATGATAGATCTATTTCTTCTTTTAGCTATACCATTTTGTTGTGGTGTACCAGGGGTTGATAGTTATCTTTTAATTCCTCTTTCAATGCAAAAATTATTGAATTCATTGAAGATGAATTCACCACCTCTATCTGATCTTAAAAATTTCAACCTTTTTCTATTTTCTTTTTCTACTCTAGCCAGATACCCCTTGAACTTTTCAAAGGCTTTTTACTTTTCTTTTAGATACATTACAGTCATCATTCTAGAATAGTCATCGACAAAAGAATGAAATTTTTTTCTCCATTGTAACTCTCTATACTAACTGGTCCACATAAGTCTATATGAACAATTTCTAAGACTTCTTCTAACTGATAGTTTTTTCTTTTGAAACTAGTCTTACCCATCTTACTAGTTTGATAATTCTTACATAAACCCATATCAAGCTTCTTCAAACAAGGCATGCCTCTTACTCTTTTATGTTTTCTTATCTTGACTAGATTATCAAAGTTTACATGACATAGAATTTTGTGACATAACCAACTTTCTTCTACTTGAGCAATAAAACATGAACAATCATTGAGATCAAGATAAAATAGATTACCTTTTGTTTGCTTGCCAGATCCAACCAGATTTCCTTTTCCATCTAGTAGTTTGGCTTGTCAATTCATGAATTCTACCTTGAATCCAATGTTATTCAATTGTACCACACTCAGTAGATTATGCTTTAGTCCTTCAACCCAATAAGCATTGTTACATACAAGTTCTTTAGTGTAAGAATTTTCCTTAGGGAAAAATCACCCAAGACCAAGAAGCGAGCAACAACTACCACAAAATAGACCAATAGAGTATGATCAAAATAACATTATGAAATTCATTTGATGTAGAAGTACACTAGAAGTTCATAAATATAAAGGCCTCTAGAATGCTTCTAGAATGTCTAGGAGTTAGCAATATGATAAGCCTCACAACTAAGCACATGTCCACCAAGAGTGGATAATCCTCCATTAAGCATAGGAGTTAGTGCAATGATAAGAGGATAAGCTTACAAAGGTTTTTCACGTAAAATTATGTTGTAGAAACCATGTGCTTAATCAAGAGTGTGAACAACTATGTTGTCTACATGAAAACTCAATTAATTATGCAAACTCTAGTGTTGTAGACACTATGTGCTAAAATAGAGTTGCTTACCCCTGTGTTGTCAATATGACAACTCATATGAGTATGCAAACTCCTAGGTGTCTAACCTAAGAAATAATAGAATAATGCATTAGCCTAAGTAAACTTCAGAAAAGTATAACAATAATTAATTATTTACACTAACACCCCCCTTTAAGTGTAACTTAGGGGAATGCACTTAAGATTACAAAATGGATGATGGGTCTTGGCTACAAGGCCATGTTAGGTACCCATGTACAAAAACAATGCTCTACATAAAAAATGTAATGCAATCTCTCATAAAGTTGAGAAAGAGGGAAAACCTCATGGGAAAAACCCTCCCCCAAAAAGAGAGATAAGTACAATAATGAAGATGAGAGAGAAGAAGATCTTAGATGAGGGATCTCGCAAATGGATATACTTGACCTCAGTGAAGAGTTTGGTGAATATATCTATGACCTGCTCTACTATAGGAAAACAGTGTAATGCAATAACCTGCTCATGTATCAGCTCTCTGATGTAGTGCATATGAATCTCAATGTGTTTGGTCCACTGATGCTGAATTGGATGTTTTGAGATCTCAATAAAACTCTAATTATCACAATGTATGTATGTGAAATCAAAACTCCTCTAGGATATGCTATAACCAAATACATTGTGTCAGAACAGTGACAACACCTCAATACTTAGCCTTAGTTAAAGAAAGAGAAATACTATTTTGCTTCTTACTCTACCAAAAAATGGGGCTAGGACCAAGGTGAACATGTAACCTAAAGTAGACTTGTGAGAATCAAGATCCCCTACATAGTTTGAGTCTATATATCCAACTAGCTGAAGTCTAGTACCTGCTACATAGTGTATCCCATGTGTATGTGTACCCTATATGTAGTGCAAGATGAATTTGGAAACCTTCCAATGAAGTTCATGTGGCTCTTGCATGAAGTGAAAAATAATGCCAACTACAAAAGCTATGTCAAGGCATGTATGTGTCAAGTAGATGAGACTCCCAACCAACTATCTGTATAATGTAGCATCAAAAAGTGGAGTGGAACACTTGGCCTCTAACTTGACACTTGAAAGAAAGGGAGTAGGAATAAGCTTGCAGTCACTCATGTGAAATCAAGAAACAAAATCAAGAACATACTTAGGTTGAGAAAGTGTGATCCCTACTGGAGACTGTGTGATCTCAATACCACAGAAATAATGTACTAAACCCAAGTTTGTCATAGAAAATTTGTACTACAAAAAAGTCTTGACACTGGCAATGATGGATGAAGTACTTCCTGTAATGATCAAGTCATCTACATAAAGTACTATTATCAAGTGTGAGTCATCCCTCTGAAGAATCTAGACATTTGAGTCTGAGTGACACCTAGTGAATCCTATTGAGAGTAGGAAGGAATCCATCTTGGCATAACAAGCCCAAGGAGCTTGCTTAAGACCATAGACAAAATTCTTCAATTTGCAAACCATAGTAGAATCTTGTATGAACCCCTATGGCTACTCCATATAGATCTCCTCATGAAGATCACCATTCAAAATGCACTCTTGACATCCATCTAATATACAAACCAACCATGAGCTTCAACAATAGCTAGTGTCAAATGAATGGAGTTCATCTTAGTGACTTGTGCAAAGGTCTCAGTATAGTCAATACCAAGAACATATGAGAAAACTTTGGCAACAAGTCTAGCCTTATGCTTATCCACACTTCCATCTACTACAAATTTTTTTTGATAGATCCAATTACATTGAACCAAATTTCTTCCTTTAGCAAAGGGAACTAAGTCCCAAGTGTTGGTTTTCATCAAAGAGTCATATTCTTTTGCCATGGCCCTATCCCATTTAGGAATCCCTAATGCTTCCTTAAATGACTATGGATCTGAAGCAATGTGAATATAAGTATGTGGAAATGATTTGTGTTTTGACCTTTTTCTCTAAGTATCTGAATGGTTCCCCACCAATGAACTTGCTGAATCAAGTGTTTGCTGTGCCCAATGAGGTCTAGTGGAAGAAGAAGAAGGAATATCCTCAACTATTTGTAGAACTTGTGAAGGTAGTATCCTATGAGTCAAAATTGAAGGAATCTCATCTTCTGAGTCACTATAATCACTATCATCACTTTCCATGAAAGAAGAAGGAGGAGGAGTTGAAGAAGCCAAACTTGGAGAGGGTGAACACTCCTCTCAAAGAATATTTCATGTGTCTCTGGATCCATGAGTTTGTATGCCTTAATGTGGTTAGGATATCCAAAAAATATACAAGTTTTTCTTTGAGGTTCCAATGTCCTTCATTTTTGTGGAGGTATCCTTGCCCATGCTAGACAACCAAAAACTTTAAAGTGCTTTACACTTTTTTTTCTACCACACCAGCCTCAAAAGCTTTAATTCCATCTAAGGCCTTATGGGGACTTTTGGTTTGGATGCAATTGGCACAACACATGGCTTTTGCCCATAAAAATTGATCTAGAGACTTATGTTGAAGCATACAAGTGGTCATCTCCTTAAGGGTTCTATTCTTCCATTCAAAAACACCATTCTACTATGGAGTGTATGCAACTAAATGTTGAAGATCAATACCCTCATGAGTGCAAAAGTCTATAAGCCAAGAGTTTACATATTCCCTGCCATTATCTATTAATAGAATCTTGATGGCTTTCCCTGATTACTTCTCAACTTGAGCTTTGAAGGTGATAAACTTATCAAACACTTCACTCTTATGAGCTAGAAAGAAGACCCAAGTGTAGTGCAAAAAGTCATTAATGAAGTTAAGAACATAGCAAGCCCTACCAAATGATGGTACTGGAAATGGGCTATCTACATCACTATGAACCAATTCAAGAACAACAATAGCTCTCCAAGACTTCCCCTTTTGATATTTCTCTTTAGGCTGCTTTCCTAATTCACAACCTAGACATACACCCTATAAATACTTGACTTGAGGAAGACCAATGACCATATCCTTTTCACTAATTTATTGAAGGTAGTGGTAATTGAGATGTCCAAATCTCTCATGCCATAGCCTACTTTGCAAATTTGATTGGGTCAATAAGGAAAGGGAGTGGACTTAGGCACAAAATGAGAAAAAGAATAAAGCCTTGTCTCATTGTTATCCTTTCTAATTGCCACCATAGAATCATCCTTAAGATTTTTCACCACAACTAAATCAGGAAGGAACTCCACTTTGTTTCTATATCCATAGTGAGTTATTTGGTAGATTGAAAGAAGGTTGTTGCTAAGATTGGGAACATGAAGAACATTCTTGAAGATGCCATTTTCCAACTCAACATTCCCTTCCCCTTGAACCTCTACTTGTGTGTCATTTCCCACATAGATATAAGGTACATTTGATGGTTTCAAAGAGGAAAAATGCTTCCTTGAAGCTCTCATATGATGTGTAGCTCCTGAATCAAGAACTCATTCCTCAACATTATTTGTAATTACTACCAAAGCTTTTTCCTTACCTTTTGAAGTGGTCTAAGATCCCTTATCCTTATAGGTATTTTGTACATCAATTTTGTGTTTCCTCATTACGTTTAGCAACTCATGAATCTACTTATCCTTACACTCATATTCATCATGACCATTCTTCTTACAATAGGCACACGTTTTCTTCTCCCTTTTGTTGGAGTTGTTCCCTTTCTTATTGTTTTTAGAAAAAGACTTTCCTTGTTGTGAAGAAGATTTTTGTGTAGAGGAAGATTTATGTGAGGAAGATTATTGTTTAGAGGAGGATTGTTGCATGTCATCTTGTGGCTTAGCCTTCCACTGCTTTTGCTTCTTGTTTGAATTTCTACCACTTGAATTCCTTCATTACGAACAAGGCTTTGGTCTTAGAAGACTAGGGAATTACCATACTCACTAACCTTTCATGTTCTAAGACCAACATTCCTGAAAATGACTTGAATGAAGGCTTAGTGAAGGCACTACCCATTGTTAATTTGTGAGTATTATAATTGGAAACAAAAACTACATATTTAGTTGGAAGATGAGTCATCACATGTTTGATCAACTTTCCATCCTTGATGGGTTCACCACAATCCTTAAGTTGTGGCCTATACATGTCTACTTGGGTGAGATAATCTTTGATGGTGTCAAAGTTCCTAGGATCTGATTTTAGAAAATTGTCCTCAATGGTGTAGGCCATATCTTCATCTACTATCCCATACAATGCTTCAAGTTTACCCTAGACTTCTATTGAATTGGTAAGGTTCCTGATGTGATATTTGATAGGATCTAAGATATTCTTTAAGAAGGTTCCTAGGGCCATTTCTTGTTTGGATTTCCAGTCTTCTTTATGAGACTCATCAACATCATCACCAAGTTTCTTGGCTGCACCAGTTACATAATGCAGTAAACCTTTTTCAACCAATGGTTCCTTTATGTTTTCTTTCCAAGTAGTATAATTATGTGGAGTTAAATTTGAAAAAGAAATCATAATGTAAAAAGAAAGAGCATAATATCAAGGAGACACAAGAACACAATACATTCCCCCCTTTTCACTCAAGCAGGAAACCCCCCAAATGAAAGATTTTGGCACTTTATACTGAGTGCATTTACAATAGGCCACTTGTCAAAATGGACAAAGTGGTCTTCTAATTTTTCTATTTACAACCTCCTCTTGGAGTTCAAATCTAGAACTTTACAATGTAGCTCAGAAATACAACAATTTTGAAGCAATACAATGCAAATGAGGACCTATTTTTGAAAGTGGTATTTTTGTCACACAAGCCTATAATCTGATTGTAGATCTAGAAAGTAGAAAAAAAATTAAGCACTTTAAAAAAAAATAGAACATGAAAATGTATCCAGATGAGCTTGTACAGAGTGTTTGAAGTTGCGAAATGTAAGATTGGATAAGTACAGTAGCCAAAAAATGTAATGTTTAACAAATTCATGCACCAAAATTGGAAAATAACAACACCACTAAAATTTTAAGGAAATTTTAGCCAAAATAAAAAAATCACACCTAATTTGGAGTCTAAATGATTGAGATATGGCCTCTCAAAATTGGATTGTCAAATCAAAATTGAATATGGTGAGGGGTTTGCACAGCAAAATACTAGGTTAAATTTGATGTCCAAATGGCCATTGTGATGGTGCAATCCATCCTATTGATGACTGTCAAATTTAATGTCATGGTCATCTAATGTCAGTAAAAAAAGGTCGCTTGATGATGTGGTAGGTGATGTTAGCAATTGTACAGATGCACCATGGCATATGAATAGGCTACATGTTTATTGGGTTGGCAGGTGAGTCAGAGCCTACGTGGCACTTTTTGGGATCTAACATGGCCTGTGGTATTGTAGACGTGGCTAGCACTGCATGGCAGTGACTGTCTAGTCTATCACACTAACTAGGTGAGGAGTTCTTGCTCCTCGATGAAGCAAACATGGAGGAGGGGGTCCATGTGGAAATAGAGGTAGGAGACCATGCTGGGTTTACATCAGTTGCCAAAGAAAGGAACTGGAAATGAATGGAAAGAAGGCTGACGTTGGGAGTTGTTTTAATAGCTAGTAATGGGAGAAATTCTAGCAGGTGTGGGATTAATCCCACATCTGCTGTGTTGCAAATGCAACAGGTGTTTAAAATGTTGAAGCTGCCGAGTGTTTAAATAAAGGCAAGGCCACTGATGACTTATGAAATGTGGTCCATTGTAGTTTATGTTCTGTGACCATAATAAAATGTGATGAGTTTGCCAAAAATATTGTGGATTCGGTCATCGAGAATTTGAAAAGGAATATGCCTACTAAAATGATAGAATATTCTAGATGCTCAAAGAATATTTTGTGGCCAGAGGAGCTAGGATTTGACCACCTAGTTTCTACAAAAAAAAGAAATTTCTTTGAAAAAAATTTCAAAAATAAAAATCCAAAAATTTTGAAAAATTACAGATGGAAATTGTAGAGAATATAGATTTGAAATAAATTCACAGATCTAAAAAATGACTATAAGAAATATTGCAAATTAGGCCTTCGAGTGCCAGTTTGCAAATTTTTTTTGCCTCAAATTTGACTGTGGCCTAGGGTAGGAAAATTTATAGTCAAATTTCACTAAATCAATGCTCCAGATGTAATGGTGAGGTCTACTTTGGTTCTAGACATTCCCAATGACTACGATACTCTAGATCTAAGTCAATGTCCTCCAAGAGGTAAAGCAAGAAAATGGTCTCCAATGGCTATGTGAAGAGAAATTCCCTATGCTCTGATACCATGTAAGAATTTTCCTTAGGGAAAAACAAAATAGACAAATAGAGTATGATCAAAATAACAATATGAAATTCAATTGATGTACAAGTACACTAGAAGTGCCTGAATATAAAGGCCTCTAGAATTCTTCTAGAATGTCTAGGAGTTAGCAATATGATAAGCCTCACAACTAAGCACATGTCCACCAAGAGTGGATTATCCTCCATTAAGAACATGAGTTAGTGCAATGATGAGAGAATAATCCTAAAAAGGTGTGTCACGTAAAATTATGTTGTAGACACCATGTGCTTAATTAAGAGTGCGAAAAACTATATTGTCTACATGACAACTTAGTTAATTATGTAAACTCTAGTGTTGTAGACACCATGTGCTAAAATAGAGTTGCTTACCCTTGTGTTGTCAACATGACAACTCATATAAGTATGCAAACTCCTAGGTATCTAACCTAAGAAATAATAAAATAATGCATTAACTTAAGTAAACTTAAGTAAAGTGTAATAATAATGAATTATTTACACTAACATTTAGTCAATGAAATACATCCTTTTCCTTTTATGTTACAAGGTTCATTGTTTCTAAATCTCACACTACTTGCATCATAATATTCCATGTGCTCAAATTTTGTTTTATCTCCAATCATATGATGTGAACAACCACTATCAATAATCCATATATCATTTTTGCTAACATGAGAGATAATTGCCATCTTATCTCCTTCATCATTAGATTCATCTTTCACAACAATATATACAATTTCATCTTCACTATTATCAGAATTTTTATCTATAAAACACAATTTCTTACCTTTGTCCTTGTAGTTCTTGGAATCCTTCTTGTCTTTGTGCTTATTGTTTTTCTTTTCATATTTGATTTCCTTATTTGGACACCTAGCAGTAATGTGACCAACTTCTTCACATGAAAAACATATCAGAGGAACTTTACCTTTGTACTTTCCTTTACCTTTGGAATACTTTCTTGCAAGTAAGGCTTCAACAACTTCAAGATCACTGCCTAAAATTTCTTCTGATTCTTCTTCTTCTTCACTTCTTGATTGACTAGACTTTGATTTCTTACCCTTTTCTTTGAGTGAGAGTTTACCTTTAAAAGTAGATTCAATAACCTTTGAATTAGGAACATAGTAATAAAATTTATCTAACTCAAAAGCTATCAATCTTTCAACTAGAGCATCCAAAGATATTTTATTATTTGGATCACATCTCATCTCTTGAATAGTAGATACTTTAATGGCATAAATAGGAAGAAGAGTTATAAGTACCTTGCTTACAACTATTTTCTCTTCAATGTCTCCTCCAGATGCTTTGATTGCACTTACACTTGCTTTGATCCTTTCCACATATTTTGCAATATTCTCATCTTCTCTCATTTTCATCTAATGAAAATGACCTCTAAGACTTTTAGCCTTAGCCCTTATTACATTATCATCTCCTCCATATATGTATTTTATTTTGATCCAGATCTCATGAGCTGTCTTACAATATTTTACTTCATTAAATTCAACATAAGTAAGAGCAGATGAAATATCAATCATCATGCTGTTATGATTCTTCTTTTTAGCGATGTCTTCAATAGATAATGTTCCAGTGAGAGTCTTGTATTTAGTATCAGGATACTTGCATCCCGAGTCACTAATGGTAGCTAAGTGTAACCTCATAAGTCCTTGCCATGCTATAAAATTATCTCTGTTTAGCTTGGGGATCTTTGTTCTGTAAGACATCTTGATCTTTACCTTAGGTCCTTGAAAACTTCTTTGCAAGCACTAAAAACTCTAATACCAATTGTTGTAAATATAAGAGGAGTAACTAAGAGGGGAGGGGTGAATCAGTTACTACTAAAATAAATCCTAGATCCCTTAGATGTCAGTACAAAAATATAAACTAAAAACTGAATACCGTTGATGCTTGGTAAACACACATAAAATGCTATAACTTGGTAATTATTAAGAGTTTTCAGTAAATACTTAACATATAAACTTTAGATGTTATCTGTGATTACCATTACTTTAATTTAGTTGCAAAAACATAGCAAAAAATAGCTTGAAAACATTTGACACCAGGATTTAACATGGAAACCCAATTTTGAAATAACCACCAATTGCAACTAGTTACTGTTTTCACTCTCTAAAATGAGCCCTATTAGGAGACACCCCTGTTAAATATTACAAAACATAGTGTTAGGTGTGACCCTATTAGATGATTTAATCACCTTGTTAGGAGTGGCCTTGTTAGAGGTCTTGAGACAATTCAATAGAACTGTCACCTTGTTAGAGGATTTACAAATAGTTGTTAAGCCAAATTTATTAAGAGATTTAGATCATTGTTATAATGGTTAGAAAGTAACAATAAGATGACTTGATTTGAATGCAACTGAATTGCTGATTACAGATCTCTATTTTGGCTTATACATAATCCTTCCTGATGAATATAGCCTTTTTGCTCCATAAGGATATTCTGCTTATCCTTCAAATTTTCTTCCTCTTCTCATCATTAAGTCTTCAATAACATCTTCATACTTAAACACTTTGAAAAAACAACTTGACCTTATGCTTATATCTTTCATATTGTCAAGCCAACACAAATAAAACTTAGAATAATTAATATTCATCACCTTAGTCAGGTGGAATCAATAGATAAATCAATAGATCTGAATATGCCAAAATAAGAAAATCCTTTGTTAGCCAAACTAGCTCGATAGAAACTAACTTAGAAATGATTTCTAGTGTTAACCAATAGAAGCTAAGTTAATACTACGAAGTCATAAAAATCCTTTGGCAATCGAGTGAGCTTGGTTAACACTGGTTCTATCCAACTTTCCTTCATTAATTGAGTGAGCTCAGTTAACACTCATCTTTTGCAATCTTTCCTTTGCCACTTGAGTGAACTTAGTAGACACTACCTTCTAAACTAGGCAACCACAAGAACACTCGGTACACACAAAAAACTATTTTCACTGCTCGAGTGAGCTTGACATATATTGACTAATAGTGATATGACATTTGTGTAACATCAAAGACAATACACAATTAATCAATTGTATTCAACATTTCAAGTTGAGATTAATCAGAATGGATGATCCAGATTGAAGGTGAGACTAGTCATAATGGAAAATTTCTTAAGAAAAGGAAGTTAACTAGTTGCTATTGAGTGGAAAAAGGAGTTAACTGATTTGATTTGGAGTGGAACAAGGAGTTAACTGATTTAATCCCTTTTCTAATTTTAGTTCACCTAGAGTTTCCATTTCTAAACTGATGAGAGGATTTGGAGAGAATATTTAATTTAATAAAATAGAACATGACCTCATAAATTGATAAAATTTAATTAACTAAATAACTAAATTCATTAATTAAAAAGAGGAGATATCTTAGTAAATCAAATATATTTAATTCCTTTGTACATTAGCTAAAGGGGTAATTTTAATTTAATTAAAGTATGAACACTTATAATTAAATTAAATTAAATTAATAGGTTTATTATATCTAATTTGAGTCAATATTTAGGAATTAAATAAATTGTGTGACTAATGCAGATTAGAGTTTTCTAAATTTGACAACTAGGTCAAGTAGCAATTATTAGAATTAGAATTGCCTAGTCAAATAGAACTTAAGGATGATTGAATAAACCAAAATTGGTTAAAATGGCAATCTAAATTTTTTGGGGTATTACATTTTGCCCCTCTTTCAATGAATGTGCGAGTTGGACGTTTGATTTAAAGAAATTAGAAGTATGATGCAAAGATCAAAAAATGAGATTGGTTTCAAAATTGATGATACAGAGACCAATTAATAAGCTTTTAAAGGTTATCTCTAGAATGGAGCTTAATCTTTACGAATCCAGATAGAACACCTAGATACCTAGATTGATAAGCTTTTAAAGATTATCTCCAAAACAAAGCTTAATTTTAAGGAATCCAGATAGAACATCAAGATACTTAAATTGATATGCTTTTAAAGATTATGTCTAGAATGAAGTTTAATCTTAAGGAATCTAGATAGAGCACCTAGATACTTAGATTATTAAGCTTTTAAAGATTATCTCTAGAATGAAGCTTAATCTTAAGGAATTTGGATAGAGCACTTAGATACTTAGATTATTAAGCTTTTAAAGATTATCTCCAGAATGAAGCTTAATCTTAAGGAATCCAGATAGAACACCTAGATACCTAGATTAATAAGCTTTTAAAGATTATCTCCAGAATGAAGCTTAATCTTAAGGAATCTAAATAGAACACCTAGATACTTAGATTGATAAGCTTTTAAAGATTATCTCTGGAATGAAGCTTAATCTTAAGGAATCCTAACATAACACCTAGATACCTAAGTTAATAAAAAGTGATAACAAGACCTATCATGAGTCATAGAATCATCTCTAGAATGAGGCTTGATCCTCAAGAGTCAGGGTTTAGACTATCCTGATACTTGTCCATCGAACTTTGACAAGAATTGTTATAAGATTGATCAGGTGATGAAAAGATAAAATAGATGGAAAATGATGCTAGATAGAATAGAAAAGATGCCTTGAGTAATGAGATGCCTGAGTGATGAGGAAATAAGATCCAGATTGAGTTGAAATTCAAATTCAATGATGTAATCATCCTGCCCCCTCCGGAGCAAAATCAAAATATGACACGTTAGAACTATGATGTAGAGCAATATATTAGAGAGATAGAAGAAATATGAGATTCTAAAGAATAGAGAAGAGATTAAAATGATTTGAAGAAAATTTGGAGTCAATCCGAAGGGATTTTGAGGTCCAAAAGACCAAGTTTGACCAAAAGTTGACTAGAGTTGACTTTTTCCAATTTTTTTTGAAAATTTGAAGAAATTGTGAGTTAAAAAGGTTCTAAGATGCACAAAGTATCAAAGAAATTTGACTACACAAGTGTTCGATCACATCGGTCCCAAAATTTTAAAATGCATTTGTGAGCTACTTAAGTGTGTCAGATTTTAAATTCTATCTCAAAAATGGATTTAGAGCAATCAAATTAGCTAGGAGGTGATTTTCACGCCAATTGGAGCACTTTGAAAAATTAGGTCAAAACCTATGCAAGGGCCCACAAGGTCATTTTCAAATCATTTGCACTTTTTTCTTTTGTGGAGAATAGAGTTCTGAGGTGAAAAGGTGGTCCCCTTGTCTACATATCGATTTGAGTGCTCCCAACGACACAACCAGCTAGTAGAACATTCAGTGAGTAGTTGATAATCTTTCTTTGACATAAAATTTCCATGCATTTCAAGGTTATTTTACCATGTTTTAAGGCTTTTGAACTGTTATCTTGTCGATTCTCGCACGAGGATGTCTCTCCTTGCACAAGGCCAAAAGAAGTTCACGTGAAGAAGTACTAGCCCGATACTTCATCATGTGGCTTTGTGGGTTTTTTGATGCAGTGATAGCTAGGGGAGCTATAGATACAAATAGCCATGAGAGACTCCCAAATTTTTGACTGGGCGCATGAGATCCAAGAGCTACGAGAGCAATTAGAGCAAACGGCGCATAGGTTGGAGTAGCAGTAAAATGAGATCCGATTACAATCAACTTGAGCAGCCTATTATTTTGCATCTTACATGGAAATTATACTAGATGAGGCCAAGTAGGTGCCTTAATTTTCATAGTATGCACAAGAGTTAGGAGGTGTGCAACTTGCAATGAGAGTAGATATGCCTCCTTGTCCTTGTCCTCCTCCACCACTAATGGGAGGTGAGGGGGAAAGAGAGAGTTAGATACATTTTTTTCCTAGTGTTGATTTGGCTATGTATCCCTTGGTGTGCCAACACCATTTTGTACTATTTTTGTTATCAACAACACTCCAACAATGTCCAATTTTGCACAGATGTACATTTTTGATACACACACACACACACACACACACACACACACACACACACACACACACACACACACACACACACACACACACACACACACACACACACACACACACACACACACACACACACACACACACACACATGATATTTTATTTTTGATTCGAGTACCTTTGCATATGTCACTTTCTATTTTTATAGTTTGTTGTACATGAGATGTTTAATGCTTATGATTATGAACACAAATATAATGTGATGTGTGAATGTAGTGTAGGTGAGATGAAACATGAAATTATGTATGAAATGCAAAATATGAATGAACTAAAATCTCATGTAGTGTTTTGTTTTTGTAAATAGTTATAGGTATCCCATGAAGATTGATAGGACAAACCAAATAATCGAATGCTTGTGCAGCCATGAAGAAATATGATACTTTGAAGACGTCAATGATTCCTTGTCATGAAGTAAGTATGTATGTAATTGAACCATGTGTCTATGCAATGCAATCCTATGTTAGATGCAACCTTTAAACTAGATGCAACCTTAACTTTAGGTTTGGTTACCAAGCTTTGATAATTATCATCACTGAATGTGTAGTGAAACCCTAGACATCATACAATCCTCACTGACATTGCAATCATAGGAATATGAATAGGACATCTATCCTAGTTTTTTTTGGATTAAAAGTAAGGATTCGAGGCACAAGAAGCCAGAATGACTAGAACATTTGTCCCTTTTAATGTAGCAAGTTAACATAAGCATCAAAGCATAAACACTAGGATGACCAAAATATTTCTTACATGTAGACAAACCAGACACACGAGAGATCCTTCTTATTCTAAGTAATCTATAAGTATTCTATCCACAACAACCCTTACATTTGTAATCTGAGATAGAAGTGTGCTAAGTATACTTGTAGTGACCTATACGTTCACTTAGTAGGACAAGTATTAGTATTTATTGTAGCATAGAGAATCCACTCAAACAAGCAAGGAGAAGAACCAACCTCACTAATTTATCCATATAAAAGGAGTTGAGGTACACATGGCCATCTAATACAAGATGAAGGCTCTTATAGTGGATACCCCTCTTTATATGGCTACTTCAGATCATTGGAACTAAACCACAAATAGAAAGCAAAGAAAAGATCGCGCCCCTAGTCCTTGCTTCTCTACTCAAAAGTGACATCATCAAGTTGCTCAAAGAGACACGATAAAGAAAAAAGAAAAAAAAACAAATAAAAGCTTAGCATATTCCAAATAAATTCATCATTTTGAGTTCAATTTTTGTGTTATAGGATTGATGTCAACTGTCAATGTTCATAACATGTTTGAAAGAAATCTCTTTAGTAGGGTGACAACAGTAGACAGACACATTTAGAACAACTAGTGATTGAAGCCAACAATAGATAGATAGTTAGAACAACTGGTGACTGACATGAGAGAGATCTTCCATGAGAGGAATCTCAAAAAGTGATAGAAGCAACAATAGGGAGATGCAATTAGAACAACTGGTGACTAAAGCAAGATAGATATTCCATGAGAAGAATCTCAAAAGTGACACGAGAAATAGTAGGTAGATGCAATTAGAACAACTAGTGACTGACGTGAGAGAGATCTTCTGTGAGAGGATTCTCAAAAAGTAACACTAGCGATAGTAGGTAGATGTAGCTAGAACAATTGGTGACGTGAGAGAGATCTTCCATGAGAGCAATCTCAAAAGTGACAAGAGAGACAATAGGCAGACATAGTTAGAAGAATTGGTGATTAACGCGAGAGAGATCTTCCATGAGAGGAATCTCAAAAGTGACATGAGCGATAGTAGGCTGATGTAGTTAGAACAAC
This sequence comes from Cupressus sempervirens, assembly GCA_028749045.1. Taxonomy (NCBI): domain Eukaryota; kingdom Viridiplantae; phylum Streptophyta; class Pinopsida; order Cupressales; family Cupressaceae; genus Cupressus; species Cupressus sempervirens. The sequence continues at coordinate 761,203,371 of CM053786.1, read as the reverse complement.
TAGTGATTGATGTGAGAGAGATCTTCCATGAGAGGAAGCTCAAAAAGTGACACTAGAAATAGTAGGTAGACATAGTTAGAACAACTTGTGACTGATGCTTAAAAGATTATCTGTGAGAGGAATCTCAAAAAGTGACACTAGCAATAGTAGGTAGACATAGTTAGAACAACTTGTGACTGATGCTTAAGAGATTGTCCATGAGAGGAATCTCAAAAAGTGACACTAATGATATTAGGAAGATGTAGTTAGAATAATTGGTGACTGTCGTGAGATATTCCTATAACACTGTAGGGTGTTGCCCTCGAGTTATGAGAAGATCAATCCATGGATACATGAACAAAAGTAGCAAACTAAAGTAGGAAAGCAACTGTAAATGAGCTTGAAGATGTGCTATAAGATATAGCATTAGGAACAAGAGGTGCCTATTTGCCAGGTTTTCACCTTCTTGGCAGAAATTCTATTTTTGCTACCATGATATCTATTTCCAAGTTTCCATCAATGATACTTTTTTTGTTCTTCAATTTTTTTTTGAATTTTTCTCTTTTTTATTTTTTTTGTATTTTTGAGTTTTTCAAATGTTTTTGGTATTACCAAGGCACCTATTGCTAGGTTTTCACCAAGGTAATGATTTTTTCAGGACTTTTTGCAATTTTTGGATTTTTTTCAAGACATTTAGATGTATACAAAGAGCTTTTAAAACAAGATCAGCTGTAGAACCACTTAAGTGAAGAGTGTTGATGGGCTCCTTGAGCACCTCTCCCTTGGCTATAGAAAGTTGGTAAGCACTAGATTTGAACACTGTAGTGACTATGTAGGGACCAAGCTAGTTGGGTTCAAACTTCTCCTTTTGTACCCTTTATTGCTGATTCTTAAGGTTTTCTTTGAGAACGAGATCACCCAGTTAGAAGTTGCATGGCTTAACTTTCTTATTGTAACTTCTAGACATATGCTACTAATAAGCTCAAAGATGATCACACAACACTTGCTGATGTTCATCTAACAATACTAGCTCTTGAAGCTAAGATATTTTGTAATCATCATTAGTAATGAGGCCCTTCATGGAGATTTTCAAAGTAGGAATCTCAACCACAATGGGAAGCACATCATCCACTCCATATACTAAAGCAAAAGGTGTTGTACCCATTGGAGTTTTGATACTCGTTCTATAAGCCCATAAAGATGGATTAATTTGAAGATGCCAACCCCTTCTAGATTTGCTAACTATGCAATGCAAGATCTTAAGGATCACCTTGTTGGATGCCTCTGCTTAACCATTACCCTGAGGATAGTAGATAGAAGACCAGTGTTGCATAATTTCGAACTTTTTTCATAACTCCTTAAGATCCTTGTTTTTAAACTGTCCTCCATTGTTAGTAATAACAAAGGTACACCATACTTGCATATGATGTAATTCATGATGAAAAAAGCTATATTTTTTCCATTTACTATAGAGAGAGGTACTGCCTCTACCCACTTAGTGAAGTAGTCTATAGTTGTAATAATGAACTTGTGTCCATTTCAAGAAGACAGGTGAATCTGACCCACAAGATCAAAGGCCCATTGTTGGAATGGCCACAACATGATAGATGGAAGTAGCTTCCTGGCTAGAGCATGAATCAGATTCCCATGGAGCTAGAATTGTTTGCAGGACTTGGCATATTTGATTGCCTCTTACTCTATATTCGGTCGATACTAATCAGCTCTAATAAGTTTATGAACTAGTGTCAAGCCATTAGAGTGAGATCTACAAATGACCTCATGGACATCAATTAATGCGCATTTGGACTCATTGGGTTCTAGACACTTAAGAAGTGTTTCCTCAAGACCTCTCTTAAACAAGTCATCGGTAATAAAAAATACTATGAAGCATTGCAGATAAGGTGACATTTTTCATTCCGAGTTAGATTGTTTAGAATGGTTTGGTCATGTAGATAGGAGTATATATGGTGATAGCAAGATGAATCATGTCCTATAATAGAATAGATCATTTGATATTCAGGGGTATCATAGGTAGGGTAGAGTAATGTTTCCACTAGGAACTTGTGTCAAAGATCATTCTTTGGCATTTGTAACAAGGAAGCAAGAGTAGCCATGGCATCAGCCACTTTGTTGTCTACACAAGGAATTTGTTGAAAAGTGATATGAGAAAAGTATTTCTTCATGTCATCTACCATGTGTTTATATGGGATCAACTTCTCATCCTTTGTTTGATATATGTCATTGAATTGATTGATTATGAGCTGTGAATCACCAAATATGCTCAACTGATGTACTCTCCATTCAATTGCCATCTTCATGCCATTAATCAAAGCTTCATGTTCTACGATGTTATTCTTATAAGGAAACAAAATCTTGTATGCTTTAGGTAGTGAATACTTCTTAGGTGTTATGAATAGTAGCCTAGCACTAGATCCTTGTTGTGTGAAAGAACCATCAAAGAACATCACCCACGTTTAGTGTGTAAGCATTGGAATTGATTCATCAAGAAAGTCAATGTGTAGCAGAAGAAGACTCTACATTGGTGCCTCTGCTATCTGATCAGAAATTGCTTGTCCTTTGATAGCCTTCTATTCGACATACTAAATATCAAACTTGCTTAAGATCATGACCCACTTAGCTAGCCTCCCTTTTAGAGTTGCCTTGCTGAGTAAATATTTTTGTGGATCAATTTTAGCAATTAGTTGTGTAGTATAAGCAAGCGTGTAGTGTCTCAGCTTTTGGGAAGCAAAGATGACTACTAGGCAAGCCTTTTCTATAATACTGTAGTTTATTTCATAGGAGATCAATGTGTGACTCATATTGTAGATAGATCTTTCCTTATTATCATTGTCTTCTTGAGCTAGCAAGATACCTAGAGATGTTGCTATTGTGGAAATGTATAGAATAAGAGGCTTCCCATGAAAGGAGGCATCAAGATTGGTGGATGAGCAAGGTAATTCTTTATCTATGTTAAACTCTATTTTACACTCTTGGGTCCAATTATATTTCACACATTTATGTAGAGTTTTGGTAAAAGGTTATGACCTATCCGCCAGCTATGAGATGAATCTATGAATGGATTGAAGTCTTCCTTGTAAGCCCCTCATTTGACTGATATTATGAGGTGGAGGCATATCCATGATTGCTTGAACTTTCTCTAGATCAACCTCAATCCCTTTTGTAGACACAATGAAACCAAGTATTTTCCCAGATGTTACCCAAAATGCACATTTCTTGGGGTTAAGTCTTAGACTGAATTTCTCCATGCAATCTAGGATAGGTCCCAAATCTTGAGGGTAAGTGTTTCATTTTGTGCTCTTAACCAAAGTATCATCTACATAGTCTTCCATTGTTTTATGTATCATGTCATGAAAAATTGTAGTAACTACTCTCTGATATGTAGCACTAGCATTTTTCAAGCCAAATGGCATCACATTCCAAAAGAAAGTTTCCCATGCACAAGTGAAGGTAGTCTTTTCCTAATCTTCTACTGCAACTTTGATCTAATTATAACTAGAAAATCCATCCATGAGTGAGTACATTTCATATCCTACTGTCATGTCCACTATCATATCAATGTTAGGTAGTGGAAAATCATACTTTGGACATGCTAAATTTAGATCTCAAAAATTTGTATAAACTTTGATAGATTTTTCATGCTTGGAATAACATTTGATATCTATTCAATGCAATTAATCACATGTATGAAATCACCTTTCAGAAGATTTTCTAGTTCATCTTTGACCAATAATGCAACATGAGGATGCATTTTCATTTTGTTTGACTATTTTAATTCCTGGTGCAATAGACAAGTGATGCATTATGAGATCAGGATCTAATCCTAGCATGTTTGAGTATGTCCACACAAAGTTTATCTTTTTCTCTTGGAAGAAGGAAATGAATTCCTCTTTTTCCTCTAGAGATAGTGACTATGCATGATCTATCATGTGAGGTTGTTCCTCTATTCCCAAGTTGATCAACTATGCAGGTTCTATCAGCACTAATGATATTTCCTAAAAATGACTAGGAAGTGCATCAAATATCTCATCTATAGGCACCTTAGAGAGGTTTTCACCCTTGGATACATCTTTTATTTTTACTATTTTAGGTTTTGATACTACCACAACATGGTGTTCACCATCAAATCTTCTATTTCTTTTCTTTTTGATTGTATGATTGAGATATTTGATGTCAGCTTCAGTCATGTTGACACTTTTTTGCTAGTGGAAGATGTTATTGGTTTGATAATGTTTAAGTAGTAGGAAAGAGCATAGTCATTCTGGAATGTAGGGACTTCACTAGATGCATTGGAATTCCAGTCTATGAGCTTAGGATAGGTGAGTGAAAGAGGTGTGATGCGTTCAATTGCATTCATAGTATAATCATTAAATGCTTGGACAAGCAATTCGAGACCTAGAGCATCTTCATCCATAAGTGTGTTCGAATTCCTTTGAGCATTAACATCATTAATTGAAGACTCGAATTCATACTCTCAAGAATCTGTGCTACATGGAGATAGATTGTAGAATTCTTCAAGAGTGATAGGGATAAACTCTCCTTCATCCTCTGGATTCTTGCAAAGGTACTCAATGTGTAGAGCATGACTAGAATCTTCTTGTTCTTATTGAATACAGGGATAATCAATAGTGTTTTTAGAAGAATCACCATCACCATCCATGGTATTGACATGTGGTACAAAATCATCTAGTTCTGTAAAGAATTTAGCAAGATAACCAGTAATTGGATAAGGATAAGGATCCTCGTCATCAGTGTTATCTTCATGGTCATCGAACTCAGCTTGTGACTTTTTTTCAAATGAATTCTCAAGTTTTGTTATAAATTTTGTTAATCCCTAAATGGAAACAAATCTTCTTGAAGCCTAGACCAGATGTGTCTTGATTCTTTCTAGCTATCACTTTGATGGGGTCAACCAAACCATTTTTGTTGCATCTAATAGGACCAATCCCCTTGTAGCCAAAATTTTTCATGAGTCTAAGACCGAGACCATACTTTTTAGGAGTAATTTCATGATCCTATTTTGTGAGGTCAATTGGAGTTTCTTCTTTGTAGATCCATGCAGCAATAGCTCTATTTTTAGATTCCTCTTCAAGAGGTATAGTATCTTTGAAAAAGGCACCTTTGTACTTAGTTTGAGGTGTCAAAAAAAATGGTCTCTTCACTTCAGAGGGTCTCCCATAATGATGAGGAGACTCAGGAAGAGATGTCAAAGACAGAACTAGTTCTATGTGATATTCACCCATTCCAATTTCTTTTAGCTTGAGTGATTGTTCAATTTTCTTTAGCTTGTTATCATGATGGTTTGTAGATTCCCTATTAGTAGGTACAAATTTTTTAGCATATTTCAACATGTTATATGTATAGCTATTAGTTGCAAGTATGGTGACTTCAAAGCCATGAAATGGGAATTTTATGCATTGATGATAAACAGATGTCACATCTCGCATCTCATGTATCCATGGTCTTCCTAGTAGAATATTGTAAGCTAAGGGAATTTCAAGGACTTGACAAGTGACATCCCTTTCTATGAGACCAATGCAGAGAGGCAATACCACAAGACCTAAATATTTTTTCTCAACTTCATCATATGCTTTGATAGTTATCTTACAATAGGGATCAATGGATTCTTCAGAATAGTCCAATTGCTTAGGCAGAGCAATAGAGACAACGTCTAAATGAACTCCATTATCAATGAGCACATGATAGACATGTTTCTAGTGTATCATGACCTCAATGTGTAGAGGTTGATTATGTGGATGACTCAATGAGTTTTCATCCTCCTCAAAGAAAGACATATAGTAACATGAGGTTAGATTACCTACCATAGATTGAAATCTCTCAAGATCCAGATCTTGAGGTATGTTTGCCTCAGCGAGAGCTTTGCCAAGAATCACCTATGAGCAAGCGAGATTTTGAGTAGTTTAAAGATTGTAATTTGATTATTCATTCATTGTAATTAATTAAGAATATTGTGGCTAGTAGCTACATAATTTGTTGCAAGTTTTGTTCCTTTGCTAGATGGACTGGCAAGAGGCTTGTCTTTATATTGTTCTATCTTAGGTACAGAAGGGATAGGGCCTTTGAGAAATAATTTAACACAAGAACACATAACAGTGTTGGAACAAGATTGTGATAGTTCATTTTCAGATGTGTTGGAAGAAGGACCCCTTAAAACAAATGGTGTCTTAGGTTTAGTTTCATCTAGATTTCCCTTGATGGTGATAATGTCATAGTACTTAGCATCCATAGGTACAACCATGTGGACTATATCATCATCATGATTAGAGTACATATAGTTGATCTTGTTTTGAGATTTCTATCTTGAGTTTTCTCCTTTTTCATAAGAAGGGAATGGCTCCTTGAAAGCCTTGTGATCTGCATTCTTGTTATGTCCGTCCACAACAATGTTACCATCGTCAATTAGGTATTGGATTTTGTGACACAAGTTGATGCAATTCCTAATTTTGTGACCTTTGATTTGGTGATATTCACAAAATGCAATTTCATACCACCATGGTGGTCATGGTTGTGGATTGTAAGCATGAGAGTTATCCAATGAAGAAACAAGCTTTTTTTGCAACAAGGTCTTGTAGACCACATTCAAAGGTTCACCAAGAGGTGTAGATTCTCATTTTGGGTCTGTAACCCAAGATGAGCTCTTTGGTTTATTTCCAAACATCTTTTTGTCAGAAGGAGATTTCTCAACATTCTTGGATGCTTTGAGATTTTTTGTGAGATTGAAAGCTACCTTAGTAGGCTTAAGAGTAATGTTATCAACAACTCCATCATGCACAACCTCTCAATTTTTTTTCACATATTTGGATTTGTCCTTATTAGAGGTTTATCCTTGTTTAGTGTCCTTTTGAAAGGTTAACTCACCCTTTTTGACCATGAATTTCTCTATCTGGATAGCTTGTGTGACCATATCTTCAAAGGTACATGGACCTTAAAGTTTAACCTTATACCCAAAATCAGGTAAAATATTATCCATAAAGATATCAATTTTTTCCATTTCAGGGATTTGACGTGAGTACTTGGTGTAAATTTGTCTCCTTCTCTAAAGGAATGTGAGGAAGGGTTCCCCAACTCTTTTTTTAAGGTTACACAAGTCTAAAATATTAACTAAGTGTTGCATGTTGTGAGACTACTATTGGACAAATAGTTTGCAATCTCAACAAATGTTTTGATACCCGTAGGTAAGCGTGAAAGCCACTCCATAGCCTGACCAACTAGACTTCTTGGAAATAAGCACATGAGATATGTATAATTATGCATAAATTCCATAGATAAGGCACCAAATTCCTATAAATGATCTTGGGGATCTATAGTTCCAAATTATTTATTGTACTTAGGTAACTCAACTCCTCTTGGAAATGGAGAAAGAACGTCTAGAGTGTATGTTTTGGTAGGTTTATCTTTATCACACATCATTTGGGCTAGTTGGTCTTGCATTATCTTTAGTTGTTTTTGAAATATAGATGTTTCAGTTTCCTCTTCAAGTGTAATGATAGTTTCAATGTTAAAGTGATGAGGTAGCTTGGCTCCCTCTTGAGCAACTTTGAGAAAGCATTTCTCTTTCTCTTTGTTAAGAAAGATCTCCATGACTTTATGGAAGTTTTTTTCTTTAGGAAATTTTTTGATATGCTTGGAAAGTATTTCTACCTCTTCTTCATTCTCATCAGTAAAAGGTTCCTAATTTCTTTTAGTCCTGTGTCAATCTTGGTCTCTACTATGTTCTCCATGTTCTAGTTCTGGTTCAACCATTTTAGGGATGTGATAAGTTTCAGTATATGTTGGTTGAAAAGGTTGTCTAAATAAGAATTCAACTATGTTTTTTGGAGATGTATGACCTTTTCTAGTTTTAGGATACTCTTGATACAAGGGGTTCTTGGTTTGTTGTAAGTTTATAGAAACCATTCTCTAAACATGAGGAGATCTGACAAGTGAAGGAGATTGTGAAAACTCCTCTCTAGATGAATTGGACACAAACCATGTATAAAATGAAGAGCAACCTCTAACGTGATTATGACCTTTAGCTCTACATCATTTAAATTTGGAAGGATAAAACACATTTCCACTTCTTGTTGCCACAGTCATACACAAGTATAAAAAGTGAAAGCCTAGAGAAGGACCACACTAGAACATAGTCTCAAAAAGAAAGATAAGAGTGTTGTCTACTAGGGTACGAGTTGTCTGAGTAATGGTTAGAACAACCAAATATTATGACTATTCTAACACCAAGTATGACAAGAATGAGGGAACAAAGACAAGTTAAATGAGAGATTAGACTAGTTTGTATGTATGTCACAAGTGTTTAGCTAAGCAAGATATTGCTGTTTGACACTATTTACAAATAGAAAAGAGGTGAATTGTTGTAGGTAACAGACCAAACTTAGAGCATAGATAGCTCTGATAGAGAATTTTGATAGTTTTAATGCAAGATCTCATGCAAAGATTCCCAAGGAACCATGCAAAAAGGCACAGAGAACTAGGCAAAGATTTAGAACAATTTTTTTTGACCAGGTTTCTCATGCAAGGACTTGTACAGAGCTGTGCAAGGATGTGCTAGACTGATAAGAAAATAGGGTTTTGACACAACAAGATAGATTGCAAGATCTCACGTGAAGATTTTCATAGGACCATGCGAGGACTTGGATAGGGCCATGCAAAGGAGTGTGAGCTTAATAGGTTCTCACGTGAAATTTTGAAAAATTGTGTGTGAAAATAGGGACCAGACTGAAAACTAAGACAGAGTTTTGAAGATATTTTCAATGTTTTTGATAGTTTTGGATAGATTGTTGGGTTTTTGGTAGATTTCAAGCATATAGCAAGATGGTTTTCAAAATTTTGAACAATATTTTGGTTTCAAAAAGATAGTTTGTTTTCAGATAGCATAGGAAGCAAGCAGTAGTCACAAACAATCCAATCGAGGGAAAAACAACTTGGAGGGATAGGGAAGTCTTGACCTTTTTGTTTGTTTGAAAGGTTTGGACAAATTTAAGACTCAATAACAAACACACTTTTTATCCATATAACAAAAAATGGTAGAGAAAGAAAAACATTTGTCCCACAAACTTATGTGCATGCATTCACCTCACATAGCCATTTCAACTAGAGGGTGCTCATGTTTTTGGTGTATTCTAAGGGCTCAATAACATATATGCTGAATAAAAACCCTTGTGGCAGGGGTCAAGCCTATAAAACACCTTCCAACGCCCAAAGTACATGCCTATGGTGAGTTCTACAAGAGAGATTCTTCCCCCTCCTTGCACAAAGATTATGCCCCCTTTTAGAGGTGAATCGAGTAGCAACTATCTAAGAGGTTTTTACTTTGCTTCCATTCATATTGACCCTCGGTGGCTTCATAAGAAAAGTTGAGGTCAGTAGCCCACACTAGCATTTGTAAGTGCACACACTTGACTAACAAGACTAGGGCCGACGCCAACCAGTGTAGTTTCTAGAGCCTCTTCTTGATATGCAATATCAGAATGAAGAAGAGGAAATTAATATAGCTTTGGATTCTTTCAATCTACACAACTTATTTATTATAGTGAGGTGGAATCTTCAGTGAAAGGAGTGTGCTCACTTGGGTCATTCTTGGAGGCTAGATCACTTTGGTAGACCCTCTAAAGGTTGACTCAGACTAGTAGTTCGGATCTAAGGGTCTAGGTTTTTGATTTCTCTCAAGGGAAAGAGCATACTCCTCTACCTCGCCACCTTACCCAAACATGCAAGACATGTTTATCACCGAGTTAGCTTATCGATCCCACCTTTTCCTATTCCAAGACTTTGATTCCCTTTAAGGAAATCATCATCTCTTCATTAAAGGCTTCATTTGGGAGAACCACTAACTTGCTTGCCTCCCTTAGGTGCCATCTTTTAGAGGCTTCTAGGTTTCTAATTTACCCTTGGACATCACTTCCAAGTGTTAAAGAGCATACTCCCCTATTCCCCTGTCTTGATCCCTATGAAGTTCACAAGCCCTATTTATACTATGTGTGGAAAGAAATAAAGAAAACACAACATTTTAAGTGGGTTTGAAATGAGTCTTCGACATGCATATCTTTGACAAAATGTCTTGCAATCACACAATTAGTACTTGTTTCAAGTATTTTGATAAGGTGTCTTTGACATGCATCATGCAAATCATTGTCAAGCTGTTTAAAAACTAGAAATCAAAAATAAAATGGTTAAAAAAACATCGTTATTCAAACAAAAGCTTAACTATGGGAAAATAAAATTTAAATTTTTTTGTTCTTTTTTATACCCATAAAATAGCTTAGAAAATGTCAAAACCTATGAAAAAATTAAAAGTCAAAATTTGTTTTATACTCTTTTTAAAAAAATGTCTTGCAAACCACTATTAAGCTATTAAAAATAAAAAATTGAAAGTGAAAATGCTTTAGAAACTACTAGTAGTTCTAGATCATCATGATAAATAGAATCTAAAAGCTACATAATACAATTGCTAATGCAGAATTTTGTGCAAAATCCTACATAGGTTCGTGCGAGAAAATAGTGTGTACTATGCAAGAAATCGTGCAATTATACACTTTTTCATGTAAGGAAGTGCAGAATAGGAAGTGAAATCTTAGTTTCTTCATGTGAAAATGAGATTTCTCATGTGAAAGTCTAGAAATTGGTAGGGATGTGTTGGAAATGATTGAAAAGATCATGAATGAAGAATAGAACTGGTAAAGAATGTTGTCAATCATTGTTTTGTCATTGATGTCAAACTTGCTACTTGCAGGAATGAAAATTGCTTAAGTGATCCAAGTACTATCAATTGGTTGATTGACAAGGAGGAGGCAATCAATAAGATGGAACTAGAGCACCTAGAGAAAGGTTGAAGTTATGATGTTGTAAAGAAGTATAAGGATCAGCTAAGCCATTGATGAAATAGTGTATTGATGACATACTCTAAGACATAGAGAATGGACACACCAAGACACATCAAAGATGTAAGGATTAACTAAGTCATTTGTAAAGCCTAACCAACTTCATTTAAGAGAGCTGACCTAGCTAGTTAGTGCCGAGCAAGTTCAAATTTAGTGTGTGCTGAGAAATCCTTCAGGTGCTGAGTAACACAAAATTGTTCAGATGTCAAGCATCAAAAAAAAAAAAAGGATGCCGAGTAAGTCTTCAAGTGTCGAGAAAAGAAAAAATGCTATAGGTGCCAAGCACCGGTAAAAAAACAATAGAAGCTGAGTAACATAAAAGGAGCTGAGCATTAGTAAACCCTTGATGTCGAGTTGTTGCATTATTTGTTAAGTCAAAGATTCGCTAGATAAGTAATGATAAGTTTGTTACATTGAAATTTGTGAATTAGTTGGATGATAAGGATGATGAGTAGATGTCACAGAATTTCATGTGAATCATGCAAACCAATTCAAGGTGAATGCTAATGGACTTATCATGAAGTTTATAGAAGAAGAAATTTGGAGGGAAAACAATATTGTTTTCTCAGATCAAATAGAGATTTGAGCGAGAAATGAAGAATAAAACTTCTTTATAAGGAGTTATAGGTCAAAGATCAAAAAGAGTGTGAGAGGGATTTGGTCATAAGTGTGGTCATGTGAAGAAGCCAAGAGAAGGCTAGTGTGAAGTGTCAAGAAGAGGACACAGTGAGGAGTAAGAACAGAGCATCAAGACTCTAAGTTGATCAAGTGACCATAAAAGTGCATTGGCATTATGAGTGGAAGAACTGAAGGAGACATATCTTGAAGGGTGAACAAGCTGTTAGCACTGCAAGGGAGAAGAGCGAAGAAAAGAAAGGAACTAAAGAGTGATATGAAATTTGCAAGGTTAAAGTTGCAATCTTTATCAAGTCAAAACCTTTCTAATACTTTCTTACCATTGTATTAGATATTGAAATCCTGCATTGCTAGGTTAGCTTAATAGCTAGGTGGATAAGCCTTAGGAAAAGGATAGAAGATCCCTAGGAGAAGGATAACAGATCCTCAAGAGAAGGATAAGAGATCCTCACGAGAAGGATAGGAGATCCTTAGAGAGGGATAAAAGATTCTTTTGAGAAGGTGACTGTAAATCCCATGGACTTGGGTGGGCCTAACAGCTCGATGTAAATCCTTTAACAGGGTGACATTCCAACTTGAATGTTCTTAAGTACTCTAACAGGGCACACTCCTAACAAGGTGTAGAAATCCTTTAAAAAGGTCACATTTAACAGTGTGTTGTAGCCTTTAACAGGGCAGACCATCAAAAGTGGTTAAAATCAATTGCGCAGTTATTTTGGGGGTGTCATCCCCACCCCATTTTTACCTTCTTATTACTGGAGGGTTTTTGGGTTACCAAAATCCGTTGTGTTATGGTGTGATGCATGTTTACATTTCATGATTGTTTAATGTTTAAGGATAGTACTTCTGATTCACCTCTGTTTCATTAGAAAGTTTGATTGGACATTATTAGACCTTGAATAACTGATTCACCCCTCCTCTCAGTTATTCTAAATAATTCTAACAGGATGACCATGAAAAAAAATTAAAAATGCAGAAAACAGAGTAAATGAGGCTATAAAAATTGATTTCTTAGCCCCACGGTGGGTGCCAGAAATGTATATGTGAAATGCAAGTCTCAATTCCTCACACACACTTCAACATGGTCATTATTTGAAAGATCATTTTGGAATGAATATGAGATTATTCAACCAAATAATCCAATAGTTCAACCTATTTCCTTCTAACTAGAAGGATTTTGCCTTTGCTCTCAGAATGAGAAGTAGGAAACCAAACCTCTAGAACAAAGGATTTTATAGCTAAATGAGAATGCAAATTAATATAAATGTAAGCAAGATTATTTTAAGAATAAGAAACATTATTTAATCTAAATGGATGCACTGTTAAACTATATGAGATTGATATAAGAAAATATTAAGCTAAGAATGCAAGAGAAAATGAGTAGATATTCTAGCATAAGTTCGATGCAAATTCAAATCAACCTCTCTAATGAGGAATTGAAGGCTTCTTAAATAGAACTCTAGAATTAACTGACTATCAAGATTAATCGAAATGGATGATCCAGATTGAAGGTGATATTCAGTCATAATGGAAAATTCCTTAAGAAAAGGATGTTAACTGGTTGCTATTGAGTGGAAAAAGGAGTTAACTAATTTGATTTGGAGTGGAATAAGGAGTTAACTGATTTAATCCCTTTTTTGATTTTAGTTCACCTAGAGTTTCCATTTCTAAACTGAAGAGAAGATTTGGAAAGAATATTTAATTTAATAAAATAGAATATGACCTCATAAATGGATAAACTTTAATTAACTGAATAATTAAATTCATTAATGAAAAAGATAAGATATCTTATTAAATCAAATATATTTAATTCCTTTGTACATTAGCTAAAGGGGTAATTATGATTCAATTAAAGTATGAAAACTTATGATTAAATTAAATTAAATGAGTAGGTTTATTATAGCTAATTTGAGTCAATATTTAGAAATTAAATAAATTGTGTGATTAATACAGGTTAGGGTTTTCTGCATTTGACACCTAGGTCAAGTAGTGATTATCAAAATTAGAATTCCCTAGTAAAATAGGACTTAGGGATGATTGAATAAACCAAAATTGGTTAATATGGCAATGTGCCAATTTTGGGGTATTAAAATATTTACTATTCAACATTGTTGGTTTACTCTCATATGCAAGTTATAAAGTAATTAACAATATTCAATTGTGGGCAAAAGTTTGTAGAATACCAATTCACCCCTACTCTCAATATTATCTATTTCTAATCATTGGTATTCAAGATAGGTTACTCTAAAGAGGCTTAATAGATTGAGTAAGATCCCTATGGATATGCAATAGTTAAAGAGGAATATTAAAGAATCTCTTGAATAGATTGTCCTTCTTACAAAAGAAAGAGATAACTTAAAATATAGGTATGAAGATGCAAAAGTTTACATTGGAAAACTGAAAGACAAGATTGATGATCTCAAATCTAGTAAGGAATCAAATGTGCCGAATAGTGACAATGATGAAGTAGGAAATCTGAAGAAATAAAATGAGATTTTGAAAGATGAGTTGAAAATTGCAGAACTTAAGTTGAGTCTTAAGAAAGATGGTAGTAAGAGTGAACTTGATTTGAAATGTGATAATATAGACTAAAAGAAGATCTAATGATGGAGGAGGATATAATGGAGAAAGGAAACAATTTTTATGTTACAAGTGTAACAATCTTGGACATATTGCAAGGAATTGTAGAGCACCTGATAGTCAGAATGGAACTAATCAGAGGAGGAATGCACCTGTATGTTAGTTATGCAATAACTTTGGACACACAACAAGATATTGTAGAATGGGTAGAAGGAACTTCAATAGGAATCCTAATAACAGAAAAAAACAATAACACAAATGACAGAAGGAATGATAACAACAATGATAGCAATCAGAAGGAAGCAGTCAAGGAACATGTTGATGAATTCAAAGAAGCATTTGTGAAAGATAAGGATCCAAAAAGTTCTTTTACAGTTTTGGAGGAACAATATTTTTATGCATTTGATGAGAGATTGAAGCTAGAAGTTGTTTGTGACTCATCCTATCCAAATTAAGTAGTTTTAGAAGAGGTAGAGAATTAGTTAAATCATAAATGATGTCAGAAAGAGGGTTAGAAGTTTTGGAGTTAAAAGAAGGTAAAGGACATAGAGAGAAGATTATGGTCGAGTGTGCAAGATTAGATATGATTGTAGTAAGCCATAAAATGGAAAACAAGTTTACTAGTGATAAATGACAATATTTGAATTTTTGTAGATACACATTTAATGCAGAGTTTGACTTGAAGTAATTTAAAGATTGTGAGAAAGATTGTACGTACCATTTATTCATGCAAATTTTTTTAATCACTTGAAGAGTGATTTGACAAAAAATTGAAGTCCAAAAATAAGTTCTTGAAGTGCAAAGTTGCAAAATCCCTAAAATGTGACTTTTAAGGTATTTTACAAAGCTCAAACTAAGTTTTTAGTGCAGACAGTTAGAGATTCAATGGCTAGTAAGATAGTATATGATGTTAGTGAAAGGCTAAGGTGCATGTCCAAGAAACATCCATTCATTTCTCTTGTGGATGACCTGTTAGGCACATTTTCATAAATCCCATAGAATGTTCTTCACATAGAAGATGTAAGGAGCTATATCCACTATAAAATTTAAAGTATAGGAGATGAAGATATACACAAGGAATTAGGAGTCATGTGTAATAATGATCTATCTTTGAAATCTGAGTACACACACCTAAATGAGTTGAACCTAATGAAGTATATGTTCTATATTGAGTTTGATAATCATGACAAGACTAGAATCATTTTGAGTAGGATTCATGATGAAATGTTTTGGTTAGATGATGCACATGTCACAATTAATAATGACCTGATTCATAAGGTCATGGGTCTAAGTAATGAGGAATGCAACCTTGTACATGACAAAAATGTAAGAAAGTTGGTTGAGACAAACCTATTTACTAGATTTGATGGAAGAAACATGAAGGTGGATACAATCCAAGATAATGGAGTCAAGCTATTGAGCACGATTTTAGGGTACAAGTTCAACCATGGTTCAAGGGTTAACTCAATACTAGCAGAATTTTTACATACAACTTGTGTAATAATAGTTGAGAGGAGAAAAGTGAACTTATGTGAGATAATCAAAGTACAATTATTGGATAACATTGCAAAATTGAAGAAGACCAAGAATGCAGTCTTTAAATTTGAGTCCCTATTAACACATTTGTTATTCTATGGAATAAAGAATTTCCCAGGGATGAAAAATTGGGAAAGTAATGAGTGTGCAATTAAATTGGTGACTTGCTACTATAGGGAAAAGCTGGAAAATGTCAAAGATAGTAACATAGAAAGAATGATGAAGAGTTTTAAAATTAAGATGAAAAAAAGGTACATAATACCTCCTTCTATGGTAAAGAAGTACAATGATGATTTATGCTTCATGGTGGAAATTAATAATACATGCATGGAAGCAGTAGAACCTAGGGTAAAATTCATTGAACCCATGTGATATGAGATGAGTGCATAACTCATAGAGGGTATGCATAGATCATACTCCACTTAGAGAAGGACACTGAGTACCTTAGATGGGGTACTTATGAAGATAAAGTGAGAGAAGTTCATTCTAAACTTCACAGCAAGGAAAGTAAGAAGAAAGTTGAGAAAGTGATAGATTCTATACTTAAGGAATCTAGCACGACTCATAAGTAGTTTAATGAGGTTAAAGGAGTTGTACTAGAAATTAAGACAAGTGGGAAATCTGAGGTGATAGTAACAATTCCTATTGCTATTGCAACACCTTCTGAAGGTATAACTATTGATAAACCAAGTGCGCATGCACCATATGAAATAGTTGTGTAAGTGCAACCAGTAATAGTTTAGCTATGTAAAAGGAAATCGAAGGTTATCACACTTGTTGTGCAGAGGAAGTTAGAAAGATTAGTGAAAGTGGAAAAAAAAAACCCACACCATCTACAAAGAAAAGGGTCAGGCAAACTATCAGTGGACCCAGAAAAAGAAGAAAAACTCTACAAGTCAGTGATTCTGAGGAATCAGAGGATGAAACTGAGGATAGATCAATGGAGAAAATAACACAAGAATGAATAATACTAGTAGGAAAGAAAGCATGGAAGCCAAAGGTAGAAAACCTTAACATGCAAATTATAAATGATGACAATTTTGTACAGTTAAATAAGTATTATAGCTTGCATAATAATATGAACAGAAGGAAACTAGAGAATTCCATAGTGAGGAATATGATTTTGAGGGAATAAAATACTTGATAAAATTTATAATAAGATTCTAGAGGACCTATATAATAAGTTATTGAACAGGAATAAAAGAGTGACAGAAGAAGACATCAAGTTGAGAGAAACAATGATTAACAAGTTGTGTGAAGCTAACTCCAAGAAGGACATGGATATAATTTTGAAGGGTATCGAGCCCTTGCTAAGGAACAAAAGAAGAACAATTCTTCTAATGGGAGGCAATTATGAGGATGTAAGAAAGAAAAAAAAGGAGACTATAGTAAAACATATGACCTCAGTACCTCTAGTATCAAAGGAGAGTGCACAACCACAACTAGATAATCCAGTTTATGTGGAAGCCAATATTCCCACTGATGATGAAGAAGAGGTTGAGTAGACACAATAGGCACCCTCACCACCTCACATAGTTATAGGTACTGAATCCATGCAAGTGGATAGTACACATATAACAATGTATACAAAATAAAATCCATTTTTAGGCTTTGGAACATCTATTGTTGGCAATATCATAGCCTACACCAACTTTGACGAAGAAGATGAGGAAGAGGAAAAGAAGAAACACAAAGATGAGAAAAGGGAGAAGAAGAAGAATCAATAGAAAGAAAGAAAGAAAAATCAAGAGGAAGAGGAAAGAAAGAAGAAACAAGAGAAAGATGAAAGAAAGAAAGAAGCTGAGAGACTAGAAGAAGAGAGGAAGAAGGTTGAGGAAGAGAAGAAGATTGTAGAACTAAAAGTAGTTACACTCATTCCAATAGTAACCCTAGTAGTAGAAGCAATAATAGTAGTAGCACCATCCAATGATGAGGATGATCAAAAGGGATTGAGGAGTTATTTGAGTAAATCGATCCAAAAGAAGAAGTTAGTTAAGTCTTTGGATAAGAAGTTATCAAAAGTCTTGGATAGGATGCAAAAGATAGTTACTAAAACTATAACTAATCAAGACTTGAAATAAAAGGCTATAGAATTGGTGAACTTATTTGATGAAGAATTCACAACCTTGTCTAAAGTAGCTTCAACACAAGCACAAGAAAAGCATGATGCAACACTTTTTGACACAATGTGCATGAATGTAAGAAATGATTTGAAGGAACTTGATGTATGCATCAAGGAGTTGAGGAAACATATTGATGAGGGAAAGAAGTGTTATGGATAGTGTGCATTGTCATACAAGTACTTAACAAATTTTGAGAATCAAATAAAGGATCAGATGAGTGAACTTCATACATTCACTGCAAATTTATAGCTCCTTGAGACCAACATTGAAGACTATGGAATATAAGTGGAGAAGATCTAGAACACAATCAGAGGTTTGGATTTTGATGAGGAAAAGGTAGTAAAAAGGTTCTCTTCTCTTAGAGAAATCTTGTCACCTAAGATCAACATTTTACAAAGGTAATTGGAGGAATGTCTTGCAGAAAAGACTTCCTATGATAAGTTTTCCTATACTAATTTGAGCGTAGTCAAAGTGACATCCTATGCACTATGTGCACTGATCAATATCTCTTATACAGTTAAGGAGAAATGGAAGAAGGAAGTGGCAAGACTAAAACTTGTATATGCAGATTGTTTTTCCAGGATATCAAGTTGATGAGTAGCAGGCTACCTAGTTTTTGTATATAGTTTTTGACACCTTTGTTATTGATGTCAAAGGGGGAGTAATATATGTAAGGAAAATTGGATGTACTAAGGAGGAGAAATATTATATGTGAAGGAAATTGTGTAAGTATATGTAAGGGGGAGTACACTTATGTATCAATGTAAGAAATGTAATGATCCATCAAAACATGAATAAAATGGCTATATTTTGAAGGCAATTTTGTGTAGTTACTTTTATTTATTTTTGTTTTGTATGACATCATTTTGGGACTTAGCCAATCTTCCCAAATGTTACCATCGATGCCAAAGGGGGAGATTGTTGGCAATATGATCAATTAGATGTCTAGTGATTTTTTGTTTATGGGAACATGCATTCAACATTTACTTTATGCATTTACATATAGAAAACTGTTTAAATGTTAGACAATTTGCAGTAGTATAGAGACAGATGTGATGTGTACAGATGACATGCTTTGAGTTAGCTCATGCGCAGTTGAGGATAGATTTATGAAAATTTCATGATGATGTAGGTAAGTGTGTAGATGTGTATGGACAATACAACACAAGTTACAGATAAAATACTAGCTCAGGTATTTGACAAGACAAGACAAAGTATATAAGAAATATGAGTTGTAGGACATAAGGAATTGTTTTGGTAACAAAATAATTAAGTCATGATGAGCCAAACTTGTGGATTTTATATTATGTCCAGTGTGTGAAGACATGAAGGCTGATTGAGAAGAGAATTATTAATGTGTGAGGTATAAGTAAAGATCTTATCTTGTACAAAGAATGTGAAGTTGATGTGATGATATGTGACATGTGAACTATTGTATAGATAGCTTGAAAGATATACGAGCCTTATGTGATGCATGATATGATGTATGATTAGAGAAAGTAAAAATTACAATAGTGAGAAAGTATCGTATTTTTTCTACCAACTCCTAATGGGGTTGAAGTAACTACTAACATGGTTGAGGCTTTTAATAAGGCCTATTCCTCTAACAAGGACTCGAGACACTATATGTACTTCATAGACTCCTAACAAGATCAATATCCTTAACATGATTCTTTTGTTTAGTGGATCATCTAGTGGGTATCATCCCCACTAGGGTTTCCCCTTAACCAGGTTTTCCATAGTTAACAAATAATGGTGTTATGAGTTCTCTTTGTGTATGCTTATATTTACTATTCAATATTGTTGGTTTACTTTCATATGCAAGTTATAAAGTAATTAAAAATTCAATTGTGGGCAAAAGTTTGTGGAATACTAATTCATCCCCACTCTTAGTATTATCTATTTCTAAAATGCATGTGTGTAAATATGAGTTATTATGCATAGATATGAACTCATAATTTTAGCTTTCAAAAGGAAAGTGGTAAAAGGCTTTAGAAAAGTTCAAACATTGAAGATATGCAAGTTAACGTTGAGAAATCCTTGTTAAACATTCAAAAGGATGCATATATTTTCTTATACATTGATGCTCAACTATTTAAAAATTTATACAAATAGCTTTCCCACATTATCAACCCACCTATGGAATGCTCTCTTGCTTGATTATGAAGGAAAATAATGTGCACTCGTTCTCCATTTCTTTTTCTACATCAATCTATGCTTACTTGTGATGTTGAAGTAGTTAGATCCATTCTCTTCCTTTAAATAAGGCTATTGTCCCACCAATTCTTATCTTTATCAAATGAAGTTTTTTGAAAATAATAAAGCCTCTGCTTAAATAAAAGCCAAAAATGTTTTTTGCAAAAAACAATGATCATTTTCTTTTGAAGGCATTTTGTATTTCAATTTTACTCAATCTTTTCCCTATTTTTGAGTACATGCTTACCTCCTTTGTTAAGTCAGCTCTTGTAAATTAAGAAATAATGAATTTTTTGTATGGCTTGTTCATTTTGTTTCTAATATATTTAGTTGTTTTCTATAATAGTTTTATAAGGTAGGGATAGGGTGCATAGCATTTTTGGCTCTATGTAAAGACTATCCCTATAGAAGAAAAACCATACTAGTAAATTCTAAAAAATATAGAAAGTATACAAGAGTCAAGGCCATTTAATAGTCAACAAATATTAATTTCCATTTTTAAAATAAAAGAAATGTGTATATATATATATGTATATGTATATGTATATATGTATATATATACATATACATAGACACACACACACACACACACACGTGTGTGTGTGTGTGTGTGTGTGTGTGTGTGTGTGTGAAGAAGAAGAGAAAATGACAAGTCTTAATTTGTAAACTAATACTTTATCAAGAATTTTGAATCTAGCATCCCGAAAGATGATAAATCAGTCACTAGAATATCAAGATGGCCTAATCATGTTGACCAAGCTAACATAGGTTCCAAAACCTATCTAAGAAAACAAGGGTGAGAATATTGAAGGAGTGTTTTACCACACTACCATGAAGCTGTTAAGCTTCCCCAAAATATTTCTTTACATGAAAGATACCCAACCCAACATTGAGAAAGCCTAAACAAGAAAAACTAAGAGGAGTAATGAAATTATGTGAAACATCAATAATAAACTCTCAAGTAATGTAATGGTATCAATTCACAACATTAACGTCCTCAAATGTATTCGAAAAGATAACATATAATTAACTCCTTATATAAGATATTGTATATGCAAGATGCATTACAAAGCAACACAATATCTTATTCCTTTAATTTGAAACGTGATCCCATCATATTCTTTTCTTTCTGATACTCAAATTGGGAACTTAAATTCTATTATTTTTGATAAAATATGGGGAACATAAAAATGTAAGCATCTATCTCCTGACACAGACCTTAATATTAAGCTAAATACATTTTGAGAGAAATTGGACACCTGACAATGATCATTACAAAACTGACCCCTTTTTGCTCATGACTAGTAACATAGTTTTTCTCCCCATACATAAAAAATAGATGCGTTATCCATGAAAACTAGTCACATGATTAAAATAATTAAGAGAAGAATTAAATTGTTTACATTTTAATATAACAAGTATTTTAAATTTTTTTCTAATAATGTTAATTTTCTCAATTTAATAAATCATAGGACATAGTGCATGTCCAATAAATTAATTTTTTAAAATTTAATCAATCATACAACACAAGGCATCAATTTAACCAATCATAAGAAATAAGGTACACCCTGTTCATAATAAGAATAAATCCATATGCATGATTATTTTGTGTGTTTTTGAGAGTGAGTGAGTGAGAGAGAGAGAGAGAGAGAGAGAGAGAGAGAGAGAGAGAGAGAGAGAGAGAGAGGTGCCAGAGTAAATTATTTCCACCTCAACCATGTTCTCATTTTTAGGTGTTCAATGCACTCATTTAAACTCAAATTTTGATGAATACATTAGTGCATAAATTCATGATCATGATACAAATTCATGCAATTTAAAATAATTCATTATGAAAAATTATGAAGGTATGTTATGCTTTAGGTCAACTTATCAGAACAACTAATTTTAAGTATTTATAACTAAAAACAAGTTTTTTTGAAACATATGGTCCAGCTAGTTGCATTCTAGCTATGTTCCTTAGATTTTATGACTGGAAGTGTCTATTGAATGAATATTTTAGATAATTTCAAATTACAAAAAAATAAAATTATTTCCAAAAAGTGATGTTTCAACAACTCATACTCATTTTAATTATATTTAAAAAATATTAAATACCATTTTGTAAATCTATAACTAAATTTATATTTAAAAAAATATTTAATTACCTTTTTATATTTTATATTTAATTTTTATTGAAGTATTCATCGACACAAAAATATGCAGTTGAATATCTTGTCATGGATATATATATATATATATATATATATATATATATATATATATATATATATATATATATATATATATATATATATATATATATATATATATATATATATATGATACATAGAGGAAAAAATCTATTTCAAGAAGATATAATTTAGCTTTATTTTGGATTAATAGTTAAAACAAAAGATAACGTTGAATGGAATAGATATAGTTTAGTATACATAAATGTTTGATTTATATTTAAATATACATTTATAAAATTAGTGAAAAATATATCTAGACACTAAAGTTTTGAGTTATTTATACATTAAAAAATGAATAAAAAAGAAAAAAAATACTATATAAAGGCTGAGAGACTATATAAATCTGATTTTAATATTATATCATTCACTACACTTAATTTTTATTTTATTTAAAATTATATTTCTAATTTTTTTTTTTTTTTAAAAGTATAAATAAAAAATACATACAAAATTAAACATTTCATTAGTTTACATCATTTAAAAAATCTAAACACATATCATTCTTTTTAATGATTCAATTTAAAAACATGAATAAATGTTAACCATTTCTTTTATAAAATTGTAAGACAACTTTATAATTTTACCCCACCACCTCTTAAATCTCCATTTTATACATTGATACTAATCTCATATAATTATCATTCATGCACATATATTTATCAATGCATCAAATAACAAATGTTAATACTTCAAATGTTTGATCTAGTTTTAATGTTTTATCACTTTTAGAGAATTTATGAAAAAAAAACTTAAGATGTGACATGGGGTGATCAAATTGGTCACCATAGACAAGTGTGAAGTGCAACACCATGTAAACAAATCATAAATTGACTTAAAGTATAAATTGTAATAAATGCCCATAGGGGAAAAAACAAAATATAGTTTAAGGGAACACCATAAGTACATACAAAAAATATATACTACACTATACATGAGGGAAAAAAATCTAGATTGCAAGGAATCACCTAAGAATGAGAACCCCAATTCCTTTTGGAGGAGGGTTAGTGCGTTCTCAACTAGTTCTTTGAAAGTTGGAACCCTACTTTTCTCTTATACTCCTTGCTCTGCTACTGTTCCTAATTCAACATAGACATCCAAAATATATTAGAAGTTCTAACTCTTTGACACAAATGTTAGGCCAATTATTAAACAATAGATTCTTTTTGTTTGGAAATATAATGCATATTACTAGGCCAAGATATTATGTCATAGTGGAATTAAATATATATTATTATAATCATAATTGTTGTTTTACAAATATATACTCTAATGCAAGTTATGTAAGATTGTATTTGATTAGCTTGGCTAACTTGAGAAACATTCTTAATTATATACCATACATATAAATAATTTTTAAATAATTGATTGATTAAATATAATTACAAATATAATTGTTACAGAATTAAGAAGATAGAGAGCCATTTTGATCTAGATGTTAAAACATTACATAAATTTTTACTTATTTTCTTTTTATAAAATATATAAAATAAATAATTGTAATCTGATTATTTTGTATCAAATTTTGTACTAATAAGAAAATATATACATTCACTTAACTTAGGATGTTTTTCAACATATTTAAATATTTAATAATTTTCAATATAGTAGTTTATTTAATTTAGACCATTCAATAAAAATAATACTAAACAACTAGTTTATTTGATTTTATACTACAAGTTCAAAAGATAATATGT
This sequence comes from Cupressus sempervirens, assembly GCA_028749045.1. Taxonomy (NCBI): domain Eukaryota; kingdom Viridiplantae; phylum Streptophyta; class Pinopsida; order Cupressales; family Cupressaceae; genus Cupressus; species Cupressus sempervirens. Next base: position 761,179,477 of record CM053786.1, on the reverse strand, counting down.
TTGTTGAATACTACATTTAAAAAATCCCAATAAAAAAAAATCTCTTCCAAATTTAAGCTCTTCAATTACTTCATATATTTTATCTAATAGTGTTATTTGACTAATCTAATGTCATGTCAAAGTTTTAACATGGAGACTTAGATGACTTTTCTCCAATGTAGAGTTCTTATTTATGAAAACAATGCACCACTTGGTATTTGGATACAATTAAATGAAGTGATCGCAATGGTTTTTAGAGTTTGAAATGACTTCTCTTCAATGTAAAGTCCTTCTTCTAAGATATTTGGGCTAGAAAATAATGACCCACTTGATATATGGGTACAACAAATAGAGTGAATGGAATGGCTTATGAAGATTGAGATGTCTTCTTTGTTATGTAAAGCTCTTATTCAAGAAGAATTTGATAAGAAAACAATGACATTCTTGATATTTGGATACAATAAATGGAGTGAATATAATAGCTTATAGAGACCCATATGACTTGTCTCTAATATTAAATTATTTATAAATTTTAATTAGTAACGTTGAATGTAATGACTTACCTTTTTTTTTGATGGAGGGTTCATACTTGCAAGGCAACTTAGCGAGGCACAAAGCTTGCGAGCTACCAACCTGCAAAGGCAACCACATAGACGATTTAGGGACCTGATACGAGTCCACTCATGGCCGAAACCTCTTAGGCTTAGAGCCAAGGATTGAGGGGCATCCACGCCATCAAAATCACCTGGGGCACGATCCCAACCTCATCCTTATGATGTCGGAGCCTTGTACTACTTGATCCCTGGTGGGCTCTTTATGAACCATTCAACTTCACCACTAGACCAAGGATCCATTGACTAATGACTTACTTTTAAATATGATATATGATATTGTATATACAAGAAATCTCATATTGCTCTCAACCACAACCGTGGGCTCTTTGTGAACCATTCAACTTCACCACTAGACCAAAGACCCATTGACTAATGACTTACTTTTAAATATGATATATGATATTGTATATACAAGAAATCTCATATTGCTATCAACCACAACCGTTGTTATAGAATTGGTGAGGTGGCAGCGACCACGTTTTAAAGAGTTATGCTGTGCCCAAATACTCACACTCGATTCATCAGGTCTTTTCCTCCATTAATACGAACGATTCTCAACATTGAAATCTTATCTAAAAAATATGATTCTCAACATCGACTTCTTATCTAAAAATTGATGGAGCGTTGAACCTTTCAACAAAGAACAGGAAAAAAATCTAAGATCACTAAGAGAAAGAAAGAGAATAATATATTCCTGCTGAAGAGGAGGTTAAAAAAACATCACGACACTGAAGGGATAAGATATGCATGGTGTCCGTATTCTTGAGGAAACTACCAATAGAGATCACAAATAAAAAAAATCACGTGAGGCACTGTAAATCATTGACTCAGAGTGAAGACTATTTCCCTTCCATGTCTTACTCTTCCCCATAATTCATTTGCCCTAAATAAAGAGGTAGCCCGATACCATTCTAAAGCCTCACTACTCAGCAGCATCTAAATGGGGTTTCATGGAGATTTACTCATGGCCATAATCTATATTCTACTGGTGCAAACTGTTAGTGAGAATTTCAATTTCCAGCGTTTCAGTACAGATAACAACAGCCTCCTCACATTCTACAACTCCGTCATAGCCTATGGGTCCTTGCAAGTCACAGCAGAAACTGTAAATCAAGAGGCCCCGTATTCCCTACAAAACAGAGACGGAAGAGTCATATTCAATCATCCATACAGACTATGGAAAGACCCCAACAGTTCAGTATCATTCAATTCCACTTTTGTTTTCAACATTGCACCCGCGAACAACATAAGTGCAATAGGTGAGGGCATGGCGTTTATAATATCTTCAAACAAAGACATCAGACACGGCCCTGATGCAAGCCATGGACGCTGGCTGGGGCTCTTCAATTCCAGCATTGATGGACTGAGAAGCAACAAGATGGTAGCAGTTGAATTCGACACAGTTAAGAGCAACTTTACAAACGATCCAGATGATAATCACGTAGCCATTGATGTCAACAGCATAAATTCCAAAAAGATTGCGTCTCTTGATGTGGGTAGTATCAATTTAAAGAGCGAAGAAGACATCACGGTGTGGATTCAGTACAGCGGGATTCAAAAGCTTCTGAAGGTTTATATCGCAAAGACGCCATATGGGATTCCCTCACAGCCTGTTCTACAGTATCCCATCAATCTCGCTCATTTTCTTGACCCATTAGTCAATTTTGGCTTCACGGCTTCCACGGGGAATAACACTGAGCTTAACTGCGTCCATTCATGGAGTCTCGAGATCGAAGAGCTCGAAACCTGCAAACACAACTTGGGACTAAAGATCGGACTTTTGGTCTCTGGAATGGCTCTTGCAGTCTTCTTTGGCGTGGTCATCGTTATATTTTATATGAAGCACCGGAAGTATAAGGCAGAAGCGGCTGTCATTTCAGATGCCCTTCGTAAACTTCCTGGTCAGCCACATGAATTCAAATACAGAGCCCTCCAGAACGCCACGCAGAATTTCAGCACGCAGTCTCAGATTGGCTGTGGTGGGTGCGGAGCGGTTTATAAAGCGCATCTGCGGAAGAACAAGACTGCGGTGGCTGTGAAGCGCATATTCAAAGACTCCGCGCAAGGGAAAGAGGAGTTTATCTCGGAGATCAGAATAATCAATCAGCTCCGCCATAGAAACTTGGTGCCTCTCGTTGGATGGTGTCATGAGAAGGGGAATCTTCTGATGGTGTATGAGTACATGCCCAACGGCAGCCTCGAAAAGTATATAGCCGAAGGCCATCTGGATTGGGAGCAGAGGTATTTACGATCTCTATATAGTAAGCTATTGCAATTCATCATCTATCAATCTGATTTTGATAATTTGATAGAGAAGCTTGTGTAATATGAATTTTGATCATTTGGTAGAGAATTGTTTGAATATGATCTTTCATTATTTAATATAAAATTCTAAATTGGGTTGCAAGAAAAGTAGTTTGGTTTGGTTTTATGACAGAATTTGTAAGCAAAGTGGTTTTAATGATATAGGAAATTTTATAGTAAGAGCGTTTCAATTCGAGTAGAACTGAGATTGGTAATGTTCTAGGAAGTTCTAGTGCTTCACGTCTGTGAGCATCGACTAGATGCAGTTAAAGTTTCATTTATTCCCATGATAGATGGGTTCTTTGAACCACTATTCTTGAAAAAAGGATCAATGGGTTTGACTTAAAAACTAGACAAGTTGTTGTGAGCATCACCTAGATGCAATGAGTTGCTAAGGGTTTCATTTATTCTCATGATAGATGGGTTCATGTGAACCACTATTCATAAAACATGGATCAATGAGTTTAACTCAAAATCTCCTCAAGTGGTTGTGAGCATCACCTAGACTCAATGGGTGCTAAATGTTTCATTCATTCTCATGAAAGATGGGTTCTCGCTGACCACTACTCATGAAACATGGATCAATGAGTTTGACTTAAAAATTGCACAAGCTACTGTGATCATCACCTAGATGCAGTGAGTGGAAAGTGAATAAGAGATATAATGTTGTTAATCACACTCATGAAACATGGATCAATAAATTTGACTCAAAAATTACACAAATTGCTTTGAATATCACCTAGATGCAATGAGTGATGAGTGTTTCATTCATTGTCACAGAGCTGACTTCTTGTAAGCCACTACTCATAAAATAATGGATAAATGTGTTTGATTCGAAATCTATACAAGTTATTGTGAACATCATCGATAAAGACTAATTTTTTCATTCTCATGAAATCTAAGTTCTTATGAACTACTACTTATGAATCAATGAATTTGACTCTAAAAGTTCAGCTATTGTAATCTCTTACTTTATCTGTTATATTTCTTTCAGGTACAAAATCATATCCGGGTTGGCGTCTGCGCTGGTTTACCTCCATGAGGAATGCGAGCAACAGGTAATCCACCGTGACCTAAAGCCAAGCAACATCATGCTGGACTCAGAATACAATGCTCGCTTGGGAGACTTTGGGCTTGCTCGAATAATTCAACCCAACAGGATGTCTTTCACCGCGAGTCGTGTAGCGGGCACACTTGGGTACATTGCTCCAGAGTGTTTTCACACCGGAAGAGCCACTGTTGAATCGGATGTTTTTGGTTTCGGCGCCATTGTTCTTGAAATTGTTTGTGGAAGGGCTCCTTGGGCTGTGTTAAATGGGCTCGATTTGGTGGGTTGGGTGTGGAAATTGTACAGAGAGAATAGGCTCTTTGAAGCTGTTGAGTGCCGTTTGCCTCTGCCTCCGCCTGCTGATCAAGGTCTTGCCACTGTTAATCAGGATGATATAATGTGTTTGTTCATGGTGGGTTTGGCCTGCTCACATCCCAATCCACCAGATCGGCCAACTATGAGACAGGTGAAACAGATTCTGTGCAGGGAAAGACCGCTTCCGTATGTCCCAACATTTCGGCCACCGTTTGTTTGGCTTCATTCTGACTACGACGATAGCAGTTTGATGGGCAGCACAGTTAGTACAAGTAGAGAAAGTATGCCCAATTCGTTTGTAAAGGCATAGTTATTTAGGATAGAAAGTGGGTTGGGACAGGAAGACTTAGTTAGAGTAATTTGTGTTTATCGGTTTGTAGTTTTCTGTTGCTTGTACGATGGTGGTGGACTGATAGGAGTAAGAATTGGCAAAGGATTATAGGAATATTCAAAAGATTATATGAATATGTCTATTAGGTGAGCTATATAAATCATGCAATGTTGAAGATTAGTTGAATTCTAATCAGATTTGAGAGGAAAGGAACTATGAAAGGTATGAATATTGGAGATGAAAGTATCGTCTTTGTATTAGTGCTTATTTCAAATTGATTAAGTTGAAGTTGTACAAATTCTATTTCATGGGTATTGTATGTGATAGTTTATATGTACTCTTGATTGAATTTGTATTTGAATTTTGATTTCAAAAGTATTGTATAATTAAATGTTAAAAAAATTGTACAAACAAAAATTCTTATTTGTTATAGTAATAATTTCAGGTTTGACTATTGATATCAGCTTATGTCGCTGACACAAAGTTACACAAATTCTATCTTAGAAAGATTGCATGAGAAGATTTATTTGTAGTCTTAGCTATTTAGCTTAAATCTATACTTGAAACCTCATTTTAAAATAATAATATAGAAATATTCATACAAACATAAATATTCATGTGTTTGGTTTGAATGTTTGAGATGTGACATGCAATCTTATAGGATTTCATTTCATAATTGTTGTATGAAATGATTTATATGGACTTTGAACATTATGAAATAAACATGCATTCAAAATTTTACTTCAAAAATATTGCACATATATATATATATATATATATATATATATATATATTTAAAAGATTGTACAAACATAAATATCCATGTGCTAATTGTTAGGAAAGCTACTTGCAGAAAATGCCTTCCAAATGCCAATTTACACAATAAATATAAAAGATTGTAAATCTACTTTAGAACATTGAGATGCATGCAAAAAACAAGAATATTGAAAAAAAAATGCACACAAGGTAGACATAGACCAGATTTAATGTGGGAAACCCTTTCACAAAAAACCTACCACCCAAAAACCCTTGAGAAACTTTGTATTATGGTAAACAATTTACATAGAATAAACTCTAGTTTCTAAATAGGTTGACGAATTTAGATTGTAATACAATCAACCTGTTACCTAACTTTCATAGCCTTATTCAATTCCTAACAATTTCCATAGACATTTATACATATTGAAATTTATTATGGATTCTGGTGCATTAACTATCCCAGAACAATTTGGTTACTGGTAGCTTTGGAACTCATCCATGCAATGGTCAACCATCCATCTGACGGCCACTCCTTCAGGTATTAGATGTCTCTAGTGACTTGGACACCTCCAGTCACTCTGACACCTTCAATGATGCAGATACCTTTAGTGATACAAACGCCTTCGATCACACGCCTTTAGTCACACATATGCCTTCAGTCACACAAATGCTTTTGGTAATGCGGATTCCTTTAGTCATGTGGATTCCTTCATCTCGAACACCTTTGGCATCAAGTTAGTCTCTTCAGCATATTGAATTCACCGCACACTTATGCGAGGATTTACTGCACTGAAACCATACCCACTTCATTGCCAGACATACCACAATGCCAAGTCATGACAGACCCTTCACCATAAGAAGGAATAACATGTACAATTTTTCATTGTACAAGTATGGTATCTCACCATACGGTGAACAAACACCATTCAAACTTATCATTCTCAACAGTCTCCCACTTGACAAGTATGTACTAATATCCACATAGATACTTCACATGACCATGTCCACCATATGAACTTAACCATGTCCATTATCAACAACATCACATAGAGGTGCAATAAAAAGCTCATAGCATCAAGAACATAAACAACACACTACCCATTTACCATGCCCTTCTCCTTACACTTCTAAATACCGCATAGTCCTCCTACTAAAACCTTCAACTACTCCAACAAACACATCTCTAATCACAAGAGATAACAACATCATCTCCATCTCTAAGTACATACTCAACATGACAACATGATCTAGACAATCTCAACCAGAGAGATTACATGCTCCGTTTAAAGATATGATAACATGTTAAATGAAAAACATAAACCAGACCATTATCAAAGACTCTAATGCAGGAGCATCTTGGGTGTAAGAGCAATCTTGCATCAACAAAAACTATTTCATTTTAGTTCTTTTAATAAGTGTTGTCTTAATGCAGATTTGATGTTTGTGGAGGATTTCTACTTAGTAAGTTAGTCATATGAACTCAACATGTTCTAATTTTAGAGGTGGATCTTCATCTTAGATATATTAGCCTACCAGATGAGGCTCAATGCCATATTATGCATAATCATGGATTTATTACAGATTTTTGGTTTGCAATTTTGGTATATAAAATTTAGGCTCACCATTGGAGGCCTAAAAGTGCCTGAATGAGGCCCATACAAATTCAATGGATGGACACTTGCACTGATCCAATCATGTAGATCAACTACTGAGGTTTCCAAAAAATGGTTATAATAGCCAATTAGAGCAATAGTTCGAGAGTTATGGTCTTCCAAAATTGGGTTGACCAAAACATCCAAAATAAATGTCAAAAATGTATTTGGATGACTTTATATGTATTGTTAGGGTTTGCTGGCCCTAGGTATTAAGTTTGAGTGTCTAGAACCTTCCCTAGTGACATAAAATTGCCTATCTAAGAAATGCCTGAACATTTTCTAGGACAACTCTGGGTAATAGTTCGCAGCTTTTTCTTGTAGATTACTATAATGGAGGCACCCATGTGGGTTAGCATATTGAAATTGTGAATTCTATAATTTTGCATTTGTGGCAATAATAAGAAGCCCATATTTTTCTCCCACAATTGTTGTTGTTTCTTTGTTTCTATTATCTATTTATGGTATTCAGGGGAGCACCCTTCATCAATTGATATTAGAGCTAGAGATTTTGAGTGTGTGGATAGATCATTGACTATGAGATAGTTTACATGAGGCCCGTGGTTTAGGCTGAGTGTGTAGATAGATCGCTAATTGTGAGGTAGTTTCACTAGGGTTTTAGCGAAAATGCAAAAATTCTTCCACAAAGAGAGTGTGACAAAGAGTTGAAGGTCTTACACCTAAGGATTTTAGAATCCTCAAGAGGAAAATGCAAGCAATGCAAGAACATATACATAGAGCAATAAATCTTGTCATAGGAGATGATGAAAGCGAGGATGAAAGAGAAGAAGGAAATGTGGACCAAGATGGAGTAGAGGAAGTTCTTGACCCAGAGGAAGCAAAACTTTTTAAGGCCATTTCCAGTATTGAAAAAAGACCTATGTTTGATGTTCTCACATTTTTGAGAAATCTCAACCAGAGGAATTGATTGACTAGATCAATGAATTGGAAGAGTACCTTGAATATGAAGATATTGAAGATTTGGATAGGGTCAAGATTGTGAAGGCCAAACTAAAGGTTCATGCAAAGATATGGTGGCAGGAGATCTAGTTGGATTGAAATAAAAGAAGAAAGGAAAAAATCACTAGACATGATTAGATGGTAGCTAAAATTAAGTGACAACTCATTCTCATGGATTATGTGCTTTGATTCGTTCAAGAAAATGCAAGGGTTGAATTAAGTGCAAAAATTTGTTCGACAATATATTAAAGAGTTCTACTAAGTTCTCATGAGAATTGGCCATGTAGAAGCTAATAAGGAGAAAATTTCTTGTTATCTTAATGGATTAAGGCCAAGTATTCAGGATGAGCCAAGTCTGGTTTGAATGACCAGAATTAAGGAGGCATACTAGTTTTCCCTAAGAGTTGAGGAGAAATTGAGTAAAAAGTTTGACAAAAAATAGTAGAAGAGGTCACGGTAGAAGATCTGATAAACAATCTTATGGAGGCCAAAATGATGATTAGAAGAACAAGGAAACAATAATAGAGATTAGAGAGGAAGGGGAAAATGACAAGGATTTGGAAGAGGAGGCTTCCATGGGAAATTTTTTCACTGTGGAGAAGAAGGGCATAGAGTATTTGAATGTTCCTAGTGCCAAGGAAGGATAGATCAAAGAATAGAAGGCTAGGTCAGAGTTGTACATGTTGATGAAGATGCCAGATCATCACATTTTGAAGATGCTAAAAGAGGAGAAGTCCTAGTTAACAGAAGAGTCCTACTGAGTGGTGAAAATGAACATGATCAAAGAAGGAGCTTATTTTGCACAAGGTGTAGATGTGGAGATAAGTTTTGTGATGTGATCATTGATGGTGGAAGTACCAATCTGGTGTTAGAAATAATGGCGATAAAGTTGAAGCTGAAGAGACAGAAAAAACCACTCCCATAAGGTATTGCTTGGATGCAAGATGACCACTTGGTCATGGTCAATGAGCAATTCTTAGTGAAGTTCAAGATTGGAAGTAGCCAGAATGAGGTACTTTGTGATATCATACCTATGGACATATGTCATATGTTTCTAGGTGGGCTATGACAGTTTGACAGGCATGTTGTACATGATGGGTGAGCAAATATTTACACTCTAACTAAGGATGGAGTGGAACATAAGTTGAACCCATTGAAGGAGAAAGAAGAAAAGGTATGTAGTGCTACCAGAATATGTTTTTTTGATGGAAAGGAGTTTCTCCAAGGTATGAAGCATGAGCATATATGTGTTTTGCTATAATTCCAAAAGATGGTAAAGAAGACATTGAGGAGGTACCTGCAGAAGTTGAAGATATGTTGGGAGAATTTTATGACATTGTTTTAAATAATGTACATAATGGATTACCCCTAGAGAGGAAGATCAGTCACCTGATGGATTTGATTCCAGGAGTCAGTTTTCTAAACAAGGCAGTGCGTAAAATGACACTAGCAGAAAGTGATGAGTTGAATAGACAAGTTCATGAGTTGTTACAGAAGGGGTTGATTTGAGAGAGTCCAAGTCCTTGTGTTGTACCAATAATATTAGAACCAAAGAAGAATGGAGAATGGAGGATGTGCAGAGATTATTGCACTATCAACAAGATCACAATAAATTATAGATTTCCATTGCAAGGGATGGATGATATTATGGACTATTTAAGTGGGGTAGAGTATTTCACAAAGATAGATCTAAAGAGTGGGTACCATCAGATTCATATTAGAGAAGATGATGAGTGGAATACTAATTTAAAGACAAGGGAAGGACTGTATCAGTGGATAGTCATGCCTTTTGGGATCTAACTAATGCACCAAGCACTTTTGTGAGGCTCATGAATGAGGTACTGAAGGAGTTTCTGAGTAAGTTTGTCATTGTTCACCTAGATGATATGTTGATCTTTGGTAAGACATTAGAGGAGCATTTGATGCATATCTAAAAGGTGTTTGATAAGTTGAGGGAAGAAAAGTTGTTGATAAACTTGAGGAAGTGTAGTTTTATGAAGAAGGAATGGGTGTACTTGGGATTTGTAATCTCAGCAGAAGGTCTAAAAATGGACCTAGAGAAAGTGAAGGCTATCCTTGAATGGCCCAATCTAGAGTGCTAGAAAGGTAAGATATTTTCATGGACTGACTAGTTTCTATAGAAAGTTCATAATAGGTTTTAGCAGTATTTGTGGACCCTTGATAGAAATAAAGAGAGGGGATATGAATGAATTTAAGTGGTATGTAGGAGCAAATAATAGTTTTAATCTATTGAAACAAAAAGTTGCAGAGTAGCCTATTTTAGCACTTCTAGATTTTAACAAGGTGTTTCAAGTAGATTGTGATGCTAGTAGTACTCCTATAGGAGTAGTTTTGAGTGAAGAAGGTAGACCTATTTCTTATTTTAGTGAGAAGTTGAATGATGCCAAAATAAAATATTTAGTTTATGATCACAAATTTTATGCTATAGTTTAGGCATTAAAGAAGTGGAGACACTATGTTCTTCCTAAGGAGTTTGTTTCGTAAGTTGATCATCAAGCTTTGCAATATTTGAATAGTCAAGGAAAGTTAAACCAAAGGCATTTGAAGTGAGTTGAGTTTTTGTAAAGTTATACATTTGTTTTGAAACACAAGAGTGAGAAGTCTAACCGAGTTGTAGATGCTCTTAGTAGAAGACATCTTTTGTTGACAAAAATACAGATTGAGGTAGTTGTCTTCAAGGAACTCGGTAATTTGTATCTAGAGGATCCTAATTTTGGTGAAGCATGGAAGGCTTGTGCAAAACCTATTACTCTTAATATGACAAGGTGGTTGGATTTCATAATCCAAGATGATATGTTGTTCAAAGAAAGTTAGGTGTGCATTCCAAGAAGTTCAATGAGAGAGAATCTTATCAAGGAGATGCATAATAGAGGATTGGCTGGACATTTTGGAAGAGATAAAACCATTGATTTGGTTGCTAAGAACTATTATTGGCCATAGTTGTAGGAAGATGCAAAGAAGTTTGTATAGAGTTGTAGAGTATGTCAGATGGTGAAAGGAATGAAGTAGAATACGAGATTGTATCAGTCATTACCTATACTAGAGAAGCCATGGGAGGATGTTAGCATAGATTTGGTTCTTGGATTACCAAGGACTCAATGAGGTAATGATTCTATTTTTGTGGTGGTTGACCAGTTTCTAAAGATGACACATTTCATTCCTTGCAAGAATACTAGTGATGTTGTTCATGTGGCAGAGTTGTTTTTTAGAGAAGTGGTGAGACTCCATGGTTTGCCAAAGAGTATTATTTCACATTGAGATACCAAATTTGTTGGGTATTTCTAGCACACATTATGAAGAAATGGAAGATAGAGTTGAAGTTCAGTTCATCACATCATCTACATACTAATGGACAAACATAAGTTGTGAATACTAGTTTGGGAAATTTGGTGCAATGTTTGATTGGAGTTAAGCCAAAAGGATGGGATATGATTTTACCATAGGCAAAATTTTCATATAATAATTTTGTCAATAGGAGTATTAGTAGATCACCATTCTAGATTATATATGGGAGTAATCCCAGAAATGCTTTTGAATTGAGGCAGTTGGATAAGGGAGAGATAATATCTTCGTAGAAATTGTTAAAGGCTTGAATATTTGAGATGAGAGATATCAACTTATATATTGTTGTCTTTTCAAAACTATTGTGTAAATTTTATTTTAGAAGATTGTATGAGATGACTTATAAATTGTAACACCCTACCCGGGATCCCATGAGAAAGTGAACTACCTAGATATAAATTTGATTTGAATTTTTTAAAACATTGGATATGCATAAAATGAATATGGAAGAAAACTAACTTACATGTAAATAGTGTTCTTATCACATGTTTGAATTAAAAGTATTTAACCCATCAAACTTTCTCAACAATTCTCATGGCATGGTTACTCTATACAATACTCATTTACAATACTCACCTAAACCACACTCATTACAAAATCTAAATTAAATAGTATAATAATAAAGTAATCAACATGTTAAAATTACAATTGATTAATATCATAGAACTTGATAGGGTTAAAATTATTATACTACTTAACATACTCAATACTCATTCCATACTCGAGCATCACTTTCTTTTCATTTTGACCACTACATCCGATAGCTATAGAAAATTTCAACCACTAGGCCCAAAATTTAAATGCATGATTATAATTGAAGTCTCTATTAACATATTCTTTGGGTGAATCATTATTGAGAAGAAGAAATACAATTACCTTCAAATTAAAGGAAAAACCCTAATGGATTGGACCTAATCCTCAAGGGCTCATCATTTATGGCCTTTCTTATGTTCATACTCAAAGACTTCATAGTTTGAATCTGATGACTTCAATCTATCTATTTAGAAAAAAATGAAACATGACATATAATCCCCATCCAAAATGTGACATAGAAGTTCACCGGAATGACCAAAAAATGCAACATGATAATCATATACAAACATTACAAATATTCTATAGTAGAGGAAAATCTAACCAACAGATGGAAGGGTGTCATGATCATGGTCCCAAACTAGAACCACCTCGTAGGCTCTCTAGACATGATACTTAGATCAAAATCATATGGAAATGACAACCTCACTAGATCAAGGTTTCATATTTCCAGATTAACACCCTATGGACGAATAGGCCTTCTCCACCCATCCTCATACAAGAGTGCATGCATAATCTAGGCATGATTGAGGAATACTTATCTTTTATTAGTGTGAGATCAAAAAACAAGTTAATTTAAGTAAGTAACCACTTGATTAAACACTCCATAATGGGTTATCCAAGACTAGCTACTTTGGGCTCCAACCCCCATTGCGAGCTACTCGTCACACTATGTCCCTAGCACTTTGCCCTCCTATGCTCCAAACCAAAAATCAAAGAGTGAAGAAAGAAAATAATCTCAAATCAAATCTCATAAAATCCTTGAGAAAAAATAAGCCAACAAGCTATGTTTGGAGCATAAATTCAAACTATTCAAAAGGGATCCAAAAATAACAAAGAGGACAACCAATATATGTTGAAAAAATCACCTAGGTATTCAAACTAGGTTTTAGAGTATATCTATAAGTCCTAATAGAATATGTGCATGGTCAATGCTATTTTGAATCCATCCAATATGTTGGATACAACAATATATCTTAGTCCTTCAAAGCATAATTTGACTCAAGAATTCCACAAAACATAAAATAATAATATCATGATCACTATTCAAAGGAAAATCAAAGAACATACTTAGGAACTCAGTGGGACCTCAATTACACAATTAGGCCCAATATAAATTATTCAAGAATGAAAGATCACATACCAATAATTATATATATAGGAAAAGAATTAGATAAATAATTTATCAAATCTAAGAGATGAAGCCCCCAAGCCTCTGGTCTACCTGAATTAAACCCCGAAGTGAAAATTAAAATCATTAGTATCATCATAATGATAAATATTTACATCATAAAAATACATGAAATGCGGACCCACAGTAGTGGGTTACACTTTTTTGCCTAAACTGACACTGAACTATGAATTTTCAAGAAAAATTTTACTTTTGGATGCAATTTTTCATTTAACGGTTAGGAATTTGAAGATGAAGTAAATTAGAGTCTTTTAGGATTTTCTATGTAGAATCCAAATATATTTTATTTTTTTAAAATTTATTTGATTGAATTATTTTTTCTCCCATGAAAATTGGTATGTTATCAAAAACCTAATTTTTAAAAAGTGACATTGTCTTTGACACACATAATTTTTTTCTACAACATATATCAATGTGATTCTTTCAAATTTAGTTTGTTAACATCCATACCAAAACCATTGAGGTGATCTAATGTCTTTATCCTTAGTGTTTCATATTTTATCAGAGTTTAAAGTTGACCTAACACAAATTTAGACATAAATGGCTTTTGAGACACATGCAACTTATTATATATTTACCTAATTTCACAATTTCTTTTGTTATTGAAAGAGGACTTGAATATAGAGATCATAGTTATTTTTCAAAATTTCTGCTCTCTTAGTTACTATTTTTCCATGAGTGTCCAATATATAGGTTTATTTTTTATAAAAAGGCTCTGTTTTGTTCATGTGCAAAAATGTATACCTAAAAAATCCAAAATGTAGCAAATTCATAGTCATTAGAAAGGTTGTTCAGAGCACTTCTATCATTCAAAATGAAATGACTTTAGTGCTCCATCTAAACCTAGAAATTGAGCCTAGAAGCCATGAAAATACTAAAATTCTTCTTACACTTGGGGAGGACCTGTAATTACCTAGCTTTGATAGAAACTAAGTTTCTATCAAAACTAAAAAAATTAGTTTTGATAGAAACAAAATTGTCTAGTTTCTATAAAAACTTAGAAAGTGTGAGTCGTGCAGTTAACTAACTTGACCTTAGTTTTGATCAAAACTAAATTAGGTAGTTTTGATTGAAACTAAACTGAGGTTGACCTTAAGGGGTTTAAAATAAAAATAAAAATTGTCATATAAATAAACTTATATATATTTTTCCAATTGAAACATTCAAATCCAATCAAATAATTCCCATTTTTATTGGGAGGGAGCCGAGAGGAAATATTTTGCAACTTGTCTATTTCAAATTTTGGAAGAAAAATTTGCAACATGCGCAACAAAGGTAAAAGAGCAAGTAACTATGCATGAAGAAGAACTAATGAAGAAGAAGATGCAAATCATCAATTTTTTTTAGCAAGATACTATAGGAGGCAATTTACACATGTGCAATTTTTTTTCCAAGGCATATTTAGTTCATATAGTGTACACTCGTATTGTATACTTTTTATATGTATATAGTTAGGATTAGGGTTTATACAATTAGGAATATGGTAAATAGAAACTTAGGGTCACTATTAACTTAATATTAAGGGTTTAAATTGAATTATGAATATTTAGGATTAGGTTAAATATTAAATTATAAATATTTAGGATTAGGTTAAACATTAAATTATGAATATTTAGGATTGGGTTTATTATATTATGTTTTTTAAATTATGAATATTTAGAATTAGGGTTTATTACATTATGGTTTTTAAATTATGAATATTTAGAATTAGGGTTGATTTTACTTATGTTGTTTTAAATTATGAATTTATTTAGGACATAGTGAACTAGGACAACCTACTGAGGTTGGAGAAGGTTCAACCCAAGTTCAAATAGGTACAAGTATACACACATCTCTTACAAGTGCAATCTCTCTCAAGATTTCTAGGTCTAGAGGTAAACTTTATATTTTTAATTTTTAATTTTAGAGATAAATCCCCTTACAAACTTGTTTGATTTTATTTTTTATATTGTACACATGTAGTAGTAGATGATGAAAATGTTGAACATGAGGAAATTGAAGATGTAGCAATGGATATCGAAGAAGGATCATTTGAAGGTTAAATAAAATTATATTTAATAGTTCTTTTGTTATGTATATGCACATATTTAGACACTAAAGAAAAGTTGTATCTTAAGTCTTTATTTTAATTTTTCTTGTAGCTCGAGATGAAACAACAAATGAGAATGTTAATCTAGCTCAAAGTTTGAAGAGAAAAATTAATCATATAAACATAGATCATTTAATTGAAATGGATGTGGAAAAATTGAGAGAATATGCTAGTCAACCTACATATACTACGAAAAGGAAATTGAATAAAAAGTCTAAAGAAATAGTTGTGCAACTCAAGTATCTTGATACAGTGGAGAAAGTTAAACTATTATCAATTTCACTTCTAAAAGATGAATTAAAAGAGTCTTTGAAACAATTGGGTATAGAGACAAGTATAAAAAAGAGGAAGACTTCTAAACTAGAAAAAGGTATTGTTGAAAGTGTTAAGGAAGGGTTATATTCCATTGGGAAAAAAAACTTGATCTGTACATAAATTCATTGCATGAAGAGTGATACCGACATATGTTTTAAATAAGAAATTATGGAAAAAAGATGGATCTCTTCACTATGATCTCATATTGGGTATAGTCGAAAGATGATATTACATTATCTGGAAAGGAGAAATAATTTGGATGATTTTACATTAGAAGGAAATTGGATGCTAATGTGTAGAGTTCCTCAATTTGATAGGATTGTGGAAACAATTAAGAACTTAGTTATTCAATATTGGATTGATAATACTCATCCTTCACCAAATAGAAGAGATATCATTAAGTAGAGGATTGGGCCTAAGGAGTATCTTCAACACAGAAAACATTGGTTGGATGTCACACATCATGAATTGTATCTCTCATTTTGTAATTTAAATCTTGACACAAAGTTTGGACAAATAATGTTTGAAATATTGAAACCCTATTTTGTGAAGATAAATAGATCTTTTGATACATGTTTTTGTCAATGTCATCTTATTTGTACTATCAAGGGTTTTGATAGATGATAGAAGAAAGTAGTGGTTCTCAAAATAATTTTCATAAATGATCGAGCCAATTCATAACATCAATCTTATGTGACAAACCAAATGATCATGCAATAGGTGAAATAGATTGTATAAGAGGAACTTGTGAAACATGTGGTAACCTGACCAAATTTCCTTTGAGAGATGAAGATACTGATATGATGAGAATGGTAAAATATAAGAGATATAAGTATATAAAGTCAGAAACAAAAGTTGGAAAAGAATCAACAAGGTTGGAATATGTAGAGGATGACATACTTGCTAGAGAATTTATGTCAAATTTTCGTAAATTGATTCAACCATATATATGTCATGTTTTTTTCCTATGTGGCAAGCTAAACAATTTCAAACACTAAGAGAAACTTTCCCACTCGAGATAATTTTATTTGTTGTTGAATTTGCAAAGAATTACTACTTCATTTCTCAAAATTAACTTCAAGTAGAATACTACTATACAGACAAGGTTACTATAATGGTTCAACTGTCTTATCGACATGCACAAATTGATTTGGATGTTGTGGAAAGTATAGATCAAGCATGAGTCATTAAAAAAGAGTATCACTTTTACATTAGTGATGATGAAAAACATGACACACATTTTGTGGAACATTGTTTTACAACATTTTTTAATTATTTAAAAAATAAAGGAATGAAAATGGAAAAATATTTTGTATGGTCATATGGACATGCAACACAATTTAAATCAACTAGACCATTTTATGGATTATGTAGATATCATTGATACCTTAATATACCACACATTTGGAGTGGACACGGAAAAGGTGAGCATGATGGTATAGTAGCTTATATCAAACATGCTTTAAGAAAGTATCAAATGGAATATAAAGGATATCACATTAATAATGCTCTTGATGTGGTTGAGTGGTGCAAAAAATATTTTACAGTGCTGGAAAATATAGATAACATGTCATCACAAGTGGATTAAGTCATATCATTTAGAGTGTTTAGGGAGGTATAAGGTATAATTTAATTTGAATATTATAATTGGATTAAATTTATATTTAATATTTTATGTGATAACTAAATTATGGTACACACATGTTTGAAAATCATTTTTTATATGTATGTATTGAACTTACGTTCAAGTATCGATAGAAGATCAATGCATACATACAAGAGGGTAGAGAAGACACAATATTTGCATTCAGTGATGAGTACGTATAGTAATGTGTGGTCATTATACACAAAATAATACTCATGTTTTTGTCCTGATTGCATTGATGAAAACTATGATGGTTACATTAATCAAGAACGTGGATATGTGTGCGAATGGACTTTGGTGCCACAAGATGTCATTGATACAGATGAGTTTGAGGATAAAAACTATGATGATATTCCATTGGTTTCTAGTGATTATGACCATATTTCAGGATTGATTAGAGTTCGTATGTATGTATATACATACAAGTGTATTTGTTTCATAATTTTGGTTAAATTTATATAATATATATATTCTCATGTACATGACACATAGAAATTTATATACATATACTTTGTGTAGGCAATGCTTTTGTAGTCATGGAAAAATTTGAAAATGTGGAAGGTGTTAGCTATTATTTATTGCGTTGCACCATACAAAGAGAGAAGCTAATAAAGACTTAAATAAGTGATAGAATTATGTTTCCCATAGGTTAGTAAATAGTTGAATAATGTATGTGTATGTACATCTATGTTTTTTATGAATTCAAATTTATTGACCTGCATGCAGGTTCTTTTATTGTATAGGGAACATATTTGAAGTAAAATAGAGTACTTAAGAATGAGATTCATTTGACTAATTATCAACCTAACAATAAGGTATATTATTATAGTAACCATGTTATTGTCATTGGTCTAACTCTTCATCTAGTCAAAGGACTTGGAATACGTAAGTGGAGGCTTGATATCGAGATAACCCACTTGATATGAGATAGAAATAATTTATAATTTGAAACAACTTGAACATTTTGAAATTTGGTTGAACTATTTGAAATCTGAAATTTGGTTGAACTTGATCATTTTCAATTTGAAATTTGGTTGAACTAATTATATATTACTTTTGCTCTTTAATTTAACTTGTGAAGTTTAAATTATGATTTGTAACTAATTATAGAAATTAGGAACTTGTATACAACTAATTATGACACATATCTTGAGGTGAAGAAATTCAAATACTCATCTTAAGGGGATAAAATTAGGACTTGTATCTTAAGGGGATGAAATTAGGACTTGTAACTAATTATATATTACTTTTACTCTTTAATTTAACTTGTGAGGTTAAAATCATGATTTGTAACTAATTACAGAAATTAGGAACTTGTATGCAACTAATCAGGACATGTGCCTTGAGGGGAAGAAGTTTGAACACTTGTCTTAAGGGGATGAAATTAGGACTTGTGTCATAAGGGGGTAAAATTAGGAATTGTAACTAATTATATATTACTTTTACTCTTTCATTTAACTTGTGAAGTTTAAATTGTGATTTGTAAAAAAATATAGAAATTAAGAACTTGTATGCAACTAATTAGGACATGTCTTAAGGGGATGAAATTAGGACTTGTGTCTTAAGGGGATGAAATTAGGACTTGGCTTAAGGGGATGAAATTAGCACTAGACTTTAATCATATCTAAATATCACTTGCATTATTATGAATTAGGAATTATGTAACTAATTAGAAATTATGTAAAGTTAATTACCTAACCCTAACCCTAACCAATTTCATATGTATACATCAATTATATAAACTAGCATAATGTAACATAATCTAACATGTAAAAGAACATGTAATCTAACATAATCCAACATAATCTAACATAATCTAACATAATTTCTAACATAATAGAACATTATCCAACATAATCTAACATAATCCAACATAATCCAACATAGTCTAACATAATCTAACATAATTTCCAACACAATAGAACATTATCCAACATAATTTAACATGTAAAAGAACATAATATAACATAATCTAACATGTAAAAGAACATAGTCTAACATAATCTAACAAAATTGAACATAATAGAACATTATCCAACAAACATATATATGTCAATCATCAAACATGTATAATTTGGATGAGAGTCTAGATCAAATAAAAAATAACAAAAACATGTATAATTTGGATGAAAGTCTAGGTCAAATAATGTATAATAATAAAAACTATAGACTGTTAGGTGTTGGACTATTATTATGACGTCTCCTCACAGTGCGGTCTGGAGACTAACTATTAGGATTCTCACTATGATGTGCTGAACCCTATATATATATATATATTCAAGAGAAAGTGAAATCAACGTACATAATTTTATATTTAATTAAAAATCACATGTGTATAATTCAAAAAAAATTAAAATTCACCTATCCACTATTGACATCATCGAATGAATCTTGACGACATACACGATCCGACATCAAAGATGGAGTAAAAAAGAGGCATGTCCCCCTGGAATACATACATACATGTGTGCACCAAATCAAACTAAAACATGTATTTAATTACAAAGGAATGTTATGTATATGTTCATAAATTATTAGTTGAACAAACAATTGAAATTTTAACATGAATGTAAAAAAACTATATATTTTGTTGGTGTAATTAAATATTCACTAATTACACTTAAGCTTACTTAGGATAATGCATTGCATAGTAGTTTGTGATTGAGACATTTGGGAGTTTGCATCTCAATTAAACACATGGCGTAGGAGAATTCCACTCTAGGTGGTCATAGGTGTTATCTCATTCCACCTTTAGTGTACTTATCACATTATCATCCTCATCATCACACATACTTCATTGCATAATGGAGGATGATCCACCTTTCGTGGACATGTGACTCCACCTTGTGTGGGTGATAGCTTATCTTCTCCTTATCACCTCTCTTGTATAAGGAGGCCTATTATGTACATTTTAAATCAATCCATTGGATGTCAATCAAGTGCATTATCAATAATAACATTCTTGCATCTTCATGCAATTGTCTTTCCATTCTCTTGTGAAAGTTATCTTGGTCTTTCATTTGATATTGGGGGTGTTATAGAGACACCTAAAACTCTAACATGGTATCAAAGCTCTCATGGTGTGAAGACTTCTTCTCAATAAGTGTAATCTTGGCTTGACTCATTGTTGGTGCAGCATTGACAATTTGGACATCGCAATTTGGATGAGATTTCAGGAGTCCTATTTTGTTGTCTTCTATTGCAAGTGAAAATTAGAGCTTGCTAGTGCAAATAAGAGGTTGGCATCATATAGAGGAGGCCTAAAGACCCCTAAATCAAATTTTGTTTCATCCAAATTAGACATCTAAGGCCAAATCCATAGACATTTGATTTTTGAAGGTGTGGCAACGATGATTTAGAAAAAATAATTTCAGAGGCGATTTTCAAACATCGATATCTCCCTCATGTGGACTCCTTTTTTTGAGCTTTTTTTTTTTTTGGGGTAGAATTTCATGATCTACATAGTGGTGTAGGTGATTTTGAATCTGTCTTTGAATTTTTCAAAAAATTGCAAACCATTTTTTGTAACTTTCAAGGCTTTGTTTGGGCACATTCAGTAACATTTTCAAGTGTAATTTTTTTTGAAAGTGCATGATTTTTCATCTATTTTCTAGATCTGTAATTAGATTTCAGTGATTTGAAGTGGAAATATCACTTTTAGAAATAGGTCTTTTTTTGACTATATTTACACTTAGTGCATAATTGGATTTCAATTTTCTTAATTTAATCAATAATTTGAAGGAGTTATCAGTTGATTTAATGTATTCTTTGGGTTAATTCTAGATTTTTCAAAAGTTCCATTACTCACTCCCTATAATTATCATGAATGGAAACAAGTAGTTTCTAACTATTTGATGAGTATTAGATTGCTTAGAATGATTCTTGGGCAAGATCTAGAACCAGCTATAGGTGTTGCAGAAAGAAGAAAATGGTTTGATAGAAGGAATAAATCACTTGGCTCTCTTAGCTCTGCTATCTCTAATGATTTGCTATATCATATTGCATCCTGCACACATCTTCATGATGCCTAGACTTCATTGGAAGGAATCTTTTGTAAACCTGATAGAATAAAAAAATTCAAATTGGAGAATGAGCTTATAGGTCTAAGTCCATGTGATTTTGACAAATTTCAAGACTTTTTCTCTAAGTTCGATTCCATTAGATTAGAGCTTTCTAATTGTGGTATTACAATACATGATGAACAATTAATATTATCTATTCTCTCCAAGCTAGGTCCAAAATATTCAATCTTTGTTTCCACATTCTATGCTACTATTGATGCTCTTGGTAGTGTATACAAAATGCCTTCTCTTGATGAATTTGCATCTCAGCTCACAAGGGAACAAGCAAAGTTAGCACACATGGGTCAATTTAAGCCTTTAAATCATCAAGCATTGGTTGCAAATGACTCCTCTCCAAAGACTCCCAAAGGAAAGGGAAATAAACAACACAAGGATCCTAAGAAATATGAAAAAGGTGATACCTTCCTTCACAACATAATATTGAATTTAAGTCCTTTTTAAGAGAGGAAACATCTAGAAGAAAGAGAGATAAATGTGCTTATTGCAAAAATTTAGGACATGATGAGAACAAATGTTTCCATAAGAAGATTGATGAGCTTACTCACATTCTTCAAAAGAACAATATCTAGTTGCCCTCATCAGTATCTTCTCCTTCTTCACAATATTAGACAATTGCTACATATACATCATCATCTAGAGGCAAAGGACAAACACTTATTGCTTCCACACATCCTAAGCAAGGTAAATGACTTCTTGATTCCAGTGCATCACATCATATGGCATCTTCTATGGATATGTTTTCTTCTATTGAGCCTTATAATTCTCCACCTATATTAATGGGTAATAATACATACATGAAGGTTTGTGGGAAGGGTTCTATTCCCATGGGAGAGTGTACATTTAATGATATTCTTTGTGTACCATCTTTGACCACTAATCTCCTTTCCATTTACCAAATTACCCATGGGGCACAAGGTAAAATTGTTGAGTTCACTCCTGATTATGTCTATATTAGGGACATGGAGACTAGAGATGTCATAGCTATGGGAGCTGATCATACAACACGCTTGTATTCTTTTGCACATTTTGTCGATAATGATGATGATATTCATGATGTACCTAACCCTTTATCAAGGGTGAATAATTCATGTGAGGAGAACATTGAGAACTTGGATCATTTTGTTCTTGAGACAAGTATTGAATTTCCTACTCCTCCACCTCCTACTTCTTCAAACATGAGTTCTACTATTCAATAGGATGATCTTTATGTTTTAGATCTTACAATGTATGATGAATTCTTGGATGCTCTTTTAGATGAGTGTCATAATGTAGATTTGGTTTCCCAACTCTTCCCGTTCTCTTGATTTTTCACATCTAATATGTCTTATGGTGTGACAAAATATTTGAGCTTGGAGACACCTATTAAGTCTTTAGAGATGCATACATGGAGAACTTCTTGCTCCTTTCTTACTTTTTACATGGAGTGGCTTCTTCATCTTTTGATCTATTTATCTCTTCCTAAGGAGAGACATGTTTATTGTAGGCATTGGATTATATTTTTCTTGCAGGTATTCTTCATCTACATTAGAGCTTCTTCATTATGGAGGGGATATCATGTCTCCTTATTTCCTTCCTATGGGGGGATCACTTATTTGTAAATACATGATGTATGCAATTTTTAGGGGGTCTTGAGTACTCCATCCATCCATGCATCTTGTTTTCATCTCTCTTTTTGGAGGAGGGTTTTTCCCATGAGGTTTTCTCTATTTATCCACTTTATGAGAGATTACACTACATGTATTGTATTTCATATTGTACATGGCTACCTAGAATGGCCTTGTAGTCGGGACCCATCTTGCATTGTGAGTTTAAGTGCACTCCCCTAAGTTGCACTTAAGGGGGGGGGGGGGGGGGTGCATTGGTGTAATTAAATATTCACTAGTTACACTTACTTAAGCTTACATAGGATAATGCATTGCATAATAGTTTGTGACTGAGACATTTAGGAGTTTGTACCTCAATTAAACACATGGTGTAGGAGAATTCTACTCTAGGTGGTCATAGTTGTTATCTCATTCCACCTTTAGTGTACTTATCATATTATCATCCTCATCATTGCACATACTTTATTGCATAATGGACGATGATCCACCTTTGGTGGACATGTGATTCCACCTTGTATGGGTGATACCTTATCTTCTCCTTATCATTGTCTCTTATTGCCTCTCCTATATAATGAGGTCTATTATGTACATTTTAAATCAATCCATTAGATGTTAATCAAGTGCATTATAAAAAATATTATTCTTGCATTTCATGAAATTGTCTTGTCATTCTCTTATGGAAGTTGTCTTGGTCTTTCATTTGATCCTGGGGGTGTTGTAGAGTCACCTAAAACTCTAATAGATTTACCTATGTAGATGTTGGCATTTGATACTACTCAAACTACCTAACATTGATTGTGTCCACCAATATATCCAGATTTTGTTGGACCTAATCTAGCTCCATCTCTGCATCTACACTAGTATGATTGGTGGCTGGCACATGTCCTAACTAGCTTATATAATGCCAAGAGTAATCGTTCTTGAGGTGCCTATTTTCATAAATCCAAGGATTATTTTTTCTCAATTGGGATTCATGAAAATATGTGCCTCAAGAATGATTACTGCTGGTGTAATATATATAGGTATATATAAGCTAGTAGCAGTTGTGGCACAACAGGAAAAGTATTTTTAATTTTTTCTATTTTTGATAAGGTTAGTGTCGAATTATTTATTTATTTTTAAATATAGTTGTATAAACTTACTATAAAATTATTCTTCAACATTTTATTTTTTAATTCTATATATGGTTTTTATTTGCATCACTTTAATTCAATTTTATTTTAAGGATATTGATATGTAAAATGTTATATTTAAGAGTATAGTTATAGTTAGGGTTAGGGTTAGAATTAGAGTTAGGGTTGGCATTAAGATTTAAATTAGGGTTAGGGTTAGGGTTAGGGCTATTGTTAGGGTTAGGGTTAGGGATAGGGTTAGGGTTACAATTAGAGCTAGACTTACCTGGTCAGGAGTAGAGTTACAATTAGAGTTAGGGTTAGCATTAGTGTTTGGGCTAAGACTACTTTTAGGATTATGACTCTTGTTAGGATTATAGTTAGGGTTAGGATTAGAATTAGGGTTACACTTAGTATTAGGGTTAGGATTAGAATTTGGTTTACAAATATAGGCAGGGTTAGAATTATTGTTAGGGTAAGGACAAGGGTAAGAATTAGGAGTTAGGTTACAAATATAGTTAGGGTTAGGGTTAGAATTAGAGTTAGGGTTTGAGTTAGAGCTAGAGTTAGAATTAGAGTTAGAATAAGGGCTAGAGTTAGAGTTGAAGTTAGGGTTATAATTAGGGTTAATATTAGGTTTAGTGTTAAAATTAGATTTACAGTTAGAGTTAGAGAAAAGGGTAGAGAAAGTGTTAGATTTAGGGTTATGGTTAAGGTTAGGTTAATATTTAGATTTAGGGTTGTACATAGAGTTACATCAAGGTTAAGGTTAGGGTAAGGGTTTAAGTTAGGGTTAGGGTTAGGGCTTGAGTTTTAGTCAAGATTAAAGTAAGGGTTAAGGTTAGGGTTAGAGTTTTGAGTCAGGGTTTGAGTTAGAGCTAGGGTTTTAGTCAAGATTAAACTAAGGATTAGGGTTAGGATTAGAGTCTAATTATGATAGAGTTAGATTTATAGTCAGAGTTATATTTAGGGTTAGAGTAAGGGGTAGGATTATGGTTAGGATAAGGGTTAGTGTTAGGATTAGAGTTAGGGTTAAGGTTAGGATTGGAGTTAGGATTAGGGTTAGTGTTAGGATTAGGTTTAGGGTTAAAATATGAGTTAGGGTTAGGGTTGTAGTTTGAGTTAGGGGTAGACAAAGCATAGGAATTATGGTTAGGATAAGGGTTAGATTTAGGGATTGAGTTTGAGTCAAGGTTTCAATTAGGGTTAGGGTTAAATTTTTGAGTCAGGGCTAAGGTTAGAGTTAGGGTTAGGGTTACCATTACAATTAGGGTTAAAGTCCAATTATGGTAGAGTTAGATTTAGGGCTACAGTTAGAGGTAGGGGTAGGGTTACAGTTATAGTTAGGGTTGGGGTTGGAGTTAGAAAAAGGGTTAGGCTTAAGGTTATTAGCAGGGTTACATTTATATATAAACTTAGCATCAGGGTTAAGGTTAGTGTAAGGGTTTGAGTTAGGGTTAAGGTTAGAGTTAGGTTTAGGATTACAGTTAGAGTCTAATTATGGTAGAGTTAGAGCTAGGAGTAGGGTTAAGGTTAGTGTAAGGATTAGAGTTAGGGTTAAGGTTATGATTAGAGTTAGGGTTGTATATAGAGTTACATTAGGGTTAAGGTTAGGGTTAGGGTTAGGGTTTTAGTCCAAATTAAAGTAAGGGTTAAGGTTAGGGTTAGAGTTTTGAGTCAAGTTTAAGGTTAGAGTTAGGGTTAGGGATAGGGTTTTAGTCAAGATTAAACTAAGGGTTAGGGTTAGGATTAGAGTCTAATTACGAGAGTTACACTTATAGTTAGAGTTAAATTTAGGGTTTGAGTTAGGGGTAGGATTATGGTTAAGGTTAGAGTTAGGATTAGGGTTAGTGTTAGGATTAGAGTTATGGTTAAGGTTAGGATTGGAGTTAGGGTTAGGTTTAGAGATAACTATAGAGAAATGATTAGGGTTAGGGTTAGGATTAAAATATAAGTTAGGGTTAGTGTTATACTTTGAGTTAGGGGTAGACAGAGCATAGGAATTATGGTTAGGATTAGGGTTAGATTTAGGGCTTAAGTTTGAGTTAGAGTTTTAGTTAAGGTTAGGGTTAGAGTTTTGAGTAAGGGTTAAGGTTAGAATTAGGTTAGGGTTACCATTACAATTAGGGTTAAAGTCCAATAATGGTGGAGTAAGATTTATGGCTATAGTTAAAGGTAGGGGTAGGGTTATAGTTATAGTTAGGGTTAGGGATGGAGTTAGAGAAAAGGTTAGGCTTAAGGTTATTGTTAGGGTTACATTTATATATAGAGTTATGGTTATATATAGAGTTAGCATCAGGGTTAAGGTTAGCGTAAGAGTTTGAGTTAAGGTTAAGGTTAGAGTTAGGGGTAGACATAATATTAGAATTAGGGTTAAGTTTGGGATTTGAGTTAGAGTTAGGGTTAGGGTTAGAGTTAGAGTTAAAGTTAGAGTTAGAGTTAGAGTTAGAGTTAGAGTTAGAGTTAGAGTTAGAGTTAAGGTTAGAATTAGGGTTAGGGTTAGGGTTAAAGTTACAAATAGATTTAATGTTACAATTAGGGTTTGAGTTAATGTTAGAGTTAGGGTTAAGGTTAGAGTTTTGAGTCAAGTTTAGGGTTAGAGATAGGGATAATATTAAAGTTAGGGTTAGGGTTAGGGTTAGAGTTAGAGATATGGGTAAAGAAAGGGTTAGGATTAGGGTTAGAGTTAGGGTTAGGGTTAAGGTTAGGATCACAGTTAGGGTTAGAGATAGGGGTAAAGAAAGGGTTAGGGTTAGGATTAGGGTCAGGGTTAGGGCTAGGTTTAGTGTTAGAATATAAGTTAGGTTTACAGTCTAAGTTACAATTAGGGTTATAGTTTGAGTTAGGGGTAGACAAAGCATAAGAATAATGGTTAGCGTTAGCATTAGGGGAAAATGTAGGACCATGGTTAGAGTTATAGTTAGTGTTGCATTTAGAATTACATTTAGGAGGGCAGGTTGTTCTTGTTAAACATGCCTCTCAACATAATAGAGCAATATAAGGATTACAATGTTCCTTAAGTAGTTTTATAATTTTATTAGTTACATTTATAAATAGACCATTGGTTAATATTAATTATTCTTAGCATGAATAGTGCACAATGAAGGGTTAGTAAATGTTATTGAGGTAATGATTAAACTTAAAATGAGTATAAAATGAATATTATGCTTTAGAGTAGATTAATAGTTACAAATTATAGCACATCAATTTTATACATAATTTAATGATCAACATATTAATTATACATTTCAAGTAAAAGATTTAATATTACAAACACAAAGGTCAAGGAAAAATGTTTCAAATATTTGAAAGTATAGTTGAGAAAAAATTGAGCTAAAATGTTAAATTGTTTATTTATTATTCTGATACATAGATGAAAGGAAAGCTATATCTCCTAGTACAATTATTTAGATGAAGTAATAAGTGAAAAGTTGAAAGATGTGAAATCATCATATGGACCAGGCGTATAGTTCTCCATAATGATGTAAATACATCACATATTCTTCAAAGATTAAAATCATATTTCAACCTTTGTTCATAATATGATCATCATAGACCTCTTTCATCATGGGTGGAAATGCATCTACTTTTGTAGATGTGTTGGGTACGTATTTGGTAACATCTTCCATCTCCATTGTCTTTATCTCTTGTACCTGATCAATTGATAAAGTTGTATTCTCAAGTGCTTTTACCATAGTTGTACAACATTGTTTCATTATTCGTGCACAGTTCTGAAACTCTATCTCAAAAAAATGATTTGATCCTACAGAAGAAGTTGGGCTCATGTCAACAATGCTTGACTATCTATTAGAGGCTTCCATGCCTAAAACATATCATGGAAAATAATTTAGAAAGAATTAGCACCAATAGAAAAGAAGAACAAATGTATACTTAATTAGAGGGACATAAATTTTAAATCAATAATGGTTTTGAAAAAACATAATAGATCATTTAGTATAATCATGTGTAGAGAAAATGAATATAAAAACCAAATTGTATTAAAATTTATAATGAAATTTTGGGTATGGAAACATGGTAATATTAGGACCTTTCATGGATAGTGATGAATAGACAAACATATTTTTCAAATATTTAGTAGCAATGTATTGGTCAAAAGTCATGAAGCATTTAATCATTATGATTTATTTCAATTGAAGAAGGTCTTTATAATTTGAATTAATGTTATAGCTACCTTAATTTAAGGACCCAATTGATGATCATAGTTAAATTTACAAACTAGAGAATTAGTCTAATGAAATTTTAGCCTAATCATACTTGCAACCATTAAAATGTGCAAATAATAAGGTTATAATATTGCATTGAGCATATCCAATTATAGTTGTCATTAACTGTGGAATATAAACTATCAATGTACATAATAAGAATAACAACATAATAGTTAATGATGATGATAACATAATGTAGTAGAACAAATAAATCTTTATTATTAAATAATATGTTTGAAAACATCAATGATTTCCAAGACTTCTCAATCTACATTCTTCTACTTTTCTCTTTGAAAGTTGTTTCCCATTTTCCATTTTCTCATAGCAATCGTATGTAAATGGTGGCATTATCCTCAAACCTTCCAATGACTTAACGCAAGATACAACCACAAATGTCAATCCTTCTCTTTCTCTTGGACCTATGTCAATTGTGGCTTTTGAAAGAGCTAGCCCTTGTGATTTGTGAATAGTCAACGCCCATGCCAACCTTAATGGTAGTTGGAAGGTACTCTAGAGTAATTATTCTTGGATGATGATAATCAAAAGGTACTCCAGAGCAATTACCAAATTCAACTGTAACATATGTTGGTGGCTCAAGTGGAGTAGTTCCTAGTTTTTGACAATATTTTTGATATATCCCAATGATCCATTCACAAGACCAACTTCTATCCATAGATTTGTAGTCAACATTACTCTTGCATTATTACTGATCAATAACTCAGTATCAAGTTCTTCACTTGATAAATCTTCATTTATATTACCTTTCCTTGACTTGGTTGCAAGGCTATGTGCAACTGGATGTCTTAAGGAATACAACATCCTCATGTTATGGTTACAGACATTGTCATTTGTAGAGAATAAATGTATTGTCTTATCAACCTCATCATTGCTTACAACATCTAATCTTATAGATGTTCTTGTCATGAGAAAGTTCCAGTCATCTATTTGTGGATTTGCATCTCTCACATTTGTGAGAAGCTGATGAAATATTTGTTGTTGGATATTTTCTCCATCTTGCCTAAATAATTTATCTAGTGAATAACCACTGTCTTGAATTCCTACCATAATAACTTTTCTTGCCTATTGCTATCATATGTTGGTCTATCATTAAGAGGAGGTAATCTCCTCAAATCACCAACTAAAATAATAGATACACTTGAAAGATAGTTGCAAAATTTTAAGTTATGTACATAAAGTAAAATCAAAAGATATGCATTCTATATGACCAATGTTAATAAGAATTAAGAGACATTAATTACACCATGTGTTGTAACGAAAGGGATACCTCCAAATATTATGTCTTCTTTATGTAGGAAGGCTTGTCTAAGTTGACTATCTATATTTTCTAACATATTTTGGCAAATGAAGCCCATTTCATCAATAAAAATATATTCGATATTCTCCATCTCTTATTGAAATCTTGTAAGTCTTATTCCTTGTAGTTGGACAAAATTTGTAATTGGAATCTGCAACTTTGAATGAATGGTAGATGCTTCTATATTGAAAGCTGCAACTCCAGTTGGTGCAAGAAATAGAAGTGGAGAAGGCTTTGTCATTGATGGGCACATCTGAAGAGATTGATTGATGACACCAATTAGATAAGACTTTCCTATTCCTATTGTTCCTTGAATTATCATAAATAAAGGATTTCCCACTTGATTGCTATGGTAGTGTGTTAGAATAATGTCAACTACCTTTTGTTGCTTGTGACTAAGAGTTGTAAATTTGATGCACTATGGAATGTCATCATACATAATACATCCATGCTTTTTCATTTTAGATATGAATTTTATTGCTCAGATTGTCTCCTCTTCAGTTTGATATTCATTGCAACAATTTGTACTTCTATCAATATCTCTTCTTCCCAACATACCATTTTGAGAAATTGGCATATGTTGACCATGGTGTAACCTAGATATTATTTCCCACTCATGTTCTATAATATTTTCATGAATGGCTCCATTATCTTCTATCTCTAAATCACTTTGTGGATGTTGGTTCATCATTTTGTGGATGTTGGTTTCTTTGGACATGCCAAGGATTATTGTTGAACGAGTCCCAATTTGCTATTGTAGTATCATCATCATGACCAGTGTCTCTCTTGACATTATGAAAAGGTTTGTATAGTATCAAATCAGACAAAAAAAAATCCACCCATTTATCAGAATCTCATAGAGGAATAGTAAACTACTTAGGAAAAAATCTAAAAATAGCTACTTTCTTTATTGGGACCCATTTATTATCTCCTCTTCTTTTAGGATTATACATCTAGGACCTTTCTCCATCAATCAAACTAATACCTTCTATACAAAGTGGTCTTGTTTTATAGCCATCAACAAAAGATTTTGTGAGTTCTTCCTCATTTCCATCATCATTGATTACCATAGGTTTGAAAACTTCACGTGAGACATTTAGATTAACAAACTTTTTGCTACACTCCACCAACGAAAGTTCTAATAACATATGACATGTTTCTTGAGCTTCAATATCTCTTTCTATAATTGTCTCAGTTAAAAGTTTTCTATATGCCCGTGATGCTAAATTATCTGAATTTTTAAGATTTCAAAGACACATCAACATTTGTTGATATGTTTTAGATCTTCTCTCTGCTTTTCTTGCATACTTTACAATATATTTGATAACTACATGTCTTGAAAGGATAGGTTTCCAATCAACATTGGCCTTCCGCAATTGTAGTATATACCGATTATGTGTATTAACTTTGTCATAATTTCTTGTTGGTTGAAAAAAATTTCTCACTCAAATCTACATCAGTGTATGACTTTGACCCCTCCAAATTTATTTTCCAACAAGCATTATACCTAAAAAATTGGTGAATACATATCTTGTTAACCCAAATTGTTGAAAAAGGTGAAATAGATAATTTAGACATAATTTTTTTCCAATTTGATTAACCTGCAAACCATTTTCCCTCTTTTTTTATGAAGGCATGTTCCCTCCTTATAAGCCATGTATATCTCAATACAATTGAGTATCTGTTCATAATCTTGATCTATATCCATCTCAAAAAGTTGTGTTGTATTTCTTGAGGCATGGATGCTAACCAAATTTTTTGAAGACCCAAAAATGATAATTCATATATTATTCTATTGGATAGAGGTGAGAAACACATATTAATCTTTAACTCGCTTATAATATGAAACTTACAGGAATATTTCTTTAATGGGGATTGAGTCTAGGATTCCATGCATGAATAATGTAGTCAAAATACCTCTCTGCACTTTTTCATTCATCCTCATTTGACCAATTAATAGCGTTCATATTTGGTGCCCCTTTGAGCCATAAGAAGCCATGAACATGAGGTGAACCATGATGTTTCCACTGATATCTACACCAAAAGTCCTTTACTTTCATACCTTTTTCAAGTATTTCTTTCGTGAACATTGTACTCCTGAAGTGCATATAATAAGTGACTATATGTGGAGAGTCAATGATATTCTACCTTCTCCATTCTTGAACCTCTTGTTGATTAGTAGGTGGTGAACTAGGCATTAGTGCATGTAAATAAGGCCATTGCATATCCGTTACACTTAATGTGAAGAATATTGTAGGTGTGCCAAGTTGGTCAAGCAAGTCAGTTAATTTTGCTTTACATTTTGCCTAACATGATCTTGTTCCTCTTAGACTTGTTCCAAACCACATTAGCCTATTTGTGAGATTATTACATGGCATATTCTCCATATGTTCACACAATTCATTAATAGTAATTGGCATTTTCTAAAAGCTCTTTTTTGCAAAAACCGATGCTGAACTTTGTGCGTGATGTCTCATTACCATGCTTTGCACAAAATACCTAAACCGTGGATGTTTTCTATAGGGATGATCCCTATATTTGATCAAATGCTTTACAAATTCATGCAAGTATACTCATTTAATTCTAGGCTCTAACCAGTCACAACTTCCATCTAGAAATAATGTTGGGAAAGCCATACCCAACAACCCAAATGTGACATACTCATTGATAGGTGATGCACCTATAGATGGCCACTCAATTAAAGAAAATAGAATTGCATCAGGATTATTAACCCAAGTAAGAATTAATTCCATTTCCCTTTGAGCATTAGGTGGCCTTGAAGCCATAGAGTTTGTGTGCTCAATTATATTACCTTCATCTATCTCCATAATAGGACCTAGGAATACAACTTCATTTGCATCAAAATCAAACTCCATGTGCACTATCTTTAATCTATGAAAAATATTCTCATCCATATTTCTAGGTAGGTCATTAAGAGAACTTTCATCTATCTTGACATCTGCATAAAATTTATCATTTTCAACTTTCTATTTCAATGCTCTATAAACATGATGCCTATTCATAGTAAAGTTATATCATGTACCACGTTGATCCCTTCTTTGAACAATAATGATTGGTAAATGATTAACTGTGTGTGGCAAGAATTTTTATGACTATTCAACATGCTAGGGAAAACTAATGGTATGTCCTTTATACTTATACTAACTACCAGTTGCATGTGTAACTTGCAATATAGGGTTTACACATGCAATCAACATCTCTTCAACTTGAGTTAAATTTGCAAGTTCTTGTGGTTGACATCCCGGATCCATATTATTTGAAGATGAAAACCTATGAATTCTTGTCTGTTGATGACACCTATTGCATATTGGACCCTCATTGGTGTGATATACTTTTATTTCTGCATATGACTCTTGACAAACATAACACATATTTGGTGTTTTCAAACTATCTATCTGATATCTAAACTGCATTTGGAACCTTCTAAATTTGGATTGAAGCATACCATTTTGGTTGGGCATGTTTTCTCTATCATTTTGCAATTCTAAATCAACATGTATGTCACTTCCATGTTGTGGTGCTTCTGGTAAACATTCTATGGATGGTGAGTTTACATTCTCAATATTTAGTTGATTGTTTGTATTTGGAGGATGGTCATATATGTGACTTGGTTGGACTTAAGGAAGTTGAACTTGGCAAATTTGTGCATTTTTCAAGGACCCTCTCAAAAGTACATCGATGATGGTTTCTCTTTGCATTTTC
This sequence comes from Cupressus sempervirens, assembly GCA_028749045.1. NCBI lineage: Eukaryota > Viridiplantae > Streptophyta > Pinopsida > Cupressales > Cupressaceae > Cupressus > Cupressus sempervirens. Next base: position 761,146,039 of record CM053786.1, on the reverse strand, counting down.
CAGATCTCAATTTTTAGTTTCTAGTTGTTGAACCGTTATTTCTACACTTCTTCTAGCATATCTTCTCTTGTGCCCTTGATTTTATGTTACTCTTTGTTGTTCTCTTTTAGGTTCTATTTTTTTCCTTGTTGACGTCTATGATATGCTCTATGATACTCTCTTTGATGCTATCTTTGGTATTCTCTCCTTTCCTCCCCCATCTCAAAATTCAACCTAGGTCTCACCATAGCTAGTAGAAAAAAAAATTTAATGAAGTAACATTTATTTATATATAGATGATAAATATTTCACCAATAAATATTATTAAATGTTAATTAAATTTTTAATATAATGTATGCTTGAATGAAGATAAATAACCTTGGAAAAGTAACATATGTTTGCATATAAATGAGAAATACACAACAAATGAACCTTTACAATGTAGAATTGTTTTTGGAGAAAGTCATTGTACAAGTAGATCGATGAGATTATATAAGCATCAAATATATGCATAGAGTTTCCATAAATGGAGATAAACATTGGAGAAAGTTTATTATATTGTTAAAAAATATATTAATAAAGAACAAAAAAGAGCATGAAGAATGTTTAAAAAAAAAATTAAATTAAAAGATTTATGGAAGTGTATACTTTTATTATGAAATATACAACATCAAGATAAATAGTCACAAAACATTATTACATCATGGAAATCAATAATCTTATTTATTGCATCATTTTACTACAAAATAGATAAGTACATGATGTACCATTTTACAATACAAAATACTAGTACCAAAAATAATAGGAAGTCCACTTTAGAAGACAATGAATGTTCACTTTCTAATACAATAGAGTACTTGCCAAAACATATATGGGTTTGCACACAAAAAAAAACCAAGAGCATATTCAATACCATTGCCTTAATATCCACCTTTTGTTGGCCCAATCATGAGATCGACACAAGCGAGCTTGAGAATAGGCTTCAAGAGTTTGGGTATGTGGAAAGTAGATTTCAAAAAATTGTTGTTCACTTAATGGGGACTGAAACTTGTCAACAACCATGCCAGATCACCAATAATTGTTCTCAAAGACATCTATAGCCAAATCTAATGGAATGTATCCTGGTAGTGAAATAATTGGTGGTGTAGGTCTAATATGGTAAAAAAAGTCTCCTCTATAAGATGTTCTTGAGTCGGCTCATCTATAATAAAATGATCATATTGAATAACAAGTGTTGGCCTTTAAGCATTTTCCAAGCCATCATCGTCACAATAAACTTCCACTTTCATTCCATAGTTAAAATTCATGATGTGCACCTTAACATAAAAAGGAGTACATAAAATCTTTTCAATTACATGTATTTAGTTCAAAATAAGAGTATAAAGAAAATAGTTATTATTGAAATATGCATTAGAAAAAATTAGATTCTAATGTTTGAAAATGATGACATTTCCTTCGACATTTGAAACATTAAATTTATTTATGCATAAAAATTGCATTGTAATGTTCGAAAATGGCAGCATTGCCTTCCACATTTCAAACATTAAATTTATTTATGCATAAAAATTACATTTTAATATTCTATAAAAAAATTACATTCTAATGTTTGAAAATGTCAGCATTGCCTTCCACATTTCAAACATTAAATTAATTCATGCATAAAATATATTTCAATAAAAGACTTAGCAATATAATATTAGAAAATTGGTGGCATTGCCTTCCACTTTTCAAACATAATTGCCAAAAAGTTAAATAGAAATAATATGTAAATAGTAATCTAAATCAAAATACTATTGTGAATCTAAATATTATTCAAAATCTAAATAGTACTCTAAACTAAAAGACTATTATAAATGAAAATAGTAATGTAAATCTAACAAATAATATAAATGTATCTACTTCTATATATCAAAATACCAATCTAAATAAAATACAATCATAATTCAAAACAAATTTTAAAAATCCAAGTAAAAACTTACTTTTTTATTTAATGTGACTCTTGTATCTTGATCTCCAAATTTGCAATTTCATTCTCTAAATTTCTTTTCTTCTTCAACAACTTGTAATATTTCACAAAAAATCTATATTCTAATCACTATCTCTCTTTTCTATCCTACACAAACTCTCGATTTTTTTTTTCTAATTTCTATTGTACTCTTTATAGTCTCCTTTGCAATGTAAATGCACTCTCCTTTGCAATAGAAGAATGAAATGGAAACATTCTTATATAATGAGTGAAAGTAAATTTTCCTCTCCCCACAAAAACTTTTCCTCTCCCACCCCATGAAATATTTGCATGGCATATTCATTTATTAAAAATTGAATAGCCAATAATATAAAATGCATTAATATAACCTTTAATAATCTTGCAAAATGCAAAAAAAAAATAAACATGCAATGAAGGAGGGAATGTGAATGGAAATGAATTAAAAAAGGCAGTACCAATATGGTGGTGCCACGTACACCCACCACTACCCTTCACACCCATCACCACCATTCGTGCTCCCCACCTCGGTAGTTACTATCGCTATTAGAAATGATAGTCTACCACTGCCCACTACGTGTAGGGTATAACCCCTACAGTCGCAACGGGTTTAACAAAATGTATATTATTTTTTATTTTATTTTTATTTTAAATTTCATTTTTAATTTAAAAAAAAAATTAAATTAAAAAAAAAAATTTAACTTTTTTTTTGAAATTTGAAATTTTTCAAAATTTTTTAAATAATTTTTTTGGTTTAATTTTTAATTTAATTATATATATATATATATATATATATATATATATATATATATATATATATATATATCATTAAATATTAATATCTTTATTATTAAAATTTTTAACAAGTGGTCTAAATTGAACTATTTTTTTATTAGTTTTAATTTCATATTTTAAGCAATTTTGGGCCCTATTAATTCGGGCATGCCATTTGGCTTTCTAATATTTGACCACCTATTATTTTGGGCCTATTATTTTAGATTTACTTTAGATCCATTTAGATTTGCGTTATTTAAGCTAGCTATTATTTCGGGAATTTTTTTTCTATTTTATGATTTAAAAGTTTGTAACTACTCCAAGTTTTTTTTATTGATGTAGAATCTTTTTTGGCATATTCTCGTGCTGCACATTCATGCTGCCATTGTATAGAATGCCTCTTGACATAATAATGGTGAGCCAAGTGGACTGACTAGATGAGATTGCATAGTAGTAGAATCATCACATGTCAACAAGTCTATCCATCCTATGGTCGACAAGCTGGAGTCAACATCATCAAGTCCTACATCTAAACTCTGACCATGCCCTGCACTAGCTGAAGGGTCTATACTAGTATGTATATGTCCCTCTATAGAAAAATTGTGGTTAGTAGGTGGATCATGATGTGTGCTATCACCATGACTACTACCTGATTGATGAGAGGAATGTGATTGAGGATGTGTCCCAATACAATCATGGAAACAATGTCAAACATCTGATATGGGTATGCCAAGATTTTTTGATATGAATCTATATGAATATAATAGATCCTTAACAAAACTACTCATAGTATCTCATGCTAACACTCTAGTGATACCCTCTATGCTAGTCAGTGAAGGGATGCCTATTGCACTATACAAGTATCCTGAAGATGAAGCACCAGATGATGATCTAGAACACCAATGAGACATCAAATACTGGTCAACCTTGTCACTTGAAATAGATCTAATAGCTACAGTAATCTCTTCAACTCCTTGAATCACCCCCAAAACTGGGTGCCATGCATGGCCTTATCCGATGATAGGCCTAATATAGGGGAAATAAAAGGTGCGCTCTCTCTAAAAATTGACCTATGTTTCAATGGTGGATGACTTGCCTACCTATCAACTAGTCTACCATGCCTCTATCCTAAATGTGATGGTAAATTAGTGTAGTTCATAGCCTGCCTAAGTGAACCTCGACATAAAGTTTTCGTACAAAATAGAGTGGAATTTGGTTGTTATTTGGATAATGACCATGAGTAGCAAGGAAGTGTGTGTATATAAGTACAACCATATGTAGATCTGTACACTTAAGGGGAGAATACCCCTTTACATACTTTAGTGGAAGATAATAAGAGGAATATTTTCTCTTCAGTGTCTCTTTGAGCACTAAGCCTTGTACCTACCATAGTGAAAGACCTGAAGAGACCTCTTTCTCTTATTGTAAAGGAAAATTTGTATAGTATTTGCAAAATATGGATCAACACCATGAATCTTGTCTCTAGCACATTTGAGGCTCTGTAAGATGCTATGACATGTACTACTATACACACTAGAGCATGTGCCACTAGCCAAGGATTCACGAAGTCTTTGAATCTCTTGGTTAGTGTGATCATAGACCATGTTGGATGGGATAGGCTACTAATCTGTGGGAATAGGGCATTGTTGGGGGGGAATAGGCTATTGATTGGGGGGGATAAGAGGTTTTAGCTACTCAAGGGGATAGGAGGATGCCACTGCTTAGGGGGATAGGAGGCTGCATCTTAGGGGGGATAGGAGGTTGTTGCTCGAGGGGATATGAGGCTGTTGATCTGTCATGTGAAGGTTAATGTATGTAGTATGTGTGCATGTATATAATGTGTAAACCTAACATTTAAATTTAAATATGGTATTTTTAATAAACTTGAGATTTATCAAGTACAATGACATTTAAGAAGCTAGAATTTCATAAACATGAAATTAAACTATATAATATAGGTAAACATGAAATGAACATAATAAATAGTACACTACATGTGTGTTTTGTACATCTTAAATTATAAAATATGACATTGAATAAACTTAAAATTTATTGTACTTGATGACATTTAAGAAACTAGAATTTTGTAAACACATGAAATTAAATAATACATGTTTAAACATGAAACAAACATATGTTATGTACATGTACATATAATTTTGTAAACATGAAACAAACAAAGCATGTTCATGTTTACATTGTACTATGTGCAATAACTTCATAAAATTGTTTCAATTAAGTCTAGATAGAGTCTAGATCACATGGGTGGACTACTTGACACATAACTAGGTTAAATATAGAACTAGATTCACTATATACTTTAATATGTATATTTTCATGATCATGGCTAAGGTTATTAGGGAAATAAGTATGACTACGGTTAGAGTTAGAGTTAGTGTTAGGTTTATATTTAATTTTAGGGTTAGGCTTAAAGTTAAAACATTAGGGTTAGGTTAAGACTTATTATTAGGGTTATAGTTAGGTTTCAAGTTATAAAATTAGTACATATTGTTCTTGTTGCACGTGCCTCATAGTGCATAAATTAATTTGATTAGAGTTGGCATTCAAGGTTAATGTTATATCATGATTATGGTTTATATTAGGGTTCTAAGGTTAATTTTAGGGTTACTTGGTTTAGTATTAAGATTGAGTTTAGGATAATTATTAGGGTTTAATCATTGTAAATTTTCATTAAGTTAGGGTTAGGAAAACACTTAGGGCTAGGGTTAAAGGAGGGTGCATTCAGAATAAATGTTCTATGTTGAGTAAGCTATTATGGTTAGAGCTAGGGTTAGTGTTATAATTGTGTTTATATCTAGTCAGATCATTAGTGTTTAATACCAGTGTGAGACTTACGTTAGCATTACAAGTAGAATTATGATTAGGTTTAGGATTTAGTGTTAAATGTTTAGTAATTTAATATAATTAGCCCATTGGGGTTTAGTATTACCTAGGATTATGGTTTATGTTATGGTTATAGTTACATGGTTAGGCTTAGAGTTAGGATTGTGGTTAGGATTTAGAGCTACATTGTTACAATCATGATCAATACATTAGGGAGGATCTTTAGGATTAAATGTTTAGGGTTAGTGTAAATTTGGATTAAAGTTTTTAGTTAGGATTCATATTAGGGTTAAGAAGTGAGGATCTTGCTTTAAAATTTTATAGTTAGTCTTTGCATCATGGTTAGGTTTAGGGATAACTTTTGGGTTAAAATGATATAACTTTAGGTTTAAAGGTTAATGTTTAGGGTTTAAATTTTATGGTTATGGTTAGAATCAAGGTCAAATCTAGGGTAAATATATAATTCTTAGAGTTAAGATTAGGATTAAATTTACATGAGGGTTAACATTGTGTTACATGACATTTAGGGTTAGGATTGCATGGTTATATTTATTTTTTAGATTAGGTTTTAATCAAGGTTTAATTAGACTTAATATTATGGTGGGGAGGTCAAGATGAAGTTTATGATAGGGTTCATGTCATGAACTAACCCATTGGAACTAATGTCAGGGTTAAATTTCATTGAAATTAAATTATTAGGGGTAAGGTGAAGATTTAAACACACACGCACACACACACACACAAACACACACACATGTATATATGAACTTAAGTTTAAATATATTACAAGTTCACATGTGTGCATTAAAAATTTAAATGTATGTGTACATATCCATAATATGTATGTATGTGTGTGTATATATATGCATATATACACATATACATGTACATATGTATGTGCATGCATGTATATATACATACATATTCATATATATGTATATATACATGTACATGATATGTATATAACACACACACACACATGCATGTATACACACATGGTATATATATGCATTTATACATGATCTATACATATATAAAAGATGTATATGTATACATATATGATATATGTACATACATACATGATATATGGGTGATCCCACAATAGTGGATGGCACTTTTGTGCCATGCATAAATTTTCTAAATGTTACAAAAAATGCAATTTTCAAATTCCCCATGTTCACATGAACATATCTATTATGTTTGTGTGAACATATGTGATAGATATGTTCACACAAACATATCTCAACAAGAAAGGCTATGTTCATGTGAACATAACCTTAATATATGTTCATGCGAACATATGTTAACAATGATTTATGGTTTACATTCCCTATTTTCCATTTTTACTGTTCATTTTTATGGCGTGGTAGAATTTTTTTGGATGTTGGAGCAAACGTATCAAAGTGCTAAGTGAGTTGCATCATTTTCCTCCAAATTTTAGTCACTACGCTATTTTAGGTATGTTTATATGTGATTATTTGAATTTTTAAATTTTTTTTTTCTACTTTCAAAGAATATTTTAATACATTAATCTTACATTTTTATTTCTTATTAATGTTAGTTAAATTTTATATTATTTTTTGTTTATAATTTTTTTAAAATTTTAATATATATTAGTGTTATTAGAAAATACATTAGAAATTATTAAAAAACATTGGTCTAGAATATTAGAAAAGTATTAATTTAACATTAGGAAACAAATATAGGAAAGATTACTATTAAGTTAGATAAATATTAGAAAGTACATTAGAAAATATTAGAAAAACAGTAGAAAATATTTTTAAAAATAGTCTAGAAAATTAGAAAATATTAATTTAACATTAGGAAACAAATTTAGAAAAAAATTACTATTTAAAATTAGAAAACACAAAATAATAAGTTAAAAAGTCTAACCCTAACCCTAACCCTATATATAACCCTTATTCTAATCTTAAGCCTAACCCTAAGCCAAGCCATAACTCTAACTCTAAATCTAACTTAAACTCAAACCCTAATCCTAACCCTAATTGTAACCCTAATCATAACTCTATATCTAACTATAACCCTAACTCTAGCTCTAACTCTATCTCGAACCCTAACTCTAATTTTAACCCTAACTCTAACCCTAACCATAACTCTAATTCAAACCCTAATTATGACTCTAATTACATAACACTAACCATAAATTGCTAACCAAAACTTTAACTATACCCTTATTGTTAACCCTAGTACTCTAATTCTAATTCTTAACTCTAACCCTATGCCAAACCCTAAAGTAGGCTCTAACTCAAACTCAAACCCTAATTATAACCCTAATCTAACCCTAACCATAACACTAACCCTAACCATAACCCTAAATCTATTTCTAACCCTACCCTTAACTCTAATTCCACCCCTAACCCTTACCCTAACGGGCTATATATAATCCTAGTTTTGTAACCCTAATTCTAATCTTAATTCTTGCTCTACCTCAAGCTTGAACCCCAACTAGCACTAAGCTTAATTGGAACCCAAATTATAACTCTAATTATATAACTAACCCTAATTTGCTAACTCAAACTTTAACTATACCCCTATTGTTAACCCTAAAATTCTAATTCTAATTCTTAACCCTAACCCTAAACAAAACACTAACCCTAACTCTAGCTCTAGAACTCAAACTCAAACCCTAAATCTAACCCTTACCCTAACCCTAATCCTAACTCTATCTCTAACCCTAACCCTAACTCCAATTCTACCCCTAACCCTAACCCTAATAGGCTATATATAACCATAGTTCTATAACCCTAACTATAATCTTAATTTTATAATTCTAACTCTAATTAGATAGCTTGAACCCTAAATAGCTCTAACTCTAACTCTATCTCTAATCCTAATCCTAACTCTAACTCCACCCTTAACCATAACTATAACGAGCTATATATAACCCTAGTTCTATAACCTTAATTCTAAAAACTCTAACTCTAGCTCAAACCCTAACTAACTCTAATTTTAACTCAAACCATAATTATTACTCTAATTACATAACACTAATTCTAATTTGCTAACCCAAACTTTAGCTATACCCCTATTGTTAACCCTAGAACTCTAATTCTAATTCTTAACCCTAACCCTAAGCCAAACTCTAACTCTAACTAGCTCTAACTCAAACTCAAACCCTAACTCTATGTCTAATCCTAACCCTAACTCTAATTCCACCCCTAACCCTAACCCTAACCCTAACGGGCTATATATAACCCTAGTTCCATAACCTTAACTATGATCTTAATTTTATAACTCTATCTCTAACTAGATAGCTTGAACCCTAACTAGCTCTAACTCTAACTCAAATCCTAATTATATAACTCTAATTGTAACCATAACCATAAAGCTAACACAAACTTTAACTATACCCCTATTGTTAAACCTAGAACTATAATTTTAATTCTTAACCCTATCCCTAAGACAAACCCTAACTTTAACTCTAGCTCTATAACTCAAACTCATACCCTAACTCTAACTCTAATCTAACCCTGACTCTAACCCTAATCTAACTCAAACACTAATCTAACCATAACTCAAACTCTAACCTTAACTGATGTAGGAGCATCCTGGGTGTAAAAGCAATTTTGCATCACCCAAAAATATTTTTCTTTTCAATCTTTTCTATTTTAATAAGGATTAGTAGATAGGGTGGTTACTATTTCTTAGAGATTACTATTTTTAGTAAGTTTTTCATACAAGCTCAAAATGTTCTCATTTTTTACATGAAAGTTCATTTTAGAATTATAATCCTACCTTAAAAATCTCATTGCTCTAGCTTAAGTATCAAAGAAGTTATTGTGAATTTTTGGTGGAAAATTTTGGAGAAAAGTCTTTGAGCTCAATTTTGAAGGCCTTAGAGTGCCCATATGAGGTTTGAAAACTCAATGGAAGGGCGCTTGCATGGTTCTGATCCTATAGATTAGGAGCTGGCATTTTCAAAAAGTGGTTATAATAGCTAATCAGAGCAATGGTTTGAGAGTTATGGCCTTCCAAACTTGGGCTACCCAAAATTGCTAAAATAATTGTCAAAGATGTATTTGGCTGACTCCATATGCATTGTTAGGGTTTGTTAGCCCTATGTATTAAGTTTGAGCATCTAGAACCTTCCCATGCAGCATAAAATTGCCTATTTAAGAAAGGCCTGGACATTGTCTAGAATAGCTTTGGGTGGTAGTTCGCAACTTATTCTTACAGATTACTATAATGAAGGCACCCATGTGGGTTAGCATATTGTACTTATGAATTTTGTAATTTCACATTTGCAACGATAATAATAAGTTTACATTTTGTTCTTGCAGTTTCGATTGTTTCTTTGTTTATGTTGTGTGTTTATGGTATTAAGGGGAGTGCCCTTCATCACTAACCCTAACCCTAACAAGTTCTCTTTCTCATGTATGATATATTGTTGTGTAGATTAGATGATGTATGATTTTTATCTTTTAAATATAAATTTTTGTACTAGACTACATGTATGTATAAGTGTATTTACAATTTATATTAGCTCTATCATTGTAGATATGACTTCACATGATTAGCCAGGTCATCAAATTGAGGTTGATGAGGCTCCTATTGTAATTCCTATTAGTGCGAATTCTATTGTGGCTCCTATTGTGGCTTATGGTGTAGTTTGTGGTGCCACTCATGGTGGAGCTTATGGTGTGGCTCATGGTGGGGCTCATGCTATGGCTCTTGGTTCAACTCTTGGTGTGACTCCTAGTGTAGGTCTTGGTGTGGCTCCTACTATGACACCTCCACACATTGATATTGATGCACTATTTTCATTTGCAGAGCAGGAGGTTACTAGATTAGAGTAGTCTATACTCTCCTATGATGATTGTGTATATGTAGACATCTGTGCGACCATATGTAGGAGCTTATAGGATCTAACTACTAGATTTAGAGCACAACATTCTTTTATCCCTAATATATTATCTATCATATGTAGGGAGCTTAGAGCTGAGATTTTTAGAGATGCATATTTTGATGACATCAAGAGCGTAGCCCCCAAAGATTTCATCAAACAAGATTTGTTTCCATCATATGAGGGTACTAGGGTAGGATGAGGGGCTATCGAGTGACATGTTGCATAGATCCTATTGTTGCTAGTATGATCTATCCTCATTTCTTAGTCACACATTGTTGTTATCCTAATAATGATCAAATAATATTTTATTTTGCATAGCAATTGTATGTTGAATTTTGTGTGGGGCTTAACGTCAACTACTTATATAATCTAGATTATTGTGGATAGGGGCATGGTTAGATCATGGATAGTGACCAATATTGTAGTGCATAATGTCTACCACCTCCAAATGAAGGATAGTTCATTGGCCAAAAACTTCCTCAACTGATTCTTGCACTAGCTCTTATTGTTGATAGAGTCATTATTTCTTTCCAGAGGGAAACAATTTATAGTATTGGACACATTGCATTTGCAGCTTTTAATATCATATCTGACTCTCTTGGTAAGTATATTCACACTCGACAAAGTCATCGAGGTTGAGTATCTTCAGAGGCATCAAGTAGTACTTCAGGAACCTCCCTTGACGAGGCATATAGAGCTACTAGACTACCATTACCAAGAAATGCTTGTTCTCTTTGTGGACAACACACACATATGGATCTAGCATTGTATTTTTTGGATGACCTATTCTAGTGTATTAGTAATATTTTAGATACATAGGGGATACCAGTTCACTTAGTGATGGACACCATTAGATTGCATCAAGATCCAATGGTTCTATAGGCACATACCAAACTAGTGACAATAGCCACACAACATAGCTCACAACATTTTGTACTAGGCTCATGACACTCTATAGATGGCTCAGGCATACAAGTTGGAGATGTCAAGTTCATAGTTGAGGTCCTTGATGATTTTGGTGAGTAGTTACGAGGGCTATCTAATATTGATACTAGTTAGAGCATGAGATTTTCATCATACATGGACATGTTATTCTAGCCTGGCACTGATTCTACACCATTACCAACTAGTTACACATGCCACTTAAATCATCATTACTAGCAACTTTGGAGATTATGGTATTGAGGGTGCTTTAGGAGATTGTGGTGCTAAGGATGCTTTAGTAGATGTTGGAGCTTCAGGAGATGTTGTTGGTGTATTAGGATGCGATATTGACATAAGTACTAGAGGTGCATTGACAAATGATATGATGGAGTTTGATGATCATCCTCCAGCTCCTAAGACCCAGGTACATATATAATATTTTTAAATTTAAATATATGAAATTTAAAAATAGTTTAGATAGATATTAAAAATTTAGAATAAATTAAATAAATTATGAAGGCATAGGTCACCGTGCATATTATTACATCTAGTGTTGGGTTGGTGCATGTACATTAGAGACATGATTCTATTGAGACACCCAGTAGTGGTCACGTACAAGTTTTAAATACCTTGTAAAGTTATTTATGTTTCAAACTATATGCACTTGTATGAAATTCATGTACACATGTATATACATGTTTAGATAGTTCTAATGTATATATATTTGTAGGGCTCAGTTGTTGTACCTTGGCCATAGGATGTATAGGAGACTCGATTAGATGGTCGTTCTATTCATATGCATCGTGAGGGGTTCCTCTAGTGGTACTAGATATAAGTATATTTTCATAAATTTATATATTCAGGACTTTGTGTACATGTTTACCTATTTTGGGGACTTACATACATATATTTCAATACCTTGATGGCATGTATTTTACTATTTATTTTACTATTTAGGTATACATATTTATTTGAGACTTACATGCATTTTTTGTTCACATAGTTTGCATACATGCATTTCAGTATAGATATTAGATCTAGATGTTCATTCTTGAGATGTACATGTATATTTTTGTATTTTAGTAGAACATTCTTCATGAATTAGATTATATATTTTAAACTTTAGATTTGTTTATGAACATTATAAAATAATCAAATTAACTTCTCTTTACCTACTTCAATAGTTAAATATGAAGAAGTTCCAAATTGATCTATGAACCTAATTTATAATTCTTTATCAGGAAAAATAATAATAATATAGGGTGATTGAATTGAATTCATTACTTGTTTTTTTAACTACATCTAATTAATGTTTTACTGTTATCATCACTAGCTTATGTTCAAACTGTGTGCCCATTTTATCATTACGGTTGTATTATTTTTCATTCCAAGTATATTAATATAGGTGCTTAAAACTACTAAATAAACCCAAATGAATTGGATTATAGATTTTAAACATTATATTTATTTGTAATCATTATAAAATAATCAAGTTAATTTCTCTTCACCTAATAAAATAATTGAATATTTAGAAGTTCCCATTGCATATATCAAGCCAAACAACTTTAAATTATTATAAAATAAATATTAAGAAGAACTAATAGATAAGATAATATTATTAAATTAATATAACCTTCATCCCTTCTAATTGTTAAATCAATTAATATTAAAAAAATGTCTACATTTAAAGGTCCTAAAATTTGATTTAAATTAAATTAAACCATCTCAAAGCCTAGTTCAACCATGATGTAAAATTATAACATGTAATATCTTCTCATGATCTTCTCTTTCTAGTCTCCACTTGCCACGTACACACTTAAATTTGACTAAAGCCTAGTGGCAACAACTAAGTGGTTGTATTGTAAAACCTTGTTGTCAGGTTGATAATCAACAAAGTGTATTTCATGTTGGACTATTTTTTCTTGCTTTAGATATGTTCCCTATATCACAACAAAACTTGCACCATAAATTTAAATATTTTAAAATTTGATAGATATATACATAAATTCATATATGTTCATGCACATGTATGTATAATATCTATGGGAACAACATTTCATCACTTTCTTCAGGATCATACAACTTTGTCCTCTTTGTAGTACATCACAATTAATAATATCTGACACCTTCATGATTTTTAGGCTCAACAATAATTGTAAAGACATCTCCTACAGAATAAGTATACATACATGCACATTATATAAGACAATTAATTAATAATTAAATAACAAGTTGAGATTAATTTTTATGATACTTGCCCACTTTTACCAATCTAGAGATATGATAATAATCATCAGAAATCAATAGAATATCATCCAATTTTTTATCATCTTTATCAAATATATTGGTAACATCAAGTGGTACTGAAATCCATGCACATGTATATCCACATGTTTGATTAATGCATTCTTGATAGTCTTCATCAATGAAACTATTACAAAAACATCATTACTCTCTTTTTTTCAATGTCCAATTGTGATTATCTGTACTCATGATTGAATGCAAGGATGTTAATGTTATAATTCTGTCGGATAAATTATATTATATATATGAGATATATAATATATGAAAAATACTATATATGGGATAATTAACTTATATTAAGAGTCATATATATATACATATATATATATATATATACATATATATATACATATATATATATATACATACATATATACATATATATATATACATATATATATATATATATATATATACATATATATATATATACATATATATACATATATACATATATATAGATATATACATATATATACATATATACATATATATACATATATACATATATATACATATATATATACATATATATATATATATATATATATATATATATATATATATATATATATAAAACCATTATAATATATTAAGGATATATTACTTGTGTTATTACTATAACTAATGTAAGTTAATATGTTAAAGAGACATGTCTCTTCATGCCTCTTTATTTTACATATATATTCATTCATATAGTAACTTGGAAAACACATATATATCTACAAGTGCTATTATAAGTTACAGAATATAGTAATCGATCCTATTTCACTAACAAAGGAACATGTTTTTTCTATCCTCTTGCAACCATGCATAATTTTTTCTATTAACACTTGAAAGTTCATTACAAAAATTAAATTTATAATTAGACAATTCAAGATAAAATCTAAAAATGAAAATTTAAAATTTAATTGCATAAAATTTAAACAAATATATACATCCATTCTTACTATCTCCCAAAAGACTCTATATGGTACTTGTCGACTTGTTCTTGATGATGTTCCAACCTCCTCTAATGAAAAAATGTGTCTTACATCATTCAACAACATCATGTGCATTATTTATATGAATTCCCTTATAATTCATTTGATACTTTTCTAGGGCATGTTTGATGCAAGCTCCAACACCATCATGTTCACCTTTTCCATGCCCACTCTTGAAGAAACTCCATATGTGTTTTATATTCTGATTATGATGATATCTACATAATGCATAAAATGGTCTAGGTTATTTTAACTAAGCAGCACATCCATCAGACCAAACATAATGTTTATCAACATTTATGTCTCTTTCTTTCAAATAAGAAAAAAAAAATTGAAGTAATGTTCTAAATAGTGAATGTCATGTTCTTTATCATCACTTATATAGAAGTAATATTCCTTTTAATGACTTGTGATTTAAGTGTACACTAAACACAATCCAAATCTAACTGTGCATATTTATAAAAAAACATGTACCATAATAGTGACCTTCTTAGAAAAGAAATAATCTAGGGTAAAAGCATAGATCTGTGTCACCGTTTGTGATACAAAAACCTATTTTGGTCAAATCTCATTTCTCTATCAAAACTCAATTTAAAAAAAAAACTAAAAATACCCTTTTATAGATTCCAGATTCAATATCATCATTATATAAATTTTTGAGTGTTTTGATTAGTTATAATATGTTATAATCTAAAAATATTATAAGTCGATATTTCAACATTTCAGAAGATGCTCTCTCAAAAAATGAAAAAAAATAGTAAATCATATCAAAAAAATTTAAAAAATATATTTATCACTAGAGGAGAGAATCCTCTTCATGAATATGTAATTTTTTTTCAGGAAGGTATAGATTTGATAGGGAAGTTTTGACGGGAGGAAAAAACTATTGGATTCTGACAAGGTCGAACTTGAGTACTTATAACAAAGAAAATATACATAAAAAATTATTATTATTATTATTTTTGCACTAGCTATACATGTCATCGATAAAATATTTTCAAATCATAACAAAAAAAGATGATTTGCACATACTTGTTTGACGGGAACTACATTCTATATTTTTTACAGATAAAAAAGGGACTTCAAAATAAAATAAAATGAATAAATTCTTTGTAAAAAAAATAATAAAAATTATAGGCATAAAATTCATACAATTCTACACATTTCATCAGTTTACATCATCTTCATATTTTAAACGCAAATACCATTTTTTTTGTCATTAATGTTGAATTGTCACATTCTGATATCACTTTTCTTTATAAAAGGTGACACAGGTTTGTGCTTTTACCCTCTAACTAAATTTCTTTTTGATGAACAAAGGAATAGTTCTCTACAAAATCAGCAATTGATACAATTGTTCCAAATGTGAAATTATCTCTCAAAGCTTGAAACTGTTATGCTTACCACTTTGCAAAAAATGTGTGATGAATATAAGGTTGAATCAAATTCTTAAATTTGTCCATAAATGTTACAATAGGTAGCTCCTCTTCAATATATTCCAACATTTTTGTCTCTTTCCCCAACTTTGTTTCATTTTTCACATACTTGTAACTTTTACAATTCACCTTTTTTGTTACATTGATATTAAAATAAAATTTCAAAGGAAATAGAGCCAATTCACTACATGTTTCACATATTCCTTTGATGCAATTTATTTGACCAACTAGATCATCTATTTTGTCACATAAAATGGATGTGATAAACTCGCTTCACCTACTAGGAGGAGGAGTCTGAAAACTATATGTGTCAAGTCTACACACTTTAAATATACCTGATAGTGGAGATGAAACTCAATATGTTGATGATAGAAATATGTTTCAAACACTTTATTTGACTTCACAAAGTATGGATTCAATCTGTCAAAAAATGTTTGCCCAATTTTTACATTAGGATGTTCACTGCAAAATGACACATATAACTCATATTGTGTAATGTCCAACCAATGTTTTGTATGATGTTCATTGTTAGATACAATTGTCTAACTGTGTGTAGTCTTTGATGTTACACAAATGTCATATCAGTTGGCAGATAGTGCTTACGGAGCTCAGTTGGTTATTAAGGCAATTTTTAGTGTCTACCGAGCATTCTTAGACATTACTCTACGTAGACAGTGTCTACCGAGCTAACTCAAGCATCGAAGGAAAATGTGGCAGAAAGTAGTGTTAACCGAGCTCACATGGTTAATAAAGGAAAGTTAGTGTCTACCAAGTTCACTTGGTCTCCAAAGGGATTTTTTAGGTTCATAGTGTTAATCGAGCTTCTTTTGGTTAACCTAGGAAATCATTTTAGGAACAATGTTTACCAAGCAGTGTCGACCAATGAAGGATTTTATTGATTTTGGGTTATGAAGTTTAATTTTTTCAAGTATTGATTCCAGTCGACTGAGGTAATGCTTATTGATAATTGTAAGTTCCAAATGAACTAACTTGATAATCTGAATGGTATATATGAAAGGTCAAGTTAAGAATTCTAAATGATGAGCGAGTATACAAGTGTATTGATTGTTTGAAGAGGAAAGTGTAAGCGAATTTGAAGGATGGTCATATATCCTTGAGGAGTAGAAAAGTTATATTTGATTAGGAAGGATCTAGTGAAGCAGAACAGAGATATGTAATCAACAATTTAGTTGCATCTCATTCAGGTCATTTCATTGTTACTTTCTTACCATTGTAGCAGCGATTCCAAAATCTCTTAGTAGAGTTGGTTTAATAGTCAGTTGTAAATCCTCTAACAAGGTGATAGTTTCGTTGAATTGTTCTAAAGACTTTTTGCAAGACCACTCCTAATAGGGTGATTAAATCCTCTAACAAGGTCACACCTAACAATGTGTTTTGTAACCTTTAACCAGGTTGGCTCCTAATAGGGCTCACTTCAGAAGAGTAAAAATTAGTAGCTAGTTACTTGGTGGTTTTTCTCATATTTGGTTTCCATGTTAAATCTATTGTCTCATGTGTTCATTTTATTTCTTATATGCTTGCATGTTAATCACTGTGAATTTTTAAGATCAACTAAAGTTAACATACACTGCATTTACCGAGTTACAACAAATTTTTGCTTATTTACCGAGTGATAGCAATAACTAGTTTTATTAGACATCTAAGGGATATGTGGATTTTTTTTTTTGGTAACTAATTCACCTCCCCCTCTTAGTTACTCCATCTATATTTCCAACAATTGGTATCATAGCTTTTGGTGCTTGTAGGAAAGGTTTCAAGAACCTAAGCTTAAGATTAGGATGTCTTACAAGAGAGAAATTCCAAGGCTTAACAGAGATAACTTTTTAGCATGGCAGGGACTGATGAGACTCCGTTTGGATTCTATTGGTGATTTAGAATTGAAATACCTTGATGCAAAATATACAACTCATTCTGGTACATTATCTATTAATGACATTGCTGAGAAGAAGACTCATAACACCATGATGATAGACATAGCATATGCTCTTATCTATGAGGAATTTGATGATGTCAAGGACTAAAAAACTACCTTTGAAATGTGGAACAAGCTAAAAGATATCTATGGTGGTGATGACAATGTAAGGAGAGCCAAAACAAAAAGCCTTACAGGACAATTTGATTAGACGAAAATGAGAGGATGAAAACATTGTCAAATATGTTGAAAGGATCAAAGAAAGTGTTAGTGCAATCAAAGCATCTAGAGGAGAAATCAAGGAATAAATAGTTGTAAGTAAAGTTCTTAGAACATTGCTTCCTATTTATGTAATTAGAGTATCTACTATTCAAGAAAGAAGATGTGAGATAAATCATAAGATAACTTTGGATACCTTAGTGGGAAGATTGACAACATTTGAGCTAGATAACTATGACAATTATGTTCCAGCTTCCAAGAATATTGAATCTACATTTGAGACCAAGCTTTCACTTAAGAAGAAAGGAAAGAAAATAAATGACACTTAGTCAAAAAGTGAAGAAGAATCAGAGGAAATTTTTGATAGTGACCTTGAAGTTGTTGAAGCTCTACTTGCACGAAAATATTCTAGAGGCAGAGGAAAATACAAAGGTAAAGTTCCCCTAATCTAGTAACTTAAATCATGTCAAGAAATTGGTCATATTGAAACTAGGTTCCCAAACAAACAAAGCAAGGATGAGAAGAAAGGTCACAAGTGAAATGGTAGGAAAGATTTCGAATCATTCAAGGACAAAGGTAAGAAAACATGTTTTATGGCTAGGGATGAAATAGATTACATTGTTGTGAAAGATGAATCTAATAATGATGAAGAAGATAAGATGATACTTATCTCTCATGTGAGCAAGGATGATACATGGGTCATAGACAGTGGATGTTCACATCATATTACTAGTGACAAAACAAAGTTTGAACATTGTGAAGACTATGATAGTGGTAGTGTAAGGTTTAAAAACAATGAACCTTGTTGCATAAAAGAAAGAGGTCGAATCTCATTACCCAAAGAAATTTTATGTGATAATTCCTATTAGTTTAATCTCTCATCAATCCTATCTGAATGAGGTTATCTACACATGATTGGCCAATTGCCATCTATAGTACTGCCATCTAGAATTAATCTTCTCTTAACATATTCTCTCATTGTTTTCCTACTAAAACCCATTTAAGATGAAATTGAAGATATTTGTCTATTTTGGGTCATATTCTTATTTACAAAAAATATCAACATCACTTTTGTTTCCATGGACTTATCTTTAGTTCGAGACTACTTTCCTATGTTTCTCAAACCTTGTTTAACATTTTCAATCACATCAGTTTGCATGTTAAAAAATATTCTCTTCTTTGATGTTGTGTCTATACCTAATAATTTCAATGTCTCTTGCAACTTATTTTGTGTAAACAAAAGTGAAAGAAACTAAGTTTGTTCAAGTATTTCAATGTTATCAAATTTAGTCATTATTTTGCTTATTGTCTTATTCATTAACCTTTTCTTAGACATACTTAAGGGTTGAATAGTAGCTACAAGTGTTCTCAATTTATTCACACCCATTTTAAGTAAATGATCTAAATTTTTATGAAAAATTCAATTCTTTATAGATTAAGAAATATTTATGGGTTCATCTATACTAGTTCTTGTACCTAATCCTAACCCTTCTTTGACTTCTATTACTTGAATTTCTATAGGGAGCAATCTTGAGCCTTCTCTAGAATTCATTATTTGAGATTCTGTAGGGAAAGATTTTGACCCTTCTCTAACTTCTATTACTTGAACTTCTGTAGGGAGTGATCTTGAACCTTCTTCACCATTCATTGTTTGAGATTCCATACGGAGCTATCTTGACCCTTCTTCTATATGAATTTCTTCTATTTCAATTGAGCCTCCTTCAACATTTTCTTCACCTCCACCTTGTTGATTATTTGCAACACGTTTATAAATGAATCAAATTAGATAAAAAATAAGATTGATACACAATTAAATTTAGGACCAAAGAATTAAATAAATTTAATATGTATACATAATTACATTCCTTGTTTATTTTGATGGTAACGTGCCAAAGTTTTTTAAATATTTATTTTTACTTCTTCATGAGATCTCTTCCTTACATGTTTGTTTTGTCTTCCTTTCTTGTTTCCCATATAAAAGAAAAATCCATTGCCTTCAAAAATTCACATTCACTTTATAAAATTTGGCTTCACTTTCAAACATTTGTCGTCAATGCACAAGTGACATCATCACATGCTTTTTAAACGTGTTCGCCTAAAAATTAGTTTTTTTCCATGTTCACGCAAACACATTAAAACAATTTTTCAATCGTCAGATTATTCTAGCTTGTGTGTTTGTGTGAACATAGTGTTTGTGCAAACACATGATTTTATCAATTTTTTTACTATTTTCTTAGAAAAAAATAAAAAATATTTTTTTGACCCAAAAAAATTGAGATGAAATGATCTCCTACTGTAAATCAAAAAATGTCAATTTGTGCTTCTCGAAGCAAGCTTTCTATAGACTATAATTTTAATACATATTATAGTCACTAAGACTTTCAAATATGAGTTTAACTCATTATAGGTTGATTAATGATTGAAGATCAATTTGAACATCAAACCAAATGCATCAGCTAGATATTGATGTTACAAATCCAAAATTGAAAGAATTACCTCATTATCATTTATAGACAAAAGGTTATTCATGTCATAATGACTGTCACTCTTTAAAAATATTAATTTTTCATATGTACCACTTTTCAGGGGAGAAGAAAATTTTGACTTGGATAAATTTTTTAATTTTAATTTTTAAAATATTTTTACAAAGTAGGAATATAGTACTAAAAGTCACTAGTTTATGTCATCTTTAAATTATTCATAGTTTTAGAGATATAGTCACTTGAAGGTGAGGCTTTTTTCAAAAGTATTGATCACAGTGTCAAAATTGGTCAAAAAGTGGCACCTAGTATTGTGGGATCACCCAGTTATCTTGCAATAGGATTTTGTAGGATTCATCTACACTGTCATAATTTGTTTGTAGAATTATTTAAGCTTCATGAGCTTTGGAACAATTTGCATTTAAAACAAAAATATGGAATCATAGAAATACCAATTAAACCTAAAAGCTTCTTCAATTTTAATTTTTGAAGCAACTTTTTCATCTTGGGTGGCTCTTGAACCAGGTTTAATAGAAGCATTAGTGGTTATGTCCAACATGTGCTTAAAATGAAAAATGAGTTCTCCATTAGTGGTAATTAGAATTGTTAAGTTTAATTTCTAGAATTAAAGTTGACATCTTTAGGGTAAAAAAAATGTCCCCCATATATAAATATTACTTTAAAAGTTAATTTAGTTAAAATTAATTAGATAGAAAAAAGGACAAATAAGGAATGATGAAGGGAAGCTTAGTGAAAGAAACAAAAATGATATAACAAAAAAAAACTGAAAAGAAGAAAAGTACCTCTTTGTTTTAAAATTGACAAGGAGGAATTTGATATTTTTAACTTTCCAAATTTGAATTAAGACAAAAATAATAAAGATGTATGATATGATTAACATAAAATTTAGAAACCTAAAACAAATCTCCACCAGATAGCACTCGCTGTAAGCAATAAAATGATAATGAATAATGCATCCTGCATTAAAAATACAACAAATAAAGTAGAAGCAAAATAATTTAGAAGCTTTCCAATGTGATCAAACTACTCATACACATACAAAAAGAAAACACCTTTAACTAAGTAAGGTAAAGAGGAAAATGAAGGAAACAACAAAATAAATGTTTTATCAATTAAACAAGTGGATGTTCACCAAGGGAGTGGGTAGATGGTCACTAAGGAAGTGGGCATGTAGAGAAGGAGGTAATGAAACCTCATCCTTGATCAAAAGAACACAAGCACGTGGTCTTCCAATAGTATGATGGGGTCAAAACAAGAAGAAGAAGCCACAGGTGGAAGAAGAAGCCACAGGTGATAGGAAAAGTGGAAAATGAAAGGAGAGTGAAAGTCAAAGGAAGCATAAAGGAAATGCAAAGGAAGGTTGGGTGTAGAGTTAGGAGGGAGAAGGGTATTAGGGCATGACTAGGCACAAGGAAAAACAACAAAACCCACACACAATAAAGAGAGAATAAAGTGGAAGGATGGAAGATCATGACTTACACTAAACCAAGCATGAAACCAAGAAGATAGTTTGGTAAAAATGAAATAAGGAATCAATGCAAAGCCCTAATATTCAATTTTAAGTTAAATTAAAAACAAATATACAACAACTAAAAATAAAGAACTGAATTAAAAACAATAATATCACTCAAAGGCAATCATAAACATTAAAGAGATAGTCGAATCAATGCTAAGAACATGAATGAGGCTTAAATAGCTGAAGTGGGAAAAGGAAAAGCTAGAGACAATAAAGGAAATTACTAAAAATGTGACAAGGAAGGTATATAAAGGATTTAGTGCAGATTAGGAAATCACATAGATGCTAAAAGATATATAAAATTGAATATATAAAAAATTCCCAAAAGATATAGATTACAATAAATTTTAAATTTGCAACAAAGATTTATGAATCACTTTTAACTAGAAAATATGAGATGAGTAAAAACATTTAATATAATTAAGATTATTGATGTGTTTCCTACAAGAGAAATAATAGTAAATTTTAAATTTAAATATTAAAAAATTACACACATATAATAATGAAAATAAATGCTATGAGAATAAGAATGATACATGCTTCTTGTTTTGGTGGAAATCCTCCCAAAACAAGAGAAAAAAATAATTAAAAAATTAAAATAGAAATACCCTTTGGCCGCAAGCTTTCCAAGGGGATTAGAGAAAATTAATAGATTAAATAATAAAACTTGCACACACAAGATGTTAGAATAATCTAAAAACCACAACAAAAAATTCTTCTCTCAATAACATCTCCAAATAAGGTGTGCTCAAATGAATGGCAATCTTCAACACAAAAACTCAAAACAAGGATTAGTAACCAAACTGTAACACCATGTAAGAAATGATAAACTTGAGAAATTAGGAAAAGAAAACAATCCAAGTGAGTTAAGTAAGAAATAATGTTACCATGAGATAAACACGATCTAAAAGGATACACCAAAGTAGATCAATAGTGAAGACAAGGATTTGAAAGGGGAAAATAATGAAAAACCCTTGTGAGTATTATGAATGAAGGAAAATTATGAGAGAGAGAGAGAGAGAGAGAGAGAGAGAGAGAGAGCAAAATAGCTCAATACAATAACATCAAGGTGATGTCTATAGAACAAAGAGAAAGAAGCATCAATTTTAAAGAGACGAGAAAGGAGTTGCATGTGTAACTCTCATTTCTATGAATGCCACATTCATAATAGTTGTGTGCAAAGTGTCAAGATCCTCTTAAGGAGGATAAGCTAATTTTCTTTATAAAAGGAATTATAAAATGAGTTATCCTCACATGTGGACTAGAGGGCAAGTAAGTGACATGTCCTCCGCATGTGTACAATAGGATAAACTACATGTAGGGAACCCTAGAATATCCCAAATTACATACATCCAAGAAAAGATTAATATTTCTAACAATTAATAATAATAAAATCTATATATAGAGAGAAACAAGTAGCATATGTTTTATACATGCGTATATATGGTAATAATATATGGGATATAAATATAGATATAAAAGTAGGTGGGCATATGTTATCATTTTGTATATATTTGAAAAATTAGGTAGTTTACAAGGTGTTAAAAAAGTTATGATGAATTTTTAGAAATTTTTTTAGGGAGATGGAAATCTCTTATTGTGTTCCAAAAGATGACTTATTCACTTGGATGAACCCAAGATTAGGATTTACAAAAAGATTATAGAGACTAGATAGGTTTATGATGGATCAAGTATTGATGAAAGATGATAAATAATCTAGTGTTCTCCTAGTGTCAACTTTTGATCATTATCAAAGTCTATTGGATATTAAGAAGAGTAAAAAACCAAAGCATGACTACTTCAAGTTTTAAAACATGTTATGGAGAGACCTAGATTCAATAAACCATTTGCAAGAGTGGTGGATTGCTAGTGATAAGTTGAAACACACTGTGTCTTTATGTTTTACTTAGAGAACTAAAGTCACAATAAGAAAGTTGAGGTCATGAAATTCTGAAGTTTTCAAAATATCGTTAAAGAAAAATCTAGAATCAAAGGGGAATTGACAAAATTAAATGCAACAGTGATCCAATGGGGTATGTTAGAAGAAAAACTCAACAAGGAAAATGAATTGAAGATTTTTCATATAGAATTTCTAGCCCAAGAGTTTGATATTTTGGGGAGTAAATTTTAGAGAAATCTTTCTAGCAAAACATGATATAAAAATACACATTATTCTACATCTATAAAATGTAAAACAGGTAAAAATAGGATTGATAAGATTTTTTTGCTAAAGAAAGTAATATCATACCCAAAGAGGGAAATATTAAAGTTGAGAAAATTTTCCACTTTAAAAACATTGTGAAGGGTAATGAGACTAGAGAAGATGCATTTAAAATATTAAGGTATATTCTTAAATGTATTAATAAAAAAGAGATCAAAATGTTTATGCCAAAATTAACATGGAAGAGTTGAGAAAAATTTGTTGTATCCTAAAAAATCTCTAAGCATGGATAGTTTCATAACCAAATTTTATTTAAAAGAGTTCACATTTTATGGGTTAGCATATTTTGAAGCATGAAGAGACAAGGAAGAAAAAATAGATTTGTCAAGTATACGAATAATACAATTTTAGCTCTTATTCCAAAAGAGAAGGAATGTCTAAGCTTTGGTGACTAGAGGCTCATTTTATTATGAGATTTTATTTATTAAATTGATCTACAAAATCCTTGGCCAATAGGTATAAGAAGATCTTATCGGAGAAGATTTTAGAGGAACAAAATGGATTGACTCCTAAGGGAGAAAAAAATTCATGAATGTGTTATGAGGAGAATATTTAAGACAGTTGATTAATTAAGTAATATATTAGTTTATGTTGATTCAACCCTCCTCTCATCATATTTTTTGTGTTTAATAGTTGGTATCAAAGATATTTTATCTTATAGAAGCTTAATTTCTTGATCCATATCAAAGATGGAATGCAACTTATGCTTTTAGATTTTGGTATTTGATGATACAAACTTTCCTTATTGGAAAGACAATATAGAAGTGGATTTGAAAATTTTATAGAATGGTATTTGGGAGGTTCTTCAAACTATTTTCAATCAAACTCCTATAACAACCTTGAATAATGAGGAAAAAATAGAGAAGCCATTATGATAGAAAGAATGTAATACTTTCTAGTAGGTTATATGATATATCACATTTAGAAAGGCGAAAGGTATAAAGGGTTAAAAAGATATGGGATAAGTTAGTTTTTGTATACAAAGGAGATGCAAAGAAAAAACAAGAAAGCTTAATAGTTGGTATCAAAGATATTTTATCTTATAGAAGCTTAATTTCTTGATCCATATCAAAGATGGAATGCAACTTATGCTTTTAGATTTTGGTATTTGATGATACAAACTTTCCTTATTGGAAAGACAATATAGAAGTGGATTTGAAAATTTTATAGAATGGTATTTGGGAGGTTCTTCAAACTATTTTCAATCAAACTCCTATAACAACCTTGAATAATGAGGAAAAAATAGAGAAGCCATTATGATAGAAAGAATGTAATACTTTCTAGTAGGTTATATGATATATCACATTTAGAAAGGCGAAAGGTATAAAGGGTTAAAAAGATATGGGATAAGTTAGTTTTTGTATACAAAGGAGATGAAAAGAAAAAACAAGAAAGGTTAAGGAAACTAAAATAAAATTTTGAGTTATTCATAAAACCAAAAAATGAGTGCTAAAAGATACATATATAGGGTCATACAGGTTGTTGATGGAAATGGAGTTATTGGACATATCTAGAAGATGGAGATGTTATACTTAAAATCTTATTATTCCTACTAAAGGAGTTTATACCAATAGAGTTTAAAATATTGAAGAGAAATGATCTACATTTTTTATTAAATAAAATAGGTTTTAATTAGAAAATAAAATAAAATTTATGACCTTGATTTTTGGAACTCTATAGAAGAAAAAGGGGCCATCTTTCTAATGTTGATCTTGGTGCTTTTAATTAGCCCATCTTGGTTATCAATAGGACCCCCTTGATTATCAGAGGCTTTCATAATGACCTTGGCCTCACCGAGCTCTTTACCTTTCTACTAAGAATCTTAAGGTGCTCATTGGATGCTTTCAAGATTTTAAACTTTAATCACCAATACCTCTAAATTGTTTTCATAGTTGGAAACCTTGTTATCAAAATCCATCATTTTAACCTCCATCCTTTAAAATACATCCATGTCAATCAAGGAGCCCATATTTAGACCTTCCTTATCAACACTTTCATAATGCTTTTGATTGTTAATCTTTCCCTCTAGATCCATCATCCAACCATAGTTTTCATTGAATTCATGGTAAAGATATTTGATGGATCTAAGTTTATTGAAGAGACTATTCCTGACATTATTCAAAATATCCATCCTAGGATCTTTGTTGGAGTTAGTAAGAATTCACATAGAGGGATCAATCAAATCCCTAAGATCAATCTCACTAGATGCCCCCCATTAACCATCAAGTTAATGTTTTCCCCAGTAATTCCTAGCTATACATTATTCATGTTTAGGTTTCTCCAAATAGTGTTTCTCACCCTAGGAGGAATGACATTAACATAGGATGAACAAGGTTATCCATAGAAGGTATTTGAAGGGAATTCAAAGGAGAATCCTTAAAATCAAAATTATCCTCTTTACTAGGGGAGTTTTCAATATAAATCTCCTGCCTAAACTTTAGATGAGAATCCAAAGCCATATGCTTCCCCATGCTATCATGAGCCTTAATCTTTTTTTTTTTTTTTTTTTGTTTCTTATATTTCCTATAAAAATTTCCCTTTATCTTCTTTCTACTAGCCCCCTCCTCATTGTTAGTATATGATGTAACATCATCTTCCTTATTGTACTCCTCATTGAAGAATATACCCACCTTCAGATTTCTTTTAGCCAAGGATCCCTTGGCCTCTTTCTTACCATAGGGGCCTTGGAAGAAGAACCCTTCTCCTTACCCTTAGTATTGGTAACTTCAATATCCTCTAAGTGCATGTCCTCACTATCTTCAATTTTTGTTTAATCTTGCATGGACTAAGAAACCTCATCTTTTTCCTCTAAAAAAAATTCCTCCTCAATAGATTTCTCAATATAATGGAATTTCATATACTAATTCCATTAATACTAAAATTCAAAGAACTATATAAGTAGAAAAGAATTAAAATTTTAATACCATGCCTAAATGTGTTTAGGAGAAAAAAATGCTAGGAGAAAGCACTGGTGAACCAACCATCGAGAGTAACATAATATATGATCACACATAGAATAAATCTCTAGAGATTTTTAATGCACTTAAGATGGTAGAAAGTTTTACCTTCCTTGATTAGGGCTTCACTTTCTCCAAGCTCCTTTATAAATTCCTCAATGGTGGCATATGATATTTTCCTATCTCTAATAATTTCTTCCCCACAATGGGAATTCTCATCACCTTGGAGATGAGGTCTTCTATGACAATAATTCTACAACCACTCACATTTAACATTCCTTCATTCGAGCTCCTCAAGAACAAATCAATAAATTTATACTTAACCCTATGGATCTCTCCATGAAAGGAGTCAAGTCACCCTTCTAAAGAATTTCCCATGCCTTAGTCTATCTTCTCCATTTATCATGGTTTGGAGGCTCCCTTCTCCTGCATTGTCCACCCATTTCACTATTCTTCAACTCACTCACCAAGGACCTTAGCCAGAAATAGAAAACATTAGAGAATAAAAAAAGTGGTAGTAAACAAAAATAAAATCTAGGGTGCTAAAAAACACCCACAAAATGCAAAATGAAAAGGTTAAATTATAACTAGACTTATCCTTATAGTCCCATAGGCACCTCATAGTCATAAAACCATCAAGTATGGGTACCATCATCATCATTATAAATAAATCCCTCCTTTATATTTATTAAATCATAATTAGTGCTTGACATGACCCCCACAGGGAGAGCTACATCACCCTTCTAAATCATCTTTTAGTTGAGCTTCATTGGTTTGTTAGCCATAGATTTAGCAACCATGTTAGACTCCTAGTAACATGAGATGTATAAGATTTATTGATGATTCTTAAGATATATAAGGTATCTTTGATTATATTACCAATTGTTCATGAGGGTTTAGATATCCCCTTTAAATAATTCATAATGTTTTCTGAATCTCCCTCCAACCAAAGTGTAGTAATGACCATATCTCTACCCAACATAGTAGCTTGAAGGGCCTCCATTGCCTTTGCATAGTGGTTGGTCTTATTTCCTAAGGGAAGTATGTTATCATGAATGTTGATGGTATTCCTATGGGAAAGTATCCTAAGAATTGACAAGCATGTCATGATTGGCATGTTGCATTGATAACTGTGTTTGTCATTGATGACAACATAGTAGGGTTTTTGTAAAGACTAGCAAAGTAGTAGGAAGGGATCATGGTTGTATAGATAGAGGTTTAATGATCAATTGAAACAAAATTAAGGACATGTTATACATAGTGTCTTGATGATGAGGTTAAGTGTACATCGAATAAGTCAAACTAATGATAAATATATTTGAAATTTATAGAGAACAATACTAAGACAAAGTACCTTATAAGCCATTTCTGATGATCCGGTTGTGTCTTCTAATAGAGATATAATGATGACATGCAAAGTTATATAGTGACCAAGGATAGTTTGATGATGGTTTTAGTAAGTGCTCAAGTCCTAGAGTCACACATGTAACAAGTTCTATAGATCGTGAGTTGATGTTGTGTAGGTGTGCAATATCTAATTATCTTAATGTGGTCTTATTATAATTAATTGGGAAAGCCTCAAGGCCAACTCAAGGAAATGTGTTGAAGAAATGGTATAAAGGAAAGTATTTTACTTGGTTTTAAAGTGTGAATTGGATGTGGATTAAGTGCTAAGTGTGTGAACAAGAGCATGGTGTTTGGTAAATGTGAGTAAGCAATTCAAGGGAGCAGAGAAGTTTGCTTGACAAGATAGAGGAAGAGGATGTAAAATTACAATTCAATTATATTATTCTACAAGGAATAATAAAAAGATCATTTGGATAGTGGGTTCATTGATCTTGCCCCTAAAGTTGTTTGGATAGTGGGTCCATTTGCCTTCCACAACTACTGACAAGGTTGGAATCTCCTAATAGGGACTGATATGTATTGAATGTTTTCATAGAATCCTAATAGGGTCCATCCTCTAATAATGAATATTTATATTAGTACATCATCTTGTGTGTATAATCCCCACTAGGGTTTTCCCTTTGATCAAGGGTTTCCCTAGTTAACATATCTAGTGTTATTATGTATGAGTATCTTGTTATGGTTGTTGATTATATTGCTCATATGGTTAATTTTTAATGAGGTTGATAATTTGATAATAGTTGTATAACTAATTCACCCCTCACTTTCCTCTCAGTTATATTGGTGGAATATATATATTCTAACAATTGGTATTAGAGCCTCAAGTCCTTAAAGAGAAAGATTAATAGCTTTGGGAGATCAATGTCGAGTCACTTCAGAAAAGATAGTCTTAAGTTTGATGGGTTTAACTATAACATCTGGAAGGAAAAGTTGAAGACTCAATTACTATGTATGGGTCTAGGTTTTTGGCTTTTGACAAATCTAGTGATAGGGAAATTGTGGAAGAAGGGAAGCTTGAAGAATGTAGTGAAGTAGAAAGAGATTGTTTATGTATAATATATGAGCCAAAGAAGCCTTACTATTTGTTCTTCCTAAAAAAGAATACAATCAGGTAAAATTACTAAAAACATCTCATAAGATTTGGAAAAATTTAGAATCCACTTTTGAAGGAGATAATCATACAAAAAGAGCAAGATTACATAATTATATATGTTTGTTTTAAGATGCTAAGATGTTGGAAGATGAATATGTGAGAAGCTATGTTGGTAGAATATCTAAAATTGTTGTAGGAATTAAATCATGTGGTGGATCTAAGGAAGAAGATGAGATTGTATGGAAGATTTTCAAAACTTTGACACCATCATTCAAGCAAGTAGCATAGATGATTGAGATTTTGATACCATGTACTGAAATCTTTACTAGGGAAAATTTTCTTGGATGATGGGAAGCAACAGAAGCTAGTTTGAGACAGTCTAGAGAATTGAAAAGAGTTGAGACAATTTTTATTACCTTAAGTGTTCATCAATGTTTATCTATAAGTAAAAGAACCCATGGAGACTTTATTACTAGTAGTAGAACCATATCAAAAGAAGAAAGAAATATTAATGAATAAGGTATAGCCCTACTAATAAGAAGAGAATTAGATGGTAAGAGAATCTTTAAATGTTGGACTTGTAATAAATTTGGCCATTATGCATCTAAATTTCCTAAAAGAGAGATAAAGTATAAAGTAAATTTTAACTCTAGAAGACCTAGAAACTATTTGCATGCAAATAAATATGAGGAATCTAAGTAAAGAGTTCAAAGTGAAAGTGATGATGAGCTATGATTTGTAGCCATAAAAGAATATGATCTTGACAATAGAAATTAGAGAAGAAAAAGGTCTAGTTTCCCAAGTTGAAAAGAAATTTGATTGGACAATAGACAATGGATGTTCACATAATATGACTAGTGGTATGAATAAGTTTTTTAAATTTAGGAATCATGATGGAGTTATTGCTTGTATTGGAAATAATGTAACTCTCCACACCATAGAAATAGCATCTATTACTCTTGATGGAAAGACTAATAGAGATGATGTTTTCTTTGTTGATGGTTTAAAGCATAACTTGTTGAGTGTTGGACAATTGGTAAATAAAGGTTACCGGTTGCAATTCATAGAAAAGAATTGTATTATCAAAGATAAAGATGGTAATTTGATTGGAACAAGTACAAGATCCAGAGGTAATGTATTTTAGTTCAATCCTATTGAGATAACATGTTTAGTTGTAAAAGTGGATAACAATTGATTATGGCATAGAAGGTTTTGTCATGTAAAGTTTGATAACATAGTGAAGGTTAGTAGGACATTTGCAGTTGGAGGTTTTCCTAAGATAATAAAGCTTGCTAATTTTGTGTGCAAAGAATGTATTATGGATAAGCAGAGGAAGGAATCATTTCCTAGCAAGAAATTCACTAGTACAAAGAAGTTGGAGATTGTTCATATAGATTTAAGTGACCCTACCAGCACAAGAGGATCCTATGGAGAAAGATATTTTATGATTTTTGTTGATGATTTCACTAGAATGATGTGAGTAGCATTTCTCAAAGAAAATTTTGAAGTGTTTGAGAAGTTCAATATATTTAAGAATAGAGTTGAGAATGAATATTCTGGAGTTAAGATTAAATGTTTGAGATTAGATAGAGGAGTTATGTTAATATGAATGCTGATGTACCATGGTGCATTATATGTCAATCACCTCACTCTTCAGATTATTATGTAATTGCTCAATCATTTTCTTTAGATCAAAATACACAAGATGAGAAAGAAGAAGAAGAAAAAAGTCGTGATGATGTAAGTTTTAATATGGTTAGCATGTGTGATGATTGTGTAGATTATGATTTGGAAGAACCTAAGAATGATATTGCAAACCAAAGAATTGCCTACCAGTTACATCATCAACAAGTGTTCTTAGATAATGAAGGTTGTGATGAAGATCAGGTATGTGTTACATCTTTTGAAGTTGATCATGTAAATTTAAGAATGCCTTCTAAAGAGGAAATTGATAAAATCACTATAGAGATGATTTCTCAAGTTCATAGTAATTATAATTTGAGAAAAAAACTAGTTAAAAATGATCTTGATAAACCTTTTGGTATATTCATAAAGGGCATTACACATAAAATGAAAGATGACAATAAGAAGGCTAATGTAGAAATAGCTAATGTTAAAGACAAAAAAATCAAGAAGTGGGAACCCAAAAAGAAAGTTCAATTCCAAATAAATGAGACAGTAAAAGCAACTATGCAAGAGAAGAAGCAAGGATCTAATATTGTAAAGCAAGTGATAGTGCCTACTGTCCAAAAGACTTCTAGTCGAAGTATTATTGTAAAGCCCATTGTGTCTGAACCTATTGATATGATTTCTATGCTATCACAAATAACTGTCAAAGTACCTTTGTTTGAATTGTTTAGAATTGATGAGCATAAGAGTAAAGCCTTGTCATGGTTGGGTGGGATAACAAATAGTAGCAATATTGTTGAGCAACATGTCATCCACCAAACCCTAGTGATGGTAGAAGATAGTGGTATTATATCCCAAATTCAAAAAATGTTTTTGGATGATTCATCTGTAGCTTATATAGAAGATATTGACCCATTCTTTCTCAGTTTGATTGTAAAAGGAAAAACCTTAAAAAATTGTATGATAGACTCAGGAGCCTCTAATACCATTATTCCCTTTAAAGTTATGGAAGCTTTAGGTATAAAGGTAGATACTAAACAAGGCAGGTGTAGGGGTATGGATGCTAGATAAGTCTCCATCATAGGTACTATTAATGCTTTACCATTCAAGTTAGTTGCATACCCTGAAGTAGAATTGACTATGTTAGTCCTTGTGGTTGATATTCCTCGACATTATGGGATGTTACTCTCTAGAAAATGGAGTGTTGATATCGAAGGCAACCTACAATGTGACTTGTCTTATGCAACCTTTCATATAGGTGAAAAGGCTATTAGGGTCTAAGAGCTCATAAATTATATCTGTTACTACCTCAAGTAGAATCATGTCAAGATATATTACACATGCAATTGCATTCTCCTAACACTATGTCAAGGAAATATAAGTGGTTTTATATATAGAAGACATTTTAGTACTGGATTCTCACATCTTACCAAACATGTATTACCCTTGACTTTGGCTCTCCCATCACTTCTAACCTTAACTATTTGTCTCATACACATTAAGAGCTATTATCTTTTGTACATGTTCATAAACTTGGATTCATTTAATTTGTATTATTTAGGGTTACATATAAATGGATTCTACAATTGGTCATCTATATATTTTCTAGGATCACACATGGATACATTTGATAATTTATCCAAAGGTTAAGACAACGAGTCCAATAATGTCTTAGTTTACTGAACATGCATGTGAACACGATAGAGCTTAGAAATTGTACCTGTCACTTCCTCAAGTAGAATTATGTCAAGATATATTAAACATGCAATTGTAGTCTCCTCACACTATGTCAAGGACATCTAAGTGGTTCTATATATAGTAGTCATAATTCTCACATCTTACCAAAGATGTATTAGCCTTGACTTTGGCTCTCTCATCACTTCTGGTTGTAACTATTTGTCTCATACACCTTCAGAGGTATTGTCTCCTATACATGTTCATAAATTTGATTTCATTTAATTTGTATTGTGTAGGGTTGCATATAAATGGATTTTACAATTGGTTGTCTACATATTTTCTAGGATCACAAATTAATACATTTGATAATTTAGGAAAAGGTTAAGACCATTACAAAATAGTTGAACATGAAATTATTCTCTTTTAAAATAAAATTATTAAGACTTATATGTAAAGCTGAATTATAAATTTCATTATCTATTTGAATTATATGTTATAGAAATCTCTAACTAAAACAACCTCTTTCCCAGCCAAACATGCCCATTAATGAAGAAGACAAACAATCTTAAATCAATGTCATGTTGGATGAAGAAGAAAGTGAGGAGGAGAGCCAAGAAGAAAAAAAGATCAAATAATATATTTCAGATTAGAATAGTGCAAATGCTACTAGATGAAATTTTTTCTTTAGAGCCCTAGTAGATCAACTTAAAGGTGACCAAGAGCAACACTTGAAGTATCATAGTATGGTAGTAGAGTACATAATGGAGAATCATTCAGACTTTGAGCCTTTCTTTTCTCATAAAGGGGACATGAATTTTGAAGAATACTATAAAAAATGGTGGAAGATTGAACTTGGGTAGAACATTGTGATATTTATGTAGCCTCCATGGTGACTCAAACTAGCACTCATGTGCACCATTTGAAGGACCAAGTATCTGAAATCTACAATATTGATAGTTTAGAAACACACACACACTTCGTGTCTCATATCATGATGGAAAACACTACAATAGTTTGTACTTCATTAATAATGTCAATGATCTTGTAGCACCCATGTATTTGGAGGAGGATAATCAAAGTACATGCCATAATGACCAAGATCCTGTAAATTTTATTTTAGATGAAAAAGGGTACAAAGATACCAACAAAGTTGCATAGAGGATAAATGATCGAAAAGATAGGGCAAAACTCAACCAAAGAATAGTTGAATAGGGTGTATTCCAAGGTTAGCAAGGAAGACAAAATAATAAAGATTTTAAAATTATCTTTCCAGTGTTCTACTATATATATAAAATATTATTAGCAAACTTCCTATGTCAATATTCAGTGATATTTTTTGATATATATAAAATTATCGCCGCACCCCTTGTACCCTTCAAAGATGCAAGTGATAGTAAGAATCATAGTTGGAAAAAACAATTCTTCATTCTTTTCAATTTTTCTCAAGTATAAAATCTTATAAATTGGCATTGTTGACTACATTGTTTCTTACAGAGCCATAGTATTTACTGATGCCAACGCCATTCCATCTTTCTTAGTGTAAGACTACTAGATTGTTTGAACAATATTGCTAATGAATTTTGGGGTAAAGAAGCCTATCGACTCAAAAATGTAAAATTTGAAACTTTCAGGGAAAAGAAGCCTATCCACTTAGAAATGTCAAATTCAAAATAAGTTGAAAGAAGCCACTATTATTATTGTTAAGATAGATGTATTTAATATTTTTGGGTGAGAAGTAGTAGTTATAAACTATTTTTGGAAAGTGACTATGGATAGGTCAATTTGACTTTTTAATTTTTTTAAATTTAATTAATAAAAATTATAAAATAATCAAATCTATTCAAACTTTCAATGCTTAATTATATTAGGTATGAGTGAGAGATATTTTCCATACCAACTCAAATTATGATATAGTTATCTAATTTAATTGTGTCATTTTTGTGTCAAATTCATTGACTCATGTTTTATGAATAGTGGTCCACATGAATCCATCTATCATAAGAATAAATAAAACACTTTTTAATGCATAATTCATAAGTAGTGATTCACACAAATCCATCTCTTGTGAGAATAAATTGAACACTAAGCTCATACATCCCAATACTATTCCATCTTTATATAGTCTTATATCTGTCCCTCTATCCAGCTCTCTCAATCTTTGCATATGTCTCCACACTATATATTTATCTCAACCATCTCTATCTATCATTTTCTCCTCTTTCTTTATCTATGTACACTTAAATCCATTTTGCATGCACCCCCTTGGTAATTATAATTCTATAATCATGGAAAAGAAAAACACTATTACATAAACCTGACTAATTTGAATCAAGTTACTATCATAGACCAAAGCAATTCCTATTTTAAATAGTGATTGATTATCTTTACCTCTATCCAACATGAGTTTCTCCTAAAAACTATTTGTCTTAAGTATCAAAAAAATTCACTAAAAAAATGGTGATTAACCATCTAAGATTAATCTCCACCAAGATTAAAAAGTTCCAAAGGACATTAAAAGAATCAAACCTTCATAAAAATATATTATATCACAAGTATAGTTGATAATGTGAAATTTGAACCTTGATTTAAATAAGAGTTATTTCATTTTACTCTATAATATATATGTTTTTAAATAATTACTTTTTAACAATTTATTACTTAAAGAATTTTTTATTTATTTATAATTTTAGTTGTATGGTATTTAAATTAAATATATGTCTCCCAATTCAATTTTAATATATTGTTATGTTAAATGCTTTGAAATTAAGAAGTAGCCAAAATGGGGGCTGACCCATAATAGAAAAGAACAATTGCTCAAAGATCAATTGGCATTTATTACCACAAGATTTCCCCACCGCCTTTTGAAATTCAAAAAAACCTCCCATAACCATAAAAGGGAAGTAAATACTACCATTAGTATCAAAATTCGTAATGATATACAAAAGAGTGGCCATTAGATAAATATTGACCCTACTATCAATCAAAAAAAAAGGGGGCCTAAAGGCTAAGAAAATACATTAGTAGCATAATAAATAAAACAAAAAATAATCACACCAGTAGGGGAGTCATCACTAGTTCCTCTAATTTTTAAGTAGTAGGAAAAGCTTGCCACTAGCCAGGAAGCCATATATACAGATAGGGAGCCAAGCGTCAATAAAATTTTGGGAGAAAGAATTGATAAGGATTCTACTTGTTTCTTGGGCATTGGTGTGAATGCTTTTAGAGTAGAAATAATTATTCAAGAAGTTCAAAAATAAGTTGTTGTAATTGTACATGAAGTGGAATGTTGTATGGATTCACCAGTTCTGTGGACCATGTACTTTGATGGAGCCAATTCCAAAGAAGGTTCAAGGGTAGGAGTAGCCTTTATTTCTCCCGAAAAGAATACCTTTAGATATTCATTCAACCTAAATTTTTCTTGTACCAACAATAGAGCAGAGTATGAAGCTCTTCTATTAGGATTGAAAGTTGCCACTCACCATGGAATCAAAAAATTGCTTGTCATAGGTGATTCCAAATTAGTTATTTCACAAATTAAGGAAACTTATGCTTCAAAAAATAAAAGGTTGAAACAATATAGAAATGTAGTAAGGGACCAGATAGAGTTTTTTGATGCATTTGGAATTTCATGGAGGGATAGAAGTCATAATAAAATGGCTGACCTACTAGAAAATGTAGCAATCAAGCCTAAGGAAATGTCATTCACAGGAATTTCATAGATTGAGGTTTAGAATAGGCCTTCAATACCTAACAATATTGAACATTGGTGGGTCTTTTAAGATGATAAAGATATTTTAAATTTCATGCTAAGTGAAGACAAGTATCATGGTCAAGAATTAGACTGTAGTGATCTAATTGAAACTACAAATGGTAAGGAAACAATTTTTGGTCAAGAGATCATACAATTGAAGACTAATAAAGTACCTAAAGGGTTGGTTGTTCTTGAGAACATGTTTGATAATGTCTACACAATATTTTATAGCATATGTAAAGTACCAATCTTCTCTTCCTATAAAAATATCCTCAAACATAAAGGAAAAGATCATAGCAAATAACCCTTATAGTATGTATAGAATCACACATAAATGAATAGATAAATGTAAAAGATACACGTACTTATCTGCCCATGAGGATCATGCAATATCTCCTTTTCTAAGAATGGTTCAAGTGAGAATGAAACATTGGCTATTATTCCCCCCCACAATGTAAAATTCCCACTCTTATATCATTAAACACTTTTAAATCACATCAAATATAGTGATTTCTTTTTAAGTTCCAACTTGCTCTTTTCATCCATTGAAGCTCCAAACATTCATTAAGCTTAATAGAAGAAGCAAACATGTCCTATTTTCTTAAACTCATCCACAATACACCAATATCTTGATTGAGGATAATTGTGTCATGTGAATGAATCTACAACTCATACGTTGAGTTTTATTCATCAAGTAGAGACTCATAGATGGTTCAAATAAATTCTTTGAAGTTTCATTAACATCTCATAACATCTCAAATTTCCTTTGTTCATGCAAAGGTATTTTTTTGATCTTTTGATTAAACCTATATTATGCACATCTTGCAATCTTTGTATTCTAAATTTATATCATTGGTGAATCTATCACAAGGTGATTTACTCTCTCAAAATTAATATGATCAAAGATCATTGAAGATTAACTAAATCACATCCTCTATATGCTCCCTCTCTTTCAAAGTTTCCTCAAATAAAATGTCAGTCTCCCTCTGAATCTCAAGTGAAGCCTAGAATTAGGGATCATAAAACTCAAGAACTGGAAGAAATAAATCTTGGTACTGCCGAGGGTCCCAAAAAAGTTTATATTGGCCAAAACTTACCAGCTAAAATTAGAAAACCATTGATTGATTTGCTGAGGAAGTACACACATGTTTTTGCATGGTTATATGATGACCTCAAAGCCTATAGAGAAGATTTATTCCAAAATTTTATACCACTTAAAGATAATGTAAAACCTTTTAGATAGAAGTAGAGACCAGTGAATCCCACATTAGCCCGCAAAATGCAAGAAGAATTGATGGAGCTAAGGGATGGAAGAATAATCAAACCAATTAGACACTCCACTTGGGTTTCAAACTTGGTACCTATCCAAAAAAAGAATGGAGATATAAGATTATTTTTAGACTTTAGAAATTTAAATGTTGCATCTCTAAAGGATAATTATGGATTACCAAACATGGAAGCTATGTTGTAACAAGTAACTAGCTCTGAATTGATGTCCATGATGGATGGATTTTTAGGATACAATCAAGTCCTTGTAAAATAAATTTATCAATTTAAGACAACTTTTACAACTCCATGGGGAACCTATGTATATGTGAGAATGTTGTTGGTGTAAATAAGTATTCACTATTTACACTTTACTTAAGTTTACTTAGGTCAATGCATTATTTTATTATTTATTAGTTTGACACCTAGGAGTTTGTGTACTCTTATGAGTTGTCATGTTGATAGAATAGGAGTAAATACCTCTAATTTAGCACATGGTTTCTACAACGTTGGAGTTTGCATAATTAACTGAGTTGTCAAGTAGACAAGACAGTTCACACTCTTAATTTATCACATGGTGTCTACAACATAATTTTATGTGCTATGCCTTTGTAGGCTTATCCTCTCATCATCACACTAACTCCTATCCTTAATGGAGGATAATCCACTCTTGGTGGACATGTGCTTGCTTGTAAGACTTAGTAGTGTGTTGACTCCTAGGCATTCTAGAAGCATTCTAGAGGCCTTTATATTCAGGCACTCCTAGTGTGTATGTATGAAAATCGAATATCATATTGTTATTCTGATCATACTCTTTTGGTCTATTATGTGCTTGTGCTTGAGTTCCTTGATCTTAGATGAGTTTTCCCTACAAAAAATTCTTACATGGTATCAAATCTGAGGGAATCTTTCTTCACATAGCCATTCGAGACCATATTCTTGCTTCACCTCTTTGAGGACCTTGACCTAGATCTGAAGTATCACAGTCATTGGAAGCATCTAGAGCCAAAATAGACCTCGTCATTGCATTTGGAATGTCAATTTGGTGAAATTTGAATATAAATTTTCCAACCTTAGTCCATAGTCAAATTTGAGTCAAATTTTTTTTACAAATAGGCACCCAAAGGCCTGATTTGCAACTATAGTATGATCATTTTTTAGATCTGTATTATCTATTTTTGGATCTATATTGATTTTCTGCAATTTTTCATTTGCAAATTTTCAATCTATTTTTAAGGCCAGTATGGCCTGCAAAGAAATTTGTTTATGAGAATTGAGTGGTGAAACCCCAGCCCCCATAGGGAATATTCTTCTTTTTAATCGATAGTTTCCAAAGGCAGCTTATTATTTTTACCAGACACTGGTATTCATATTTGGCTGACACACATTTTGTGGCCTTACCCATACTAGCAGACCACATTTCACCACTAGAAGCTTCATTTATTTAAGGTCAGGTGACATTTGTTTTTATTAATCTCTTTTACTGTAGCAGGGTCAATATGGGACTAAATCCCATTGACCCCACTTTTGATAATGGGACATATACCACTATTCACTACATTTTTGGGCAGCCAAAAAACTGCCCACCGACAAAGGTTCCTACCCAACCTTTTTAAAAATTTGGCATTGGAAATAATTAAATCACTGGCCACCGTGCTACACACCCTCTGACATCGGACTGCGACAGAGATCCGACGCCCACTACTTCCACTTCCTAGTGCCACACATCCA
Source organism: Cupressus sempervirens (assembly GCA_028749045.1). Taxonomy (NCBI): domain Eukaryota; kingdom Viridiplantae; phylum Streptophyta; class Pinopsida; order Cupressales; family Cupressaceae; genus Cupressus; species Cupressus sempervirens. The sequence goes on along the minus strand of CM053786.1, from coordinate 761,106,043 downwards.
ATTTGGACATTGACATTCCATTCCAAACTTCTACTCAACCACCATGTGACAACAACACACTCACCCACACAAACCCCTCAGTGCCCTCGTGTCACTGCCACTTCAGCTATGCGTACATCCTAGTCAATAGAGCCAAGATAGCTTAGACTTGCCAACTAAGCTTGAAACTTTAGCATATTGTATACTAATCCATACATGCCACATAGACAACCTAGTCAGAAAATTAAATGACTACCACATAAGACTATATAGTGCCATGTGTTTTTTCCATACTAGTCCATACAATACTTCTTTTCCACATAAACTAGGGGGACCTATTTTTTGCTAATGTTAGCAATTCCTGACATTAAAATTGATAGTCATCTAACCATTATTTCTAGGAAAATTTGAATTTTTGCAATGACCATTTGATTTTCAAATTTAACCTCGCAGTTTTCTACCTAGACCCCTCTCTAGATTCAATTTGATTTGACAGTCCGACTTTGGGAAGCCATAACTTAGTCATCCATACTCCAAATCAAGTGTAATTTTATTTTATTTTTTGGGTAGAATTTTCTAAAATTTTTAGTGGTGCTATTATTTTTTGGTTTTAGTCCATGGATTTGTCAAAATTTGCATTTTTTGGTGACTGTACCTATCCAATCCTGCATTTTGCAACTTTAAATGCTCTATACAGGCTCATCTAGACACATTTTCAAGTTCCTTTTTTGTGAAAGTGCTTAATTTTTTGTGTACTTTCTAGATCTATAATTAGATTATAGGGTTGTGTGGACAAAAATATCACTATCAGAATTAGGTTCTTTCTACATTGTATTGCTTTGATTTCTCTTCAAAATTGTTGTACATTTGAGCTACAATGCTTAGTGACAAACTTAGGCCTCAAAAGGCAGTTGTAAACAACAAAATTAGAAGTCCACTCTATACATTTTGACAAGTGTCCTATTGTATATGCACTACATATAAAGTTCCAAACACATCTTTTTTGGGGGGGTCTTTTGACTGAGTGATTAGAGGGGTGTCTCTTGTGTTTTTATGTCTCTCTTTTGTGCTCTTTTAATTTTCAGCATCATGAGTTCACCTAAAGCTCTATTTTTAACTTCACACAATTATACTACATGGAAAAATATTGTATGGAGTAGATTAATGGAAAAATATTTAAATCTTTATGTTGATGGTACAACTACCAAATGCACTAATGCTATAGCACTAGTTGATTGACAAATTAAAGACAATTAGGTTTTAGGAATTATTTAGAGTTGTGTTCATAGAGATCTCTTCTTCCACATTTCTAGCTTTAAGGAAGCCAAGCCTACTTGGGAAAAACTTGAAGGGTTGTATGGTAAGGTGGATGAGGAAAAGGGGTGCCAAATTGAGGATGACCTACTTCTCTTGGAACCAAAGAATTTTGACACAATTCAAGACTATATTAACAAAGCCAATGAATTGAGAGCACTACTTAAAGATTGTGGTAATCCCATGAAGGATGATTGATTGATTTATCACATCTTGAAAAGGTTACCTTCAGAGTATGCATCTTTTGTTTCGAGTTACAACACTCACAGGTTGACCATGGGAAGTTCCTTCACTAAGCCTACATTTGATACATTTGCAGAAATGTTGAAGTTGGAACAATCCAAGTTGATAGTTATGGAAATTCTCACATTATCAAAGACCAAAGCATTGGTGGATACTAATGATAAACAATAAAATCAAAGTGGAAAATGTTATACCAACAGTAAGAAAAAGTAGTCAAAGAAAAAATCACAATCAAAGACACAACAATCATCATCCTCATAGCAAGGTAATTCTTCTTCCAACAAGAAGGGAAATAATGATAAGAAGGAAAAACTATTTTGTGCATATTGCAAGAAACCAAATTATGATGAGCATCATTGCAAGACTAAGAGAATCAATGAGTTGGAAAAATTACTAAGGAAAAACAAAATCAATGTGCCAAGTGCTTCTAAGGATTCAACTCCACACACTTCAAAGGGAAAAGGGCAAGCACTTATGGCTGGTTGAATTTCTTTAGGGGAATGGATTCTTGACTCAAGTGCATTGTATCACATGGGTTCTTCAAAATGAGACTTTTCTTTGTTGAAGTAGTCTAAGGTACCACACATCTTTGTAGGACATAAGAAAGGACAAGGTGAGATGGAAAATGGAGAGGTCAAAGAAGTTATCTATGTTCCCAACCTTACCTCTAATCTCCTTTAAATCTACCAAATCACTCACTATGGAGATGACAATAAAGTTGAATTCCTTCTAGATTTAGTAATGGTGCACAATCTTAAAGATGATTCATCGGTTGTAGTGGGTAAAGTCAATCATCACAAAAGGCTTTATTCTTTCTCCCACTTTGTGCCTAAGTCTCCTTTGCATGCCTTGTTGACTCAATCTCATTCACAAAGCCAATTATGGCATGAATGGTATGGACATCTTGCCTTCCACTATCTTCATCAACTTAGCTCCAACAACATGGTCAAAGGCCTACCTATACTCAACTTTTCTAAGAGTGAATGTTCAAGTTGTTCAATGAATATGCATCTAGAAGAGAAGATTGATAAAGGGAAGTCTTCAAGAGCATCAATTGTTCTTTGATTGGTTCACATGGTTCTAACAAGTCCTTTTGTAGTAACATTAGTTAGCAAGGGTTGCTACATTCTCACTTTCATTGATGACTTTTCATGCTACACATGGGTCTACTTTATTGATCACAAGAATGAAGTGTTTGATATGTTTCTAGCCTTCATGAGTCATGTTGAAAAGAAATCAAGGAAAGCCATCAAAGTTCTTCATATGGATAATGAAGGGAGATATGTGAACATAAGACTTAGAGAATTTTGTAAACTTGAGGGTATTGATCTTTAGAATCTAGTAGCATTCAGTATGCAAAAGAAAAGTGTTGTAGAAATGAGGATCAAAACTCTTAACTCTATGGAAAGTTGTATGATTCAAGCCAAGTCTCTTGATCCATAACTTGAAGTTGAAGCTATAAGTAGTGCCAATCACATACTTAATAGGTCTCCTCATAATTACTTAGATGGAAAAACTCCTTTTGAGGCATGGTGTGGTAGAAAACCAATTGTGAAACACTTAAAAGTTTTTGGTTGTCCAACATGGGCACACATATCTTCACGAGAATGCAAGGCACCACAACCAAGGCCTTGTACTTTCATTAGATATGAATATAGTGTTAAGGCATATAGACTTATAGATTGTGAGACTCATGAGATCTTCATGGAGAGGAATGTTCACTTTGAGAAAAATTCACCTAGCTTATCCTCTAATTCTCTTCACACTTCATATATAGTGGAAACTGATAGTGATAGTAGTGATAGTGATTCAACATATTCATATATGTGGGATCCTATTGATAGATACAACACAATGTAACCACATCAACACATTCCACATGTATACATTGCTACAATGATAGGTCCATGCAATTCAATACAACAACATACACCTTGTCTTTCAATTCCAACATTAGGGAATGACTACATAGCAGATATTTTAGGTAGTTTGTGGAGTCATACATAGGAAATTTTGGAGACATCATCGATGATATACATCTTCTCTTTGATGAAGAATATCCTTTTTTTGTTGTTGTGAGGTCCCACTCTGAGACTCTTGTCAATTCTCTACATGATCAGTCTTTCCAGGTTGATATGATTATGGATGCTTATGTACAATAGTTACAAGAGGTCTCTTTATCATTTGAGGAGATATTTGGGTCTTTGAAATATGTTCTACATCCATCCTTGCTAGATTTGACATTGTTCTTTTTAACAATATTGGAAGGGGTGATAGTCAATATGGACACATGGAAAATTAAGTAGGTTTCAGAGATACCATTCATCTTTGAGAGTCTTTCTACACATAGGGGAAGCATCTCATTTGTACCTATGATATTGTTTCTTCCAAAAGGGAGGAACATTATTTAGCAGTCATGGATCAAATTCTACATTAGAGCTGCTATCACTAATCGACATTCTACATTTGGGGGGAGGGACTACCTTGTCTCCTTTCTTCTCCTCTTTTATGGGTGGGGGGGGGACCTTTTCCTCCTTTGGGATAATGTTCTTCTCATACTTCTCTATTGTATATAACTAATGTATGTCATAATGGGGGGGTCTTGATTACTCCATCCATCCATACATTTTTTTTTATCTCTCTTTTTGGATGAGGGTATTTCCCACGAGGTTTTCCCTCTTTCTCCACTTTATGAGAGATTTCATTGTCTTTTGTACATGGGTATCTAACATGGCGTAGTATCTAGGACCCATTTTGCATTTTCATCTTAGCTTTTATAAGCTTAAGTGCATTCCCCTAAGTTGCACTTAGTGGGGGGGGGGTGTTGGTGTAAATAAGTATTCACTATTTACACTTTACTTAAGTTTACTTAGGTCAATGCATTATTTTATTATTTATTAGTTTGACACCTAGGAGTTTTCATACTCTTACATGTTGTCATGTTGACAACATAGGAGTAAGCAACTCTAATTTAGCACATGGTATCTACAACATGGGAGTTTGCATAATTAACTAAGTTATCATGTAGACAACACAATAGTTCACACTCTTAATTTAGCACATGGTGTCTACAACATAATTTTTCATGCTATACCTTTGTAGGCTTATCCACTCATCATCACACTACTCTTGTGCTTAATGGAGGATAATCCACTCTTGGTGGACATGTGCTTAGTTGTAAGACTTATCAGCGTGTTCACTCCTAGGCATTCTAGAAGCACTCTAGAGGCCTTTATATTCAGGCACTCCTAGTGTGTATGTACATGAATTGAATATCATATTGTTATTTTGATCATACTCTTTTGGTCTATTCTATGCTTGTGCTTGAGTTCCTTGATATTTTGGTGATTTTTCCCTAAGGAAAATTCTTACAAATACCATTTGGGTTGATTAATGTAGGTGCAACTTCTTAGAGGACTATGGATGTAGCATTCCATGACTATATTGACAAATTTATGGTAGTATACCAAGATGACCTTACAACATATTCCAAGAAAGTTGGTGACCATTGCAGCCATCTGGGAATGATTTTTATGAAAGCTTTGGAATATGGAGTGTCTTAAACCCCAAGAAATGTACATTTGGGGTGATAGAAGGCATATTACTAGGACATATAGTATCAAAGGATAGAGTAAAGATAGATCATAGATGAGTGGCAGCCATTGACAAGGTGCCTAAGCCAAAAAATGTAAAAGGAATACAATCTTTCTTTGGGAAAGTAATTCTTTTGAGGAGATTTGTTACAAATTTTGATGAAATTAGTAGACCTATTTCAAAAAATCTCAAGAAGGGAGCCATTATTAATTGGGATGGTGAACACTTATAGGCCTTTCATGATATTAAGAATGCCATAAAAAATGCTCCAGTTCATAGAACCCAAGACTATGCTAAGCCAATGCACATATTCTCTATTGCATCTTTCCATACTATAGCTGCAGTCTTATTACAGAAGAATGAGGAAGGTTATGAACAACCTATTGCATTTTTTAGCAAATCATTACAACTCACTGAGCTAAAATATGAAATAAATGAAAAAAAAGCATATGCCTTCATTAAAGCTATTAAGGCTTTTAGGTGTTATTTGGTAGGTGCCATTGTCATTGCATTTGTACCTAGTGTAGTTGTTAAGGACATATTTTCTCAACAGGATGTATTAGGTAGAAGATGCAAATGGATCAATAGGATCCAAGAATTTAACATTAAGATTCAAATCACAAAATTGGTAAGAGGTCAATGATTACTTAAGCTTATGGCTTAGTCCAATTTTGATACTAATCAGATAAATATAGTAGTAGATGACATAAGATTAGATTTATGTGATATGGATCATTGTGAATGGTATATTAATGTTATTCATTATTTACAACATATGGAAGCTCCTTCCCATTTGACTGAAAACTAGAAAGGGAGCACAAAATTACAAGCCAATAGATATATCATTATTGAGAACAACTTATGGTGGAAGAACTTTGAAGGAGTGCTACTAAAGTGTGTTGATCAAGAGAAATCAAAAGAAGTATTGAATGAAATGCATGCTGGAGTCTGTGGTGGACATTATATGGCCAAGACCACTGCACACAAGGTGATGAGAGCTAGATTCTGGTGGCCTTCACTTTTCAAAAATGCTTAGATAATGGTTAGAAAATGTGATGCCTATAAAAGATTTCCAGTTAAACTAATTTTTTTAGGTAACACTCCATTAAAGCCAGTAGAAGTTCAAGCACCACTCTAGAAATGGGGAATAGATTTTATAGGTGAGATTTCTCCCAAATCTACTATTGGTTATTCTTGGATATTGGTTGCTACTTATTATTTCACAAAGTGGGTGGAGGTAATTTTGACAAGAAATGCAACTAGTAAGGTTGTTGAAATTTTTTTTCTAAATAATATCATTTCAAGATTTGGTTGTCCTGAGAGGATTGTGATAGATAATGTAATGTTCTTTAGACCTAATGAGTTTATAAAATTTTGTAATAAGTATGGGATTACAAGATCAGAATCTTCTCCCTATCATCCATAAGGAAATGGGCAAGCTGAGTCCACAAATAAGAGCTTTTTGAAAGTAATAAAATGAACACTACATGATAACAAGAAGGCTTGAGATTCCAAACTGTAGTTAGCAATATGGGCTGATAGGGTGGCTATGAAAAAAGCTATAGGTGTAGCACGCTTTGACATTGTGTATGGAATCCAGGCAAGGATGCCTCAGAACAACCTAGTGGGACTCTATAATTACATCCAAATGTATGATGAAGACATTATTGATGACATGCATGAGAGATTGGATGAGTTGGTAGGATTGATTGAGACTAGGAAAGAAGCATCTACCAGAAATTAGAAGTTGCAACTACAAGTCAAAACACTCTATGATAAAAGAATAGTGAGCAAGAAATTTGAACTTGAAGATTTAATCCTCATGTGGAATGCTAAGATTGAGGACAAAGGAAAGCATGGAAAATATTTTCCTATATGGTTAGGCCCTTATCTAATTGAAGCCTCATGGGGAGAGGACTCCAATGTTCTAAAGGATCTATCAGACAATATTCTTGAATTGCCAGTTCATGCATAGTTCTTGAAGAGGTATTTTTGCAAAAATACTTTTTTCTTCCATGAATAGTAGTTTTAGGGTTTTTTTACATTTGTATATCCTTTGTGTCTTTTGTGTAGTTCTTCTATATTCCTTTCTTGGTATTGTTGCTCTCTTAGAGTTTTCAAGTTAGAATGATGGTCAAGTTAGTGGTCTGCTTCTCCTAGGGATTCTAAGCCCTCATATGAATTCTTACCTATTTATTATCCCTAGATAGAGCCACTATTGGCCTAATTTTTTGCCCTTTATGGTATTTTGTTCCTCATAGTGAAAAACCCTAATTGAATTTCCTAAAAGTCTTATAAATCCTTGATTGTGTGCCCTAACCCTCAAAGTCATTAAAATATAATTTCCATTTTTTTAAAATTGAGTGAGATGTGCTTACCCTAAGTTTTCTTTTTCAAAAATATTAATTTATTATTTTTCATGAAATAAACCTTTTATTATTTAAGCTTTCCCTAATTGTAGTCATCTTTTTAAAGCATTTAATTAAGCATCGTAACTTTGGCAGTTTGTTTTGATCAGCGTCGATCTTTCCATGATCAATGGTTAGCGCATGCTCGCATTGAGAAGATGCATCATCTTTAAGGGAAGTTGGCAAGTGCCTATGTGCCATGTAGCACTTGCTGATGATGAGTCTTGACTACACCATAAAGAATAAAAATCATCAGAGCTTGTTAGTACTCCGTTAAACCTTTTTTAGAATTGTTAGTACTTGTCAATGCATGTCCCTTTTTCATGTGATCTTATTGGTTGGCTCATTCTGGTGGGGTTGTTTTGCTTTCAAATTTGTTGCACTATTGATATTTGGAAGATCAATGGATGGCTCTTACCCACTTGATGAATACATAGTGATTTTAACCAAAGCGAGGAAGCACCTTGGTGGCACCTATCCAGGATGACACCATGAAGGATGTTACACATAGTTCAAAAAAGTGTAGATTGTATGCCATTGATCTTGGTGTGGTTGACAGATGGTGCTTTCCTACAAGATGAAAGTGAATGGTGTTTAAATAATGTGGGTAAGTACCTTATTGACATCTAGCATATGATGATGTAATGGATGTAGTCTCCAAAACATGTTACACCATTTGTACTACTAAAAAATTGTCAATTATGGTTGTCACAAATGTAATGAACTCATTCGCTAGTATGACTGACTTAATGTTAAAAGGTATAAATTTGTTGCACCATTGAGCTTGGATGGATCAATGGATGGAACTTCCCTACAATACCAAGATGCAAGGATTTTGACCAAAGTGGGCAAGTGCCTTGGTGAAACCTATCCTAGATGACATCACAATAGGTATCTCACGCAGTTCAAAAGATGCAAGTTGTATACCGTTGATATTTTAAAAATCAATAGGTAGCACATTACTACTATAAGAAAGTGCTCAACATTTAAATAAAGAAAGGAAGCATCGGTCCACCATGTGGCAAGGTGGGACCTATTCTTAAGAAGAGCTATTGAGTCACACCAGGATGGAAAAGGGTCATGAAATGGAGCAAATTAATTGGCCAAATAAATAGGTGCTCAATAGGTTGGTAATGAATGTACTAGTGGGGCCTCTTTTTAAAGGGTCTTATTCACCAAGTATTGCGATTGTCAATCTTTGGAAGATCAACAATCGACACTTCACCGCATTGTAGAGATGCATGAATTTTAAACAAAGTGGGTAAGCGACATTTTGACATGCTGCGAGGACTTTAAAACTTTAAAACAAAATTTTTATTTTTAAACAAGGCCATCCAATGCTGTGGGATCGATGGATGAAATTCAAATTTGAGGAATGACACAAAAATAACTATTAGAGGAATTAATGGTATTCAAGGCTACTTCATGTGACCTTAATGCTATGATATAACTTGCAAATTCACCATTACTAAGCCACACAATCACAAATTTCTCAGAGTGTAAGCATTTCTAGAGCTAGGACACAAGATTCTATAAGGTTTTCAGCAATTTATAGAGCAATTCATAGAGAAAAAGAAGCAGCAATCATCTGTAATTGGTTTATAACTCTTCAAAAGTTAAAAAATTATAATTGTGCTAAGAAGAATTTAAGATGCCTCCCCAAAAGGAATTTTTTGGCTTTACGGATTACCTTAAAAGATTTGTTCATGATGATTTCCTTGAACAATTACCTCTATATATGAATGAATTAACAAAAGGAAGAGAACTTGTCCCAAAAAACTCTAGGTTGGTTGTAGGTGAGGGTTGCTATGATAGAGCCAATTGGGTAAGAGATGTACAGGTTTTAGTGGGGGGTTTAGAATTGTTCAAAAAATGGTTTTTAGAATGCAACTTGGACAACCCATTGAGTAATGTTTGGGAGTTTGACATTGGAAAATTGGTTGTTCTATGGGTATTTTTTGATAGTGACCTATTATGTGGCATGGCCAAGAAGTATGACCCCATCACTATAATTGTGGAGAACCATGTTGGGGATAATCTCTTTAGGGTTTCACCTACCTTGATTAGAGAGGTATTCAAGCTCAACCCTAACCAGGCAGTCCATTAGAAAATTGATATGGACAAATTTTAGGTAAGATATGATGCACAAAGGGTATACTTGAGGATATAGCCACTGCAACAACATGTAAAAATTGGGTCACTATATCTAGCTACACCTAATACCCAAGAACCTCTAATGAAGAAATATCTTAATCCTAGGGCACAGGCCCTATATTTTACTCTCTACAAAATATTTTGGATGGATGAGAAGGATTATATCCAAGGCTATATTGTTCTCATCATGGTGTAGGCCTTGCAATTTGGAATGTTCTCATCTTTGTTAATGTACATATGCCTTTATAAGGGACCCACTTTCTTCTCCAAGGAAATGAAGTTAGAACTAGAAAGAGATGGAGAGAAGCTCCCAATTTAGTTATGGAGTGATGACATGACATAGGAAATCAGAGATGCCAACTATGTATGATTTGATAGATACTTTGCTTCAAGGATTAGATTTATTTTGATAGGGGATAGTCCAAGAATCCCACAACCTTTATTAGAGCTAATAATACCCAAGGACCATGCCAAGGGGCTATTGGTTGGTCATAATTGGGGGGATATAATCCCATACCTTATTTCTACTGTAATCAGAGTTTATGGATTTTTGGTAAAACCCCATGTATTACCTTTTTATGTGCCTTTGAAGATAGGAATTGCAGAGTCACCATGGAAGATTAGGTTAGTTGAGGAAAGGGATATACTGGGAAAGGGTAAAGGTACTTTCTTCCCTATTGTTACTATTGTACATGAATTTTTTTTTGTTAAAAAGGGGTGGAGAAATTTGAGCTTATTTTTGGATAGATATAAAATGGCCCAATCCCATGCTAGATACATTGATCTAGAGGGATTTTATGACATCCTTAGGGAGAAAACTAAAGCTAAGGCTATTGTACATAATATATATTTCTTGGAGGATATCATTAGAAATATATTTTCATTACAAAAACAAGAGGTCAAGAAAAAAAAAGGATAGTTTTGAGTAAAGTTTTGGAATTTATCAATGCTTTTGAGCTCGACTACAACCCCCTAGCAGATAAGAAATATTGGGGAGCCAAAATGAATGCTCGGATGAATAATTTTTTTATGATAATGCAAACTTTCAATGAGAAGAAGGGTATCTTAATGAAAGCATATCTAGACAAATCTGTTGAAGTGGAAAGAAGAATAAATAGCATAATGGTGGTGACTCTAGGCTAGTATACACTGTAGAGGAGGGCTAGGTACATTATAGCTCAAAATATACAACACATTCCCCCAAAAAAAGGCCAAGATTAGAGAGTCCACTAGACACAAATGCCCCTAAGAGGCAGAGGTTAGAACATGGATTGTCCTCTCAGGTAGGAGAATATTCACCATCCTAGACCCCACTCAAAATAGATGATGAAGCATCTCTAAGGGAGAAACTAAGACAAATTGGAGGGGAGGGAGACATCATAGTCACTACTACTGATATCGAAAGGGGAGTGCCTAAGGAGCCTCCTGTGCCATCCTTTGACCTCATTGTTGTTGATTACGGAGGTAAGGAGATAGATCCCATCATTGCACAAGCATCAAATTTTTTTTATAGATGATGAAAATTTTGTTAAATCTAGGACCTTTGCATAATTTTTGTGGAGGAGAAATATATGCAATTTTGAGGAAAAGTGTAAAACAATAAAAATAGAGAAACCAAAAAAATTGGACTTTGAAAGTGAGGAAGACGTAAAAGCCAAAATTTTAGAGGACTTTTCTCATCTAACACCTGAGGCTAGGAGAGTTGGTTAGAGAATTAGGAGTTTTGGTTCTTACTGAATGTGACATGGCCAATGCTATGATTTTTGATTCCATTAGAAAGGAAAAAGATGTGCAAAATAAAACTGAAGAAGAAATATTATAGTCACATAGAGGAGTAAAATTCAATAATGATCACCAAGCTCTAGTTATATGGTCTATTGAAAATAAAAATAAGACTAGGATGCAAGAGATTTCAAGTGATGAGCATACTAGTACACTCACAGTGTATAGAGTAGATGAAGTTGATAGTGAATAGGTCATTGAAATGGCTCAAGAAATGCTATCTCTTGGGGGTGTGGTAGCTGGGAAAGAAAAGAGAAAATTCCTAGAACTAAATTTCAAGTTTTGAGAAATACTTAAGGCATATGAGGAAAGAGGATAGAGGAAAGAGGATACAAATGTTAGAGAATCACGTATCCCAAATGGATAAATAGCTCAAAAAGAGGAAAGTGAGAGAGTCTAGTAGACCAAGGATTGTGTATCCTTGCCCTCTAGTTGAACCATTCAAGTCTACCCCCATTGTTGAATTTCTTGATACCCCACAGAGACCTGTGTTTTATACTACAAAGTTTGAAGAAGAGAAGAATAAACTATGGGAAATGCATGTTGAGTTAAATAATCAATATGAGGAAACACTCAAGAAAATAATTTTGTACTTAGTAGACAAGATTGATTGGCTAGCTTTCTATGATTAGTTGGAAGGAATCCTAGAGATGTGGGATGAAATAAGAAGAGATGAAGATACATTGAAGCCCATAGTGTAGAAATGGAAGGAAAGGGATAATGATATTACATCTCTATGTGTATCTCTGTCATCACTTTGTCATGTGATCAAATACTGAATTTTTTTGATATAGTTAATGATCTAACAGAATTTGATGAAAAAAGGGTTTCTATTCAAAAAAGAATCATGGTTTGTCTTTCTTAGTATATAGTAGAAAAGTTTGATCTCTTTCCTAGTGCCCTTAAAAAGATTAGCAAAATAAAAGCAAAGGAAGAATGGGGAAAAGAATTAGATGAGTTATTGTGCCATAGAATGAATTAGGTCATAAATTAAAAGGGGCATGTACTATGGGCAATGACTAATGAAGAGTTTGTCAAAGTACAATTATTTTATAATAATATTAGAAAAGATTTTGCTAAAATAGAGAAAATAGGAGGCTTTGTAATAAAAAAGAAGATGGTGATCCTACAATTTGATTGGCCTAATGATACTATTTTCAACAAGTGGAAGGAAGAAGTTTTGTCTTCAGAATAGGTGGCAATAGAAGAAGAGGGTGTGGGCTAGGAAGGGGATCAAATAATTGACATATCAGAAGAAGAAATCAAAGCAAAACCATCACCCTTAGCAATAGAAGTAGAACAACCAATTATAATTGCTAGTCCATAGGAACAAACTAATGATGTGGTGGCTAAAGACTCAAAAATAATTGTTACCCTAATAGTTCATGATGATGCCAGTGGAGATTCAAAATTTGAAGTAAACTTGCAAACATCAAAATTGAACACATCATTAGCAAACTTGATGGCTATGTATTCTAAGGATTCAAATAGCACAAAATCCAATCATGGAATTCATAACATTTGAGGATGTAATAGAAAATGGGCCCCCTAAGAAGAATACTTTGATATAAAGTTTTTCTATTGCATAAATTTTTGTTTTTTGTGATAGTAAAAAATGTAAATATGTTTTGTCTAAAGGACTACTATCACTTCTCTATGCCTTAAGCTTGTTGCATCTCACCCTTTATAAGTGAGATCCCTAGGCTAGAGAAAGGGTCCAAATGATTTCATATTTTAGTCTTTAAAAAAACTTATTTGGTCTAGTTTTCTTGATGTACACTTTGTGATACATTTTCTCTACAAGTTTATGAGAATACATTAATTTGACAAGATTTAGATGTTTTTTCTTGAGGCATTCTGAGTCTTGTTCAATTGTATACAATTTTCAAAGGAAATTAATACAAAGATGAACTATCCCCATATCTTTTCTTGTTGAATCTTGTCTCCATTTTATTACTTGGTTATGTTGATGTTGTATGAGCAATGCTTATTCAATTGAATGCAATTAAAAAAAATTGTATGTCAATTCACTATTGCTTTTAATTCAATGAATTAAGTAAATGTTTCAGTGAGATTAATAGGATTTCCATTGTAATAGGAAGGATGTTTGTAAGAATGAGTTTCAATGAGAATTTCTAATAGTATTGATTGTAATGAAATCAATTAGATCTAGGAATTGAATGAACTCTGAATCCTAATGGATGAGGCACCGATTTTATTGATTTAGTCTACAGATGGAAAGATCATAAATAAGAATCAAGCTTAAATTCAAAATCAATTTTACTTTACTATTTGAAGAATATCAATGTTGGTCAGCACTTGTTTGCATTTAATCTCCGAGTCTTAGCCAACTGCTATTGCCAAAATTACTTGTAAACCTAATAGGAATTGTGACCAAATCTACTTTAAGGGATGTGTGTTTTTAGTAAAGTGTCATGGAATGAACCAAATATGTTTATGATATTAGATTGAAAATCTTCCATCCCTCAGGAATACCCACCTTGGTTCTACAGAGCTTAAAGAGTAGGAAATCTGTTTGATTTTGTTGAAGTTGGGTCTAGATATAAAACACAAATATAATTGTTTAAAGGAAGTAGCTGATCCTTAGATTATTTGTGATTTTATTGTCTTGGTATTGAGTATTTTATTTCTTGATAGTTGAAAAAATACCAATAGGAGAAACAAATAAGTATTAGAGGTAGCAAGAGAAATGATATTTGAGAATGATGTATCCAAGACATTTTGAAGACAAGCAGTCGATACAACAATGTACACCATGAATAGAGTACAAATCATACAAGATATGAATAAGACTCCTTGGATGAGCTCACAATATTGGTTGTCACTTTTTTGGCATGAACAAAATTGGCAATGTTAAATTATTTTTTATTGTTCTTGTAAACTCTTTGTGTTCATGCGAACACATAAATTATGTTCGTACGAACCCTATTTCATTATGTGTTCACGTGAACACAATTTTATATGTTTGCATGAACATAAAATGAAATAGGGTTCACAGGAACATAGAAAATCATCACTCTTTTTTTAAATTGTGGTTTTCTAATTTTATTTTCATTTATACAATGATAAAAAAAGCACTCTATGGGTTAGAGTGAATGTGTTGTGGGTGCAAGCGAGCTACATCATTTTTGTTAAGTTTTTGGTCATTGTGCTACTTTAGGTATGTTTGTATGTGATTATTTGAATATTTTAAATGTTTTTAATAATTTATATTTTTTCAATAAATATTTTTGTGTTCATTTAATATTTTTATTGCTTATTAATTATATTACTTTTTTCATTTATTATTATTTTTTATTGGTTAATCATATGTTCTAGTGTTATTATAAAAATATTAGATAATATTAGAAAAGAATTACAAAAAATTCTAAATATATATATATATATATATATTTATTAAATTTTTTAAATTTTTTTTGTATTGAGAAAGTTTAAACAACATTCAATCAAACTTGTCACTTTGAAAAAGATCCAACCCTCAAAACTATTACAAAATTGGAGGGAGAAGTAACTCAACTAAAGGACTTTGCATAGAATTTCTTAACATGAACAACCAAGACCATATAAGATATATTTTTACTTCTTATAAGATGATACATGCACTATAAAACTATAAATTCTAAAAAACATGATCTGGCTGATTAGTCTCATAAATATGTGCTGCAGTAGTTCCAACACATGTAACTATCTCCTTGTCAGCATCTAGATGACACTTTTCCATAAGTATGCTCAGATCTTCAATATTTTCTTATGTAAGGAAACTCTAATATCTTTCAATGTAATGTGCAACTTTAACTTCATCTTTGTAAATTAGTAGCATCCATCATGCATCAGCTTCATGAATCTGGGCTTTGTAATCTCCAAGCAAAAAGAAACATGTGACATGATGTAAAAATGTGTGAGTTTAAGATTAAACTCAGTAGGGTATCTTCTCATGTTTTGAAATATCTCCCTGTTCCTTTCCTTTTAAAGAAACCATAGTATTTCACTAGTAAGTGCAAACCAAAATATGTTGAGAGATAAGTCAAAAGATCTCACATAACCAACCAATATTTCACACCAAGTAAAACCATTTTTTTTTTCAATCAATAGGGTACCCAAAGAAAATGGCCCAAACTTTAGAAGAAAAAATACATTCAAAAAAGATATGCTCAAAGCTCTTAGGTCTATTATAGAGATTGCAAGTCATAGGCTCAACTTTAATGGATGATAAAACTGACCCTACAACAAGCTTTTTTAAGCAACAACAACCATCTAAAATGAATAACCTTAGGTTCACAATGATCCTTCCAAAAGTAATCAAAGAAAAAATGCCAGTTTAAGAAAGGAAAGTCAAGACCCCAACAATTAACTATATGCTATAACACAGATTGATCATTTTAAAACATATTATAAATCTACTTAATAGAAGCATTACCAATACTAGTACCACCATTCCATTTTATATTTCTGATAAAAGAATTTTTGTCCATAAACTTTGCACCTTTCTCCTTTCATAAAGCTTTATTCAGAAGATTATATGTCTTCCTTTGAGAATTGGGAATGTTAAACCTCCTAAAAATCTCATCCCATGACCCAATCCTATTGTTAACCATTAACTCACTGATAAGAGAAATACCTTTCTCATTCCATTTTTTAGCTAAACAACTTTGAGTAAGAGAAAGAGGCTTATCATTCAAATACAATCCCCACCAAATTGATCTGTCAGTAACAATGTAATTAGGAGGGCTCCCACTGACATACCTACAAGATATAAACTCCCTTACTTGTGACCATGCAAACCAAAAAGAGGCAAATACTTTAGAGCCAAACACTTTCATCTTAAAATGTCCCATACTAATATCCCAAAAAGGAATTTTGTTCCAATGTTTACTTTTTTTAATAACTGACCTTTCAACATTATTTCTCACAAGAACTTTCCAAGGTTTATTTCCCCAAAATGATTTGAAGATCCACTTGGCTACAAGAGCAATGCCTTGAGTTCTAATATCCTCAATCCCCAAACCCCCCAATTTTTTGGGTAGACAACATTGTTCCCACTTAACACAATGTCTCTTCTTGGACCCCAAGCCATTCGACTGTAAGAAATCTCTAAGAATTTTTTCAAGCATCCCAAATTGAGTCTTAGTAAACAACCAAGCTAAAGCAAAAAAGATATGATGGGAAGAGAGGACCTTCTGTATAACCTGAACTCTCCCAGCCAATGAAAGGGAGTGAGTTTTCCATCTAATATGCTTACCATTAATCTTATTAAACATCCACTCCCACATGTTTGAAAATGAAGGATCCAGGGAGAAAGGAATGCCTAAATACCTAGTAATAGTTTTAGGTCCAATCCAATTCCAACCCATCTTTGTCAATCAATTAGGAGGAGTCTCCTTCTAGCCCATAGCAAAAGACTTATGGGGAGCCACTTTGGCTCCAAAACCAAGGTTGAAAAAGGTAAGTCTATGAAGAGCCATAAATAAATATCTTTAGATATATCCAAAAAAAGGACAGTGTCATCTAGAAATTGAGCATTGATCAATTCATCTTCATTAGGGAGGATGATGCCCTTAACAAGATGCCCTAAAGAAGCATCCATAAGAATAAAAAATAAAGCATCAGTAGCAATAAAAAATAAGGAGGGTGCAATATGGTAGCCTTTCCTGATAGACCTTTGAAAAATAATAGGTTTTGAAAGTTCCCCATTTATCTGAATAACTGTGGAAGCATCCTTAAACAAAATTTCAATCCATTTGCAAAAATAATAGGGGAATCCAAAAGCCTTCAAGATACCAAGAGAAAAAGGCTACTCCACCCTCTCATAAGCCTTCTCAAAATCAAGGAGTATCATAGCCACATCTTGCCTTCTAGCCTTGGCCCAATTCATTGCTTCCCAACTGGTGATAAGATTCTCTAAAATATATCTACCTTTTATAAAACCTATTTGAGTGATTGAAACAATATATTTAGTAATGTTTGCAATCCTCCTAGCCAAAAAATTAGCAATAATTTTATATGAAAGATTAACCAGGGTGATGGGTCTCCAATTCTTGACTAAAGATATATCCCTTGCTTTAGGAAGCAGTTTAATGATTCCTTTATTCACATTGCTTCCCAAAGAACCATTATCAAAGGCATCATTGTAGAATAATAAAATCTCTTCCCCAATCCAATCTAAATTCTCCTTATAAAATTCAATAGGCAAACCATCCATTCCTAAAGATTTTTCATTGGCTGTAGTCTTGATAGCCTCTTGAATCTCTTCTAGAGAATTTTTTTTACTCAATTTGTCACTTTCCCTACTAGAAACCTTCTTTGGGATCATCTTCAAATGATCACTCAATTGCACATGTTGTTCTTGATCAAATTTTGAAGAGAACAAGTGAGAGTAAAAACTAAAAAAAGCCTCCATAATAGCCCTTGGATCATTAGTTTTACCACCCTTAGTCTGAATATTCTCAATCTTTTTTGCCTTGTGTTTAGCCTTAATAATGTTAAAAAAAATTTAGACCCTATATCACCATCTCTAAGCCAATTCATTCTTTCTCGAATCCTTTTCCCTTAGATCTTTTATCTGTGAAGGAATCCTAATTTATGCTTGGAGACCAAATTATTTAACATCTCTAGGTCATCAGGACAATTTTGAAGAGCTAATTTAGCTTTATTGAGCTTGAATTGAAGATCATTCTCTTCTTCATTTTTATCTTTGGCTACTTTTTCCCCAATAATCTGATAGATTTTTTCCATGACTCCACTAAATGGCACCACTATTTAATAGGTCTTACAAACCCATTACATAGCTTGGATAAAAATGTCACTATTCTAATAGCTTCTTTATTATCAAAGTCTTTTAGCAAAGAGGTATTTAACTTAAAACTTCTACTTTTGTTACTTTCTTCATTAACATTATCAACCTTATTAATAAGTATCTTAGCAGAAATAGGAGAATGATCTAACATTGTAGTAGGAGACATAGTAATAGGAGAATGACCCTCTTTAGATTAGAATGAAAAAAAGGAAGAGTCACAATAAATTCTATCCAATCTACAATACACTCTATTATGATTCCCTTTATTATTGCGCCAAGTGAACCATATGTCATTAATGTTCTCCCTATTATTCTCCAAAGGATCAATCAAATTAAAACATCTTTTGAGTTTACACCCAAAAAACTGGTCATTACCTTTCCAATGATGCTTTAGACCTCCTTGTTTATCACAACTATCTTCTATCATGTTAAAATTTCCTACAAAAATCCAAGATGCTTTTGGCAAGTTAGAAGAACACCATTCCCACAACACAATTCTATCCTTATAATCATTTGGGGTATAAATGTTACATATCCCAATAATATCCTCCCCAATTTTAAGAGTCACCCAAAGTTCCCTTTGACATCGTGAGCAACCATGTTTTAATATGGAGTCAGCCCATTTGGGTCTAAGTAACATGGCCACTCGACCTTTGCCTTTCTCATTCTTAGAATGAAAACCTAAAGCTTGATCCCATAATTTTTTTTAATACAAGATGCTTGAAAACTAACAACTTTAATTTCATGCAAACATACAATATCTTTATCTTTCAACTTATTACACCATTTCTTAACAATATATTTCCTATTAGTCATTTCTAGACTCTAACATTCTAACTATGAATGTTTAACATCATGAAAGAGGTAGTAAAGAAGGAGTCTTAAGAGCCTTATTCAGTCTACTGAAACAATTCAAGATGGAATTCTTGCCACTAGAACTACCCAAGATCGACCTCTTCTCATATGTTTTCCTTTTCTTTTTCACAACCTCAGTAATTGTCCCCCAGTCTCTACATCAAGAGTTTTTTGGATCCCAAGTGAGGGATGACATATATCTTTTAGTATACCACCCTTATTATTAATGACCTTTGCCTTTTCTTTAATAGATTTGATAGCAAGCTAGTGAGCTCTGGTAGGGATCTCATCAATATTAACCTCAACCACCTCTGATGCTAAAATAGCTCAGGTCATGGGCTAAACTTCACCAAGAATTTGACTAGCCTAGCCAGCTAGAATCACCTCAAAATCCTTATCATATAAAGGATTTTCTAAAGAGACAAACCCACCACATTCCAAGGAATCAACTTCAGAAGGGCTTTTGGTTAGCATGGGCTTGTTAGACATACCACCATCCAATTTTCCATTTAGAGTAGATGGTACACAATCCTTATCTAAAACCTCTACCACATTAACCTCATCTAGGATTTCTTCCTTGGAATTATCAACATTCACCTTGGCTCTCTCAAAATGCAAATTGTGGGTTCGACAATTCTTCTTAATGTGGCCATTAAGTTTACAATGAAAACATGCATGCAAATTGCCCAATAGAGAAACTTCCCAAGAAAAAATTTCTTCCTCTAAATTTAGGGATATAATATTAGAAAATATCACATTTGGATCCAAAGCCACAAGAACACACACATTTAAATGCGAAAGAGTAACCCTAGACTCAACTATTTGCAAGACTGACCCAAGGGGTTTCAAAATATGAGAGATAAAAAGCCAAAATTTGGCATGAAGATTTCCACCCAATTTGGTGTGGATTTTTTAATAACTTCATCAAAGTTACCATTAGAAGACCAAGGATAAGCTCTAAATAAAGAATGACCTACATTCCAAAAACCCTTCTTTAATATTCTTTCCTACATGTTATGAGTTTTTAGAAAATAATGAAAAATCCTTTTTGAATCATTTTACAAAAATTAAAATGTAGGCCAAAGTTTTTCCCCACACAACATTTAACCAATCATCAAGAAATTTACATGAAGGGAAAGCATTAGCATCTAAACAAACAAATAATATGACAATGCTTCTTAACCTAATTTTCTCTACACTAACAACTTTAACCATATCTTCATTAGGAGACAAGGTTAGGGTTTTCAAACTATCAAAAGTGTTCCTACCATCTCCATGTTCATGTTTCTATGCAGCTCCTCCATCTTTTCCTAAATCCTGTCTATCTCCATGGGTTGTGAATCTCCCACTTCCATTCGAACACTTAGCAACTAGAGCACTATCAAACCTACTCTCAAAGCAAGTCATTTTAGGTAAAAATGGCATCGAAGTCTATGTAAGGATTGCCTTATATGAAGGCTTCTCACACTTTTTCTTAGAACCACCATTATCCATGATAGCTTCATAATCACCATCATTTCCATCATTACCAGAGATCTTTGGTTTATCATTATTAGAACCATTATCAACCCTTGACGTCTCATTATTTTTACACATAGGGTCTCTTGATGGCTTATTTTCCATGGCCACATCATTACCTTCCATCAAATCCTATTACATACACAAGCCAATGTTGGGGCCGAACACCCAACTCAAACTGGCACAGAAAAAAGCCAAGAAAATCCCAAACAAAATCGAAGCTAGGGCACATAGAGAAGGAAAAACATGGGTAAAAGCACACAAAACCACAATATAGCATAAAAAACCACAAATGAAAGAAAAAAATAGACACAACAACATTCACTTGCAATGGGGTAGGCCAGCAATGCCGCATGAGCCAGATGCGCTACAAATGTACGGAGTTGTAGACCACCCGCCAACTTTTTTCCGATAGAATTTCCTTTTCAATATCTTATCAAAATATTAAAAAATATTAAAAAAATATTAGTCTATAATATTAGAAAAATGTTAGTATAACATTAGGAAAAAAATTTAGAAAAATATTAGTATAACATTAGAAAACACAAAAAAAAAATTCATTACAAACTATTATGAAGACGTTGGTAAAATGTATAAAAAAAATATTAGTATAACATTAGAAAAAAAATTATTATTCTTTGAGCACTAGTGGTCAATAGGTTTCTAGGAACTCCAAAACCAATTAGTTCCTTAGGACACAAATTAGGGATTGAATCACATATTCCAAACATTATTTGTTTATCTTTCATACTCTTTATGAATTTATCATACTTCATTACTTTCTGCTTCTTTTCTCCAATTTCTCTCTTCTAAGGGGCTAGTGAAATGGTTTCCACATCATTCAAAATAAAAGTATTTTTTTTCCTCCCCTCATGCTCTTTGTGAGCTCCTCACTTTTTTTAAAGCTCTCCTCAACAAGTGTTCAAATTTTCTCTCCTCACTCTTTCTATCTCTTTCTATCTCCGAGCACTCTTTTTAGATCTTTACTAAATTTAACACTCAAACTTTTGGGATAGAATGCTTTCAATACTGGTAAATGGTATGTGATTGTATCTATTTGGAATGAATTTCCCAAACAACACAAGTGATTAGTTCCACAAGAAGTTCCACAAGTGTGATATCTTTCAAATCCTAATATAAGTTTTATCTTGCATGAAGATCTAGTTTAGGACCAAGTCACCTTACCCCACCCAAACCACTTGTTCCACTCTTTACAATTATCCAATGAATTATAATGTATTTTTGTTCACTATCTCATAGTTTCCCTCATGAAATTTGAATCATTTAATAAGGACCTAGTATTGTATTGCCTAGAATCTATGCAATTCAATTTTTCCCTCCAATCCCTTGAAGGCCAATATTTCTTTTTTGGTTGAAGTACTTCTTGAATAGTCATAGGGGAGGAGAGGCTTTTCTTGGAATTTCTTAGGTTCTATTGGAAGATTATGTACATAACCTCTTGCTCTTCTAGAAGTTAAAATGTACTTGGAGTTCACCAACTCTTGTTCAATGCCATTGAATTGTTTGGAAATTGCCTTCATAAATATATCATTTGACCTGCAATTTAGCATCATTTGCATAATTTAGAAACAAATTATGTCAAGCTTCCATGATAAACCACTTTAGAGCTAGTTCAAACAAGTTAACTAAAAATTAAAATCTCATCAAAAGAAAATAATATATTTTCTAATTTTACATGTGTATTAAAAATTAATTTGAACTCTTAAAAATAAAAATTTAAGTTAAAATGTAGATTTTTAGTTCTAGTTCACATCTAGATATAATCCTAATTTGATTTTATTGTATTAAATTTCCCTCACTTGGAAATCATGTAATGTGAGGGAAGTCATAAAAAATAGTCTTTTAAACTACCTCACCAAATTCTTGTTAGGTCATTCTTGCACTAGAGGTAAGTTGTTACAAGAGAAACCAACAACATGATAAGATATAAATTTGTGTACTAGACTAGTGTAAATTAAATTATTTATAAACCTCAATCATTTTAGCTTTATTCACATGTATGCATATATTTATTTACAATATATATTAGCCTGATTATTATATATATGACTTCACACGATCAACCTAGTCATCAGCCTAAGGGAAATGAGGCTTCTAATATCACTCCTATTAGTGTGGCTCATGGTGTAGCTTATGATGGGTCTTATCGTGTGGCTCATGGTGGGGCTCATGTTGTGGCTTGTGTTATGGTTCATGTTGCATCTCATGGTGTAGGTCTTGATGCAACTTCTAGTGCAGGTCCTAGTGAGACTCCTGGTGCAGCTTCTGGTGTAGGTCCTAGAGTGGTTGCTAGCATAAGTCTTAGTCTGGCTCCTAGTGTAGGTCTTGATGTGGCTCCTACTATGGCACCTCCATGCATTGATATTGATGCATAATTTTCATTTGTAGGACATGAGGTTACTAGATTAGAGTAGTCTATAATCTCCTTAGATGATTTTTTATATAGAGACATATGTGTTACCATATGTAGGATCTTATAGGATTTGACTTCTATATTTAGAGAACATCATTCTTTTACCCCTGATGTAATATTTTCCATATCTATGAAGCCTAGAGCTGAGATTTCAGGAGATACATATTTTGAGGACATTAAGAGGTGGCCCCAAAAGATTTCATCAAATGAGATTTTTTTCCATAATATGAGGGTTCCTAGGGTAGGGTGAGGGGCTATCAAGTGACACATTGTATAGATCTTGTTGTCACTAGTATGATCGATCCTTGTTTCTTAGCTTCACAGGGTCATTATCCTAATAACAATCATATTACTCTTTATTTTGCACAATAGTTGTATGATGAGTTTTGCATGGGGCTCAACATCAATTACTTAGATATCTTAGATTATTGTAGACATAGGCATGGTCAAATTATAGATCATGACCATTATCATAGTGTAAAGAATCTGCCACCTCTAGATGTCAAACAATTCATTGGGCATAGACTTCCTCTACTGACTCCAATACTAGCTCCTATTGCTAATAGAGTAGTTATTGCTTCCCAAAGGGGGGAAATTAATAGTATTGACACATTGCATCTTTGGTTTCCAGTATCACATTTGACTCACTTGGTTGGTACATTCACACTTGATGGAGTCATCCAGGTTGAGTATCTTTAGAGGCATCAAGTAACACTTCAAGAACCTCCTCTAAAGAGGCATATATAGCTATTGGAGTACCATTACTAGGTGATGTTCATTCTCTTTCTAGAAAACATACACATATGGATCTATCATTATATTTTTTGGAGGACATGTTCCAAAATATCAGGTATACTTCTTATAAACAAGTGATACCATTTCACTCAATGATGGATACCATTATATTACATTAGTGCCCCATAGTTCCATAGGAATAGACCACACCATTGACAGTCACCAGACAACATAGCTCACAACATTCTACACCATGCTTGTGTCACTCTATAGATGGCTTGGTCATATGCATTGGAAATTGTAGGATCATAACTGAGGGCCTTAATAATTTTTATAAGAAGTTATGAGGGCTATCTCAGATTGACACTAGTTGTGGTATGGGATCATCATTGTTCATGTACATGTTATTATAGGACACTAATTCGACACCATTACCTAGCCACTTACACCCACCACTTCACTCATCATTACTAGTTGTAGTTGCAGACCTTGGGGTTGCTTGGGTGTTTTATGAGATTGTGGGGCTAAGGGTTCTACAGTAGGTGTTTTAGCTTTAGAAGATGTTGCTAGTCTATTAGGACAAGATGTTGACATTGGTACTAGAGGTGCATTAATAAATGATTTGATGGAGTGTGATGATTATCCTCCATCTCCTAAGACCTAGGTACATATATAATATATTTAAATTTAAATATACAATTTAAAAATAGTTTAGAAAAATATCAAAAAATTATAATATATTATATAAATTAAATAAATTTTGTAGGCATAAGTCTCCAAGCACATTATTATGTCTAGTGTTGGGCCATGTCATGTATGCTAGAGAGAGGATTCTACTAAGGCACCCAATAGTTCTCATGTACAAGTTTTAAATAGTTTGTAAAGTTATTTATGTTTCAAACTATATGCACTTGTATTCATGTAATGTATATATATGTTTAGATAGATCTAATGTGTGTATGTGTGCATTTGTAGGGCTTAGCTATTGTGCCTTGGCCATAGGATGTAAAGGAGACTTGATCAAAGGGTCATTTTGTTCATATGCATCTTGAGGGGTCCCTCTAGTAGTACTAGATATATGTATATTTTATGAAACATAATGCATTTATATATTTAAGACTTTGTATACATGTTTACTAGTTCTAGAGACTTACATACATGTGTTTTAAAACCTAGATTACATATTTATTTGAGACTTACATGTATTTGTTGTTCACACTTTTATACATGCATTTCAGTATATATTAGATCTAGATGTTCATTTTTTAGATATACATGTATATTTTTGTATTTTAGTAGATTACAAATATTTATGTGAGCTTACATTTTAATCTTTACATGTATGTTAATTTTGTAAATGCATGTTTAAAAGAAATATATATAATAATCAATTAAATTTATGTAATTTATATATGAAATAAGTTATAGAGGGAGGGAGGGAGAGAGAGAGAGAGAGAGAGAGAGAGAGAGAGAGAGAGAGAGAGAGAGAGATGCACCTAGGATTGAAAACCATGCACTCGTATATCTACGTATTTCATTGATGCAGTGTTGATAGTCTTCATCAATGCAACTATCACAAAAATGTGAGTATTCTCTTGTTTTCAATGTCTAGTTATGATTATCTATACTCATGATCGAATGTAACAAACATGTCTTTTTTATCCTCTTGCAATCATTCATGTTTTCTCTATTAACACCTAAAAGTTCATTAAAAAAAAAAGGCAAATTAAATTTAAACTTCAACGAATCAAGATAAAACTTAAAAAATAAATTTTAAATCTTAATTGCACAAAATTTAAACAAATGTACACCTCCATACCTATTATCTCGCAAAAGACTCTATATGGTACCGATCAACTCATTCTTGATGATATCCCAACCTCATCTGATGCAAAATATTTCTTAAACCATTCAACAACATCATGTGTATTATTTATATGAATGCCCTTATAATTCATTTGATACTTTTGTAGAGCATGTTTGATGCAAGCTCCATCACCATCATGTTCTCCTTTTCCATGCCCACTCTAAAAGAAACTCCACATGTGTTTTATATTTTCATTACAATGATATCAACATAATGCATAAAATGGTCTATATTATTTGAATTGTGTCGCATAGCCATCAGACCAAACATAATGTTTATCAATATTTATGTATCTTTCTTTCAAATAAGAAAAATAAATATTGAAGCAATATTCTAAATAGTGAATGTCATGTTACTTATCTTCACTTATATAAAAGTGATATTCCTTTTTAATAACTCATGCTTCAACTGTACTATGAACACCATACAAATCTAATTGGACATGTCTACAAAAAACATGTACCATAATAGTGACCTTCTTAGAAAAATAATAATCTGATTGAATTTCTTTTCGATGAACAAAATAATAGTTTTCTATAAAATCAACAACTAATGGAATAGTTCCAAGCATAAAATAATCTCTCAAATTTTGAAATTATTGTGCTTGCCACTTTGCAAAAAATATGTAAAAATATAAGGTTAAATCAAATTCTTAAATTTGTCCATAAATGTTAAAATAGGTAACTCCTCTTCAACATATTCTAACCTTTTTGTCTCTTTCCCAACTTTGTTTTGTTCTTTACATACTTGTAACTTTTGGCAATTCAACTTTTTTGTTCCATCAATGTTTTCAAAATTTAAAGGAAAAAGAGCCAATTCACCATATGTCTCACATATTATTTTTATGCAATTTATTAGACCAACTAGATCATCTATTTTGTCACATAAAATGGATGACATAAACTCACTTCACATACTAAGAGGATAAATGTGAAAACCATATGTGTCTTCAACAAACTTTCAAAATACCTGATAGTGGAGATCAAATTCAATATGATAATGACAAAAATAAGTTTCAAACACTTTGTTTGACCTCATGAAGTATGGCTTCAATCTTTCAAACAATGTTTTTCCAATTTTTATATTAGGATGTTCACTACAAAATGACACATATAGCTCATGTTGTGTTGTGTCTAACCAATGTTTTGTATCATGTTCATATTGACCAAATGCAATCATATGTATGATAACATCTCTATTGTTTGATGAAGGACGAGTGTTATCAATCTAGAATGATATGAATAATTTTTTAATTCCCTCATCAATCCTATTAGAATGAGGCACTCTACACATAATTTCCCAATTGCCTTCCATAGTACTATCATCCATAATTAATCTTCTCTTAACATATTCTCTCATTATTTTTCTACTACAACCCATGTCAGAGGAAATTGAAAATATTTTTCTATTTTGGGTCATATTCTTATTTACAACAAATTCCAACAACACTTTTCTCACCATGGACCTATCTTTAGTTCAAGACTGCTTTCCTATGTTGCTCAAACTTTGTTTAACATTTTCAATCATATCAATTTGCATGTTAGAAATTTTTCTCTTCTTTTATGTTGTTTTTACACCTAAAAAATTCAAAGCCTCTTGCAACTTCTTTTATGTAAGAAAAAGAGAAAGCAACTAAGCTTGTTCAAGTATTTCAATGTTATCAAATTTATTCATTATTTTTCTTATCGTCTTATTCATTCACCATTTTCTTAGACATACTTAAGGGTTAAATAGTAGCTGCAAGTGTTCTCAATTTATCCACATCCATTTCAAGTAAATGATCTAATTTTTTACTAGGAATTCCATTCTTTATATTTTGAGAAATATTTATGAGTTCATCCATACTAGTAGGAGAACCTGATTTTGACCCTTCTCTGACTTCTATTACTTAAATTTCTATAGGCAGCACTATTGAGACTTCTCCACTATTCATTGTTTGAGATTCCATAGAGACTAGTGACTCTGACTCTTCTTTGACTTGAAATTCTATAGGGAGTGATCTTGAACCTTCTTCAAAATTCATTGTTTGAGATTCTATAGGGAGCGATCTTGACCTTTCTCCCATATTTACTAGAACTTCTACTTGTGTTGTGCCTCCTTCAACATTTTCTTCACCTTCACCTTGTTGATTGTTTGCAACATGTGTACAAATGAATCAAATTAGGAAAAAAAGAAGGTTAAAACCTAATTAAATTCAAAACCGTGACAATAATTAAATTTAATATATAATTACATACCTTGTTTATTTATGTGACAATGTTGTTAGAATTATTTAGAATAACTGAGCGTGGTGGGGGGGGGGGGGGGGGGGGGGGTGAATCAGTTATTCAAGGTCTAAATGCCCTAATAACACTTTTTCTCTACTTTTAATGAATCCATACACTTTTCATCCATCCAAACTTAAATCAACCATATTAGCAAGTTACAGTAAATCAGCATGCAAAGATAAAACATGAAAGATCAACACATGAAACAATGATTTATGTGGAAACCCAATT
The DNA here is from genome assembly GCA_028749045.1 of Cupressus sempervirens. Lineage (NCBI taxonomy): Eukaryota > Viridiplantae > Streptophyta > Pinopsida > Cupressales > Cupressaceae > Cupressus > Cupressus sempervirens. The sequence goes on along the minus strand of CM053786.1, from coordinate 761,077,848 downwards.
TGGGAAAAACCACCAGTAACATGCTACTTGATTCTCACTCTTCTAAAGTGATGCCCTGTTAAAAGCTTGCCCTGTTAAAGGTTTACAACACACTGTTAAATGTGACCTTGTTAGAGGATTTCACCAAACTATTAGGAATGGGCCTGGTTAAAGGACTTTTGAACATTCACTTGGAATGTCAGGGTATGTGCAAGATCATGGTGTACCAATCTATGGCCTTAAGTGGCAGTGAAAAATCAGCAAATCAGGGTTATGTCAACTTGACACATAATTTTGAAGTGGTTATGGACTTTATATCAAAAAGTTGTGAGAAAATAATTTGTAGAAAATTGAATGTAGTTTCTAAACTACTAGGCCTTATCAGGAGAAAAAAATAATTGATTGGTCAAAAGTTTGAATTTTAATGCAGTACTAAGAAAATTTCAAGGCAAAAATAAAAAGTAGGTGTATGTCTGACCACCTTAATCAAAATCAAATCATAATTTTTTTTAATATAATTATAGATATGAAAACTAGACTCATGCCCGGATGTGACGCATATTTTTTGATATTTTTATTCCAAATAAATAATTAAATATGAATTTTCTACCAAAACTTTTTCAGATTAAAAAAAGTCCCGTGTCTGACCACCCTAACTAATAGAAAATGTGATCAAATTTTTCTTTTTTTGTTTTTTTCTTATACTAGGCGAAGTATAGAATGTGACGCAACTTTTAGATTTAAAAAATGTTATACAGTTTGAAAGTTATAGCTATTTTTCCTTCAGTATGTCAATCAGCACTTTACAATAATCTTCATTGATAATTAACTAATAAATACTTATCAAACTCAAAATTTGACAGAAATTATATTGATGGAATCTAGAGAGCGATATTAAAAAACCCATTTCGTTTCATTCAATTTCGATCAAAATAACATTGTCAGACGGCTACTCGAAGTCTGAGTATCACTAAAACTCTTTATAAACACGTCTTTGGGGTTGACCGGGCAGGCTTGGTAAATACCAAGCCTGATCAGATATCCGATATGGCTCGGTAGTCAAATTCTAAAAATTTTCAAATTTTGGAGGGAAATTTGATTTAAACGTTCTGATTTTTTATTTTTAAATTATTTCACTTATATTAATATGTAAAGGCATATTTTAATATATTATATATATATATAATAACGTAATGTAAACATACAAGATATAATCTAGTAATATATAATAATATCTTATGTTAATCTTATTACAATCTATAAATATAATATATATTATTATTTTTACTAAATATAATAACGTAATTTATATATATATATAAAATACGTATTATATATTATTATATTAATATGTATGTTATTAATATATACAATAACGTAATATTTTCATTAAATGTAATATGCATTATACATTATTATATTAATATGTATAATAATATAATATTTATATAACAACGTAATATTTTTATTAAATATAATATATATTATAAATATTATTATATTAATATGTATGTTATTAATATATTTATATAATAACGTAATATTTTCATTAAATATAATAATGTAATATGTATATGTATATATATATATATATTTTATTATATTGATATGTATATTATTAATATATAAGAGTCAAAGGGGGTCATAGGGTGACCTATAACCCTCTTTGACCCATTAAACGACGATATATGTCTCTAGGGGTCCTAGGAACCCTAGGGACATATGTCATCTTTTAATGGGTCAAAGGGGGTCCTTTTGACCACTTAAATGATGACATATGTCCCTAGGACCCCCAGAGACATAGCCGAATCATTCATATCGGTCAAAGGGGGTCATAGGATGACCTATGACCCCCTTTGACCCATTAAACGATGACATATGTCTCTAGGGGTCCTAGGACCCCTAGGGACATATTCGAATGGGTATTATGGGTCAAAGGGGGTCATAGGGTGACCTATAACCTTCTTTGACCCATTAAATGATGACATATGTCCCTAGAGGTTCTAGGACCCCTAGGGACATAGTCGAATCGTTCATATGGGTCAAAGGGGGTCATAGGGTGACTTATGACCCCCGTTGACCCATTAAATGATGACATATGTCCCTAGGGGTCCTAGGACCCCCAGGGACATAGTCGAATCATTCATATGGGTCAAAAGGGGTCATAGGATGACCTATGACCTCCTTTGACCCATTAAATGATGACATATGTCCCTAGGGGTCCTAGGACCTCTAGGGACATATTCAAATGGGTAATATGGGTCAAAGGGGGTCATAGGGACACCCTATGACCCTCTTTGACCCATTAAACGATGATATATGTCTCTAGGGGTCCTAGGACCCCTAGGGACATATTCGAATGGGTAATATGGGTCAAAGGCGGTCATAAGGTGACCTATGACCCTCTCTGACTCATTAAACGATGACATATTTCTCTAGGGGTCCTAGGACCCCTAAGGACATATTTGAATTGTTCATATGGGTCAAAGGGGGTCATAAGGTGACCTATGACCCCCTTTGACCCATTAAATGACGACATATGTCCTTAGGGGTCCTAGGACCCCTAGGGACATATTCGAATGGGTAATATGGGTCAAATGGGGTCATAAGGTAACCTATGACCCTCTTTGACCCATTAAACGATGACATATGTCCCTAGGGGTCCTCAGACCCCTAGGGACATATTCGAATCGTTCATATGGGTCAAAGAGGGTCATAGGGTGACCTATGACCCTCTTTGACCCATTAAACGATGACATATGTCTCTAAGGGTCCTCGGACCCCTAGGGACATATTTGAATCGTTCATATGGGTCAAAGGGGGTCATAGGGTGACCTATGACCCTCTTTGACCCATTAAACGACGACATATGTCCCTAGGGGTCCTAGGACCCCTAGGGACATATTCGAATGGGTAATATGGGTCAAAGGAGGTCATAAGGTGACCTATGACCCTTTTTGACCCATTAAACGATGACATATGTCCCTAGGGGTCCTTGGACCCCAAGAGACATATTCGAATGGGTAATATGGGTCAAAGGGGGTCATAGGGTGACCTGTGACACTCTTTGACCCATTAAATGACGACATATGTCCCTAGGGGTCCTAGGACCCCTAAGGACATATTTGAATGGGTAATATGGGTCAAAGGGGGTCATAGGGTGACCTATGACCCTCTTTGACCCATTAAACGATGACATATGTCCCTAGGGGTCCTTGGACCCCAAGAGACATATTTGAATAGGTAATATGGGTCAAAGGGGGTCATAGGGTGACCTATGACCCTCTTTGACCCATTAAACAATGACATATGTCCCTAGGGGTCCTAGGACCCTAGGGACATATTTGAATTGTTCATATGGGTCAAAGGGGGTCATAAGGTGACCTATGACCCCCTTTGACCCATTAAACGATGACATATGTCCCTAGGGGTCCTAGGACCCCTAGGGATATATTCGAATGGGTAATATGGGTCAAATGGGGTCATAGGGTAACCTACGACCCTCTTTGACCCATTAAATGATGACATATGTCTCTAGGGGTCCAGGACCCTTAGGGACATATTCGAATCGTTCATATGGGTCAAAGGGGGTCATAGGGTGACCTATGACCCTCTTGACCCATTAAATGACGATATATGTCTCTAGGGGTCCTGGGACCCCTAGGGACATATTCGAATGGGTAATATGGGTCAAAGGGGGTCATAGGGTGACCTATGACCCTCTTTGACCCATTAAACGATGATATATGTTTCTAGGGGTCCTAGGACCCCTAGGGACATATTCGAATCGTTCATATGGGTCAAAGGGGGTCGTAGGGTAACCTATGACCCCCTTTGACTCATTAAACGACGACATATGTCCCTAGGGGTCCTAAGACCCCTAGGGACATATTTGAATCGTTCATATGGGTCAAAAGGGGTCGTAGGGTGACCTATGACCCCTTTTGACTCATTAAATGACGACATGTCCCTAGGGGTCCTAGGACCCCTAGGGACATATTCGAATCGTTCATATGAGTCAAATGGGGTCGTAGGGTGATTTATGACCCCTTTTGACTCATTATATGACGACATATGTGCCTAGGGGTGCTAGGACCCCTAGGGACATATTCGAATCGTTCATATGAGTCAAATGGGGTCATAAGGTGACTTATGACCCTCTTTGACCCATTAAACGATGACATATGTCCCTAAGACCCCTAGGGACATATTCGAATGGGTAATATGGGTCAAATGGAGTCATAGGGTAACCTATGACCCTCTTTGACCCATGAAATCATGACATATGTCTCTAGGAGTCCTAGGACCCCTAGGGACATATTCGAATCGTTCATATGGGTCAAAGGGGGTCATAGGGTGACCTATGACGCTCTTGACCCATTAAACGACGATACATGTCTCTAGGGATCCTAGGACCCCTAAGGACATATTCGAATGGGTAATATGGGTCAAAGGGGGTCATAGGTCACCCTATGACCCTTTTTGACCCATTAAACGACGACATATGTCCCTAGGGGTCCTAGGACCTCTAGGGACATATTCGAATGGGTAATATGGGTCAAAGGGGGTCATAGGGTGACCTATGACCCTCTTGACCCATTAAACGACGATATATGTCTCTAGGGGTCCTAGGATATATGTCTCTAGGGGTCCTAGGACCCCTAGGGACATATTCGAATGGGTAATATGGGTCAAAGGGGGTAATAGGTCACCATATGACCCTCTTTGACCCATTAAACGACAACATATGTCCCTAGGGGTCCTAGGACCTTTAGGGACATATTCGAATGGGTAATATGGCTCAAAGGGGGTCATAGGGTGACCTATGACCCTCTTTGACTCATTAAACGATGACATATTTCTCTAGGGGTCCTAGGACCCCTAGGGACATGTTTGAATTGTTCATATGAGTCAAAGGGGGTCATAGGGTGACCTATGACCCCCTTTGACCCATTAGACGACGACATATGTCCCTAGGGGTCCTAGGACCCCTAAGGACATATTCGAATGGGTAATATGGGTCAAATGGGGTCATAGGGTAACCTATGACTCTCTTTGACCCATTAAACGATGACATATGTCCCTAGGGGTCCTCAGACCCCTAGGGACATATTCGAATCGTTCATATGGGTCAAAGATGGTCATAGGGTGACCTATGACCCTCTTTGACCCATTAAACAACGACATATGTCCCTGGGGGTCCTCAAACCCCTAGGGACATATTCGAATCGTTCATATGGGTCAAAGAGGGTCATAGGGTGACCTATGACCCTCTTTGACCCATTAAACGACGACATATGTCCCTAGGGGTCCTCGGACCCCTAGGGACATATTTGAATCGTTCATATGGGTCAAAGGGGGTCATAGGGTTACCTATGACCCTCTTTGACCCATTAAACGATGACATATGTCCCTAGGGGTCCTAGGACCCCTAAGGACATATTTGAATGGATAATATGGGTCAAAGGGGGTCATAGGGTGACCTATGACCCTGTTTGACCCATTAAACAATGACATATGTCCCTAGGGGTCCTTGGACCCCAAGAGACATATTCGAATGGGTAATATGGGTCAAAGGGGGTCATAGGGTGACCTATGACCCTCTTTGACCCATTAAACAATGACATATGTCCCTAGGGGTCCTAGGACCCCTAGGGACATATTCGAATGGGTAAATATTGGTCAAAGGGGGTCATAGGGTGACCTATGACCCTCTTTGACCCATTAAACGATGACATATGTCCCTAGGGGTCCTTGGACCCCAAGAGACATATTTGAATGGGTAATATGGGTCAAAGGGGGTCATAGGGTGACCTATGACCCTCTTTGTCCCATTAAACGACGACATATGTCCCTAGGGGTCCTAGGACCCTAGTGACATATTTGAATTGTTCATATGAGTCAAAGGGGGTCATAGGGTGACCTATGACCCCTTTTGACCCATTAAATGACGACATATGTCCCTAGGGGTCCTAGGACCCCTAAGGACATATTCGAATGGGTAATATGGGTCAAATGGGGTCATAGGGTAACCTATGACCCTCTTTGACCCATTAAATGACGACATATGTCTCTAGGGGTCTTAGGACCCCTAGGAACATATTTGAATCGTTCATATGGGTCAAAGGGGGTCGTAGGGTAACCTATGACCCCCTTTGACTCATTAAATGACGACATATGTCCCTAGGGGTCCTAGGACCCCTAGGGACATATTCGAATCGTTCATATGAGTCAAATGGGGTCGTAGGGTGACCTATGACCCTCTTTGACTCATTAAACGATGACATATGTCCCTAGGGGTCCTAGGACCCCTAGGGACATATTCGAATCGTTCATATGAGTCAAATGGGGTCATAGGGTGACCTATGACCCCCTTTGACTCATTAAACAACGACAGACCCCTAGGGACATATTCAAATCATTCATATGAGTCAAATGGGGTCGTAGGGTGACCTATGACCCCCTTTGACCCATTAAACGACGAAGGGACATATTCGAATGGGTAATATGGGTCAAATGGGGTCATAGGGTAACCTATGACCCTCTTTGACCCATTAAATGATGACATATGTCTCTAGGGGTCCTAAGACCCCTAGGGACATATTCAAATCATTCATATGGGTCAAAGGGGGTCATAGGGTGACCTATGACCCTCTTGACCCATTAAACGACGATATATGTCTCTATGGGTCCTAGGACCCCTAGGGACATATTCGAATGGGTAATATGGGTCAAAGGGAGTCATAGGGTGACCTATGACCCTCTTTGACCCATTAAACGATGACATATGTCCCTAGGGGTCCTAGGACCCCTAGGGACATATTCCAATCGTTCATATGGGTCAAATGGGGTCATAGGGTGACCTATGACCCTCTTGACCCATTAAACAACGATATATGTCTTTAGGGGTCCTAGGACCCCTAGGGACATATTCGAATTGGTAATATGGGTCAAAGGGGGTCATAGGGTGACCTATGACCCTCTCTGACCCATTAAACGACGAGATAGGTCGCTAGGGGTCCTAGGACCCCTAGGGACATATTCGAATGGGTAATATGGGTCAAAGGGGGTCATAGGGTGGCCTATGACCCCTTTGACCCATTAAATGACAACATACGTCCCTAGGGGTCCTAGAACCCCTAGGGACATATTTGAATCGTTCATATGAGTCAAAGGGGGTCATAGGTACCCTATGACCCTCTTTGATCCATTAAATGATGACGTATGTCCCTAGGGGTCCTAGGACCCCTAGGGACATAGTCGAGTCGTTCATATGGGTCAAAGGGGGTCATAGGGTGACCTATGACCCCCTTTGACCCATTAAATGACGACCCTCTTTGTATTATATATTATTATATTAATATATATAATAATACAATATATATATATATATATATATAACAACGTAATATTTTTATTAAATATAATATATATTATAAATATTATTATATTAATATATCTATATAATAACATAATATTTTAGTATATATAACGTAATATTTTAGGATATACTATTTATACTATTTTAGGATAATAATTATAATATAAATAAACACTAAATATTAATATTATTATATGTATAGTAATAATAATAATACTATTATAGCTATAATAATAATATATATTAATACTATATATTGTAGCTTAATATAAATAAACACTATATATTTACACTATTATATCTATATTAATAATATTAATACTATTATAGGTATAATAATAATATTGATACTATAGGTATATTAATACTATTTTATATTAATATTATTGATATTTTATACTAATACTAATATACTATTAACTTAGTTATAAATTAAAGTCGTTTGCCTCCAAATATTTTCATAATATTAATATTATTGTGGCAAAGGAGGGAAACCTTAGCAAGTTTTCCCCCCAAAAGTCCTCCTCTTGTATCGGATATCCGATCCTGTATCGGATATCCGATCCTAGATCGGATATTCGATCTAATATCGGATATCCGATTATACTGGCATCAATTTTAAATATTTGACTGTCCCTACAGACCCGACAATATTACCTTTTTACCTCTTTTTTGATGAGATTTGTAAAAAGTCATGTTTTGGGGCCCAACCAATCGAAAAGAATTCAAAAATATAACCTTAGGTGTTCGAATTTGTCATCTGAATGGGGAGCAGCAGTCGTCGAAAGAATAAACGTAAAAGGAAGATATCCAATGAAGACATTGCAGCATATAGGGAAAAGGACAAAATGAAACACTGAAAAAAAGACAAGGTATGCTAAATATCAATCAAGTTGACGATGAATTAATAGAAGGTGAAATCATAGAGTCAGATAATGAAAATGTACAGTTGGGAAATGAAAATGTACCTATTGAAAATGATAATGTGGAAATTGAAAATGTAGAGATTGAAAATTTTGAAGAAGAAATGCCACCAAGTCATAATCCAAATTGCATAATTGACCATGTCGAAGATGACAATGCACAAGAACTTAATGCACACGAACCTTACATATCTCCTAATTATAATCGACATGAAGGTTCTAAAACACCAAAATGGATAATTGAAATTGGTGAAACGATTATGACTAGTTTGGAAGGAAAAAAATCAGAAAGAACCATTCGGTTATGGGCTTCAAGACTATATCAGATGTTTTTCGGCAACAAGACAGTGGTAGAGCAATGTTAGCTTTTCATGCACTTATTAAAGATGCAAAAGATGAGACCTATGCTTTCCAAATTGAAAATTCGTGTCAATAAAAAGTTGGAAAGAAATGCCATTATTGTGAAGAATCTTTTCAGTGCTCTCAATAGCATTGGGAAAAATAGCAGAGAGAAGGATAATAGAGCTGCTCGAAGGGTTATTACAACCTCTTTGGTAAGTCATCATTTGAGAAAGGGTAGATATATGAGACAAACTTGTATTGATTTGAATCTAAATCGTACTACTTTGAGAAGAGCACTTAGTCGATGAGAGAAAATTGATGATCCTCTTCAAAATGAAACATGGGCATTTGGTGGGAGACTTCCACGTTTTGATAAGAAGCTATCCGATGATGTGAAGGAAGAAATTATACAATTTTGACACTCTAACTCACGAGTATCACCCAATGTTAAAGATGTCTTAAAGTTGAGAATTGGCATCAGAGATCGCACGCCACATCCTAAACACTATTTGGAGGTAAGTCAAACTATGTTGTTCAAACAATTTAGAGAGAGTCATCCAAGTGTTCATATATCAAAAAGGGCTTTTGAATCTTTGAAGCCATTTTATTGTGTGCCACTCAAAATTCAAAATACATGTTGTTGCAAATATCATGTTGAGTTTTCTATGCACCATGAACTATTATGCTCCATCTGTTCTACTTTGCATAGTAAAGAAATGTTGGAGGATTGTGGGGCTAGTGGGCTTCCAAAATCATCAAAAGACTTGTTAGATCAACTCTTATGTCGTAGAGTTGATGGTTGTTCCTTTTATAAAAATGCTTGCTTAAATGAGAAGTGTTCAGCATGTGGTGGCTTATCCAAGTTTGACACATGTTTCCATGAGGGGTGTGGACAAGATCTTGGAAAGACAATAGTGAAAAAAAGGGTCTATGAAATGGTGAAATACACATTGAAGAGTGGGAGTGAGAGCTCTAGATGTGAATTGGTTGGAAAAGATATCAATGTGGCTAATTTTATTTCAGATTTCAAGGCAAATCTTTTTTACAAGTATGCAAGACATAGTCATAGGTCTCAGTGGTTGGATCAACAATTTATAACGTTTAAGGAGACTTTTCCCATTGACACTATTATATCAGTTGTTGATTTTGCTGAGAACTACACATTGCAACCTCAAAATGAGACACAATCTCAGTATTACAACTCTATTCAGATTGCAATTTTTGTTCACATAACATATAGACATGCCCCTGATAGTGCGGAAGATAATCGAAAGATTATTAGAGAGTATCATTTTTATATGAGTGATGATAGATCTCACTCTCACGAGTTTGTGCAACATTGTTTTGAGAAATTTTTTTATTTCTTACACGAGCATGCAATTGCTATGGATAGACATATCATTTGGTCAGATAACTGTACAGGTCAATTCAAGAATGCTCGAATGTTTTATTGGTTGTGTAGGATGCACGTAGAGAGAGGGGTGCCTCATATTTGGAGTTTTTTTGAGTCCGGCCATGGAAAAGGGGAACATGATGGAGCAGGGGCATGTGTGAAGAGAGCTCTAGTTAAGGAGCAACTGAAGATTTCAACAACAGAGCTTCTTGATGCTCGTAGAATTGTTGATTGGTGTAGTTAAGCATTATCACAGGGGGGGACTCTTAATTCAGTGGTACGCAGGTTCTTTTGGTTGGTTGAGGAAGGGTCCATAGGTGATAGATCAGATTGTGCTATAGTGACAAACTCATCAAAAATGCATTCATTTCGGAGCTCTAATTCTAGTACATGGACCATTTGGACATGACAACTAGCTTATTTTTGTCGTACTTGTTTTCAGTGTGATTGGGATCACTGCGAGTCAAGTGAGTGGGTGGACACATGGGCTCCACATTATCTTACTCCATTGTCTATCATACCCTCTATAAAAAATGATGACATGGAAAGTTCAGTTGAGCATAATCATCTATCAGATCTACTTCAGCCAGGACATGTCTTTGCATTGGTTGCACCACAGAGGAATGACGAGAAATTTGATTATTGGTTAGCACGTTGTGTAAGAGGAAAACAAAAACTTGCACAACCGATCACAGATGATGATGGATTCACGTATCCTACTGGTTCAGTGGTTGTTGCTGGAACATGGCTGCGGACATACATGCTTAGAAGGAATGGAATTCCTACATTCGAAGACTATCAGAAGCACAAAGTAATTCTCATATATTCACATCTTATTATAGCAAAAAATGTAAAGTTATTGAAGCATCAAGGAAGACCAAAAGTAAAAGAACTTTTTACTATTGCTAATGCTGATCATGAAGCCTTGTTGGAGACCCTAAAACAGAGAGAGGACCCTATTGGAATACTTGACTAGGTATATATACTTCTTATGTTATTTTCTTCATAATGATTTAATGAATTGATGATTATTTTTTTTAATACAATAAGTTACTAATTTTTGTATGATATTGGAATGTAGGTACATCATGAAGAGTTGGAGGGGGGTGGTATTGGGGAGAATTTCTAAAATTTATGATGTATTATGATGTAAAATGTGTAGTTTTTTGTATATGGTTTTTGTATTTTGGTAGGTTCTTTGTAAGGAATTATAAGAGGAAGATATTGAACAAGTTCTTCCAAATCATATTTGCATGTGATACAAGGCTATAACGACAATTTTAAGAGCATTTATAACTATATGAAAGATAATTGCATGCAGATATCTTATTACAAATTTGGTTTTTTCCTTATTTGACATAAAGCTAACATTATGATTATTAAAACTATTTTTATCAAACTAATCAAATAAGAAAAATCCATAAAGTACGGATGAACAATTAGAATACTTGATTTCTTCCATTTTACAACCAATCATAGCATTTGAAAGCATAAAGAGTCATAATATTGTATAATGTTTTGAAAGACTTTCATATTGAAAAGTTGTATGAAGCACATTTGGGATAAGCCATAAAATCCATGAAAGAAGATAGCATGTAGGATAAGCAATTAAAGCCAATAAGCAAGATAGCACATGCATACTGACATGATATGAAGTTGGATATGAAGGCTATGAGTGGATGAGTCATTAGAGGTATCAACAATCCCATCATAAATGAGATCTTGGATTTTATGTTTCAACACTATGGAATCTTTAGTTTTATGAAATTTTCTTCCATGGAGATTAATTTAAGAATGCCCCGTGTGTATGTAAAGGTGCTCTAAGTGCATTTTGAGGTTGATCTTTCGAGGGTCATAACTCAGAGCTCGTGATGGCTATCGATGAACTGTCAAATGCTACAGGACAGTGATCCTGAGGCCTAAAATAACCTATCTCATTTTCGAGAGATCACATTCCGTTTGGATTCAGCACAGCGATCTCGCTCGATGCCAAAACTCGTAGTGTGCCTCAATTCATAGGTGCACCACAGCGTAACTTTGAAACCGCTGATCTTGGCATCGAATCATCAGTGCCATTAGCTCTGGATGGGCGGGTGAACCCTAGTCACACCCTTGTTTTGGACACAAAGACCATCCATCATTTGTGGCCACCCCGTACCGAGGACTCTCCAAGGTGCTCTAAGTGCATTTTGAGGTCGATCTTTCGAGGGTCATAACTCAGAGCTCGTGATGGCTATCGATGAACTGTCAAATGCTACAGGACGGTGATCCTGAGGCCTAAAATAACCTATCTCATTTTTGAGAGATCACATTCCGTTTGGATTCAGCACAACGATCTCACTCGATGCCAAAACTCGTAGTGTGCCTCAGTTCATAGGTGCACCACAGCGTAACTTTGAAACCGCTGATCTTGGCATCGAATCGTCAATGCCATTAACTCCGAATGGGCTGGTGAACCCTAGTCACACCCTTGTTCTGGCCACGAAGACTATCCATCATTTGCGGCCACCCCGTACCGAGGAGTCTCCAAGGTGCTCTAAGTGCATTTTGAGGTTGATCTTTCGAGGGTCATAACTCAAAGCTCGTGAGGGCTATCGATGAACTGTCAAATGCTACAGGACGATGATCCTGAGGCCTAAAATAACCTATCTCATTTTCGAGAGATCACATTCCATTTGGATTCAGCGCAGCGATCTCACTCGATGCCAAAACTTGCAGTGTGCCTCAGTTCATAGGTGCACCACAGCGTAACTTTGAAACCGCTAATCTTGGCATCGAATCGTCAGTGCCATTAGCTCCGGATGGGCAGGTGAACCCTAGTCACACCCTTGTTCTGGCCACAAAGACCATCCATCATTTGCGGCCACCCCGTACCGAGGAGTCTCCAAGGTGCTCTAAGTGCATTTTGAGGTCGATCTTTCAAGGGTCATAACTCAGAGCTCGTGAGGGCTATCGATGAACTGTCAAATGCTATAGGATGGTGATCCTGAGGCCTAAAATAACCTATCTCATTTTCAAGAGATCACATTCCGTTTGGATTCAGCACAACGATCTCGCTCGATGCCAAAACTCGCAGTGTGCCTCAGTTCATAGGTGCACCACAGCGTAACTTTGAAACCGCTGATCTTGGCATCGAATTGTCAGTTCCATTAGCTTCGGATGGGCGGTTGAACCCTAGTCACACCCTTGTTTTGGACACAAAGACCATCCATCATTTGCAGCCACCCCGTACCGAGGAGTCTTCAAGGTGCTCTAAGTGCATTTTGAGGTCGATCCTTCGAGGGTCATAACTCAGAGCTCGTGAGGGCTATCGACGAACTGTCAAATGCTACAAGACGGTGATCCTGAGGCCTAAAATAAACTATCTCATTTTTGAGAGATCACATTCCATTTGGATTCAGCACAACGATCTCGCTTGATGCCAAAACTCGCAGTGTGCCTCAGTTCATAGGTGCACCACAGCGTAACTTTGAAACCGCTGATCTTGGCATCGAATTGTCAGTCCCATTAGCTCCAGATGAGCGGGTGAACCCTAGTCACACCTTTGTTCTGGCACAAAGACCATCCATCATTTGCGGCCACCTCGTTCCGAGGAGTCTTCAAGGTGCTCTAAGTGCATTTTGAGGTCGATCCTTCGAGGGTCATAACTCAGAGCTCGTGAGGGCTATCGATGAACCGTTAGAGGAGACAAGTTCATAAGGATGGAGTGGCTTAGTGTTTTTGCTAAAATAAGTTAGTGGGAAGGCTTTATTAGAGGGTCTTGGCCAAACTAGTGGGGTGTTTGCCAAAATTTCTTGTTTTATTTCTACTTGGTTTTTTTTTCTTGTTTTGTGCTTGAGTATTGTTATGGGATTGGGACTTACACACCTTCACCCTATGTTTATGGTTCCATCTGTGAAGCCATTGTGAAATAGTCTTGGGGGGAAATTGTTCAAGTTTGAAATGTAATGTTTATGCATTGAAAGATTGTATGTGTATCCTAGTTTGAGCCTTGTTCCCTAGCGCGGGGGTGGTCTCTTTGAGGCCTATGGTTGGGTGGAAAGCACCCATGGTCCTTGTTATTTTGTTGTGTTGCATATGCAAATTTGTGTCCAAGGGAGAAATGGAAATGGCTTGGAATGATCATCTTGCAGATTGATGTTGGATGATAAAACTTGACATTGTGCCCTCATTTGTGAAGGAGGATTCACTAGCTTGTTCATGTTCTCAACGATCATGTTGGACAATGCTCATGCTACTCATTGTCCATATCTTTCAATGTCCATGTTCCTTATGATTTTGAAAAGTCCCTTATGTTGCCCCATTGTGATGGAAGGAGATTGTATCATTGTTACCTAATGTACGTGTAGAAGAAAATATTGATAAGGTTGTATATGCATGTTTCATTTGGAGTTTATATTGTTATGAAAGCATTGGTATGAGTCACAGATTTGCTTTGACATCATTGTTATCATTTGAAAATGTGAAAGAAAGTTTTCTCCTTGTGGTATTGTAAATGACTAGTTGATAATAACAATCCATAGATGTTATGTGATACCATTGATTGTATAAATTTAAAACGTAGTAGATTGCTTACAATCTTGTTGTGCACTCAATAATTTGGTGAGGAAGCAATGTTGATAGATAATGAGGATATAGTAATATACTAATTGTCACATTAATATATATTGTAATGATTAATGAATGTGTGTACAATGGTAATGAGGATAATAAGTAATTTTGATCCCCTTCCCTTACATGCTAGAATCACGACCTAGTCCATATGATACAACTGACAGACCCTAATAGAATATTAGTATCAGAGGCTTGTTAGGATATGAATTACCTCACTAATTTATGAGTGTTGTATCTTGAACTTGCTCATTTGACTCGTGACGCTAACGTGAACTAGACTGTCATCCAATCTATTTGAAAACCACCTGTGACTAAAATGTTAACACCTTCACACTATTCAAATGAGTCTTGAAATCCTATTCAATGATAACCTTGTTTTACAATATGTAATTTCTTATGCGACTTCATAAGCTAAAAAAAAATAAAAATATTGTTGTGTTTTTACTAGTAAAATTTAGGGCATGACACATGATCCACGATAAATTGAACAATACTAGATACTAAATTAATATGTATATCATTGTGCACATAAATGATAAAAATATATATCAAAATACATGTATCCATAGAAAAAATTTTACACAAATATATATCAAAGATCATGTATCCATAGACAAAGTACTCAAATATATATATATCAAAATACATAGATCCATATACAAAATGTGGATGATCCTGCCATCAGAATGTGTATAATATCAATGTTTCTATATCCAATGTGGCATATGCCATCTCAAAATGTCTCATGATGCATCCTACAAAAACTATACTATCCTAGGGTGCTGGTGGATGATCAAAATGCAGCCTCTTCGCTGCACTAGGTGGATCAGATGCCTCCTACATAAACAAAAAAGGAAAACCCAAAGTTAGACTACTAAATTTATATGATTCTACGTATCTAACATTGAATTACTCAAATGCATAATGATCTTTTCCGTATTGGAGATTAATACTATCAAAATTTCATAATAAATACCTCTCTCGTTGACCTCCTGCGCCGCTCAGGAGTCCTCTCGTATGCCCTCGGCAATGCTGGTATGTCTGTGATTATGGGCTGTATATGTTCAAATACCTTTGTCAGATGAATCTACAATTTAAACTATAACATTATAATTCATAGCATGCTAAATTTATAACATATTTAATCATGAATTCAAACTACAACTTACTATTGTAGGCTCCTCCTCAGGAGTGAGTGGCCGCATCATCAAATCTACATAACTATCCCGTCGAACCTCATGTGCACTAGGAGTCTCCTATGACATACAAAATAGTAGTTGTTAATATCACGGAAATTAGTTTTGAATTTATTTATGAAGATAAGTGATGCAAGAGCATCCCATGCTCATCAGGGGAACATTGAAGATCCAAGGCATTACAGAGGTCATGGAACATCTCTTGAAGTCAATTGGGCAATCCTTGCACCAATTATGGCTCATGGAAGCATACAAAATTATAATGTTGGACTCATATGTGGAAGAAAGTTGTAATTGGGCATGAGATAGGATTTTAGGGTTTTAGGATTTCTGCATCAATTAAAAAAATAAAAAATAAATGATACTTATACATACAATAGGGCTCTCTGTGCGAATGAAAATCCCCGATGATCTAGGACGCCGAATCTGTACATGCTCATCGCCAGTAGCCACACCCTATATACAATAAATAATGTAATTAAATGAGATTACCACAAACATTTTACAAGAATGCATCAATATTTAATCAATTAGAAAACATCTAATTACCTTTCCTTTGTCAATGCATGTTGGCTCACCCCCCGCACTTTGTCCCCCCGGGGCAGGTGGTATCTGCAAGATAAAAGAAAGATTACCAACCTTATATGCTACAATATCAAATAGAAAAAAGAAATATGAACACAACATAATGTACCATAGATGTCTCAAGGCCAAATGAAATGGCTGAGAGTGTAGCATCATCTATTTGTCTGACCTCCTCCTCGGTCATCAACTAAACATGAATGAAGATCACATACATGTAAAAGTCAGTATGGCTTAAAAATTAAAATTACTCTATTATAAAAATTAACTTTAAATCACATATGTCATAACAAAAAAATGTAGACACGTACCGACACCGAAGGAGTCCATGCCTCTACATTCCCCTCCTCTCTCGCATCAGGGTCTGTAGCCTCTGCACGTGCGTCTGGTGTATCCTTGTCTAATACAAAATGATACTTAGGAAGATCACCTATGGGACCCAGGAAAATATTCTTGCATGTAATGCAAGTGTGAGGCACACAAATGTGTGATGAGCTAGCCGATGATGAACTGGCACCAACATCATCAACACAAGGAGGCAAGACTGACCTAGCCTGAGATATCATTAGGCTACTCAGCCTATGAATGGCTCTGATGGTCTGAGAGCTAGCCTCTGCCATAATATCTGGATGCTATACTCAAGGGGGGGGGGGAGATATCAATGGGGGGGGGGACAAAAGTGCCAAGTTTCTTCCGCTGGGAAGAGGGTCTATCCTGAGGAGCTCCTAGTCCTAAGCCCATGTTGGGCTTCATGCTCCAATAGTTGACTTTAAGTTTCAACACAAATTCTGCATATAATTTTTTAAGGAAATAAAATGGTATGTCTAAATTGCCATGTGGAGGGATATCAAAGACCATCCACCAACGGTCCCAAAAATTTGCACGTATGGCATCATTTGTGCACCATTTAATCGATAGTTTGGTTTTTTTTGGGTCAACTGGTATACCCATTTTTGGGTTAGCAAAAAGGCTTGCCAAATCATCTTTGGTTATGTTGAGGGCCGTGACCTCATCATAATCCAAACCATCATCAAACATCTGGTGCATTTCATCACGCCAACGAAGAGCGGCATTTTGTTGGTTTGTAAGAGTTTCAATGTTATCCACTATGGTGTTTAACGTGGATAACATAGGAGCCAGTGCAGGTACATTATTGTATGTTCTATGCAAACCTCTCAACTCAGTGAGATTTTCATTTATCAAATCCTCGATTCGAGGAGGGTTTTGAGGAGGTAGAGGATCATTTGGTGGACGGTTTTGTGGGGATACTAGATCGTTTGGTGGTGGGTTGCGAGGAATATTATTCCCTGCCTTAGTGTCATCATTTTGATCAGCCATTCCTATTGAATTGCAAAACGTAATATATATTTTAAAAAAGTCTAAATTTTAACCATTTTTGTCAAAAAAACCCTAGATTCAACTAAAACAAACAAAATCTTGTTAAAATCTATTAAATTTAGGTTAAAAATGAGTCAACGGGGGGGGGGGGGGGGAAGATACCTGATATCTGATATCCGATTTGCTATCTGATATCCGATTTATTATCTGATATCTGATCTGACTGGCCCAAATTCGCGTGAAAATAAGGGCCGCGGGTCTGTGATTTTGTATTTAATCCATGCACAGGTATCAGATATCCGATATTATAATATATATAATATAACATATATATTACATTTTATATATTTTTATATTATATTTTATATTTATTATATTAATTTACTATATATTATAATATAAAATATTATTATTATACTATATTATTATAATTTATAATATATTATACTTTTTTATTATATATTATATTATAAGATATTACTTTTTATTATTATATTATATTATATATATATATTATATTACATTACTATATATTATAATATATGAAATATTATATTATATTATTATAATATAATATATTATTATAATATTATTATTATAGTATAATATTATACGATTATAATATAATAATAATATTATTATTATATTATAGTATAATAATAATAATATTATAATATTATAGTATAATAATAATTATAATAATAATATTATTATATTATAGTATAATAATAATTATAATAATATTTTTATATTATAGTATAATAATAATTATAATAATAATATTATTATATTATAGTATAATAATAATTATAATAATATTATTATATTATAGTATAATAATTATAATAATAATAATATTAAATAATAATAATATTATTATAATATAATAGTATGATATATTATTTAATATTATTATTATTTTATATCAATAATAATAATATTAAATAATATATCATACTATTATATGATTTTAATTATTAGTCGGATATTGGATTTAAAATCGGATATCCGATATCAAATCGGGTATCCGATATGATATCGGATATCCGATAAGGCTCAGCTTGACCTTCCAGGTTTGGTTCCTGGATAGGTTAAAAAAATTCAGAGCGGATTTTGAAGCACTTTTAGGCGTCTTCAAACTCTTTTGTTTTCACATCGCCACTTTTTGGCACACCATGATCCTGCACATACCCGTCACCCTGTTAAAGGATTTACCTTATGGCTATTAAACCAACCTAAGTCCATAGGATTTTAACTATCTGTTACAATTTCTAGAGAGTAACAATAATGGCTTTTTGATCTGATATAACTTACAACATACTTTACAAATTTTAGATCACACTTCAGTTCTATCCTTTCGCTTGGCTTTAATCACTTCAGCTCTAACTGCTTGTCTTCTTCTCAAGCTTCGTCTCCTTGACTCTTCCTACTCATCATACCAATGCATCCATATCTAGGGTCTTCTTATTGAAATAGAGTAACTATGCTCTCTTTCCTCCTTAGCACATCCTTCAACATTTTATGCTTTCATGCTTGAGCGCCTCTCTCTATATCTTTTCTTCATGAACTTATGTCTCCTTAAATAGAAATCTGATTTGCCTTTTTGGCTCAATTCTCCCTCTCCAATTTTAGGGTTTCAAATGGATTAGGTAGGATAAAATGTATCTATCCCATATCTTGTTCTTATTAAAAACTTCATCAGTTGTATCTTTTAAAAATGTTCTACATGGTGTTCTGTGCCACCAACTCATCATTCTTATCTTCCATTTAATATACAAACTTCTAGATAACAATGTTGTTAGCTTAGATCTGGAAAATCTTTGATTTTCAAAATAATGCAGCAACTCAGCATTATTGATTTATTGGTGCTCGGCACCTCTGTGTTACTTGGTACTATTGGTTTTCTGATGCTCGACATTTGTTTCCTAGATAGCTCGACACCTAAATTTCACGTGGCACTTGATAAATTCTATATCACTCAGCATCTAAAGTTTACTCAGCACTTGTATCACTTAGCATTTGAAGTTTACTTGGCACTTGTATCACTCGGCATCTGAAGTTTACTCGGTACTTGTATCACTCAGCATCTGAAGTTTACTTAGCACTTGTATCACTCAGCATCTGAAATTTACTCGACACTTGTATCACTCGACATCTGAAGTTGATCTTGCTCGGCTTCAACTAAGAATCTGTTTGGCACCTACTAGATTTCTTGACTCCCTCTCTCTAATGAACTTTAGTTAGACTTTACAGATGGCTTAGCTAAAAACCTTTCATCTCTGATATGTTTCAGTGTGCCCATTCTCTGTGTCTTATAGTATGTCATCAACACACTTTTTCATCAATGGCTTAGCTGATCCTTGTACTTCATTACAACATCATAACTTCAACCTTTCTCTTGGTGTACTAGTTACATCTTATTGATTACCTCCTTTTCAATCAACTAACTGATAGTTTTTGGATCAGTAAAGCAATTGTCATTCCTGCAAGTAGCAAGTTTGACATCAATGACAAAACAATGATTGAGAACATTCTTTACCAGTTCCATATGATCATTCTAACAACTTTCCTCATGATCTTTTCAATCATTTCCAACAATCTCCCTCTTTGGCATTGATGCCAAAAAAAAATTGATCAATTGTTCAACTTAGTTACAATCTCCTTCTTTCATATATATCTCCCTCTTGCTTTGTATTGATCAAGTTTCTACATATTTCTCCCTCTTTGACATAAATGCCAAAGATGTAGCATCTTTATCATGCAAAATATAAGCTTTGGCTTCTTGTTGTTTTTCTCCCTATGTCACCATGCTTGTGACTGATTTAGAGTTTCTGCTCCTGCTGTCATCCTCTTCATCATTCTTCTGATATTTCAATGATTTATTGCTGGTGATGCAGGGCAGCTTTCTTGTTGCTTTTAAATTGCTTGAGTTAGGGGAATTACCCAACTTTCCTCTAAGATATTCATAAGCATCCTTTGGCAATGGTTTGGTGAAGATATCTGTAGTTTTATCCTTTGTGTGAATGTATTCCAACTTTACTTGTTTGTCTTCTACCAGTTCTTTGACATAATGATACTTGATTGCGATGTGCTTGGTTTTTGCATGCATTACTAGATTTTTGGATATGTTTATAGCACTTGTGTTATCACAATACAATATCACAAGTTTTGTTACCTCTTCTTTCATTCCTTTCAATAGATGTGTGAGCCACACAATGTTTGTGCAATTGACTATTGCTGCCACATATTCTAATTTTGTAGTGGACTGGGATGTGCATGTTTGTTTCTTGCTAGTCCAGGTAACTAGCCTTTTGCCTAGAAATAATGCACCTTCACTTATTCTTTTTCTATCATCAATGTTGCCTCCCCAATCTACATTTTTATATGCATTGAGCTCAAATTTTCCATTCTTCTTATAGTATAGACCAAAGTTATTAGTTCCTTTAAGATATCTCATTATTCTTTTTACTGCTATGAGATGATTTTCCTTGGGATTAGCAGAGAATCTAGCCACTATTCCAATTGCTAATGCTATGTCTGGTCTACTATGTACAACATATTATAGTTTTCCAATCATGGATATGTACATTGCTTGATTGACTTCAATTGATTCATCACTTTTGGACAGCTTATTCCTTGTTGCCATTGGTGTGCTGACTGGTTTGGACTCCTCCAATCCAAACATTTTAAGAATCTCTTTGATGTACTTTGATTGTGCAACAAATATACCATGTTTTAATTAATGTACTTGTAATCCAACAAAAAATTTGATTTCTCCAAACATAGATATTTCAAATTTATGTTTCATTTTGTCAGCAAAGCCTTTGCAAAGCACTTCCTTTCCACCAATCACTATGTCATCCACAAAGATTTTAGATACAATAATATCCTTACCTTCTTCTGCTTTGATGTACATGTTGCTGTTATCATCAGTTCTTTCAAATCCTATTTGCACTAGATACTTGTGAAGTCTCTCATACCATGCTCTAGGTGCTTGTTTCAAACCATAGAGTGCTTTATGCAGCTTACAAACCATATCCCTATTGTTCTCATCAACAAATCCTTTCGGTTGTCAATGTAGACTTCTTCTTCTAGTATACCATTTAAAAAAGTAGACTTTACAT
This sequence comes from Cupressus sempervirens, assembly GCA_028749045.1. Lineage (NCBI taxonomy): Eukaryota > Viridiplantae > Streptophyta > Pinopsida > Cupressales > Cupressaceae > Cupressus > Cupressus sempervirens. The sequence goes on along the minus strand of CM053786.1, from coordinate 761,055,976 downwards.
CCATCTGATAGACTTTAAAATCTTTATATGCAACATATGCAAGTAAAGTTCTTACTCCTTCCATTCTAGCAACAGGGGCAAATGTTTTCCCATAGTCTAGTCCTTCTTCTTGAGCATAACCCTTGCATACTAGTCTAGCTTTGTTCTTGGTAATCTCACCATTCTCATCTAGCTTATTTTTGAATACCCATTTGGTGCCAATCACATTCTTGTCAACTAGTCTGGGAACCAAACTCCAAGTTTTGTTCTTCTTTATTTGATCAATCTCTTCTTCAATAGCTTTATACCAGTCATCATCTTGTAATGCACCATATACTATCTTAGGTTCAAATTTTCTAATTAGATATGATTCATGTCTTAGTCTGTTCCTTGTCATTGGTCTTGCATCTTTGTCACCAATTATCTATTCAGCAGGGTGATGTCTTTTTACATATTTGGATAATCTTGGTTCTATCGTTGTTTCCATGTTTGATATTTCTGATTTAGGGTCACTATGTACTAAGTTTTCAAGTTGTTCTTCATCTCTTTCATATGTACTAACTTCAAAATCAGATTGTGCATTTCCTTCATTCTACATCTCAGCTTCTGAATGCAACTCATCATTCACTGGTTGTGAGTCGGCTAAAACTGAAATTTGCTGTTGAGTTTCAATTTGATTGACATCATCCTCATCAGTCATTCCTTCATAAGAATACACAAAGGTTCTATATTCATCCATTCTTTTTGGTTCTTTAGCTTGGACTTCTGTATGTTCATCAAAGTTTACATTTGCACTTTCCACAATTTTATTAGTGTTAGTATTCAAACACTTGTATGCCTTACTTCTAGTGGAATAACCAAGGAATATGCCTTTATCACTTTTTGCATCAAATTTTCCATTTCTAGAATCTTTAAGGATAAAACATTTGCAACCAAATACTTTGAAATGTTTTACATTGGGTGAGTGACCATACCATAATTCAAAAGGTGTTGTATTTGTACCTTTCTTGACTTGTACTTGGTTCAATGTATGAACAACTACACTTATAGCTTCTCTCCAGTATTTTAGAGCAACAGTCTTTTCCATCATTAATGTTTTGGCATAGTCAATCATAGATCTATTTCTTCTTTCAGCAATTCCATTCTGTGGGGGAGCTCTAGGAGCTGACGTTTGTCTTTGATTCATTTATGATTACAAAATATCTCGAATTCATTTGATGTGAATTCACCATCTCTGTCTGATCTTAGGCATTTCAAGCTCTTTCTTGTTTCCTTTTCAACTCTAGCCACATACCACTTAAACATTTGAAAAGCATCAAATTTTTGCTTTAAGAACATAACAGTCATCATCCTAGAATAGTCATCAACAAACAACATTAAGTACTTATCTCCTTTATAGCTTTGTACTTCCATTGGACCACATGAGTCAGTATGAACTAGTTCAAGTACTTCTTTGGATGTATAGTTTTTGCTTTTGAAACTTGACTTTATCATCTTTCCTAGCTAACATTGTTTGCACATGATATTATCAGGCTTCTTCAATTTTGGTTAACATCTGACTTTCTTCATTTTACTGATCTTGACCAGATTTTCAAAGTTGACATGACATAGCCTTCTATGCCATAACCATTCATCATCAAATTTTTCAATAAAATAAGAAACATCATCCATATCAAGGTAAAATAAATTAATCCTTATTTGATCTCCTTTTCCTATCAGTTTACCATCAGTATAATAGATTTTTGCAATTTTGTTTCCGAATTCTACTTTGCATCTTATATTGCCTAACTGTGAGACACTCAACAAATTGTAGTTTAATCCTTCAACATAGTATGCATTATCACATGAAATTTTCTCTGTGAGCTTAATGGAACCTTTTCCTTTGATTTGACATGGAGCATCATTACCAAATCTAACACTATTTCCATCATACTGAGTAAAGTTAACAAACTTACTTTTGTCTCCTGTCATGTGGTGTGAGCATCCACTGTCTATGATCCACCTATCATTCTTGTTCATACATGTTACCAGTGCTATGGGCTCTTCTTCATTAGATTGGTCCTTCATGGCTACATAAACAACTTCATCATCATTATCATCAGAATTTTCTTCAACAATATAACACTTCTTACCTTTGTCTTTGTAATCTCTCTTGTCATCATCTCTTCTGAATTTGTTTTTGTTGCCTCCCTTGTAATCCTTTTTCTGTGTACATCTGGAAAAAATATGACCTACTTCATTGCAATTGAAACAAATGATAGGCATTTTACCTTTGAATTTTCCTTTTCCTTTGTGAAATCTTCTAGCAAGCAATGCTTCCAATTGTTCCACATCTTCCTCATCAGTGCTACTATCACTGGATACATATTTCATTTTTCTTCCTTTCTTTGATTTCACCTGTTTAGCATCTTTCAGTGACAGCTTGGCCTTAAATGTAGATTCAACATTCTCAGGTTTGTAGTTGTCAAAGTTAGATAACTCAAATGTAGTGAGTCTACCTATTATACCTTCAAAACTTAGATTGTTTCCTGGTACACATCTTAGTTCTTGTATTGCTGATACTCTAATAGCATAGATAGGGAGCAAGGTTCTTAAGAACTTACTATTAATAGTATCTTCATCCAATTGACCATTCAAGCATCTTATTTCACTTACCACTTCCTTTATTCTTGTGCCATACTGAGCAGCATTCTCATTTTCCTCCATTTTCATATCATCAAACTTTCCTCTGAGACTTTCTCTTTTTTCTCTCTATACATTCTGATCTCCTCCATAGATGTTTGATAGGGCTTTCCACATTTTGAATGTAGTGTCACATCCTTTGATATCATCAAATTCAGCATAGTTGAGTGTAGAGGCAATCTCCAACATTGTCTAATTGTGTTCCTTCTTGTTTTTCATGTCTTCTGCGGTAAGAGTACCAGTTGGATCTACATGTTTAGTGACAATTGAAATTTGGGCATAATCTCCTATGGATCCAAGATGTAGCTTCATCAAAATTTTCCATGCAACAAAGTTGCCTTTGTTGAGCTTGGGAACTTCTCTCTTAGGCATTTTGATCTTTTCTGCTTATAGTCCCTTTAAACTGAATCAACAGTTTAGCTCTGATACCAATTGTTAGAATTCTTTAGAATAACTGAGAGGGGGGGGGGGGGGGGGTGTATCAGATATTCAAGGTCCAAATGCCCTAATAATAGTTTTTCTCTACTTTTAATGAATCCATACACTTTTCATCCATCCAAACTTAAATCAACCATATTAGCAAGTTACAGTAAATCAACATGCAAAGATAAAACATGAAAGATCAACACATGACACAATGATTTATGTGGAAACCCAATTTGAAAAAAACCACCAGTAACATGCTACTTGATTTTCACTCTTCTAAAGTGATGTCCTATTAAAAACCTACCCTGTTAAAGGCTTACAACACACTGTTAAATGTGACCTTGTTAGAGGATTTCACAAAACTATTAGGAATGGGCCTGGTTAAAGGACTTTTGAATATTCACTTGGAATGTCACCCTGTTAAAGGATTTACCTTATGGCTATTAAACTGACCTAAGTCCATAGGATTTTAACTATCTGTTACAATTGCTAGAGAGTAACAATAATGGCTTTTTGAACAAATATAACTTACAACATACTTTGCAAATTTCAGATCACACTTCAGTTCTATCCTTTCGCTTTGCTTTAATCACTTCAACTCTAACTGCTTGTCTTCTTCTCAAGCATCATCTCCTTGACTCTTCCTACTCATCATACCAATGCATCCATATCTGGGGTCTTCTTATTGAAATAGAGTAACTATGCTCTCTTTCCTCCTTAGCACCTCCTTCAGCATTTTATGCTTTCATGCTTGAGCGCCTCTCTCTATATCTTTTCTTCATGAACTTATGTCTCCTTAAATAGAAATCTGATTTGCCTTTTTGGTTCAATTCTCCCTCTCCAATTTTAGGGTTTCAAATGGATTAGGTAGGATACAATGTATCTATCCCATATCTTTTTCTTATTAAAAACTTCGTCAGTTGTATCCTTTAAAAATGTTCTACATGGTGTTTTTCTCCACTAGCTCATCATTCTTATCTTCCATTTAATTTACAAACTTCTAGATAACAACCTTGTCGACTTAGATCTGGCAATTCTTCAATTTTCAAAATAATGTAGCAACTCGGCATTATTGATTTACTGGTGCTTGACACCTCTGTGTTACTCGGCACTATTGGTTTTTTGATGCTCAACATTTATTTCTTGGATAGCTCGGCACTTGAATTTCACTCAACACTTGATAAATTTTGTATCACTCGGCATTTGAAGTTTACTCGACACTTATATCACTTGGTATTTGAAGTTTACTTGGCACTTGTATCACTCGACATCTGAAGTTTACTCGGCACTTGTATCACTTGGCATTTGAAGTTTACTCAGCACTTGTATCACTCGACATCTGAAGTTTACCTGGCACCTATATCACTCGGCATCTGAAGTTTACTCGACACTTGTATCACTCAGCATCTGAAGTTGATCTTGCTCGGCTTCAACTAGGAATCTATTCAGCACCTACTAGCTTGCTCAACTCCCTCTCTCTAATGAACTTTAGTTAGACTTTACAGATGGCTTAGCTAAAAACCTTTCATGTCTGATATGTTTCAGTGTGCCCATTCTCTGTGTCTTATAGTATGTCATCAACACACTTTTTCATCAATGGTTTAGCTAATCCTTATACTTCATTACAACATCATAACTTCAACCTTTCTCTTGGTGTACTAGTTACATCTTATTGATTACCTCCTCCTTGTCAATCAACTAACTGATAGTATTTGGATCACTAAAGAAATTGTCATTCCTGCAAGTAGCAAGTTTGACATCAATGACAAAACAATGATTGAGAAAATTCTTTACCAGTTCCATATGATCATTCTAACAACTTTCCTCATGATCTTTTCAATCATTTCTAACAAATGTGCCAAAGTTTAATGAAGATTTCCTTGTTCTGCTTCATCAAATATGTTCCTTGCATGTTTTCTTTTTCTTCCTTTCTTGTTTCCCATTAATTATTTAAAAAATTTCTTAAATATATATCTTTCTATAAAATTCATGATTTTTTCTTCAATATATGGTCCTTATGAATTTGTTTTCAACAATATTCTTTAAAAAATCATTTTCAACAAAATGCCTTCACCTTTAAAAAATTGCCTTTGCCTTCAAAAAATTGCCTTTGCATTATAAAATTCACCTTCACTTCAAATACATGTGTTCAGTTTGAAAATAAACCATTTTTGTTTTATTTTTATATATTTTACAAATTAAATTGGGGGCCAACCTATTGATTAGAAATTTGGGCGAACATCCAAAAATTAAAATCTAGTTGTCAGAATTTTCGACAAACATCTTCATGTGAACACTTGTTTGCATGAACACAATGTTTGCACAAACATATTAAAAAAAAAAAAACTTTGTTTTTTCCCAAAAAAAGAAGAAAAGAAGAAGCTTTTTGACCCTCAAAATTGACATCAAATGACCTCCTACTATAAATCTAAAAATGTCAAATTGTGCTGCTCGGAGAAATCTTTCTAACGATTATAATTTTAAGAGGTATTATATTCATTAACTCTTTCAAATACGAGTTTAACTCATTAAATAATGATTAATGATTGAACATTCACTGACTTCGACATTTTGGGAAAAATTATAAACTACATCAAAATAAATTGAAAAATATCTAGGAAATAGGTTACTAAGTGAGATTTCTATTGAGAAAAGAAATTTTGGTTGATGATACAGTGAGTTCAAGTTATGCTTGTCAAAATGAACATATGTCTAAATTATAATTGATGTCACTTCAAAACTTCATAAACTATACAATGTTCAACCAAATTGAATCAAATCAAATGGATCCCCTAGATATTGATGTTACAAATCTAACATCAAAAGAATTACCTCATTATAATTTGTAGAAAAAAATTATGCTTGTCAAAATGGTTGTCACTCTTTAAAAATATTGATTTTTCATATGCACCGCTTTTTGGGGGAGAAGAAAAATTTGACTTAAATTTTTTATTTAAAAAAATATAGTTACAAAGTAGGAACAAAGTACTAGAAATCACTAGTTTATGTCATCTTCAAATTCTTAATAGTTTTATAGATGTAGTCACTTGAATGTGAGGCTTGTCTTAAAAATGTTGATTTTAGTATTAAAATTGGTCAAAAAGTGGCACCTGCTATTGTGGGCTCACCCCCTTATGACTTGTGGTTGGGTTATACACCTTCAATAAAGTGTTTCATATTTTTTAGAAGAAAGTGTTACATTATGAGAGATGATGATGTTGGTAAGTGTGAGCCTATAAGTGATGAATGCATGTTTCTTGGTTATTCATTGAAAGAAAAGATTACAGATGTTTTAATCATAAAAATAAGATAATTGTTGAGTGTGAAAATGTAAAAGTTGATGAAAATTTTGGAATTAAGGAGTAGATGATGAATTATAATTCTAATGAAGAAGAAGAAGAAAATCCTATAATTGTTAGAGAAAATATGGAAGTTTTCTTTGAGACTAACAATGACTTGTAGAATAATGTGAAAATTGTTGAGCAAAGAGAAGAACAAAGATCTGAACCAAGAGAAGAGATAAGAGTTGAGATAGTAACGCCTACACTTAACAAGAACCTGATTCATGAAAGGCGTACAAGTAGAAGGATGCATAAGGTCTATGAAATAGTTAATTTGGTGTAAAATATATAAACTTATGCTCAATGATGTTAAAATGGGTCATGATGAGGGAAAATGGGGAAAAGGGGTGGAAAAGGCATCCTATAATAAGTTCAAAAGGGCTGAAATAGGTCATTTGTGCACATTTTACTTGTGGATATATTGGAATTTTGTGCTCTAGATTTAATTGGCAAGATGACAGATCAAGGGCATGTAGTGGATAGATTAGAGATGGTGTGACATGTGTATCAATAGAAAATTTCCTTACACTTGATACAATTTCAAAAATTTGTTCTTATGCATCTTGTACATGCAGATATGAAATTTTGGCACATTTATATGTAAGGACCTAATGTATGATATATCAACTAAGTATACAATTCCATTTATACCTCTCTTGCTTAGTTTGAGATGACATGATCACGTTCTCCATTATATTGGGTGACCTTAGCTCCATTAGCTCCATTATTTCCATCTTCTGCTTTCTTTTTCCATTTTTAGTTCATTTTATTCCTAATTTTTTTAATGTCCCCTTTGTCTTTGCCTTTTCCATTTTTCCAATTTGATGAATGTACTTGAGTCCTATAATTCTTAGTTTGACACCCAAACTTTTGACATTTGGAACATGCATTGATAGGTGCATAATTATTTATTTGATTTTTTAGTAGGGTTTTGTTTGTGATTTGCATTCATATGCTTTTTGCCCATATTTCTAATAGTTGTAGCAATATCCTTCAAATTTAGGTGTAGCTAGTGTATTCCTCAACGTTGACCTACACTCATGTATTTGACATCCTTGTTTCTTGCAGTAAAAATAGTAACTAGTAAACTTAGGTTTAGAATTTTACATACCATCTTTGCTTCTACAAATATTTTTGAAATGACCAAGTTTTCCATAGTGATAGCATGTTGGCTTATCCTTTGACTTTATGTTTCCCATTTCTCTATTCCCAGATGATTCTCCTTTCTGAGTGAATGAATGTCCAAACCATTAGAACAACTTGATGACTTCATCAGTTCTTCAAAATACTTCATTGCTTCCTTTGGTTTGTTGAATCTCTCCATAGATTCTTTCTCATTTTTCAATTCATTCTTTAGTATGTCATTTTGTGATTGGAAATTTTCAATTTCCACAAAACATTAGTTGATTTGTCATGTCTAGTTGAATATTAGTGAGATTTTGTACATCTGATTGTTGAGGTTTGATTGAAAAGATCATTGCTGAAAGATATTGTTGAAGTAATACGTGTTTCAATCATTTTTTTGTCACTAATGTCAAACCTGCTATTTGTTGGTGAGAAAAACACTTATAAGATCCAAAGGCTATCATTTAGTTGATTGATGAAGAGGATTCAATCAATAAGATGTAACAACAGTACCTAGAGGAAAGGTTGAGTTATGGTAATGTAATGAAGTACAAGGATTAGTTAAGATAATGATGAAATGATGTATTGATAATCTATTTGAAGTTACAAAGATTGGCCATACTAATAAAATTTAGAAGAATAAGAAATACTAAGGTTTTCTACAAAGCTTGACCAAGTTGATAGTAGGTGCTGAGCAAAGATAAGTCATGCCGAGTAGAAAATTAGTTGGTGCCAAGTAAAAGAAAATTCTAGTATGTGTCGAGTAACACAGTTAGTGCCAAGAAAAATGTAATAGGTGCCAAGCATCAGTAAAATATAGTTGATACCGAGCTACACAGTATGTGTCAAACATTAAAAGATCAATAATGCCAAGCTACTACATTATAGAAAAGATCAAAGATTTGCCAAATATAAGCCGAAAAAATTATTTTCTTGAAGTTTGTGAACCAGGTGGAAGATAAAACTATTGGAAATATTCAAGATATGATAGGTTACTAAGAGGGGAGGGGATGAATTAGTAACTTCAAAACTTTAAAACAATTCAACACTTTAACCATATATACTATTCACCATTCATTCATCTAATCTACTGCATATATGAGAGAACAAACATTTATAACACATCTACACAGTGATTTGGTGACCCAAAAACCCTCCAAAGAGAAAGTAAAATTGGGGTGGGGATGATACCCACAAAACTTTGTTACTGCAATATGAAGTTGGCCTATTAAGGCTTACATTGACCACTTTTGGCGATCTTCCCTGTTAGGAGCATAAAGGACTGCTAGGTCCACCTTGTTAGAAGATTTACAAACATACACTAAAGTATGCACTCTATTAGGAGATTTATACAAAAGACTGTTAAGTTTACCCTGTTAAAGGATTTACAAAATTGATTCACCTATTAGGATGAAATAGTGGATCTACTTACAAACTTGATTTTTTGATTAGATCCTTGAAGTATAGATCACCTCTTGTGACTGATGAATCTTTACTGCTCCTTGTAGACCTTGTTGAATACTTTTCTCTTCTGCTCATTCACTTTTTATTCTTCTCAAAACATTACATGTCTATCTTTGATACTCTCATTCACACATTGTAAATGATATAATACATTACATATATACCATTCCAATAATTTCAATTGCAAGGTTGGCTAAAATACAAGTGAACAACATATTACTGAGTCGGCCAAATAGTAGAAAACTTGAGTTCTTCAAGCTGACTTGGTGACCTTTTGATACTTGGCATCCACTACATTACTCAGCATCATCATGCACTCGTAAGAAGTAGAGGCTTGGTCCATACTAACCACACAATGTAGCTTGGAACTCGGTAACCATTGGAGACTCAGTAGATATAGTGTCACTCAGTAAAAATTGGATCCTTCATTTACCTTGATTTTACTCGGTAAACACTATAATTCTATTATTCGGTAAACACTGCACTTCCATCACTTGGTAAACACTATACTTCTATCACTCAGTAAACATTGTGAAGCTCGGTGAACAGTGTAAACTCAGTAGCTTCATGAATGCTCAGTATGAACTACTTAAGTGATGAACCTACAAGGTAACCACTGAATTCTCAGTATACACTGTAGATGCTCGGTGTAAACTATGAAGCTTGGTGAGTGTAGGAAACTAAGTACTGAGCTTGGTAGCTATACTAATATAGATAAGTGTTGTCACTAATGGCAATAATAACTTAATGCCAATAATCTCCCCCTTTGGCATTAGTGACAAAACACTTATAAGCTAAAACATATGTACATAACTTGACTCAATGAATTTTGGTTTTTCAAAATTGATCTTTATAGAACTGCTACATATATAATGTATATATAAAGATCCTTATGTACACATGCTAACTCTATTGAGTGTTAACTCCCCCTATCACTCATAGTGATAACCCTCCTCACTTATTATGTTGAATCTCTCCTCCTTTTTGATAGTAATGCCAAAGGACTACATATATACAGTTTCTATGGCTACACCAAAGTGAGATAGAAATTCTTGATGTACCTTGAGGATGGTGGCAAACATATTATCCCAAGTCTGCTGCAAGATTTGACAATTAGAGAGAGCAATTTGAACTTCTGCTGCAATTTTTACTGGATCTTCTTCATCTTTTTCTTCCCCATGCGATTCTTCCTCCTTGTCTTCTTCCCCTTTTTCTTCCATTAGTGCATGTAGCTCTCCTAGAGTAACTATGATGGATGGAGTGCTATCAAAATCATCACTATCACTGCTGTCATCATCCTTGATTTCAACAGGGTCATCACTGGGCTTTTGTAGATGATAGATGTTCTTCCACATGTTTGTTGCATCACTTACAAAATGCTCAATGTCCTTAGTTAAAATCAAACATGTGTGAAATCTAATAATCATTTTACCTTCATGGTTCTTCATTGCTGCCTTTATTTCTGCTCTAGTGAGACTCGATAGAAGATTCCTCAGGGATTGTTCGTATATATCCTTGGTCATTTGGGTGGCTAACTCCCATCTTGGTTGCAATCTCTCCAATAGTTCTTTGGAGATTTGAGGGCAAGCTAATCTAGGGAGTATTTCCATTTTCCCATCTTATTGAGTACCAGTTCCTCAATCTGCATTTTCTCTGCATCAATCCTTGTTTCAAATTTCAATGCTTTGAAATTTGTGATGCTAGCTCCCTCTTCCAATTGTTTTAGCCTTTCCTCAAATGTGAGTGGAGGCCTAACAAGTATAGGTTCCTGCTTGCCTTTTTTGGTTCTTCTAGAGAATACTACAGTAGGCTTCTTCTTAGGTTTGGTGATAATTACCTTCCCTTTCTTCTTTGGCGTTTCCTATTTTTCTTCAGATTCAAGTTCTTCACCTTTTTCTTCTTCTTCTTCTTCTTCTTCTTCTTCTTCATCCTCACCTTTTCCTTTAGTAAGCATAAGAGGGCTAGTTTCAATTTTCAATTTGGCTATCTTCCTCTTTCCTTTGCTTATGGCCTTGGGTAGCTTGATTTCAAGCTCAATTCTGGCTTTTGCCTCATCATATGTTCCAAAAATTGGTTGCTTTGGTTCTATTGGCTCATTCACTAGTGCTTCAATAATATCCCTGGATTTGTCAATATTAACCTCATAAGGAAGAGGTTTCACCCATGCAACTCGGGGTCTGACTGCCTAAATGTATACCTTGTCACAATCAACCATGAAGCATACATCATATTTGTAATCTTTAACTAATTTTGGTGGAATGCGGAACCTATTATTCATTCTTTCCTTGAAATATTCAAAATAATTATCCATAACCTTCTCAAAATTTTCACCCATGTTAGCAATAAACTCATTGATCTGATACAAAATTGGAATGTCTTTTCTCCATACGATAGTTCCTTTGGATGGAAAATTTTTTGAACGAAGAAAAATAAACAAGTTAGCAGAGAACCAAATTTACAGGGATTGTTCTTTGAAGTCCTTATGCTGTCCATGTTCTTGTTCAATTGTTTCAACAATAATTTTGACAAGTCAAATTTAGGGTTCTTCTTCACAATTTTGAAAGCCAAATCCACAATCTCGCAGGGCACACTGTTCAAAAGACTGGAGCTATAAATTTTGTGGGCAATGATGTGAATGTCAAACCTTAATTCAACATTAGACACAATGCTGACCTTCAAACCTCTACCATCCCATTCAGTTAGGGTTTTCTTCTATAACTCATCCCATCCTAGGGTTTTGTTAACCTTCACTTTGTTGAGCATAGGGAGACCCATGATTTTGTGAATCATCTTCTTTTTGATTAACACTAGCTACTCTAACCATAGTTGCCCATTGTGAACCCGACTCAAAATATACCTAATCCACTTGGTTTGGAAACTTCTTGGCATATGCAAGATGTGGGTTAACCCTTTGGTTTCTAGATGTTTATGCTCGAGTTTCAAAGAACCATCAACACTCATTTCTCCTAGGGCATTATCCATCTCTAGGTTTCCAATCACTTGAATAGAACATTTGAAATAAGTACGAATGTCATTTATGAGAAGTGCCTTTGGTGGAGTTTGTGATTGAGCTCCATTGGGGTCGAGTGATTTACAATTATTGGACCTAGCTTGAAATTTGGCCCCTTCCACTCTACTCCTTTAACTAGTATTTCTGAACCTCTTTTTGCCTTGGTGCTCCTACCACTCCCAGATGCCATCGTTACTTGGAAGGTGTAAGAAAATTCTTAACAAATTCTCCATTTGAAAATTGCTTGAAATTGCTTGGAATTTTCTTTGGAGTTGCTGGAAATTTCTTAGCTCTGTAATCGTGGTGAAAAATAAAATCAAATTCTGCCCTTTTGATGAAAATTTTGTCATAAATGCTTGGTACAAAGGTAATTGAGATGACATAGTGCTTGACAGGTTGTCATTCACTTGCTTGATAGAAGTTTGCAACTTGGTGATTGAATAAAACTTTTCTTTCTCCCAACCTAGCTTGGCAAGGTCTTCAACCAACTTTCCTTGGTAGATGCAACTCGGCAAAAGATATGTTTTCTTTGATCCTTGTGTATCTGAAATACTGATTTGATCATTGTGCATTTTTTAATTTTGGAACTACTTGAGATATCACTAGAAGATGCAGTTCCATATTCTCCTTTATGAATATAATTGGAGATGGTGGAGTCACCCACTTCTTGAGTGACATTGCCATCATTTGAACTATCTTGCTTGGTAGATTTTGGAATCCACTATTGCCTCATTTTCTTCTAAATGTTTTCAGCTTTAGTTTTCTTTTCATCTTCAAATCTTCCTATGTTCATGCAATTTTTAGTTATATGACCGAGTTCTATAAATGTATAGCACCTTACAATAGTATCCTTCTTCCTTAGGTGATTTCTTGCATAGTTTATACCAATATGTCCATATTCTCCACAATAATGACATCTGCACCAAGCATTGTAGTCCCACCCAAATATTGCTTTAACAAGTTGTTCAACTAGATTGAATGATTTGGATTTGCATTGGAATGCCTTGTGACCATGCTTCTTGCATTTGTGACAATATCCTTCAAATTTTGGTTTCTCCTTGCATTCATTAGCTTTATGACCATGCTGATTGCAATTGTAGCATTTACCATTGAATTTACTTTTTCCATTGCTCCAAAACTTGTTTGATGTGTGACCTGACTTACCATAGTGATTGCAAGTAGGTCTTTGATTCCTTTGGGCACCTTGTTTGGAGGTTTCAGCTTCTTCCTTATAACCAAGTCTAGCTTTACCTTTTTTTCTATGAAGGTTTTGCTCAATTTGTTGATTTAATTGAGTCATGTCTACTTGAGATTTCATCATTATTTCATTGACTTTCTTTCCAGTGATTAAGTCATTTTCCAAACATTCATTGATTTGTCTTTTAAATCTCAAGTCACTTTGTAAGCTTCCATTGATTTGTCTTTCAGTGATTAAATCATTTCTCAGGCTTTCATTCTCAGATCTTAGATTCATAATTTCTTCATTTGCATTAGATAGTTGATCTACAAGATCTTCATGCTAAAGGGATTGATTATTTCTTTCCTCTAAGTCTTCATTTGCTTTGTTTCTCTATTCCAAAACTTCACATAGCCTGATTGATTGCATTTCTTGTTCTCTTTTAAGATTTCTTACCTCTTCCTATAGAGAGCCATTCTTTTCTAGGAGTTCCTTGATAGCCTTATTAGCTTCATCTGAATTGCTTGATGGTAAAAGGTCTTCAATATTTTCTTCAACATACTAATGGTCATTCATTTGTCTTGCAAGTTCCTTCCTTCTCTTTAGGGATTGAGAAAGATGCTCCCTTGCTTCTTTGAGTTGAACCATAGCCATTTCCAGATCTAGCTTTTCATTTTCAATAGCTTTGTCAAGTCTGAATATCTCCATTGTCCTTGATCTTTGCTCAAGTAGTCAAGCTTTGTCCTAAAAACCGCAATGCTCTGACACCAATTGTTGGAAATATTCAAGATATGATAGGTTACTAAGAGGGTAGGGGTGAATTAGTAACTTCAAAACTTTAATACAATTCAGCACTTTAACCATATATACTATTCACCATTCATTCATCTAATCTACTAAATATATAAGAGAACAAATATTTATAACACATCTACACAGTGATTTGGTGACCCAGAAACCTTCCAAATAGAAATAAAAATTGGGGTGGGGATGATACCCACAAAACTTCGTTACTGTAGTATGAAGTTGGCCTGTTAAGGCTTACATTGGCCACTTCTGGTGATCTTCCCTATTAGGAGCACAAAGGACTGCTAGGTCGACCTTGTTAGAGTATTTACAAACATACACTAAAGTATGCACTCTATTAGGAGATTTATACAAAAGACTATTAAGTCTACCCTATTAAAGGATTTACAAAACTGATTCACCTGTTAGGATGAAACAGTGGATCTACTTACAAACTTGATTTACTAATTAGATCCTTGAAGTATAGATCACCTCTTATGACTGATGAATCTTTACTACTCCTTGTAGACCTTGTTGAATACTCTGCTCTTCTGTTGATTCACTTTTTATTCTTCTCAAGACATTACATGTCTATCTTTGATACTCTCATTCACACATTGTAAATGATATAATACATTCCATATATACCATTCCAATAATTTCAATTGCAAGGTTGGCTAAAACACAAGTGAACAAAACATTACTGAGCTAGCCAAATAGTAGAAAACTCGAGTTCTTCAAGTTGACTTGGTGACCTTTTGATACTCGACATCCACTACATTACTTAGCATCGTCATGCACTTGATAAAAGTAGAGGCTTGGTCCATACTAACCACACAACGTAGTTTGGAACTTAGTAACCATTGGTGACTCAATAGATATAGTGTCACTTGGTAAAAATTGGATCCTTCATTTACCTTGATTTCACTTGGTAAACAATATAATTCTATTATTCGGTAAATACTGCACTTCCATCACTTCGTAAACACTATACTTCCATCACTCAGTAAACATTGTGAAGCTCGGTGAACACTGTAAACTCGGTAGACACTACTAGATTGCACATTCACTCAGTAGCTTCATGAATGCTCAGTATGAACTACTTAAGTGATGAACCTACAAGGTAACCACTAAATTCTTAGTATACACTGCAGATGCTCAACGTAAATTATGAAGCTTGGTGAATGTAGGAAACTAAGTATTGAGCTCGATAGCTATACTGATATAGATAAGTGTTGTCACTAATAGAAATAATAACTTAATGCCAACAAAAACTGATGAGCTGGTGGTACAGAATTTGAGGTGAACTATCTTTGGGTGAATTCAAATGGATTCTAGGAGAAGTTTCTAGAAGAGATAAAATATGGGGTAGATACATTGCATCCTACTTAATCCATCTAAACCCTAATTGGATGACAAAAAATAGAAAAATGCTCTAATTTCATAGTTAAGGAATGTTTGGTCATGAAGCAAAAGAGTTGGAATGTGTGGTATCAAGGAGAAGAAATAATGAAGGTTAGAAATGACCAAGGAACAATAGAGAATAGAGAATCTACTTCATCAAGTGACCACAGTAGTGACTGCATTGGCACAATAAGCAAGAAGGCTTAAGGAGACAAAAGCTTGAAGAGTGAACAAGCTATTACAGATACAAAGATTGAAAGACAAGAAGAATTGAGAACTAAACTATGATCTAAAATCTACAAGATATGTTATAAGTTTTATTAGATCAAATACTCTACTATACGCTAACAATTGTATCAATTAGGGTAAAATCCTTTGGACTAAGGTTGACTTAACAGTCATTAGAAAATCCTTTAACAGGGTGGCATTCCAAGTGAATAGCCTCAAGTCCTTTAACCAAGCTCACTTCTAATAGGGTGATTGAAATCCCTTAACTAGGTCACATTTAATAGTGTGTATTGTAACCTTTAATAAGGTTGGCCTTTCGAAGGGAATCACTTCAGAAGAATGAAAAAAGAGTAGCATGTTACTGGTGGTTTTTACCAAATTGAGTTTCCACATTAAATCACCGTGTCAAGTGTGTGGATGAATTTTCATGTCTTATGTTTTATTGCTGCATGTTCATTTAATAGTAACTTGCAAGTATTGGTGATAAGCTTGGATACACATACAAATATGAATGTTTAATGGGTTCAATAAGTTAAGTGAAAAGTTTTAATTGGTACATATGGACCTTGAATAACTGATTCATGACCCCTCTTAGTTATTCTAAATAATTCTAGTTCACTAATATCCTTTCTTCAAGTCTGGTAGCCATTACCCTTTTTTCTTCTTCAACTTTCTTTCTTTTTTTAGTCATTTCACATAGTCTTATTGAATTTCATGGTCTCTTTTCAGTGCTCTCACTTTTTCATTGAGTAGTTTGTTCTTGTCAAGTAGATCAACATATGCTTTATCATTTGGATTGATTGGTTCAAAAAATCCTTCAACTTTAACTTCTTTATATAAAAATTTCTTTATCTGGATGGAAATTTCCTTTCTCCTTTTTAGGGAATGTTTTAGATATTGCCTTGCCTTCTCAAGTTTATGCAGTTTGAGTTGAATGTCAATCACCTGATTGTTAATAGTCTTGTCTAGTTTGAAAGCCTCCATCTCTAAGATCTAATCTCCAAGCCTTTAAGCTTCTTTCAGAGAACCAAAACTCTAATACCAATTGTTAATTGATGGAGGAGTGAATAGGATAAATAAGATGCTGAGAGAGGGAGGTGAATCAAAATCTTTAACACTTTATAACTTTTCACCGATTCAGTCACACCTATCAATATCTTGTGCATTTAAAACTAGTAATGTAAATATATTGTAACATATAAGTTTGATCAATCAAATCCATGAAAATAAAATACATACACAATATTTGTTATGTAGAAACCCTCCAAGGTGAAGGTAAAACTAGGGTGGAGGATGACACCTACATATCTTCACTACTATAGTAATAAAGTTAACCAATTAAGGTTATAATATTTGGAAATAAAATATGATCTTCCCTCTTAGGGGTTTGTCATGTTAAAAGCTTAAGAGACTATTAGGTCCCACCTTGTTAGAGGATTTAACATTTACAAAAAAGTATGGACCTTATTAGGAGATTCATAAAGATCTGTTAAGAACACTCCATTAAGAGATTACCCTAATTCAAGTCTATTAAAACTAATTCTATACATGACTCTCAATTTTTTGTGTAAGCTAATTTTGAGTCTCCTCCTTACTAATTGATCCTCTCCTTTGATCTTATATGTTTTTCTTTCCTTTTCACTTCACTACAATGACTAGGTCACTTTGTCTATTAGACGGTAACAAAACCCTTCAATGAATTCTAAAGTAATCTCAATCTTTTTTTGTCAATAGCTTAATGTTTGCACATAAGATCTTTTCATCTCCTTCTTTATGTGTATATGATCTAGGTTAAGATCATCACTATATAAAGACTTCTATAAAGAGTTTTCTAGATGATTCCATGTTTTTCCTCTTCACCCTAATCGTCAAACACACATCATAAGGATTGGTGATCGACAACATGTAAATGTTTTGTAACAACCTTTGATAGTATTAAATATTCTATAACAACCTCTTCTAAACTTAAATATTTTTTCCAACTCAACTTGATAATGATTTTTCCTAAAGCTTTATTCCATTCTTGATTTTCATATAAACTCTATGTAGCTCAGCCTTTACTATTTCCTAATGCTCAATATTACTATTTCTTGACATTCATTGTGCTTGGTACATACTACGTGACTCATCACATGTATTCTAAAAGCTTTCTAGGTCACTAATGAGCTTAAATCATATACAAATAATACTTTGTGATCCAAAAACTTACTCGACTCATATAGAGCTAAGCACATGTGTGCTTATGTACATGACTTAGCCTAGATAGAGTATCTTGGTCACAGTAATGACTGTCAGAGTCTGCCTTGTAAATGAATGAGTGGTTTACACTAATAGAAAAAATTGGTTAGAGATAACAACAATCTCCTCCATTTACATTATTAGAAAAAAAATTTTCATATTTACATCACTTTGGCTTGTTTACATCTATACAATACAATTTAATAATGAGCTTTCCCCCTAATTCATATGACTTACGAAAATTTCAAAAAAAATACAATACAAAAATGAATTAAAAAACTATTTTACCTTTATTCAAATCTATACATTGTACATTTGTACTTCTTTTGCCTTTATTTTTCATCTTGTTCACATCACATTACTCTGTCTCTCTTCAATTTTCTTTGTTCTTCTTCACATCTCTTTCCTTCTACACATATCTCATTCCCCCTTATTTTTTATCACTATATGTCATTGCTTCTGGGGTTGAATGGGCAGAAGTAATCTATATGTCTTAATGAATTCCTTGTGAACTGTAGTAATCATGGACAATGCAATATCCCAAGTGGTTCTTGTTGCTTCCAAAATCTGATTCTGTAAGTGAAGTCTTGCAACCAAATAAACTAAACTATTAGTCACTAATAATTTTTGATCTTCTATGATAAGATCTTGGGTTGTTTTCAGTTCTCTTTGCATGACCTCAAAATGAGGTATCATCATTACTTGAATAGATCAATTTGGATCTCATATTTCTACCATCCACCTGAAGCTCAACCAATGTGCCTTGAGAATTTAGTAGATTATTGTAACTATCAATATTTGATCCTACTGACATTGAAATAATGTTTTTGGATTCCTTCATCTCAATGTGAATTGAATTTCTTTTTTGGCACATTTGACAAAATTATATACAAATGGTGTATAACCTGTGCTTTCTCTTGTAGTAGCACTTTATTCTTGGTAATAGTTATGGAAACTTTTTCCACAACCTTGGTTTCAAATCTTCTTGCTAACCAATCTGTTAACTTCTCATTTGACTCCATATTTCTAGCATTCACTTGTTCAACTATATTTACAAGATGGTTTATGATTGGTGCATATTCTTCAAAATTTTGAATGTCAAAAGCATCAACAAAAGTATGCTTTACCTTGTGTAGTACATATTTTTGCTTGTACTCTCTTTGAGCTCTTCTTGTCTCTTCTTCATCAAAATTTCTTGTAGAAAAATGGTTTGCTCCAAGGTGAAATTTTCTAGATCCAATTGTGACATTTCAATGATTTCATCGAGACTAATTTCGATATTTGATGAAACATCTTTTATTTCTTTTCTCTTTTTCCTAGGTGAAGGAGTGATGTTGCTCGACACTACTTTTGGCAATTATGAAGGGGTGTCACCACTCGGTCGTGTTTTTGCATCTATGCTCAAGACAAAAATAGTCACACTCTTGTTCATCTTTATTTGATTCTTTGTTTTCCTCAATATGATGTCTTGAAACAATATTATCTTTTATATTTGTTTTTATATCTTTACCATCTACCTCTATGTTTGTGAGCCTGGACTAATTGGATTCTGGAGTGTTAGGCGTATCAACATGTATAGTAGACATGTTGCCTTATGAACTTGGCACACCTGAGCTCTCTCCACTAGTACATCCATCATTAATGTTTATAGTCTCTACCTGCTTTGTAGTTACCCAAAAATTCTCTTCCATAGAAACTCACTTTGTTGTTGTACAAATTCCTCTTTATTTTGCAAGATATTTTTTTTTTTGTATTTAGGAAGAAATATTCTCCTATACCATTTCAAAAATTTATCTCATTGATCTTGTGACAAATTAGGCATAACTCTAACTAATGTGTTAGTTCTTATCTATTTCTCTACTACTTTAGCCTATTATCATCTTCTCTCTAGTCTACCATAAATATCTTTGGGTATCTTCTTCTCTATTGCACTAGGAGATAGCTTTTGATTTTCAATAACTTTTACCATAGCCTCTTCAACTTTATTTCTATCATCATTGTCTACTGTGTCATATCTAACATATCTAAAACTAGATAATCTTATAGATCTTCTTAAGGTTTCATGTACCTCATCAATAGTCTTTATCTACTTGATAGGTGGTTCTTTGACCAATCTCCTTCTTTTGGTTCTAGGTTAACTAGGCTCAACAGTCTCTACTACCTTCTACTTTGCAAACTACTTGACACTAGCAACTGCCCTAGTCCTTGGCTTATTTGGTGGTGGAGGTGTCACTGTCATCTTACTCTATGTTCCTTTAGCCTTCTTTCTTGGTGGCATGACAAAAACTAGGGATTTACCCTTGTCACCTTCTTCTTCTTCTTCCTCATCACCACTATCTTGTTCTTTATCAATTTGCAATGGTTCCTTACCCTTGCCTAGGGTGCCCAACTTAGCTTCTAGGTCTTCAATTATTTTCTTTATTTTCTTCTCTTTGGAAGCTATCTTGGTATTCATAGTTATCCTTTCTTTGGCTTCCTCACATCTACCAAAAGATCAAGCCTTGGTGTCTACCTCCTCTTTTAGTAGTGCCTCAATATTTTCCCTTACAACAACACTTTCTATCTCATATTCAAAACTTTGTAACCAATCCTTCCTCATCTTAACTACTTGTACAAAAGTGTTATCCATGCAAACAAGAAAACATATGCCAATGTAGTATCTTGTGATCAATTCTTTAGGAATCCTCATTCTTCTTTTCATCCTTTGCTTAAATTTGTCAAAATAAGAATTCATTGTATTATCAAAGTTTTCTCCCAATTGAGTAATCTACTCATTGATATGCTTTTTTTTGCTCCCATACAACATTATCAATACCGAGAAAGTATTTTTGGATATGAAAGAAAATAAAAAAAATGAGGGATCAAAAATTACACATTGAATTCTTCAATTTTCTTATTGATGATAGATTTTCTAGAAGTTGTAACTTATGTAGCTCGGCAAGATCATACTCATGATCTTTCATCACAATCTTCCAAGGTTTATCCATATCCATACAATGTACACTATTTAATCTGCTCAAATTATAGAATTGTGTAGCAATGATTCTCACTAAAAATTCAATTAATGGATCATAAATGCTTGTAATGGATAGACCATGTACATTCCACTCTACTTCAATGTTGGCTTCAACTTCTTCATGGCTCAAACATCCCATGGTCTTCTTCTTTTCTAGGGTTGGATAACCTGTAACCATGTGTATCATTTTCTTCATGATTTTGATTGGTCCATTCTATAACCAATACTTCATGTCATGAATTCTTCTCAAAATAAATTTAATCCACTCAATCTTGAAATTTATCGAGAACTCGAGAGCATGAGTTAATCCTTTTGTTTCAATAATTTGAAATTTGTCCTTCAAGATTCCTTGATCACACAACTTCTCATAAGCTTCCTTGATTTTATAATATTATACTTCTCAAATTTTGCAAATTTTGCACATATAACAATTTCTGATATTATGGATCATAATGACTTTAGGTGGTATCAAAGATAACACACCCATTGAGTATCCCTTTATATAAATCTTTGGAATAACACAAAATTTAGGTGGAGGACAAGCGTCACTCTTCACTAGTTGAATTCTACTAACCTCTTACCTCATTCTAGTAGTTGATGAAGCTTCCATTATCATACATAGGGTTTGACATTATTTCTTCACTAGATACTCAACACAGTTAAAATTCTCTACTCATTCAAGCTTCTTGATCAAGTCTCACTTGAAATATTTTCTAGTTGCTAAAATTGCTAAATTGCTCTATGCTCTAAAAAATCTAAATGCAAGGTATGAAATAATATCTTTGAAATTTTTTATATAGCTTCTTCTTGATCAATTAGGGTCTCCATTAATGTTGCATACTTAGATGAGTGGAAGCCATTTATCTCGATCAATATTGATGCCTTTCAACTAGGTCTAGGGCTCGGTCTCTTCCATGTCACTCAGTCTCTATCATTCCTAAAATATTCAGTCTATGTTACAATACTTAGTCAATATAGAAAATTTCCTTACACTTGGAAACCTTTCAAAAATTTATTCTTATGCATCTTGTATACGTAGATATGAACTTTTGGCACATTTATATGTAAGGAACTGAGGTATGATATATCAATTAAGTATATAGTTCCATACATACCTCTCTTGCTTAGTTTGAGATGGGGTGTATGCACCAAGTTTGTGTAGAAAAAAAAGACATCCCCACCCCCAAAAGAAAGCAAAAAATTTAATTACCCAACCAGGTTACTTAAAAATGAAATGTCGGCTAGGCTTGGTATCCAAACCTGGCCATTATACTTTAAATGCCCTGATCAAGTTTTGTAAACTTTTTTTTTTTTTCTGCTATCCATGTTTGAGGGCATTTTTATAACCTAAAATGGCAGCTATAGCATGGAGTGTAGAGGAGAACATCAAAACTTGATCAGGTTTATCATAAAAAACAATTTTTTAGTGCATTACAAGGTAGGTATTCATTCTATTCATCGTTAATTTTTTTATTATTAAATTTTGTAATGTGGTTTTGTAATTTATATTTATTTTTAATATAGATGCTTCAAGGAATCCAAGAAAATGAGGGAGAGACAAAAGACCACCTCCTACACAATCAAACCCTCCACCCGTCGTGACACAACCACAAAACACTCCACCCATTATGATACAACCACAAAACTATCCACCCATTGTGATACAACCACAAAAAACTCCACTCAATGTTCTAATAGAACAACCACTGCCTCCTATAAACCCTCCATGCATACAATTACATCATTTAACTACCACATAAGAGGACCTCATAAATTGCTTCTCACAAAATAGTGCTAACATTACCCAAATGGTCAATAGGTTGCAGTCATCTACACTTTGTGACCACTCAACCATAGCACGTACACTTGAACAAATGACCCAAAATGAAAATTAGGTGTCTAGGGAGGTTACAAAATGGGGTACATGGAGGGATAGGTGTTGTGCATTTTATGTCGATGGGTTATCATATCATCAAGTGAAAGATAAAGACGCAAAAAAAGGTACGATATGTTCTCTTTTCACCTATCCGATATCTGCTAACTCCCTATTACACACAACCAAAAATTTTCCTATTCATTAGTGCACTCATACTAGGATGATATCATATTTTTGGAATAGGTAGTATATGGTATTTGACCTACCACCATGTAATAATTATGAGATGCCTCTATATTTTTTGAGAAAGCTATATTGTGAGTTCTTCCTTGGCGAGAATCCAAATTACTTTGAAATCCATTAGTTCTAGGGTAGAGGGAGAGGCTCTACATAGTATAGACCCGAGGCTCATAGAGTGGTACCAAAACATGAGAGAAGATGTAAAGCATGAAAAACCATGCCTCATGTTGTGCTCCCATCAATTATAAAGGATTCTATTTATTTATAGACTCTTCATGCAGCTACATCATTAAAATACATTATCATTCATCATGGCTCATAGTTAGGTGGTTTTCCTTGACCTATGACACCTCAACCATCATAAAATGCACTTTTAGGGTCATGAAAAAATGAGAAAGCTCCATGGAAATCACCTGTGGCACTAGGGTCATCACAACATGTGATAACTCCATCATCATCACCTATGGCACCTCGGTCATCATAGCCTATGAGAGCTCCATCAGCATCACCCACACCACTAGTGTCATCTCTACTTGTGTCACCTACACCACTAGTGTCATCTCCTCTTATGCCACCTGCACCACCAATGTCATCCTCACTTGTGCCACTTGCATCATCATCAGGTGCATCATTACAGTCTTCAGGTCCCAATCAACATTTTTGTTTTACCTGTTAGCACATATGTGATGTGATAGATATAAAGGCATCTTAGGATGGAGTTTCATCTCACCCATGTGTACATTTTAGGCATACTTTTTATTCATACAAAGGTGAGGATTTCACACTCACAAATGATTGGATGGTGGTGGTCTTTGGTGGAAAGGGGATGCAGGTTTGTTTATTTGAGTTTTGAAATGATATTATTTAATCACCTAAATATCATAAAAGTAAATAAAATAAAATTTTATAGATCACTCTAGATTGATATGTGAACAATATGCAATTCAATGTTTAGAAAGAAGTATGAGAACACCACACAATACTCATTCTACTAGAGCTGTGAGGCTAGGAGCAAGAACACCCAAGGTAAAGTTTTTTAAATATTCTTAAAAGTAAAATAATATATTGGCTTAAAAATATTTTTTCTTAATTGGTATGACACTAACAACCCTACTATAGATTCTCTTCCATCTCCTACCATCATTTTAACCCTCTCATTCATCAAGTCCATCCAATTCCCATCCACATCTATTGCTCCTAGCATTACCCAAACCCCATCTAATGAACCTCATGAGTTTTGACTTGATATTATTAAATCACCTAAATATTAGAAAAGTAAATATTTTTAAAATTTTATAGAGCACTTTAGATTGATATGTTCAAACAATATGCAATTCAGGGTGCATCAAGCCATATGAGAACACCACATAATACTTATTTTGCTAGAGGTGCAAGGCTAGGAGCAAGAACACTAATGTAAAGTTTTTTAAATATTCTTAAAACTGCAATAATACATTGGCTTTGAAATATTATTTCTTATTTGGTATTATTTGAAGTACAATAATACCTTTCCATCCCCTACCATCATTGAAACCCTCCCAAATTTATCAAATCCATCCAATTCCTATCCACATATCTTCCTCCTAGCATACCTGACCTCCATCTAGTGAAACTCGTGAGTTTATCCTCCATATATCCATCTACATAAAAGAACCTCTATATCACATAAGGTGTCTTTTAGGAGTGAGGAGTTCATGAATCTCCACTTTTATTTCTTGACAAGGTGACAAAAGTTCATTTGCATCTCTCTTTTCCCTCTCGGTCTCTTTGTTTTCAATTTAGGCCTTTTACTATCCTTCCAATATCATCCTTCAAGTCCTTTTGTCTTCTTTCCCTACTATGATATTTTTTATTTTATTTTTCCTTCTTTCCATTTACAACATTATCTCATATTTATTAGAATACTCTTTCCTATTTTATAGGGCTTGTTAGAAGCTAGAATTTCTCAAATTGATGATGCCATGATTTTTGCCATTAACTATGGTCTTGAGAGCTATGTGGTATCATATCTTGCACACATATTAAGTTTATTATTTGAGTTAAACTCATGACATGTCTTATTTATTCCTCTTATGTTATATTTGTTTCTTCTTTAGGGTACTCACATAGCTCAAGGTCTGGAGGAAAGGAAAGAAATCAACAAGAACGCCAAAATAAAAAAGGTATTAAATACAAGTCAAGTTTATATTTTTAAATTCATTATGAATGGATGTATATACATGTACTTAATATTGATGAATACATATTCAATTTTTGTTGAAAATATGTAGAAACAATTTAGTTTTGTAGAGTTGATGAATGCACCTGAGATTGCCGATGTTGGGGCAATGGAAGAGGCAAAATTTCATATTTTCCTTCTCATAAATTTTAGGTTATATTATGCATTTTTTCTATATACATATTAAATAGTTGTATTTAAGGATAAGTACAATTTTTTTTGTTAAATTTCTATAATAATTATCAATAATTTGTCTTATTAACATGTGTTATTTATCTTTTACTAATTACATCACTCTTTGAGACTTCATAAAAATCTTTTCCCATTTCATTTTGTTAGGAGTCCCGAGTTTCAAAGACATGGTCAAACACAATAGAGGCCAAAGGTAGGTATGTAGATTCTTAGTTGAAGCCCTCTTGTGATCTCAATTTGGATTTCTTGTTGTGTGATAGGAATCCCTAATGCCTACTCTATAATTATAATATTTTATCACTTAGCATATAGGTTGTACCTCATACCAAAATTGATTCATCAGTGGTTGTAGCTCTTCCTAGCATGTGAGATCTAGCTTGGGCTATAGTACTTTTTTTGTTTTTTTACTCTATTTGGAATCCCTAATTCCACTCTATAATGATAACATTTTATCACTTACCATATAGGTTTTGTTTCATACTAGTACTAATTTATTAGTGGTTGTACCTCCTTCTAGCATGGGAGATCTAGCTCAAGCTACAGTACAATTTTTTTTGGTTTTTTTACTCTATTTGGAATCCCTAATGTCACTCTATAATGCTAACATGTTATCACTTACCATACAAGTTGTGCCTCATACCAACTTTGATACATCAGTGGTTGTGCCTCTTGTAAGCATCAAGTCATCATTAGTTATGTCTCCCATCATCACTCTACCTCATCATTTTGTTAGGAGTTCCACCCATGAATGAAGGAGGCCATTACTATTATCATTCAATCCAATTGTGGGACAAAGGGATGAGGTAATGAATAACTCAACTATTTACAATTTTGAACCCAATTTCTAGTTATTTTCATATTACTTATAGATAAGATATTTGATAGTGTATTTTAATTTTTTTTCTATAGACACTTGGAAAGCCACAAACTACATCAAAGAGGCTAAATTTTGAAGATCTTGCACAATCATAGATATAGATAGTGATATGCAGATGTCATTGTGGTCATCACATGACATTGACATATATTCAAATTTTGTATTGTATATATTTGATATTTTTATTATACACATTTGACATTTATATTGTACACATTCAACATTTTTTGGGTATTTGACTTTTGTATTGTATATATTCAAAAAATTTATTGCACACATTCGGTATATCTATTGTACACATTCGGTAGTTGTCTGGTATTTGAATTTTTTATTGTAGTGATTAGACAAAACATGTTTTTGTAACTATATGATTGATATGACATAATATATTATTCAGTTTGATATACATTAAACTTGGATTTCCATCCAACTTATTCAATATATGCATACAAACTTGTATTTCAGCTTACTTTCTTGCAATTAATCAAACACATGAATGTTCATTATTTTATACAGAAAAGGTAACATGTTTAGCAACTTCATTATAACATGCAATCATATGTCACTTATTTTGATGTAATAAGACATGAAAAGTAAAAATATGTCATGTTTTTTGTATTTGTCTCAAAGATCACTGCCCGATAGTGCTTAGAGACCCTTAGGGACACTTCCATTCAGTGTGGTCAATAGAGTTGGAGGGACGTTGTGTCTAAAATGAGGTTCTTCCTAGGCTAAATCCAACAAACTAAAGCTAAGGGAGCAGACAATTTGATCCTAGGACTAATGGTTTGAAATGTACACATCCTTGCTCATTTTAACTAAGCAACATTGCAACTTTTGGCAATAGGTGAGATATAGATGCCAAATCCAAAAAAAATTGAATCTCTAAAAATTGAGATAGGTTATTGTAGGCCTAGATAATACAATCATGTAGCACCTGTCAGTTTTTCAATACCTTGCACAAGCTTAGAGAAATGATCGATCAAAGATTGTAGCCTGATGGTGCTTAGAGACCCTTAGGGATGCTTACATTCAGTTTGGTTGATACCATCAAAGAGATGTTGTGTCTGGAATGAGGTTGGTCCTAGCATAAAACTAACCAAATGGAGCTAATAGAGTAGAAGATTTGATCCTAGGACCAATAGTTTGAAATATATACAACCTTGCTCATTTAATTGAGCAACATTGCAACTTTTAGGAATAAGTAAGATACAGATGCCAAATTCAAACAAAGTCAAATCTCTAAAAAAATGAGATATATTTTTGTAGGCCTAGATAATTTGATCTTGTAGCATCTAATAGTTTGTCAATAGCTTGCACGAGCTCGGAGAAATTTCTGATCAAAGATCACAACTTGATAGTGGTTAGAGACCCTTAGGGATGCTTTCATTCAATGTGTTTGGTACTATTGGAGGGAAATCATGGCTAAAATGAGGTTGGTCCTAGCCTAAAATTGACCAACCCAAGCTAATAGAGCAACCATGGATTGCTAGGAAAAGCCAAAATTGCTCAATAGGTTATAAGTTGGTCAAAAGTTTCTCAAGAGAAAAAAGTTTCTCAATAGTCTAACATTTGTTAGAGATGGGAAAATAAGGTATTAGGTTACATAATAGGTCCTAGGAATCTTAACTAGGGTCCTATAATAGTCCTAGATGAACCCATTTGACCAAAAGATGTCAAGAGCAAAAATTGCTCAAAAAGTTGCAAATAGAGGTTTGGGAAGTTGTTACTACCCATTCTTTGGTATATAAGCACAGGGAACATATTTTCAAAGGTTGGAAGGTTTCCAGTAAAATTCCACATGTGTGTACTTGTTGTACATACTATTGCAACATTTATGATTATTTTTGTAGCACTTTAATACCCAAGAATGGTTGTGTATGGATTGTGACAAATGATTTTTTCATGTATTGATAGAGTAGTTTCTTTATCTTTATTTTGCATATCCAAACTTGGATTGGAGTTATTCGGTCAGGGAGTTGAGCAATTTTCTTAGTGACTAGTATGTCGTTCACATTCACAGGGCTACTATCACAATAATGGCTCTAACTTAATCATCCATGGTGGAAAATGTGTGAAACCTTTGTTATAAATTAATAATACTGGGGGGGTGGGGGGGAATCAATATTCTACAAAAAAAATTCCACAAACAAGTATTTTTAATTACTTTATAGCTTACATATGAAAGTAAACCAACAATGCTAAATAGTAAATATAACCATACACATAGAGAAATCATAACACCATTATTTTTTAACTAGGTAAACCCTGGCCAAGGGAAAACCCTAGTGGGGATGATATCCACTAGATGATTAACTAAACAATAGGATCCTATTAAGGATATTGATCCTGTTAGGAGTCTATGAAATACATATAGTGTCTTCAGTCCTTGTTAGAAGCCTCAACCTTGTTAGGATTTGTTTCAACCTTGTTAGGAGTTGTTTCAACCTTGTTAGGAGTTCGTGGATCAAATATAATTTATGCAAGAAGATCCCACTACCCTAACATGAAATTATATAATTAAGTTCTTCACAAGAATATATATATACATACAATACTTTCTATCTGATGTATTTCACACTTGTTCTGACCATACATAGGATGTAGTTCACATATCAGCTCATCAAATCCACACCAATCACAAAATATCACATACATCATACATATGTCACACACTTATGTTCGTAAGATAAGATCTTTACTTATACTTCTCATATTCATATTTCACTACTTAGTTTGCCTTCATACTTTCACACACTTAGCATAATATAAAATAACTTATGGAATAATATCCACATATTTGGCTCATTATGACTTAGTAGTTATTTTGTCAAAAAAATAATTCATCAAGTCATACAATCCAATTCATTTCTATGCTCTATTCTGCTTTGTTAAATAGTCATATTGGTATTTCAATCATAACTTGTGTTGTGTTATCCGTACACACATGCACATTGGTACATATCATCATGATAGTGTCATAGATATTTTGTCGATTGCACATAAGATAACTCTCAATGAGCCATCCATACACATCACATCTTCTCTCTATGCTACTACAAACTATCTAACATTAGACAATTTTCTATCTCTAAATACATAAATGAATTGCTAAATACATGTTGCCATAAATGAACACTATCAAAATATCTATTTGATCATATTGCCAAAAATCTCCCCCTTTGGCACTTATGGAAACTTTTGGGAAAATTGACTAAATCCCAAAATGATGTCATACATAACAAATAAAAGTAACTACATAAAAATTGCCTTCAAAACATAACAATTTTATTCATGTTTTTATGGATCATTATATTCCTTATCACTCCTTTACATTGGTATATAAGTACATAAGTGTACTCCCCCTTAAATATACAATACATACAATTTTCCTTCTACATATTACTCCCCCTTTGACATCAATGGAAAAAGTGTCAAAAACTATATTCTCAAAACTGGGTAGCTCACTGTTGATCAACTTGTCATTCTGGAGAAACAATCTGCATAAACAAGTTTTAGCATATTCACTTCTTTCTTCCATTTTTCTTTTATAGAATTAGAAATATTGATTAATATACATAGTGCATAGGATGCAACTTCAACTGCACTCAAGGAAGTATGTGCAAACTTGTGATATGAACTCTTTGTTGCAAAACATTCCTTTAGCTGCCTGTGCAAAGTACTATGGATCTTCTCTAGTTCTATTCCACACTCTTCAATGTTGGTCTCTAGGAGTTGTAATTTTGCAGTGAGTGATTCAAGTTCACTCATCTTACTTGTAGTTTTAATCTCAAAGTTAGTTAAGTATTTGTATGACAATACACACTATCCATACAATTTCTTCCTTTCATCAAAGTGTTTCCTAAGTTCCTTGATGCTTCTATCAAGTTCTTTCAAGCCATTTCTCACATTAGTGCACATTGTATCAAACAATGACGCATCATGCTTCACATGTGCTTGCATTGAAGCTACTTCTGCTAGAGTTGTAAAATCTTCATCAAAGATCCTGACCAACTCCTTGGCCTTTATGTATGAGTCTAGAATAGCTATAGTTTTGTTGACTGTCATTCTCATTCTACCCAAAGCTTCAGTAAGAGTCTTCTCCACAAACTTTATTGATTTATTCTTTTCAAATAACTTGCTCAATGAACTCATTAATCCTTTTTAATCATCATCATCATTTGATGGAACAAATATTGTTAATGTTTTTGCTACTATAATTAGAGTTATAGTTGGAATAGGTGTAACCGCTTTTAGTTATTCCTTCTTCTTTTCTTCCTCAACTTTCTTCTTCTCTTCTTCCATTTTTTCTGCTTCTTTCCTTACATCTTCTTCAAATTTATTTTTTTCCTCTTCTTCTTTCTTTTTCTTTTCTTCCTCTTCTTTCTTTCTCTTCTCTTCTTCTAGCATCTTTACCTCTACAATCCTCTCTATTTTTTTCTTCTTCTCTTCTTCTTCATCTTCATCAAAGCTAGAGTATGTTGTTATATTGGTGATATTGCCAACAATATTTAATCCATATACTACAAAAATATTCTCCTTTGCATCTATAGTTATGTGAATGCTATTGACTTACATGGATTCTGTACCCATAACAATTGTTGATATGAAGGTCAATTTGTCTATTAGTGACTTAACACTTAGTCAGTTGGTTACATTACTACCAAGATCCATAGTTGCTACTAAACTTATTATTCATCTAGTAGTGCTAACCAAGTGTTTCAGTTGCTACTAAGCTAAGTAGCCAGAATGTAGTTCGTGTCAAGCTTCACACTGCCTATCCAACATTTGAGATAGTTTATAATATAGCCCAAGCATAGTAGTTTCTACTAATCTATCTAGTAGAAGTGATGAAGATCTTAGTGTTAACCAATCTCTATAGTGTTAACCAAATTCTATAGTGTCTACCAAGCTTGCAGTGTTAACAAACTGAATCCAATGTTGACCAAGTCATGTAGTGTCAATTGAGTGATTATGTATCTACCAAGTTTCTTAGTATTCACCAAGTCATACAAAGATGCCTAATTTTGTGCTACTCAAAGTGATCAGTATGGACTAAGTTTCAACTTCAACTGAGTGCCAGAGTTTGGCGAGTGTTGATAGTTTTTTTTGAGTGTTAGAACATCACTGAGTTTTTCTTCTAAACCCAAGTTACAACAATGTGTCAAATTTGTGAATTATAATGAATTTGGTATTGTAGCCAATTCTAGTAAGTAGTTAATTAGATTGATATATATGTAATGCATTGTATCATATCCAAGTGTGTAATTCATTAAGTATGTAAAGAAGTATAAGCACAAGAGTGTAAATTAAAGGCTACAAGAAGTATATTGTACAAAAAATACTTACCTATCATAGTCAGGTGATCATTGCAATTCAAGGAATCTCATTTAGCAAATCAAAGATCAACCGCTGATTCATTCTAATAGGTGCATCATTCAAATCCTTTAACCAAGTGGACTTAACATTCTTTAGCTAAATCTCCTAAAAGAGTGCATATTCCACTGTATGTTTTCAAATCTTTTAACAAGGAGGACCTAACAGTCCTTATTGCTCCTAACAGGGCAAATCACTAGAAGTGGTTAATTGTAAGCCTTAATAGGCCAACTTTATACTGTAGTACTTAAGCTTGTGGGTATCATCCCCACCCCAGTTTTACTTTCTAATTGGAAGGTTTATGGGTCACCATATCTTATGTCAAAGTGTTATGAATGTTTTATTGCTTTCATTATTTCATGCATGTAATTAGATCAGAATAAAATATGAAGGATTAAGTGGTGAAGTGAGTTAACTTTATATTGGCTCATGATTCACCCCTCCCCTCTCAGTAACCTAGCCTACCTTATATTTCCAACAATTTATACTAGAGCAACTAGTTCTCACATTAGATGTTTAACATCTTGAGAAAAGATTAGAAATAATGGAGGTATATAGGATAAATAACACTATTGATAATGAAAAAATGGATCTTGAATTATCTATTGGACAACTCAAGATAGAAAAGGAGCAACTCTCTCAATCATTGTAAAGAAGGAAAGATCTTGCAACACAAATGGATGACAATCTCTACATTGAAGAAAGAATTAAAGACTTATGACTAGAAAGAAATTTAGATGAAGCTAATGCAACAATAAAAGACCTACTTGAGAAGAATTTGAATCTTCAAGAAGAAGTCAGAAAGATGAAAATAGAGCAAGTCATCCAATCAGTTAGATTATGTGAAGTCATGGAACAAAAAGACAAACCCAATGAAGAGATAAAAGAATAGGACAATGAAATTCAACAACTATCCCTTCAACAAACAAACTTTATTCATCAACTCAATGATGCAAATCAAGAGCTTATCAATCTAAGGAGAGAGAATGAAAGATTGCAAAATGATCTTAGTATTGAAAAGAAAACCAATGATAGAATGATGAAATCTCAAGAAAGCATGAATTAGTTGAATGAGAAAACTCAATATAGACACAAAGGCAAAAATGGATTAGGATATATAGAAGAAGGTGAATCATCTCAACAAGGAGCTCAAAAGAACAAAATACCTGTATTGCAATCAATATGTAAGATAGGTCATACATCAAATAAGTGTTGGAGTAGTGGTAAAGAAAAATTCAAAGGAAAATGTTACAATTGCAATAAGCATGGTCATAGAGCAAGTAAATGCATAGAGAAACCTATGTTTGAAGGAAAGTGTCATAATTGCATTAAGTGAGGACACAAATCTTCAGGGTGTAAGACCAAGAAGTAGAACCCAATTGAGAAAATTCTAAAAGAAATATTTTTTTTGAGATTATAATACATGGTGTAGATGTCACTACTATGGTCAGTTTGGGCACATTGGAGCAAACTTTGTGAAACATCACATGAGGAAAAGAGACACTTCAAAGAGATGTTTTGTTTGTACAAAACTTGGACTTCTTGCCAAGAATTATATGAACATAGATAGAATTGAAGATGAAAAGAAAACCGATGCTAAAAAATATTAGAAAAAAAATGAGGAAGCGATGGGTACATAAATCTCTAGAGAATGCAAGCCAATGTCCTAAAGTTGTTGACACCCAAGTCAATGAGTAGGGTGACTCAACCATTTCAACTTAGTTCCCTATGGAGGTCACTAGAAGTATGATTCAAAAGAATACATCAAAAATTAGTTCCAAATAATAAGAAGAAAGATCCAAATCAGCATTCAAGATGCACAAGGATCACCAAGTGATGATAGAAATTTAAGACCTTGCCAAGAAAAGTCAGGTCACAAGACCTTATTGAGCGAGATTGGGTTGCATATCTTTTTTTAGGATGTAGATGTAAAGTTGGTTTTTTTGACTAAGTAAGGATGCATTACTAAGTTAAAGGTGTCTTCTGAGCATTAAAGACCAAACTAACTGGAGGAAAACCTATCATCAAGAACATATGTGTATGAAGCATTAATGGTCATTGTAAAGACTGAAATTTGTTAAAAGGAGGAAATCAAATGTATTGTTTCACTAAAAAAATTAGAGCATAGAGAAAAGAGTGAATTCAAAGCCTCCAAGTGATTTTATCAAGTTGTTGTTCAATATTTCTCCCATGTACAAAACCCTACTGAGTGATGGGATCTTCTAGCGGAAAGATTAAGAAATGTTTTGAAATATTAGTTTGTGGAGTTGATTGCAAGGCTCCTACATTCAAATTTTGTCTAAAACTTGTAGAGGTACTTGATCCTTCTTGAGCACAATCCTAGATTCCACACAAGGTACTTCTTCTCCATAATATCCAATCATTTTATTACTATTCTATTTAGGAGCTTAGAACCCCAGAGATGATTGAAGCATACAAAAAATTATCTGTGGATGGTATTATGAAACCTAAGAACAAACATTTGGAGACGAAGGGTTTGATGCATATCTTACATATGTTGAGGGATTCTCAATTGAAGTGGATTGAACTCATTTTGAGCTATGTTCATAATATAAAGTTAAAGTTAGATCATCCTATTTTGATAACCAAGAAGATGGTACATAAGATTACTAGATTGTCCATGTTGAACAAAGCTAAGACCGGGTTGAATTAACAAAGTAGACTCTTGCCAATTGGGATTAAAGAGGCATAAAGCTAAGTGGTGTTAATGACATCAAATTTATTTTTGGCATTCATGTGATAGCTCAAAAAATCTACAACTCAAGCTAGTTGAACAATGTGTCATGTGAAGCGGGTGGCCTGACATACAAGGTAGTAAAGAATAATTTATCCTTCAACATTTCCAAGATGATGTTGAATCAATTAAGAAAGAATATGGAGATAATCTAAGTATCAAAGAACAATCCATGTAAGTTTAGTTCCCTCTTAACATGTTTATTTTTCTATGCTCAGAATTTTTTCCCTTCTAAAGTTATTGTAGCATGGAAGAAAGATACTCTAGTATTGTATCAAATCAATGAATTTATAGAAGAGATGGGAGAAAGATTTAACAACATTATGGATAACTATTTTGAGACACTCAAGGAGAAGATGCAAAGAAAATTGAAGATACCTAGGAAACTAGTAGAAGATCATGAGCAGGACATATATTTCATGGTCGATTGTGACAAGGTTTATATTTACGCAAACAAACCTAGAGTGGCATGGGTTAAACCTCTAGAATATGAGATTAATATTAATGACACTAAAGATATTGTTGAATCTCTATTGAATGAGCCTGTGGATCCTAAGGAAACAAATTTTGGGACTTATGAAGAGGCTAAGGCTAGAATTGAGCTTGAAATCAAGTTGCCCCAAGCAGTGAGTAGAGGAAGAAAAAGGATTGAGAAAATAATGAAGAATACTAAGCAATTAGGTTCTCCTCTCATGCTTCCTAAGGGAATAGGGGATGATATAGAAGATAAAGATGAAGAGGAGGAGGATGTAGAGGAAGCAAAACCTAAGGAAGAGGAGCCTCTAAAGAAGAAAGGGAAGATTAAAATAACAAGACCTGCCAAGTCTTCCCTTGTTGTGTTTGCAAGAAGATCTACCAAATCAAAGAGGAAAATAAAGTTGGGTGAAGACAAAGAAGCTAAACACATTACCTTTTAGAGGTCTACCCCTACCCTTCAATAAATATTTAAGAACATGGAAAAAGGAACATGTATGACATGTTTTAAGTCTCTTAAGTATGATACTAGGAAGGAAGAGGAGAAAAATAAAATTGA
Source organism: Cupressus sempervirens (assembly GCA_028749045.1). Classification (NCBI taxonomy): domain Eukaryota; kingdom Viridiplantae; phylum Streptophyta; class Pinopsida; order Cupressales; family Cupressaceae; genus Cupressus; species Cupressus sempervirens. The sequence goes on along the minus strand of CM053786.1, from coordinate 761,020,533 downwards.
CGATACCGTTGTGAAAAAAATGGGAAATTGGAAGTATTCATTTGATGAGCTTATAGAGAAAGTTCCTGATGTACTTTTGAAAGAAGTCAAACCTCAATGGGATAGTGGAATGAAATTTGCTAAAGACATCAGTGAACAAACCTTGAGACAACTTATGCTAATTCTCCATGAGAAAAAGGTGAAGGAAGAATTGAAAGAAAATAAGAAGAAGCTCACACCTAAATTAAATACATGTCTAATATTACTAAAGCACATTGAATCTATGGTGAAGTCTACTACTAAGACATGGAAAAATATCTATGGGTTGTACAAGCCTAGTGACTTTGTTGTGCATGTTGATGACAAAGATGGTGATGACAATGCTGAAGAAGAAGCAAAAATCATAGATGATAAGATAGATGATGTCAATCTTGATGATAAGGAGGAAGGATAGGAATCCACTAGAGGAAGTCTTCAAAAAATATAAAGTATTGAAGAATCTAATGCAGAAAATATTGCAGCATTAGTTATGACTTCTTTTCCTAATTCTCCAAGCAAAGCCTTAATGTAATCAGGCTCAAAGAAGGATTCCACAAAGTTGGTTGAGGAAAAATATAAAAAACCAATCACACAACCAATCTATGGAATTTCTCTACCAATTATTTCAATGAATGAAGTGACTAACACTTCATCTATTGAGCAACAAGTTTTCCTAGCATCAAGCTTGACTGAACAAAAACATGGTATTCCTGTTGTTAATATTATTTCTATTGTTAGTACTATTGGTGTTATTCCTACTTTTTCAACTATTATTTCCACCATGGCTAGTGCATTGAGAGTTGATAATAAGTCTCAACAAAGCACTAAATTTTTGAATAAGGGAAAAAATTATTTAGTCTTCTATTCCTATAGAAAATGGTAAAGATGAGAAAATTGATCTAGATGAGGACATTGTTATTCCAAATTGGGATACCTCTTACCTCACTCTAGAAGAGATGGATACCATTGGAGAAATTTTGAAGAAAACGGCTAAGAAAAAGAAGCTTAGAGAAGAGAGGGAAAAAGAAAATCAAGTCCTTGAGGACATTAAGAGCATATTTGTTGATGTTGTGAATATTGAGGTTGATGGGAAACAACCTATTCTGGATTAGTTAGCTGAAATTGTCCACAAGTACAATAAAGAACTAAGTGGACAAGAAAAACTATTACAAAGATCTAAGAGATAATTTCAAAATCAAGTTTTAGAGTAGGTAGAATAGATGATTTCTATTGATCAAGTGGAGTTATCTACTTTTCTTACTTCACTAGAAATATGTGTCAATAATGTCAGTTCATTATTTGTTAAGTTGAGTGAAACATCTATCTTTACAAGGGAAATAAAAGATAAATTATAGAAGATAGATGAGGATATGAAGGAAAATGCACACCAACTATCACTTGATCCAAGTTGTTGTTCTCCACACTTTACAAACATCAGATACTTAATAGATCTACAAGTAGAATTGTTGAGGGAAGAAGCTAGAATTAGGGCCACACTTGCAAAAATTTTGGGCATGATTCTTTCAAACATAGATACATTGCAAAAGCACATTGCACATGCAAAGATGCTCATCCATGACAAAAAATCTCCATAGATGACCACATGATGGAACTATCAATAGAGGTACAAATAGCCTTGCATGCAAGTAAGGTATTGCAAGAGAACTAGGACAAGATTATGCCAATCATTTTGAAGGTACAAACTAAATTCTTGTTACATTTAATATTAACTTGTAGATATTAGACACCTTTTACATTTATGTTGAAAAGGGGGAGAAGTAAATATGCTTATGTAAAATGAGAGAAGATTATGTGTATAGAGAAGATTATCACACTCTAGATATATGTATAGAGGAGAGATATATGTATGGGGGAGTAGTAGTATACAACTAAGAATATGTACATATAATCAATAAAATGTTTACAAAAGAAAATTTGAAAGATTAAAAAAATAGAGTAATTTACTAAGCTACAACAATAGTAAGTAAAAAATGAGTTGAAAACATAGAATGTTGATATAAGGAAGTTTAATTTTTACTTTTAATTTTGAGAATTCAGAGTTTGGTATGATAAAAAAAAAATTTCACTAATGCAAAAGGGGGAGATTGTTGACATCAAGGTCAACTTGTCTATTAGTGACTTAACACTTAGTCGGTTGGTTACATTGCTACCGAGCTCCATAGTTGCTACTAAGCTTATTACTCATGTAGTAGTACTGACCAAGTGTTTTAGTTGCTACCGAGATAAGAAGTCAGAATGCAATTCATGCCAAGCTCCACAATGTCTACTAAGCATCTGAGATAGTTTATAGTATAGCCTAAGTATAGTAGTGTCTATCAAGCTATCTAGTAGAAGTGAAGAAGATCTTAGTGTTAACTAATCTCTGTGGTGTTAACCAAGTTCTGCAGTGTCTACCAAGCTTGTAGTATTAACAAAGTGAATCCAATGTTGACCAAGTCATGTAGTGTCAACTGAGTAATTTTATATCTACCAAGTTTCTTAGTGTTTGCCGAGTCATATAGAGCTAACTAAGTTTGTGTTACTCAAAATGATTAGTATGGGAAAATCATCAACTTCAACTAAGTTCCAGAGTTTGGTTAGTTTTGACAATGTTTTGCTAGTTTTGGAGCATCACCGAGTTTTTCTTCTGAACCCAAGTTATAGAAATACGCTGACTTTGTGAATTATGATGAATTTGGTATTGTAGCTAACTCCAGTAAGTAGTTAATTGGATTGATATATATATATATATATATATATATATATATATATATATATATATATATGAAATGTATTGTATCATATCCAAGTGTGTAATTCATTGAGTATGTGAGGAAGTATAAGAAAAAGAGTACAAATTAAAGTCTACAAGTAGTATATAGTACAATAGAGACTTATCTATCATATTTAGGTGATTATTGTGATTCAAGGGATCTCATTTAGCAAATCATTGTTGCAAATTAGAGATTAGCCACTGATTCATTCTAATAGGTCCATTAGTCAAATGCTTTAATAGGGTGGACCTAATAGTCTTTTTTAAAATCTCCTAACAATGGTGGACCTAATAGTCCTTATTTCTCCTAATAGGGAAGATCACCAAAAGTGGTCAACTGTAAGCCTTAATAGGCCAAATTTATATTGTAGTATTAAGCTTATGGGTATCATCCCCACCCCACTTTTACTTTCTAATTGGAAGCTTTCTGGGTCACCACATCTTGTGTCAAAGTGTTATGAATGTTTTATTGCTTTCATTCTTTCATGCATGAAATTAAATCATAATAATATATGAAGGATTAATTGGTGAAGTGAGTTCAAATATTATTGGTTCATGATTCACCCCTCCCTTCTTAGTAAGCTAGCCTACCTTATATTTCCAACAAACAATACGTGGTGGTGAGAGTGCCTGTTGTTTCTCTTTTGCTTCTCCCTCACCACTAGATGGTGTGTGTGATTCCACATATAGTAGGCTATTAGGCTTTAACTACACACTTAACTTAGGCATCAAGGTCATGAATTGTACAATTGCCTCCTTTGTCTCCTTCCTGATGTCCTCATAATTACCTCCTATTGGAAGAATTGCTCTTCTTTTGTTCCTCAACTAGGGATGAATACCTTCAATATTTTTTTGAGTCCTCCTTCGATTCAACTTCACACAATTTATTTATCATTGTGATCCTCAAATTCAGATTTTCTTCTAATACTCTTTTCTTCCTATTTATTAGTGTATTATATAGGTCATCAAGTATGTTATTTTGAATATTCTCAAACTTCTTATTTCTCAAAATCATATTTCTTACAATGAAATTTTCTAATTTCCTTCTATCCATATTGCTATACAAATTATAATACTTTTTTAACTATACAAAATTTTCATCATTAATTATTTGCATGTTTAGGTTCTTTTGGTTTCCATGCTCTCTTTTTAGTTGCAGTTTTTCCTTCCTACACATCTTGCACTAGTAGTCTATCTCCAACTTCATCCTTAGAACTTTTAGATTCACTTACTTGCATCATTTTACTTTTCTTACCTAGTCCACTAGTGGTCTGGTTGACCCTTTTCTTGGTGGATGGTCCTAGTTCTTGTTGAACCTTTACCAATATTATTGACTTTCTCTATGCAATAGGTACTTTCACCTATAATTTCTTCTTAGGCTGATCATCTCTTGTTCTAATAGGTTGCACTAGTGCAACTACTGCATATGGTGCAATAGGGGCCTGTGCACATGGTTGTGCTATAGTCACACCTTCTAAAGGTCCTGCAACAACAATAGGAGTTTCTTCTATCACTTAAATCTGTCCACTTTCTTTCATTTCTAGTGTAATGCCTTTGACTTCCTTAAATTCCTATCTCGTCATGCCTGATTCCTCAAGAATAGAATCTATCACCTTTTCCACTTTCTTCTTGCTTTCATTTTTGTGTAGTTCTAACTAAATTAATCTCATTTTATCCTCATAGGTTCCCCATCTAGGCCACTCAACGCCCTTCTCTAATTGGAGTATGATCTTCATATACCCTTCTATGAGCTATACACTCATCTCATATCCCTTGGGTTATATGAACTTAACCCTTAGTACCACAACTTCCATGTACAAGTGTTTTCCATCTCCAACATGAATCATATCTCATCCTTATACTTTTCTACCATGGATGGAGGTATTCTACAACTTTATTTCATTTTTGACTAGAAACTTTTCATCATTTTGTCAATGTCACCATCTCTAAAAAATTCCAACTTAGATCTATAGCATCGAGTCACCAAATTCATTATGTACATGTTGCTTTCCCAATTTGTCATTCTAGGAAGCTTCCTTATAGCATAGAAAAATAAATGAGTCAGTAGGGACTCAAATTAGAAAATTGTTCTATTTGATTTCTTCACTTTGGCAATGTTATCCAAAAATTGTAGTATGATAATCTCACACATATTAAGTTTTCTTCCTTGAACTACCATTACATAATCCACATGTAAAAATCTAGTTGGTATGGAGTTAACCTTTGATCCATGGTTGAACTCGCACCCTAATATCTTGTTTAATAATTTTACTTGTTTGTCTTGAATGGAGTCTACCTTCATGTTTCTTCTATCAAACCTAGTATTTAGGTTTATCTCAACTATTTTCCTTACATTCTTCTAATTTACGGGATTACATCCTTCATTGCTCAAACTTGTGACCTTATGAATCAGTTCATTATCAATAACTATTTGTGCATGACCTAGACATAATAAATCATCATGTACCCTAGTTAGAAAAATTCAGGTCCAATCATGATTATCAAACTCCATATAAAACACATATTTTATTAAACTCAACTCTCTTAGGTGTGCATACTTAGATTTTAGGGATAAATCACTATTACACATGGTTCCTAAATCTTTGTGAATATCTTCATCTCCTATGTTGGCAATCTTATAGTGGATATAACTTCTAATATCCTCAACATGAAGCACATTCTCTAGAACTTGTGAAAATGCACCCAATGAGTCATCCAAAAGAGAAATAAATGGATGTTTCTTGAACACATACCATAGTCTATCACACACATCATAGATAATCTGACTAGCCATTTCAATTCTACTGTATTCACTAGGAAATTTATCTTTAGCTCCATAAAATACCTTAAAATCTTATTTTAGGGCTTCTGCAACTTTTCACTTCAATTCACTATCAAATCACTCTTCAATTCACTCAAGACACTTCACATGAACAAATGATAAACAAAATCTTGTTTGTGATCATTAAATTGTTTCAAATTGGACTGTGCATTAAATGTGTATCTACCACAAATTCAAATACTATCTCTGTTTACCAAATAATCTTGTTTTGTAAATTCTTGCTCACTGATATCATATCTAGACTTGTACACTTGACTATAGATTTCTCTTTATGTCCTTTACCTTTTGTTAACTATACAACCTCCAACTCTCTTTGACATCAACTCTGACCAATTAATGCTCTACCTCTGCTAAAACTTCTTAATTTAGGTAGGACGAGTCAAAAACAATCTATTACTTCAATGTATTATTAGATGCATCAAAATAATTTATTCTTCCAAAACTATATAAGAACTTTTTAGATCCTTAGCTATCACAAATGCTTCTTTGAATTCATCAACATGTTCCTTAATTGCTTCTTTGTGATTGTTGTCACTACCATTATCATTTCTATTGTTCCTTCTATAATTAGGATTCTTGCTAAAGTTCCTTCTATCCATTCTACAATATCTCATTGTGTTTCCAAAGTTATTACATAATTGACATACATGTGCATTTCTTCTCTGATTTGTTCCATTTTGATTTTTAGGTGTTTTGCAATTCCTTGCAATGTGTCTAGGATTATTACACTTGTATCACACAAATTGGTTCTTTTCTCCATTAGATTTCTCACCATCATTGGATCTCCTTTGTGATCTTCCTCTTTCATTACTTGTAGGGTTAGTATTTATAAACATTCTACTATTTTCATTATTACCATCAAACTTAGTTCTTACATTTTGCTACTTTATGTCCATAACCATAACAATTATAATAATAGAAATTTGTAATATGTTTGAAAGAGTTCTTACCTATGAAATCTCTTTGCATATGTCCAACTTCATTAGATATGAAGTATCTACCTCTAAAATCACATATAACTTGCTTGGGTGGTTCATTTTTCTTAGTTTTATCAACTTGCTCTATTTTCTTAGATTCATCATGTTTTGCTAAAAAATCAATTAATTCAACTTCCTTTGATACTTCAGTAGATGTGCTTGATTCTAGTTTACCTAGATCAGATTCCTTAGGGGATACAATAACTGGATCTAGTTCACTTTTGATTTCAACTTTCTTGGCTAATTTCTCTCTAATAAGATATCCAAGTCCTGTCTTTTCATAAGGTCTCCGATAAAATATATGTTCATCTATCTTCTCACTACTAGAATAAATTTTCTCTAACTATTTCTTATCTTATATCAATTCTCCTTTCATAATGATATTATACTTTTCTAATTCTGGATGCTTAATCTTAATAGTATCTAGTTAAGATGTAACTAGACTTAACTGGGGTCTAAGGTCTACATTCTCACTTTTCAGTTTAGGTTCATCCTTGCCACCATTTTTCTTAAGACTCAACTTAAGCTCAACAATTTTCAGTTCATGTTTCAAAATCTCATTGTCTTACTGGAGATTTCCTACTTCATCATTATCACTAGTCTATGCAATTGATTCCTTTCCAGATTTTAGATCATCAATCTTTTCTTTCAGTTTACCAATGAATTTTTTTGCATCTTCATATCTATCTTTTAGGTTATCTCTTTCTTTAGTAGAAAGATCAATCTTCTCAAGAGATTCTTCAATGTTTTTCTTCAACTATTCTAATGTTGAAAATATAAGAGGAGTAACTGAGAGGGAAGGGGTAAATCAGATACTACTAAAGTAAATATCGAATCCCTTAGATGTTAGTACAAAAATGAAAACTAAAAACTGAATACTATTGAAGCTCAATAAACACACATAAAATGTTGTAACTCGGTAATAATTGAATTAGCTTGCCAAGTGCTTAACATATAAACTTTTAGATTTTTTTTTTGATTAGAATTACTTTAACTAAGTTACAAACATATAAAAGAAAATAACATGAACACATTTGACACTAGGATTTAATGTGGAAACCCAATTTAGGAAAAACCACCAATTGCAACTACTTACTATTTTCACTCTTTTGAAGTGAGTCCTATTAGGAGCCAACCTTATTAAAGGTTACAAAACACACTGTTAGGTGTGACCCTATTAGAGGATTTAATCACGCTATTAGGAGTGGTCTTGTTAGAGGTTTTGAGACAATTCAATAGAACTACCACCTTGTTAGAGGATTTGCAAATAGCCATTAAGCCAACTCTGTTAAGAGATTTAGATCACTGCTATAATGGTTAGAGAGTCACAATAAGATGACCTGATCTGAATGCAACTAATTTGATGATTAAAAATATCTGTTCTATCTTGTACTTGATCCTTCCTGATTGAATATGACATTTCTACTTCATAAGGATATTGTGGTTATCCTTCAAATTTTCTTCCTCTTCTCATCATTAGATCTTCAATAACATCTTCATGCTTTTTTTCACACTTTGAAATCACAACTTGACCTTATACTTATATCTTCCACTTTGTCAAATAGGCTCAAATACAACTTAGAATAATCAATATTCATAACCGTAGTTGGCTGGAATCAATAGATAAATCAATTAAGCTTATTATGCCAAAATAAGAAAATCCTTCATTAGCCAACCTAGCTTGGTAGAAACTAACTAAAAAATGATTTCCTTTATTAACCAATAGAAGCTTGGTTAACATTAAAAACTCATGAAAATACTTTGGCAACTGAGTGAGCTCGGTTAGCATTGGTTCCATCCAACTTTCCTTCACTAATTGAGTGCACTCAGTTAACACTCACTTTCTACATCTTTCCTTTGACATACGAGTGAATTTGGTAGACACTGCCTTCTAAACTAGGCAAACACAAGAGTGCTTGGTAGACACACAAAAAACTATCTTCATTGCTAAGTGAGCTTAGCATATACGAATTGATAATGATTATTACATTATGTAACATCAAAGACAATACACAATTAATCAATTGTATCCAACAATCTCCCTCTTTGGCATTGATGGAAACACAACATGTCATAACACAATGAAAATTTGGATTTAGACTTGAGAAATCCCTCTATCAGTACGAGCTCTTCCTTCCACTAGATTGTGTCTGCAACAACTGCCACCAAGTTCATTCAGAACATTCTCCCTCTTTCATAAAACTTCTTCCTTGGAAAACTTTTCCATCTTTGGTTCCTTACTTTATTTTATTTCCATAAATTTCTCAGATATATGATAGTAAACTTCGCCCTCTTTGAAAACACATGCGAAAGACAATAATTCTATAAATACCAATGTACCTTAATTACTGATTCATCTACAATATGCCCTTGCTAATTCTGCACCAATTGATTGATCTTCAATAGGTTCTGGTTGATGCATTCACTAAACTTAATTTAGTGAATTTTAGATAGGGGAATGACCCCTAGCTTACCTCTTAGATATAGAAATGCATCCTTAGGTAATGGCTTGGTGAATATGTTTCCATTATATTCCTTTATATTCACATATTCCAATCAGACTTCTTTATCCTCCACTAATTCTCTTAAGAAGTGATATTTTATAGCAATGTGCTTTATTTTGGAATACATTACTGGATTCTTTGATATATTGAGTGCACTAGTGTTATCACAATATATTACTATTGAATCTTTGATCTCTACCTTCATTCCTTCCAAAAGTTGTTTGAACCAAAGAATGTTAGAACAATTGACTATTGTTGCCATATATTTTGCCTCTGTTTTGGATTGAGATGTACAATTTTGCTTCTTGCTTGTCCAAGATACTAGTATTTTACTAAGAAAGAATGCTCCTCCACTAGTGTTTTTTTTGTCATCAAGACTTCCTAGGAAATCAGTATCAGTAAACACTTTCAGATCCAAATTGCCTCAAAGTTCATACCATAAACCATAGTCTTCAGTACCATATACTAGAGCATCCAAGCCTAATTTTTTTATTTAGATCACATCTCATTTCTTTAATAGAAGACAATCTAATTGCATAAATAGGAAGAAGAGTTTTGAGTACTTTACTTACAATAGTTTCCTCCTTAATGTCCCCTCCAAATGCTTTGGTTAAACTTACACTAGCCTTGATTCTTTCCACATAATTTGCAATGTTTTCATCTTCTCTCATTCTCATTTGATCAAATTGTCTTCTAAGACTTTCTACTTTGGTTCTTCTTACATTGTCATCTCCTCCATAGATATCTTTTAGTTTGGTGCACATTTCATGAGTAGTTTTGCAATCCTTTACCTCATCAAATTCAACATAACTAAGAGTAGATGCAATATCAATCATCATAATATTATGATTCTTCTTTTTAGAAATATCTTCAATTGATAATGTTCCAGTGGGAGTTTTATATTCAGCATCAAGATATTTTCAACCTGAATCACTGATGGTAGCTAGATGTAACCTCATAAGTCCTTTCCATGCTACAAAATTGTCTATGTTTAGCTTGGGAATTTCTCTTTTGTAAGACATCCTAATCATTAGCTTAGGTTCTTGAAACCTTCTTTGCAAGCACCAAAAGCTCTGATACCAATTGTTGAAAATATAAGAGGAGTAACTGAAAGGGGAGGGGTGAATTAGATACTACTAAAATAAATCCTAGATCCCTTAGATTTCAATATAGAAATGCAAACTGAAAGCTAAATATTGTTGAAGCTCAGTAAACACACATAAAATAATGTAACTCATTAACAACTGAATTAGCTCGGTAAGTGCTTAACATATAAACTTTTAGAGGTTGTCTATGATTACCATTACCTTAACTGATTTGCAAACATATAAAAGAAAATAACATGAACACATTTGACACTAAGATTTAATGTTTAAACCCAATTTGGGAAAAACCACCAATTGCAACTAGTTACTATTTTCACTCTTCTAAAGTGAGCCTTGTTAAGAGCCAACTTGTTAAAGGTTACAAAACACACTATTAGAGGTGACCCTATTAGAGGATTTAATCACCCTGTTAAGAGTGGCCTCGTTAGAGGTCTTGAGACAATTCAATAGAACTATCAACTTGTTAGAGGATTTTCAAATAGTTGTTAAGCCAACTCTATTAAGAGATTTAGATCACTGCTAAAATAGTTAGAGAGTAACAATGAGATGACCTGATTCAAATAAAATTGATTTGCTGATTATAGATCTTTGTTCTGGCTTGTACTTGATCCTTCCTAATCAAATATGGCTTTTTTGCTTCACAAGGATACTTTCTTATCCTTCAAATTCACTTCCTCTTCTCATCATTAGATCTTCAATAACATCTTCATACTTTTCTTCACACTTTAAAATCACAACTTGACCTTATGTTATATCTTCCACTTTATCAATTCGGCTCAAATACAACTTAGAATAATCAATATTCATTACTGTATTGAGCTAGAATCAATAGATAAATCAATTAAGCTTATTATGCCAAAAAAAGAAAATCTTTCATTAGCTGACCCAACTTGATAAGAACTAACTCACAAATGATTTCTTTTGTTAACCAATAGAAGCTCAGTTAACACTACAAATTCATGAAAATCCTTTTGCAACTGAGTGAGCTTAGTTAGTATTGGTTCCATCCAACTTTCCTTCATTAACCTAGTGAGCTTAGTTAACGTTCACTTTTTGCATCTTTCCTTTGATGCCCAATTGAACTTGGGAGACATTTCCTTCTAAACTAGGAAAATACAGGAGTGCTCAGTATACACAAAAAATTCTCTTCACTACCTAAGTGAGCTTAGAATATACCAATTAATAATGATTATTACATTTGCGTAACATCATAGACAATACACAATTTATGTTTCAGTTCATCATTGTTTCAAAATCTCATTTTCTTTTTGGAGATTTCCTACTTCATGATTGTCACTAGTCTATGCAATTGATTCCTTTCCAGGTTTTAGATCATCAATCTTGTCTTTTAGTTTACCAATGAATTTTTTTCATATTCATATCTATCTTTTAGGTTATCTCTTTCTTTAGTAAGAAGGTCAATATGCTCAAGAGCTTCTTCAAGGTTTTTCTTCAACTGTTCTATATCTATGGAGATCTTACTAAAGATGTCAAACTTCTTCTGACTAATTGGACTCTGACACTAATTGTTAGAAATAGATAATACTGAAGAGGTGGGGGGTGAATCAATATTCTAAAAACTTTTTTCCACAATTGAATATTGTCAATTACTTTATAAATTGCATACGAAAGTAAACTAGAACAATGTTGAATAGTAAATATAACCATACACATAGAGAGCTCATAACACCATTATGCTTTAACTAGGAAAACCCTGACCAAGGGAAAACACTAGTGGGGATGATATCAACTAGATGATTTACTAAACAATAGGATCCTGTTAAGGATATTGACCCTATTAAGAGTCTATGAAATACATATAGTGTTGCAAGTCCTTGGTAGAGTACTAGGCCTTGTTAGAATCCTCAACCTTGTTACGAGTTGGTGGATCAAATGCAATGTATGCAAGAAGAGCTAACTACCCTAACATGAAATTATATAATTTAGTTCTTCACAAGAATAGATATATATATATACAATACTTTTGGTCTGCTATATTTTGCACTTGTTCTGATCATACATCATATTGAGTTCACCTATCATCTTCTCAACTTCACATTAATCATGAACTATTACATAGATCCTACATATGTTGCACACTTATCTTCATAGGATTAGATCTTTACTTATGCCTCTCATATTCATAATTCACTGCTTGGTCAACCTTCATGCTTTCACATGCTTCGCGTAATATAAAATAACTTATGAAATAATATCAAAATAGTTGGCTCATCATGACTTAGTAATTATTTTTTCACCAAAATAATTCCTCAATTCGTACAATCCAATTCATTGCTATGCCCTGTTAAATACCTCTGTTGGTATTCAATCATGTAACTTGTGTCATACTCTCCATACACACCTGTGTACTGGCACATGTCATCATGCCACCGTCATAGAACTTTCCTCCACTATGCATAAGCTAACTCTTAATGAGTTTTCTATACACATCACATCTGCTCTGTGTGCTACTATAAACTATCTAACACTAAGAAAATTTTCTATCTCTAAATACATAAATGAAATGTTGAATACATGTTTCCATAAATGAAAACTATCAAAACATCTATCTAACCATATTTCCAACAACCTTGTGGCATTTCTAGAAGCCCTAGGATGTTACCTTGAATGGGCAAGTGGTTGGAAAGATTGATTTGAGGTTTGAAAGGATCTATAAGCTTTTCGGTGAAAATTGGTCTAGAGGCCTAAAAGATAGGCTAGAAACTAGGACTTGAGGGTGAATAGGGTTGTGGGTGTTGTGAAGCTCTATAAATTATGATTCTTGAAGTGCCTATAGTTTATTCTTTTGGAAGGAAGAGTAAGGTGTTGTTACAAAACAAAACAAAATATTAGCATTCTCCTAAGAAGATTTTGAAAATTCTCCATTAGCCTCTGTGTCATGATCTCCAACACATATAAACTCCTATAGGTCATTTGGTTATTTCCCAACCAAATTTTTCACTTGGTTGTGCCTTCTTGATAACTTTTTCAAGAAATTGGAAAAATTGTACTTCTACAAAATTTGCACTTTGCAACTTTTTAACAACTTCTTGCACTATTATGCAAATTTTCTCTTCTCATGCTTTATATAGGGTGTTTGATTGGTTAGTTAGCCTTTAGAACTCCTCTTCAATTATTTGTATCTTTCTTTCCAAAAGTTTCTCAAGCAAATAATTTGCAAAGTTACACAATGCAACTTTTCACCAAATTAGTCAAATGACCTTCCTATCATCTCAAACTTAACCACAAACCTTACCTATGGTAAAATCCTAACCTTAACTCTTTGTATACCCTATTGACCTCATGATGATGTCATCATCATGTCTTGTTCCAATCAAAGGGCTATTTTAAGCCTAAAAAGGGGTGACATAGTGTGACAACACGGACATAGTCCAAAACAACATTATCCAAGCTTTGCATGTTTTTAGAGAAGCCAAACGGGTATCCAAATCTATAATTTATTTTCTTGATGTTTTAGAAAATTTGGGAGAAAAATGAAAGAGGACAACCATCTAAATCCATATATGTTGAAGATAATTGAATTTTTTTTAAGGATGTCATCAAACCCACAAAAAAAAATCTTTATGGCATTTAAATATGAAACTATTACATGTCTTCTCTTTTTTATATACAAAATTTGGCATCTAAACATTCACATGTGACATCTCTTATCATATTTTTATACAAAATATGGCATATAAATACACGCATGTTACATTTCTTATCAATTTTATATACAAAATTTGGGATCTAAATATGCATATGTGACATCTCTTATCATATTTTTACACAAAATATGGCATACAAATATGCACATGTTACAAGTCTTCTTTTTTTTATATACAAAATTTGGCATCTACATATGCACATTACTATCAAGTTGCAACATTTCACATAACATATATACAAAATTTTCAAAATTATTCTACCAAGTAGAATGATTTATCTATATAGCACATAATCACTCAAGGGAATCTTTTGCATCAGCTCTAACCCTTATTGTATCAAGTATTCCCTTGTGATTAGATTCACATACTTTCCACAACTTCTTGTTAAGATGCCTACCACAATATGGTATCAGTTGAATATTTTTTGCAACAATAAGGTTACAGTAATGAAGAATATGTCTATGTGTCTCAAAATCCTCAAATAACCATATGGTAAATTCTTGATACGGTACCTACATTTAATTATAAAGATAATTTAATGTCAAAATTAATAATGTATTATACATGACAAATTTACTTAAAGATATTTTCATCGAAGGGGACAAAAATATACTACCTTCTAAGCCCTGTGGCTATCACAATGACATATCCTATTGGGTACTCAATATCCTTACCATCAATGACTGTAGCTATCAATTTCTTTTTGGGCTCAATGCATTGGCATAGAAAGTAATATGTTCCTTCATTATTATTGTGATATGCAATAGCTGTATATAAATGACCTACATTGTATAGAAGGATAAGTTAGTGGAAAAGTTGAAAGTAATCTATTGTAACCAAGTATTAAATTGATAACTTAGAACTTGGTTCAACTAGGTTAGGTACATGCTCAAAATATGTTGATGCTTCAACCAAGTTGAGCTGTAGTGCTGTAGGAAGTTATTATAAATAAATTGGATGCAAAGGTATACAAGCCCATTGGTTAGCCCACTCTTTTGACCCACATTCATCCCATAAATGATGTAGACATGAAGAGAAAAAATATGCAAGGTTTCTAGTATAAATAGCTAGTGATGCCACATTTGAACTTTGAATAATGCATCTCACTTGATCCTATAAGTGTACAACAATCTTGCAAATTTTCAATGTTAGGTTCACGTATCAACCAAAAATATCTAGAAACCATAAAATTACCTGTATTACCTAATCCCATCATAGAATTTCACCATTGGACAATTGTTTCAATATTTTCTAATATTCCACCACCTTTGTACTTTAATTCCTCTTTACTAAGGGCTCTTTTCACACATGCTCCAACACCATCATTCTCTCCCTTTCCATGTCCCACCTCAATGAAATTCCAAAAATGTTTCACTCCACTTGTCACATGCATCCTAGTAAACCAATAGAAAATCCTTGCATTATTGAATTGTGTGGTGCAATTGTCTAACCATATAATGTGCTGATTGTATCTTTCATCTCTTTCTCTCAAATTGTCACACAAAACTCTAAAACACTCTTACAAAAACTTTAATGAATGAGTTTGATCATTGCTAATATAGAAGTGATACTCTCTTAATCCTTTTATGTCATCCTCTATGCTATCATTTGCATGAATAAATTCTGTGTAAAAGAATTGACACATGTATAGAGTTCCAATACATTGGTTGCACTTTATTTTGAGGTTTTAGTGTATATTTTTCAGTGAAGTCAACAACCGAAACAATCACACCCAAGGGAAAAGTGTGCTTACACAACTTGAATTTCCCATCTAGACATCTAGCTCTATGTGTATGACCTATGTAGTCATAAACTATTTTCTCTTAAAAAAATATCATAAAATTAGCTACACATACATCACTTTTCACCAATTCACACCTCTTTAATTCTTTCCATCTTTAACACCATATATAACTAACTTGTAATTTCCAAGAAAAACTAGTGTCTTACCAATTTTATGTGTGCTATCTATATGTAGGCATCTATGCAACTTTCACAAACTACCACATTAAGAGCAAAAACCTTTCAAACACATGGTCTTATAATAAATACACCCATCATCTCATTTACATAGTACACTTGCAATAGATTCTTTTAGTGACTTAGGAGATAATTATAGACCACATTGGATTGAAATATTTCATTAATATGCAAAGTAAAACATATATAATTATAAACATCATAATACATAGAAAACTCAACATGAACCTTAGTGCGTGTATGATTTATCTTAACATAGAATGGTTTTGTCATTTCAAAAAACCTTCGGCTGATTTTAATTTGAGGAATTGTTTGAAGAAACATGTCATAAAATTGTGTTTGTGTCATATCCAAAAAAAAAATTGCACATGGCTCATAGTTTGTTTTTTCAATTCGTCTTTTGACAACATCTTTTTGGTTTCGTGAAGCCCTTCTGTTATCATGCCACAAGTTTTCTATTAATGTTCTTAGTGCATCAACAATAACTTTATCATTACATGGGAGTCTACCTTGGAATGACCAAAAATAATTCTCACTAGAATTTTCAATTTTCACTCACCTCACTAAGGCTTTGAGTAACATTGTTCTACTTTTCCTTAATGATTTACTTCCTTTTCTTACCATATGAGTTTTTTCCATTTCCTTTCCCATTATGATTGATGTGAGGACCCAATGAATTGTATTAGAATCTTTAGTACATGATTTTGAACCAATGGATTGGTATGCATCAAAGATATTTCTAACAAGGCTCCTTTCACTACTATTTTCAGATGTTCTTAATCCAAAAAATTTTATAGTCTCTGAATTTTAGATTTTTAACCATTTCAACAAGAAGTTGGAATCTTCCAGTTTGATTTAAATTTTCAAAATAGTTATTCCTAATCTTTTGAATAATTCTCCTACAATTTCTTTCTGACATTTTATCATGCATTAGCTTCAAAATATTTTCATCAATGTCAATTTTAAACTTTGGTTTTCTATAAATTATTCTAGGAGATGTTGATGTATGCACATGCTCTATATTTTCATTACTCACATCATGTGCATTCATCATTTCAACTTGAAATGTCACATTAGGGGCATTAGGTGATGTAAGTGTATTTGTCATAATCATTTCAATTGGGGTATGTTGAACATTTTTGTTTGTCAAATTAGGTACGTTTGTGACATCAATATAGATAGGTAGATTTTCATCACTTACATTGGAGGAATTTGATGATGTACCTTCACGTAATCTCCTCATATGCTTCCTTATTTTTGTCTTTGTTGCCTCTCATTTTTCAATCCTTCCTCTCTTTTTCTAGCCCATGATTGTAGATGCAAATTACCCTACAAACAATAACATATATAAAATAAACATTAAAATTGGAAAACTAAAAAAAATTGCATGATTATTTTATGCTCAATCATAAGATACTAACATAAAATAAGATGTTGGCACATGAAAAATATAAAATTTAGCATTTCCAAGCACAAAAAACCTTACACTTACATACTTGGTATAGAAATACATGTGAAATAATGGTAGAATCTTGTCGACTACAATTAAACAACATAATAACCATTGACATGTTTTTTTATTTTTATTTTTTAATAACTCAATCAAGTTTTGTATAACTTGATTGAGTTATTGAGTTCTTACTACATTATCTATATGGACAAATAACCCAATTGATTTTTATATAACCCAATTGGATTTTGTATTACTACTACAAAAAGATAGATTGAAGGAGGGAGGGAGTGATGGAGAGAGAGAGAGAGAGAGAGAGAGAGAGAGAGAGAGAGAGAGAGAGAGAGAGAGAGAGAGAGAGAGAGAGAGAGAGAGATTATGGGAGATTAGGGGATATGGTAGAAAGAGTGTGAGAGAGAGAGATAGAGAGAATGAGTGAGAGAGAAGGGGATATGAGAGAGAGAGAGAGAGAGAGGGGGGGGGGGGGAGAGAGAGAGATTTGGGGAAAGGATAGAAAGAGTGTGTGAGAGAGAGAGAAGGGGGTAAAAGAAAGAGGGAGGGGGGTAGGAGAGAGAGAGATTAGGAGATATTATATTAAGAGTGAGAGAGAGAAGGGGATAGGAGAAAGAGAGATGGAGATAGGATAAAGAGAAAAAATGAGAGAGAGGGAGTGATGGAGAGAGAAAGAGAGAGAGAGAGAGGATGGGATGGAGACAAGGATTGGGGGATATGATAGACGTGTGCTTAGTATAATACATAACTCTCTCTCTCTCTCTCTCTCTCTCTCTCTCTCTCTCTCTCTCTCTCTCTCTCTCTCTCTCTCTATCTCTGTGAATCTAACCTTATGAAGTAGTAATATAAAACTTGATCGAGTTTTGTAGAGCTTGATTGGGTTTTAAAAAACCAAGGATCAAGTTATTTTAATCCAAAAAAACTAATTGAGTTATGGCTTGGTGGTAGCCTAGGAAAATTATCCAAAGGCTTGAGAGACTATTTTCCCTCCAACTTTCTTCCCTTAGACATTTTTCATCTTCTAAGTTGAATTATCATCTTTGTCTTCATCAGGTATGCTAATGGTGAAGTGGGTATCTCTAAAATCACCACCCTAATCTTACATGTCTTCTTAGATTTCTAAAAATATAATCTTTTCTTTTTTTGGACAACATTAACATTGTAAACTTTAATAACTTTTACCAATACCTTGACATTCCTCACAAACATATGTCTACCATTTTAAAAATAAAATTTGATATACTTAACCAGATTCAAAATAAATTAAATATTACTGTCCTACACTTGATGACATACACATTTAAAAAGGAAGTTTCCATTTTCAATTATTTTGATGCAAGTTATGTTCAGCACACAAACATGTACCACAATTTTAGGATGTAGTCTATTCAATAATTCATAACAAAAAAAAATACTCATCATAAAATTACACAAAAATACACAACTTCTAGATATGACTCTTAACTATCACCCCTCCAAAGAGATATAATAAATGCAAAATATAGCTACATCTTGTGTGCTATACACAAAAATAACTATTTTATGTTTTCAAAAAGAATTAGGAACTATTTTTTGAGTGCCCAGGGTTTGACCCACCTAGTTTTATCCATTTTGTAAAACCTCTAGTAGGTTAGAAAGTAGAATCATAGTACTATAATTTATATGTTTCACACATCTTGTCATTTTTAGTGGATGACCCTCAAATTTCTCATCCAAGTTTAGGTTTACCTAATTTTAGAAAAAATGTTTCCACTTATACCCCTCTTTCTATACACCATCTTGATGCACTTACTTGATGACATGATCACCTTCTAAATTGGATTGGATTACCTCAGCTCCATTAGCTCCACTATTTCCATCTTCTTTTTTCTTTTTCCATTTCTAGTTCATTTCATGCCTAATTTTCTCAATGTCCACTTTGCCTTTTCCTTTCTTTGATTTAATGAATGTACTTGAGTCCTATAATTATTACTTTGATATCTAAACTTATGACATTTGGAACATGCATTGTTAGGTGCATAAGTATTTCTTTGATTTATCTAGTAGGGTTTTTTTGATGATCTTCATTCATATTTTCTATGTCCATATTTCTAACAATTGTAGCAATATTGTTCAAACTTAGGTGTGGCTTCTGTATTCCTTAGTCTTGACCTACACTTATGTATTTGATGTCCTTGTTTCTTGTAGTAAAAATAGTAACTAGTAATTAGGTTTAGAATTTCGCATACCATGTCTTCTTCTACAAATATTTGCATTATGAACAAGTTTTCCATAGTGATAACATGTTGGGTTATCCTTTGACTTTACATTTCCCATTTCTCCATTCATGGATGATTCTCCTTTCTCAGTGCATGAATGTCCCAACCCATTAGAACATCTTGATTACTTCATAAGTTCCTAAAAATACTTCACTTTTTGCTTTGGTTTTTTTAATCTCTCCATAGATTCCTTCTCATTTTCTAGTTCTTTCTTTAGTATGTCATTTTGTGATTAGAGATTTCCTATTTCCACATTCTCGTGATTCAATTCTTTATTTGTAGGCATTAGTTGATTCATCATGTCTAGTTGACTATTAGTGAGCTTTTGTACATGTGATATCCTTTCTTCAAGTCTAGTAGCCATCACCCTTTTGTCTTCTTCATCCACAATCATGTCTTCTTCATCTTTCTTTCTTTCTTTGGCAACTTTACATTGTCCTACTGATTGGATTTCATGTTCTCTTTTTAGTGGTCTCACTTCTTTATTCAGTAGTTTTTTTCTTGTCAAGTAGATCAACCGATGCTTTATCATTTGGATTGATTAGTTCAAATAGTCCTTTAGTCTCAACTACTTCATAGGAAAATTTCTTTATCTAGATAGCAATTTCCTTTCTCCTTTTTTGGTAATATTTCATATCTTGTCTTCCCTTCTCAAGTTTTTGTAGTGTGAGTTGAATGTCAATCACCTGATTTTCAATAGTCTTCTCTAGTTTGAAAGCCTCCATCTCCAAGATCTAATCTATAAGCCTTTAAGCTTATTTCAAAGAACCAATTCTCTAATCCCAATTTTTGATTGATCGAGGAGTAAAAAAGATAAAAAAGATACCGAGAGGGGGACTAAATTAGAATCTTTATCACTTTCTAATTTTTCACAAACTTATTCACACCTATCAATAACTTGTGCATGTAAAACTATTAATATAAATTTTTTGTAAGATATAAGTCTAATCAATCACATGCATGAAAATAAAACACATAAAACAATATTTTTTATCTATAAACCCTCTAAGGTGAAGGTAAAACTAGGGTGGGGATGACACCCACAAATCTTTACTACTACACTAATAAAGTTAACTAGTTAAGGTTACAATGTTTGACCATAAAATATGATCTACATTGTGAGGGGTCTACCTTGTTAAAAGCTTAAGATATTTGTAGGTCTCACAATTTTAGAGGATTTAACACTTACAAAAAAGTAAGGACTCTATTAGGAGATTTACAAAGATCTCTTAGGACCACTTTGTCAAGAGATAAAACCCAAATTTAAGTTTGTTAAAATTGATTTAGTACCTAACTCTTGGTTTTCTTTGTAAGCCAATTTTGAGTCTCCTCCTTGCTAACTAATCATCTCCTCTAATTTGATATGCTTTTCTTTCCCTTTCACTTTACTGCAATGACTAGGTCAGTCAGTCTATTAGATGACAACAAAACCTGTCAATGACTTCTAAAATGATCTCAATCCTTTTCTGTAAATAGCTTCATGTTTGCACATAAAATATTTTCGTCTTCTTCTCTATTGGTATATGATCCAGTTTAAGATAATTTATATATAAATATTTTTGTAAAGAGTTTTGTAGATGATTTCATGTTTTGCATCTTTATCTTTATCATTGAACACATAACATAGGGATTGGTGATCCAAAACATGTAAATGTTCTATAACAACCTTTGACAGTATTAAATGTTCTATAACAACCTATTCAAGACTTAAATATTCCTTCCAAGTTGACTTGATAATCATTTTTCCTAAAACTCTGTTCCATTCTTGACTTTCATGTAAACTCTACGTAGCTCGTCCTTTACTAATTCTCGATGCTCAACATTTTAGTTGCTTGACCTTCATTGTACTTAGTACATACTATGTAACTTGGCACATGTATTCTAAATAATTTCTTAGTCACTAATGACTTGCTTGGTTGTTGATGAGTTTGACTTGTATACAAAAACTACTTTGTGACCCAAAAACTTACTTGTCTCTTATAGACCTAGGTACATACTTGCTTATATACATGACTCAAACTATATAGAGTATCTTGATCATATTGATGACTGTAAAAAGTGGTTGACACTAATAAACAAAAATGGTTAGAGATACCATCAACATGTACATGGTAATAAAGTTTTTTCAACATGAGCATTCACTGGTGAGCATGCAGTGTGATGATTATTGGGCTTTGGTATCAGGTTTAGAATAAGATTGGGGTGGTTTTTCTTAGATCAATATCTAGATGTGGCACCTCCAACTAGGTGAGTTTACTTCTATTTTTGTGGATTGGTGTCTAGGTACCTTGCCTTAGACATATGTGGTAAGAGTGTTACTTTGGGATTGATCCCCACCATAGTGAGGATCATATATGGGAGAGTGTTTGTAGCTTAGGATTCGTTGATGCTTGTGAAGTTATATAGGGACTTCCAGTAGATACTCTATCATGGAGATTGGCCCAACATGGGGTTGGGGTATTGGATTTAAGATATTCCTACAGGTATAGGCCTAATAGCATATTATTGTTATTAGGCCACTTGGATGGTGAGATTGATATAGCCAATGATATGGTGGCATATAGTTGGGTGGAGGCCCTTACTTACCATCATACATATAATTTGGATTACTGGTGGATGATATTTTTATCACATTTTAGTGCTCACATAGAGGCCTTAAATATGGGATTAGGTCACTAGGCAAAGGAACAAGCACAACTACCCTATACTATTACACAATCATTCAATTTTTGTAGATGGGATTATATTATTAAAAAATTATTACTTAGACAAGATATTGTGATAGTTTGGGTGGCCATAGGACATAGGGTAAGTGCAAGAATTTGGGTCTTACTTTTGGGCAAAAAGTGGAAGTGTTTTTCCTATTTTTGAAATTTTTTGTCAATTGATGTCAAAATTTGAGGCATTTAGGGATTGAATATAAAAAAAACTTCAGTAATAAAAAATTTCGTGTTTAGAATCTAGTTTTTGAATATGTAATTTATTTGTATACCCATATGATAGATTTTGTTTTTGGTATGGATCTTTAAAAACCACTTTTTCACAATGCTTTTTTCAGGACCATACCACACTCGTGTATGGACACCATAATTTGACACAAATAAATGAATGAAATAAATCCTTTTAAAAGAAGTTATCTAATACACCTAAGATTGATGGCAATATTTTTCCTTAATTTTTTATTGAATAATATTTTTATTATTAATTATTAATTGGCTATAAAGGTAAATTTTAAAACCTCTCATGTACAAACACCATAATTTGATCAAAATTTCACTTTTTTCAAAAATTCTATTTTTTTTAACCTCAGAAGAATTATATGTAGATTGATGACATAAATTAATTTAAGAAAAATTATAAAATAAAAAAGTTATTAAAGTTTTAGTGAACTTCACTATTTTACATTTAGGTACCACCTTTCATTAAAAAATAATGCAAAAATAGTAAATAAAATCATAGCACTATAAAATTTATATTTCTAAAATCAGGACAGTAAGAGCTCTAATGAGTTTTTGTTTCATAAAAAAATATGATCGGGAAGACCCTCTAAAATTACAACAAGGTGTAAATTTGTTAGTTCAATGCCTTAGCCAAATCTTGAGACGTCAACGCATATACTTGGTCTCACCAAGCCTATCCCAAACCAAAATTTGAGGTAGGAGAAAAAAATACTACCCAATATTGTAAGAAATGGGTACCCATTATTTAAATTCAAAAAATGAGTACCCATTTTGAAAAAGTCAAATCGGCATACAAAATCCCCCCCAAAATTTTTTTAAAATTTTTTTTAGAAATGGGTACCCATTTTCTAAAAGTAAAAAGTGGGTACCCATTTCTAAAAAATACAAATTTTTTATGTTTTCAAAAATAGGTACCCATTTTTTGAAAATTAAAAATGGGTGCCCGTTTTTTAAATTTCAGATCGGGCACCCAAGCCTAAAATGGGTACCCCTTTTTTAAAAATAGGTACCTGTTTCTAAAAGAGCATGATCTCAATCTGCGGACTTCTATGAAATTGAGACCCAACTCCTTGCTTCTACTCCATATCAAAAGATCCACAATGGTATCAAAGTGTTGCATGCCTACCAACACATTTGGTTTGAGGTTACGTAGAGATAGTTTTCTTGGACAATGGAAGGACTTGTAGTGAAAGGCATGGGTTTGGTTCAGTGGGGTTGTAGACACAGGGATGATACAAGATTACATGGCATAGTGGCAGGCACCCTAACAATTTGGGAGAGCTCGAGCAATAAAGGTTGTTGGGAGATAGAGAGGAGGTAGAAGCAATGACGAGGAGTCCATATGATGTGACTAGTAATTTTATTTTTATTTTATTTTATTATGGATGTTGAACTTGTTTTCAATTCTAATTACTTATCTTGTATATAATTATAATGTGTTTTGTAAACATATAAGTATGAAGTGTGTGAGCAAGTGAAGGTCCATGAGAGAAGTTTTGCAAGAGTAGAATTTAGTTTGTGTGATAGTTGTTTAAGACTATGGTAGAGAAATAAAGGTAGTGATAGTGTATTGTTGAGATTGACAAAGTTGTGTAGGACAACTACATTATTAGGATAATTTATTCTTATCTATTTTAAGAAGAGTTGTGTATACTTAAATTAAATTCAAAAAAATACTCTTTATTCTTGGCCTTTTTTGACCTTTAAACACTTCTACATTTTTATACTATCATTTTTTTATTTAGTTTTTCAGCAATTTAAATCAATATAAAATAGAAATATTAAATAAATAATTTATTTTATTTTATTTTTCCTCATAAATTAAATTGAAGGTAAAAGTGTATTTAATGCTAAAACTATAAACACTTCATAAAATGTTATTTAATATGAAACATATAGTAAAATGTCTTTGTCACACTTTCAAAAATGTGAATCCTATATATTTAAATTCTTGAATAACTTTAGTTTTTATGCTTTTTAACTTCATCTATATAATATTTGAAAATAAATGTAAGGCATTAACTTTAATTAAAATATTCTTGATTAATCTAATGTCATGGAAAAATTTTCACATAGAGACTATATGAGTCAATTCTTCTAAAATGTGTATTATTTATTTATAATATATAAGGGAAAAGGTCTAGTAGCTAACCATATTCCAATGATCATTCACTTTTTAATCACTCAAATATTCAATTACTAATTTTAAATAAATAAATGATGTCTAAAAACTCATTAAAACAATTCAAATGTATCAATATTTAAGAAATTAAATTTTCAATTTTTTATTGTAGAAATTGTGCAATTTTATTGATAGCCTATAATGTATTATTACTAGGGCATATGTAGATAAATATTAGTAATTTTTTAGGAGGTTGTAGTAAATGGTTACTAGGGCATCTATAAATATGCATTTAGGAACACTTTACACAGACCAAATTTTTTAATTGTATTTAAAATCAACTAAAAAGTTATTAAAATCTGATATACCATTTAAGATTTATAGGTACATGTACAAAACTAACTATAATATTTGAAAAGGCACAATGTTAATAGTTACTAGTATGTTACTTCTACCACAAATGTATGACATAAGATTGAACTGTTGAAACCAGCACAACCATCTTCTATTCTAATAAGATCTGATACGAAAGTCATCTCCCACTTGACATTCAGATATAATGAATGAATGAAGTGAAAATAATAGCTAACACTACTTGCTTAATGTTACCAAAAACTGTAGTAGAATGTGTCCCACTAGACAGCTACATATCTTGACCTTTCATACAAGACATTGTATGCTATGCTCTCGAATCTGAGTAGTGGGAGCAACAGCCAATTTCAGAGCTTTGCCTCGCCAAAATACGAGCGCAAACAACTCATCCAGTCTTTTTGTCAATTACTACGCATGGTTATCGATAAGTCTTTTGGAGCAACAGACAGAGAGTTGAACGTTTCAAAGCGAAAGGAAGACAAATCAATGCCACAGAGAAAAAGAAGAGAAAATAATATCTTCCTCCTGAACATGGAGAAAAGAGAAAAGATATCGTCACTAATTGGATAAGATATATGTGATGTATGCATCTTGACGAAACTTATAAGGCAAATTACAAATTAAAAAATTCATGTTACGCAGCCTAAATCATTAGAGGTAGACTACCCACATCAATGCATTGACCCAAGTTTACGAAGTCTTCCTCTTTCCTAGAAAAGATTTAGCTTTTTAGACGGCAGAGAGTTATAGATAACCTAATGCTCGCCTCGTTGTTAGCATTCAGAGATGATGCATCAGTTATCGCCATACAATTCACCTTGAGGCGTCTTGTTCGCTTAATCTTGCCTAGCTTACTAAATTTAGTAACAACTTAAAAAATGTGCAGCTATCTATGTTATAATTGTAGGTTGCAACACACATTTTATCATCATTCATATTTATATTTTGGAATATATAATTCAGGGCATATATTCGTGAAAATGTGGGAAAATCTTGAGTTTATATAACTTTACATTATCTTTTTGTGAAGAGGATTTGTCATATTCAAAATTGATAGAATTTCAAGAGATGAGTTGTTCCAATGCTACTACCACTCTTTAGCACTCTTATGAGTAAAGAGACTTATAGATTAACTTTAACTGAAGATTTAAATGAAATTCAATGTAAACTATAAAAATAAAAATAACTTGAATATACTAATTTAAAAAATTATTTTAACTTGAATTCATAGGATAAATGCTCACCTCACAAATGTCTTTGCACACAACTAAAGCCAAACATGTTGCATGGTATATAACTTGGATAGGAAAATTGCACCGATGATGGAGAGACATAGAACCTTAAGTGTAATTTGTGTTTTTGGGTTAAGGTAGAGGCATTATGTAATGGGGAATTATATGAGGTGCAAATTATGACACTAAACTTTCTAATAGAGATACAAAGTGCTTAAGAATGATGATGGAAATTAAAAATGAATACATGATTTTGGTGTTAATATAGATGGATTAAAATTATCATGAATATTTACATTCTCTTTATGTGAAGTTTTATTTTCTATCTTGAGTAGTGAAGTCCTTTTAATTGCATGAATTTACATCCTAGTGTAAAATACCATTTGAAATTACCTACCTTAGTCTAAGACCCCAAAAAATACATCACCTGCACTCACTCGCCTGGCCTTGTCACCACCCGATTTGATCTTAACTATGCAATCTAGAAAACAATGGATGCATATGAGCCACTAAGATGTCTATGTGGTGCATATTCCTATGAAGCCGTAGAAATGCATATTGCCCTTAAGGTGTTACAAACTAGAACCCTACAATTGTAACACCCAAATCTAGCACCAATCAACATGAAAATTTGAAATTTAGCATTATAATTTCATTTTTTGGCTTCATGGAGGCTCTCCAAGGATCCTACTATCTACTTCATTCACTTAAAATATTTATTAAGCCATCTTTAGTTCCCTATTGAGGTATTTTATTCTTCCAAGCTTTCAGCTCACTTCTCGTTTGGCCTTTAGAAATCATTTGTCTCTTCATATCAAGGGGATTTTCAATTTTTTTAGTTAAGGGGATTTATTATTTGAGTCTTATTGGGCATATTATAGTATCCATTCGATATTCATACCATTTCACTAATGTGTATCCATTATCTTTAGTTATCTAAAACTTTTATTCATGTCTATTTGGCTACTATTGAGGAGGAAACACCAAAGCAGGGGCCTGATTAAGGCAAATCTCTAAACAACTACCCAAACACATTTTGTTGTGTACGTATATGTAATTTATTAAAACTCAAATCTAGGACATCAGCTTGATTAACTATTTAATTTGGTGTTATCTTCTTCCTTTCCTTGTATTTTTTAGTGTCATGCTTTATAACTTTATGACATCATTTCTATCTTGTTTTTGTTAATCTTGTTACCAAATTACTTTAGTTGATTTGTCTGGTATTCACTATTTTTTATGTCATCATATGTACTCTAACCATAGGGACGTATGTGTGTTACACTATCATCTTGTGCCCTTATTGGATTCCTAAAGTCATTCGTGTTTCTATGGCAATAAGATTACATATCTCAGTGGTTATTCCAATGCTAGTCATGTGCTCTTTGAGAATCATTTAGTCACCAAATATTAAGGTCACTAGAGAGGTGAAGTAGAAAGACTTCCTAGGTGAAGTTTTTGTCGGAGTATAGTGGTTACTAAGAGGGGGTTGAATCATTAATCACACACAAAATAAAAAATTTGACTTCATTTAAATCAAATAATATAGATAACACTAAGCACATATCATATGCAAAAGATTAGGATAAGAATAGTATTGAGTCGAAACCCTCCGACGGAAGAACTACTCAAAATTAGCCTCATTGGCTTTACCCTTTAGATTAATTTTTACATCTCATCGACAATGTTAGTGCCTCACTGGATAAATGCTTCACTCTAGCCTTATTACAATCTTCCTTCTAGGATTTTCAAATCTTTTACAACTATCTACATTTAGAGATGATAAAACTTGATTGCTATTTGGATTCTACAAATACATACTATATATTATTGAACACAAAACCTATTATTATTACCAATAATGCATAGTATCTAGTCATAAAATTCCAACCCAATCAACCTTTTCTACCACAAACTAATTGTACACAAAAATATCAATGTCTAATCAATAGATAGTTACCAAATAATATTATTTTTCTATATATTAAAACCAAACTATTTATATTATTTAATAGGTATTCCTAATTGGAAAACGAATTCAAACCAAACTATATCAACCCATCTTTGACAATATGTATACTAACACACTTCAAAACAACCATCACAATATGTATCCTTTGATAAAAAATCATTGTCACTAAATTATATTCTCATTAATATATTTCAAAATAAACTAACAAATATCTGAAATGAATTTATTTAAAAAAAAGGTTATCTCCCTAAAGCTTACTATCATTATATTCATTTTCAAGTATAAAAGTATATCTCAAATTGCAATTCTAATCATCTAATGTAAATTGAATTACCATATTAATATATCGTTCATGTATATGCTAAAATAATTAAATAGTCATGATCTCTTCATATGCGTGCATATGTGTGTCCCTATGACACACTTGTAATGCATATAATGTATAGAAAAAATCTTATAAATGATAGTATAATGCATATTGAATACATGATACTTATACATACAATGGGGCTCTCAGTGCGAATGGAAATCCCTGATGGTCTATGACGTGGAATTTGTATAGGCTCATCACCAGTAGCGACACCCTATATATAATAAAGAATTTAATTAAATGGGATTAACACAAACATTTTACAAGAATACGTCGATATTTAATCAAATAGAAAGTGCCTAATTACCTTTCCTTTGTCAATGCATGCTAGCTCACCCTCCGCACTTTGTCCCTCCGAGACAGGTGCTACCTACAAGATAAAAGAAAGATTAGCAACTATATATGCTACAATATCAAATAGAAAAAAAAATGTGAACACAACATAATGTACCGTAGATGTCTCAAGGCCAAATGAAATGGTTGAGAGCGTTGCATCATCAATCTGTCTAAGCTCCTCCTCGGTCATCAACTAAACGTGAATGAAGATCACATACATATAAAAGTCAATATGGCTTAAAAATTAAAATTACTCTATTATAAAAATTAACTTTAAATCACATATGTCATAACAAAAAAATATATACACATACCGACACCGAAGGAGTCCATGCCTCTGCATTCCCCTCCTCTCTCACATCAGGGTCTATAGCCTCTACTTGTGTGTCTGGTGTATCCTCGTCTAATACAAAATGATACTCAGGAAGATCACATATGGGACCCAGGAAAATATTCTTACACGTAATGCAAGTGTGAGGCACACAAACATGTGATGAGCTAGCTGATGATGAACTAGCACTAGCATCATCAACATGAGGAGGCAGGATTGACCTAGCCTGAGATATCATTAAGCTACTCAGCCTATGAATGGCTCTGATAGTCTGAGAGCTAGCCTCTATCATAATATCTAGATGCTGCACTCGAGGAGGAGGGGAGATATCAGTGGGGGGGATAAAAGTACCAACTTTCTTCTGCTAGGAAGAGGGTCTATCCTGAGGAGCTCTTAGTCCTAAGCCCATGTTGGGCTTCAGGCTCCAATAGTTCACTTTAAGTTTCAACAAAAATTCAACATATAATTTTCTAAGGAAATAAAATGGTATATCTAAATTTCCATGTGAAGGGATATCAAAGACCATCCACCAACTATCCCAAAAGTTTGCACGTATGGTGTCATTTGTGCACCATTTAATTGATAGTTTGGATTTTTTTGGGTCAACTGGTAAACCTGTTTTCAGGTTCGCAAAAAGGCTGGCCAAATTGTCTTTGCTTATGTTGAGGGCCGCAACCTCATCATAATCCAAACCATCATCAAAGATCTTGTGCATTTGATCACGCCAATGAAGAGTGACATTTTGTTGGTTTGTAAGGGTTTCAATGTTATCCACTATGGTGTTTAACGTGGATAACATAGGAGCCAATGCGGGTACATTATTATATATTCTATGAAAACCTCTCAACTTGTTGAGATTTTCATTTATCAAATCCTTGATTCAAGGAGGGTTTTGAGGGGGTAGAGGATCGTTTGGTGGACGATTTTGTGGGGGGTATTGGATCGTTTGGTGGGGGGTTATGAGGAATATTATTCCCTGCCTCAGTGTCATCATTCTGATCAACTATTCTTATTGAATTGCAAAATGTAATATATATTAAAAAAAACCTTAATTTTAACCTTTTTTTTTCAAAAAAAACCCTAGATTCAACTAAACCAAACAAAATCATGCTAAAATCTATCGAATTTAGATTACAAATTAGTTTTAAAAACAAAAAAAAAACCTCAATATCCAATATCCGATTCTATATCCAATATTCGGTCGCGTGATAATACTGGCCTCAAAATGTGAGAAATAGGGGCCTGCGGGTCTGTCTTTTTTTTTATGTGATGCTACAGGTATTGGATATCCGATATAATATCGGATATCCGATATAATATCGGATATCCGATATTGAATTGGATATCCAATCACCAAGATATCTTATATTTTAGATATAAGATATATAACATATAGCTATGAAATATTATATTATATTTTATATATATTATAATACATTAATATATATTATAATATAAAATATAATATAATATTATTATAAAATACTATTATTATAATATAATATTATTATTATATCATATTATTAGAATGTATTATATTATATTATTATAGTTTATAATATATTATACTTTTTTATTATTATATTATATTATATATATATATTATATTAAATTACTATATATTATATATATATATATATAATATTACATTACTATATATTATAATATTAAATATTATATTATATTATTATAATATATTATTATTATTATAGTATAATATTATACGATTATAATATAATAATAATAATGTTATTATATTATAGTATAATTATAATAATAATAATATTATACTATATATTTAATAATAATAATATTATTATATTATAGTATAATTATAATAATAATAATAGTATTATATTATATATTTAATAATAATAATAATATTATATTATATATTTAGTAATAATAATATTACTATATTATAGTATAATTATTATTATAATAACAATATTATATTATAATATTATAATAGTATTATATTTAATAATATTATATTATAATAATATTATATTATAATGTATTATACTATTATAATATAATGTTTTTATATTATTATAATATTATAATAATAATGTCATGATTATCGAATATTCGATATATAATCGGATATCTGATAATATCAGATATCCAATATTACATCAAATATTCGATATTAGATAGGATATCCGATAAGGCTCAAGCTTTCCTTCTAGGCTTGGTACCTGGATAGGTGGAAAAAAGTCAGAGAGGATTTTGAAGTGCTTTTAGACGTGTTCAAACTCTATTTTTTTCACATCGCCTCTTTTTGGCACACCATGATCCTGCACATACCCTATTCTAGCTTGTACTTGATCCTTCCTAATTGAATATGTCTTTTTTCTTCACAAGGATACTTTCTTATCCTTCAAATTCACTTCCTCTTCTCATCATTAGATCTTCAATAACATCTTCGTGCTTTTCTTCACACTTTGAAATCACAACTTGACCTTATACTTATATCTTCCACTTTGTCAAGTTAGCTCAAATACAACTTAGAATAATCAATATTCATCACTGTATTTAGCAAGAATCAATAGATAAATCCATTAAGCTTATTATGCCAAAATAAGAAAATATTTCATTAGCTGACCTAGCTTGGTAGAAACTAACTCAGAAATCATTTCTTTTGTTAACCAACAGAAGCTTAGTTAACACTACAAACTCATTAAAATCCTTTCGTAACTGAGTGAGCTTGGTTAGCATTGGTTCCATCCAACTTTCCTTCATTAAAATAGTGAGCTCAATTAACATTCACTTTCTGTATCTTTCCTTTGATGCCCAAGTGAACTCAATAGACATTGCCTTCTAAACTAGGAAAATACAAGAGTGCTCAATAGACACAAAAAATAGTCTTCATTGCCTAAGTGATCTTAGAATATACCAACTAATAATGATTATTACATTTGTGTAACATCACAGACAATACACAATTTATGTTTCAGTTCATCATTGTCAATAGTCTATGCAATTGATTCCTTTCCAAATTTTAGATCATCAATCTTTCTTTTAGTTTACCAATGAAATTTTTTTCATCTTCATATCTATATTTTAGGTTATCTCTTTCTTTAGTAAGAAGATCAATCTTCTCAAGAGCTTCTTCAACGTTTTTCTTCAACTATTCTATATCTATGGAGATCTTACTCAAGTTGTTAAACTTCTTCTGACTAATTGGACTCTGATACTAATTGTTAGAAATAGATAATACTGAAGGGGTGGGGGGTGAATCAATATTCTTCAAACTATTTTTCACAACTGAATATTGTCAATTACTTTATAAATTGCATACGAAAGTAAATTGGAACAATGTTGAATAGTAACTATAACCATACACATAGAGAGCTCTTAACACCATTTTGTTTTAACTAGGGAAACCCTGACTAAGGGAAAACACTAGTGGGGATGATACCAGCCAGATGATTCACTAAACAATAGGATCCTGTTAAGGATATTGACCCTATTAAGAGTCTATGAAATACATATAGTGTCGCAAGTCCTTGGTAGAGTACTAGGCCTTGTTAGAATCCTTAACCTTGTTAGGAGTTGGTGGATCAAATGCAATGTATGCAAGAAGAGCTTACTACCCTAACATGAAATTATATAATATAGTTCTTCACAATAATAGATATATATACAATACTTTTGGTCTTCTATATTTTGTAGTTGTTCTGATCATACATCATATGTAGTTTACATATCATTTTCTTAACTTCACATTAATCATGAAATATCACATAGATCCTACATATGTCACATAGTTATCTTCATAGGATTAGATATTTACTTATGCTTCTCATATTCATAATTCATTGCTTAGTCAACCCTCATGCTTTTACATGCTTCGCATAATATAAAATAACTTATGAAATAATATCGACATAGTTGGTTCATCATGACTTAGTAATTATTTTTTCACCAAAATAATTCATCAAGTCGTACAATCCAATTCATTGCTATGCCTTGTTAAATACCTATGCTGGTATTCAATCATAACTTGTGTTGTACTCTCCATACACACGTGTTTACTAGCACGTGTCATCATGACACTATCATAGAACTTTCTTCCACTGTGCATAAGCTAACTCTTAATGAGCTGTCCATTCACATCACATCTGCTCTGTGTGCTACTATAAACTGTCTAACATAGACAATTTTCTATCTCTAAATACATAAATGAAATGTTGAATACATGTTTCCATAAATGAAAACTATCAAAACATCTATCTAACCATATTTCGAACAACCTTATGGCATGTCTAGAAGCCCTAGGATGTTACCTTGAATGGGCAAGTGGTTGGAAAGATTGATTTGAGGCTTGAAAGGATCTATAAGCTTTTCGGTGAAAATTTGTCTAGAAGCCTAAAAGATAGGCTAGAAACTAGGACTTGAGGGTGAATAGGGTTGTGGGTTTTGTGAAGCTCTATAAATTATGATTCTTGAAGTGCCTATAGTTTATTGTTTTGGAAGGAAGAGTAAGGTGTTGTTACAAAACAAAAGAAAATATTAGCATTCTCCTAAGAAGATTTTGAAAATCCTCCATTAGCCTCTACGTCATGATCTCCAACAAATATACACTCCTATAGGTCATTTGGTCATTTCCCAACCAAATTTTGCACTTGGCTGTGCCTTCTTGACAAATTTTCCAAGAAATTTGAAAAATTGCACTTTTGCAAAATTTGCACTTTGCAACTTTTTAACAACTTCTTGCACTATTATGCAAATTTTCTTTTCTCATGCTTTATATAGGGTGTTTGATTGGTTAGTTAGCCTTTAGAACTCCTCTTCAATTATTTGTATATTTCTTTCCAAATGTTTCTCAAGCAAATAATTTGCAAAGTTGCACAATGCAACTTTTACATTTTTATGCAACTTTTCACCAAATTAGTCAAATGACCTTCCTATCATCTCTAACTTAACCACAAACCTTACCTATGGTAAAAACCTAATCCTAACTCTTTTTATACCCTATTGACCTCATGATGATGTCATAATCATGTCGTGTTCCAATAAAAGGGCTATTTTAAGCCTCAAATGGGGTGACATATTGTGACAACAAGGACACAGTCCAAAACAACCCTATCTAAGCTTTGCATGTTTTTAGAGAAGCCAAATGGGCATCGAAATCTATAATTTATTTTTTTGATGTTTAAAAAATTTGGGAGAAAAATGAAAGAGGACAACCATCTAAATCCATATATGTTGAAGATAATTGATTTTTTTTAAGGATGTCATCAAACCCACAAAAAAGAATCTTTATGACATCTAAATATGAAAATGTAACATGTCTTCTCTTTTTTATATACAAAATTTGGCATCTAATTATTCACATGTGACATCTCTTATCATATTTTTATAAAAAATATGGCATATAAATATGCACATGTTACATGTCTTATCAGTTTTATATACAAAATTTGGGATCTAAATGTGCATATGTGACATCTCTTATCATATTTTTACACAAAATATGGCATACAAATATGCACATGTTATAGGTCTTCTCTCTTTTATATACAAAATTTGGCATCTACGTATGCACATCACTATGAAGTTGCAACATTTCACATAACATATATACAAAATTTTCAAAATTATTCTACCATGTATAATGATTTAGCTATATAGCACACAAGCACTCAAGGGAATCTTTTGGATCAGCTCTAACCCTTATTGTATCAAGTATTTCGTTGTGATTAGATTCACATACTTTCCACAACTTCTTATTAAGATGCCTACCACAATATGGTATTAGTTGAATATTTTTTGCAACAATAAGGTTACAATAATAAAGAATATGTCTATGTGTCTCAAAATCCTCAAATAACCATGTGGTAAATTCTTGATAGGGTACTTACATTTAATTATAAAGATAATTTAAAGTCAAAATTAATAAATTATACATGACAAATTTGCTTAAAGATATTTTTGTGGAAGGGGAGAAAAATATACTACCTTCTAAGCCATGTGCCTGTCACAATGACATATCCTATTGGGTACTCAATATCCTTACCATCAATGGCTATAGCTATTAGTTTCTATTTGGGCTCAATGCACTGGCATATAAAGTAATATGTTCCTTCATCATTATTATGATATGCAATAGCTGCATATAAATGACCTACATTGTATAGAAGGATAAGTTAGTGGAAAAGTTGAAAGTAATCCATTTTAACCAAGTATTAAATTGATAACTTAAAACTTGGTTCAACTAGGTCAAATACATGCTCAAAATATGTTGATCCTTCAACCACGTTGAGTTGTAGTGCTGTAGGAAGTTGATATGAATAAATTGGATGCAAAGATATACAAGCCCATTGGTCGGCCCAGTCTTTTGATCCACTTTCATCCCATAAATGATGCAGATGTGAAGAGAAGAAATATGTAAGGTTTCTAGTATAAATAGCTGGTGATGCTGCATTTGAACTTTGAATGGATGCATCTCACTTGATCCTATAAGTGTACAACAATCTTGAAATTTTTTAATGTTAGGTACACGTATCAACCAAAAATATCTAGAATCCATAGAATTACCTGTATTACCTGATCCCATCATAGAATTTCACCATTGGACAATTGTTTCAACATTTTCTAATATTGCACCACCTTTGTACTTTAATTCCTCTTTACTAAGGGCTCTTTTCACACATGCTCCAACACCATCATGCTCCTCATTTCCATGTCCCACCTTAATGAAATTCCAAAAATGTTTCACTCCATTTGTCACATGCATCCTAGTCAACCAATAGAAAATCCTTGCATTATTGAATTATGTGGTACAATTGTCTAACCATATAATGTGTTGATTGTATTTTTCATATCTTTCCCTCAAATTGTCACATAAAACTCTAAAACATTCTTACACAAACTTTAATGAATGAGTTTGATTATCGCTAATATAGAATTGATACTCTCTTAATCCTTTTATTTCATGCTCTATGCTATCATTTGCATGAATAAATTTTGTGTAGAAGAATTGACACTTGTATAGAGTTCCAATACATTGGTTGCACTTTATTTTGAGGTTTTAGTGTACAATTTTTAGTGAAGTCAACAACTGAAACAATCACACCCAAGGGAAAAGTGTCTTAACACAACTTGAATTTCCCATCTTGACATCTAGCTCTATGTGTATGACCTATGTAGTCATAAACTATTTTCTCTTAAAACAATTTCATCAAATCAGCTACACATACATCACTTTTCACCAATTCACACCTCTTTAATTCTTTTCCATCTTTAACACCATATATAACTGACTTGTAATTTCCAAGAAAAACTAGTGTCTTAGCAATTTCATGTGTGCTATCTATATGTAGGCATCTATGCAAATTTCACAAACTATCAAATTAAGAGCAAAAACCTTTCAAACACATGGTCTTATAATAAATACACCAATCATCTCATTTATATAGTACACTTGCAATATATTCTCTTAGTGACTTAGGAGATAATTATAGAACACATTGGATTGAAATATTTCATTAGTATGCAAAGTACAACATATATAATGATAAACATCATGATACATATCAAACTCAACAAATTTTTTTTTTCAATTCATCTTTTGACAACATCATTTTGGTTTGGTGAAGCCCTTGTGTTATCATGCCACAAGTTTTCTATTAATGTTCTTAGTGCATCAACAATAACTTTATCCTTACATGGGAGTCTACCTTGGAATGACCAAAATAAGTCTCACTAGAGTTCTCAATTTTCACTCACCTCACTAAGGCTTTGAGTAACATTGTTCTACTTTTCCTTAATGATTTACTTGTTTTCTTTACCATACGAGTTTTTTCCATTTCCTTTCCCATTATGATTGATGTGAGGACCCAATGACTTGTATTAGAATCTTTAGTACATGATTTTGAACCAATGGACTAGTATGCATCAAAGATATTTCTAACAATGCTCCTTTCACTACTATTATCAAATGTTCTTAATCCAAAAAAAATTCACAGTCTCTCTGAATATTAGATTTTTAACCATTTCAACAAGAAGTTGGCATCTTCCACTTTGATTTACATTTTCAAAATAGTTATTCCAAATCTTTTGAACAATTCTCGTACAATTTCTTTCTGACATTTTATCATGCATTAGCTTCAAAATATTTTCATCAATGTCAATTTTAAACTTTGGTTTTCTATAAATTATTCTAGGAGATGTTGATGTACACACATGCTCTATATTTTCATTACTTACATCATGTGAACTCTTCATTTCAACTTGAAATGTCACATTAGGGGCATCAGATGATGTAAGAGTATTTGTCATAATCATTTCAATTGGGGTATGTTGAACATTTTTGTTTGTCAAATTAGGTATGCTTGTGACATCAATATCAATAGGTAGATTTTCATCACTTACATTGGAGGCATTTGATGATGTACCTTCATGTAATTTCCTCATATGCTTCCTTATTTTTTTCTTTGTTTCCTCTCATTTTTCAATCCTTCCTCTCTTGTTCTAGCCCATAATTGTAGATGTAAATTACCCTACAAACAATAACATGAATAAAATAAACATTAAAATTGGAAAACTAAAAAATGTTGCATGATTATTTTATGCTCAATCATAAGATACTAACATAAAATAAGATGTTGGCACATGAAAAATATAAAATTTAGCATTTCCAAGCACAAAATACCTTACACTTACATATTTGGTATAGAAATACATGTGAAACAATGGTAGAATCTTGTCAATTACAATGAAACAACATAATAACCATTGACATATTTTTTTATTCATAGTTTTTAATAACTTGATCAAGTTTTGTATAACTTTATTGAGTTATTGAGTTCTAACTACATTATCTATATGGACAAATAACTCGATTGATTTTTATATAACCCAATTGGATTTTGTATTACTACTACAAAAAGATAGATTGAAGGAGGGAGGGAGTGATGGAGAGAATGTGTGTGTGTGTGTGTGTGTGTGTGTGTGAGAGAGAGAGAGAGAGAGAGAGAGAGAGAGAGAGAGAGAGAGAGAGAGAGAGAGAGAGAGATTTGGGGAAAGGATAGAAAGAGTTAGAGAGAGAGAAGGGGATAAGAGAAAGAGGGAGGGGGGTAGGGGAGAGAGAGAGAGAGAGAGAGAGAGAGAGAGAGAGAGAGAGAGAGAGAGAGAGAGAGAGAGAGAGAGAGATTAGGAGATATGATATAAAGAGTGAGAGAGAGAAGGGGATAGGAGAAAGAGAGATGGAGATAGTATAAAGAGAAAAAATGAGAGAGAGGGAGTGATGGAGAGAGAGAGAGGATAGGATGGAGACAAGGATTGGGGGATATGATAGACATGTGCTTAGTATAATACATAATTCTCTCTCTCTCTCTCTCTCTCTCTCTCTCTCTCTCTCTCTCTCTCCTCTCTCTCTCTCTCTCTCTCTCTCTCTCTCTCTCTCTCTCAGAATCTAACCTTGTGAAGTAATAATACAAAACTTGATTGGGTTTTGTAGAACCCGATTGGGTTGTACAAAACTTGGGATCGAGTTATTTTAATCCAAAAAAATTAATTAAGTTATGGCTTGGTGATAAACTAGGAAAATTATCCAAAGGCTTGAGAGACAATTTTCCCTCCATTTTTTTTCCTTTAGACATTTTTCATCTTTTAAGTTGAATTATCATCTTTGTCTTCATCAGGTACGCTGATGGCGAAGTGGGTATCTCTAAAATCACCACCCTAATCTTACATGTCTTATTAGCTTTCTAAAAATATAATCATTTCTTTTTTTGGACAACATTAACATTGTAAACTTTAATAACTTTTACCAATACCTTGACATTCCTCACAAACATATGTCTACCATTTTTTAAATAAAATTTGATATACTTAACCAGATTCAAAATAAATTAAATTTTACTATCCTACACTTGATGACATACACATTTAAAAAGGAATTTTCCATTTTCAATTATTTTGATGCAAGTTATGTTTAGCACACAAACATGTACCACAATTTTAGGATGTAGTCTATTCAATAATTCATAACAAAAAAAATACTCATCATAAAATTACACAAAAATACACAACTTCTAGATATGACTCTCAACTATTACCCCACCAAAGAGATATAATAAATGCAAAATATAGCTACATCTTGTGTGTTTCACAAAAAAAAAAGTATTTTATGTTTTCTTAAAGAATTAGGAACTATTTTTTGATTCCGCAAGGTTTGACCCACCTAGTTTTATCCATTTTGTAAAACCTCTAGTAGGTTAGAAACTAGATTCATAGTATTACAATTTATATGTTTCATACATCTTGTCATTTTTACTGGATGACCCTCAAATGTCTCATCAAAGTTTAGGTTTACCTAATTTTAGAAAAAAGGTTTCAACTTATATCCCCCTTTTTGTACACCATCTTGGTGCACTTACTTGATGACATGATTACCTTCTCCATTGGATTGGGTGACTTCAGCTCCATTAGCTCCACTATTTCCATCTTCTTTTTCCCTTTTCCATTTCTAGTTCATTTCATGCCTAATTTTCTCAATGTCCACTTTGCCTTCGCCTTTCTTTCATTTAATGAATGCACTTGAGTCCTATAATTATTACTTTGATATCTAAACTTATGACATTTGGAACATGCATTGTTAGGTGCATAAGTCTTTATCTAATTTATCTAGTACGATTTTTTCAATGATCTTCATTCATATTGTCTATGTCCATATTTCTAATATTTGTAGCAATATCCTTCAAACTTAGGTGTGGCTTGTGTATTCCTTAGTCATAACCTACACTCATGTATTTGATGTCCTTGTTTCTTGTAGTAAAAATAGTAACTAGTCAATTAGGTTTAGAATTTTGCATACCATGTCTTCT
Source organism: Cupressus sempervirens (assembly GCA_028749045.1). NCBI lineage: Eukaryota > Viridiplantae > Streptophyta > Pinopsida > Cupressales > Cupressaceae > Cupressus > Cupressus sempervirens. Next base: position 760,980,412 of record CM053786.1, on the reverse strand, counting down.
TCTACAAATAGTTGCATTATGACCAAGTTTTCCATAGTGATAGCATGTTGGGTTATCCTTTGACTTTACGTTTCCCATTTCTCCATTCATGGATGATTCTCCTTTCTCAATACATGAATGTCCGAACCCATTAGAACATCTTGATGACTTCATAAGTTCTTCAAAATACTTCATTTTTTGGTTTGGTTTGTTGAATCTCTCCATAGATTCCTTCTCATTTTCTAGTTCATTCTTTAGTATGTCATTTTGTGATTAGAGATTTCCAATTTCGACATCGTTTTGATTCAATTCTTTATTTTTAGGCGTTAGTTGATTTATCATGTATAGTTGACTATTAGTGAGCTTTTTTACATGTGATATCCTTTCTTCAATTCTAGTAGCCATTACTCTTTTTTCTTCCTCATCCACAATCATGTCTTCTTCATCTTTCTTTCTTTGTTTGGAAACTTTCCATTGTCCTAATGATTGGATTTCATGTTCTCTTTTTAGTGCTCTCACTTCTTTATTCAGTAGTTTTTTTTCTTGTCAAGTAGATCAACCGATACTTAATCATTTGGATTGATTAGTTCAAACAGTCCTTCAGTCTCAACTACTTCATAGGAAATTATTTTTATCTAGATACCAATTTCCTTTCTCCCTTTTTCGAAATATTTCATATCTTATCTTTCGTTCTCAATTTTTTGTACTGTCAGTTGAATGTCAATCACCTGATTTTCAATAGTCTTCTCTAGGTTGAAAGCCTTCATCTCCAAGATCTAATCTACAAGCCTTTAAGCTTCTTTCAGAGAACCAATGCTTTGATACCAATTTTTGATTGATCAAGGAGTAAACAAGATAAAAAATATACTGAGAGGGGGATTGAATTAGAATCTTTATCACTTTCTAACTTTTCACAAACTTATTCACACCTATCAATAACTTGTGCATGTAAAACTAGTAATATAAATTTTTGTAAGATATAAGTATAATAAATCACATGCATGAAAATAAAACACATAACACGATATTTTTTTATCTAGAAACCCTGTAAGGTGAAGGTAAAATTGGGGTGGGGATGACACCAACAAATATTTACTACTACACTAATAAAGTTAACTAGTTAAGGTTACAATGTTTGACCATAAAAATGATCTATGTTGTGAGGGGTCTACCTTGTTAAAAGCTTAAGTGATTTTTAGGTCTCACATTTTTAGAGGATTTAACACTTAAAACAAAGTAAGGACTCTAGCAGGAGATTTACAAAGATCTCTTAGGACCACTTTGTCAAGAGATAAAACCCAAATTTAAGTTTGTTAACATTGATTTAGTACCTAACTCTTGGTTTGCTCTATAAGCCAATTTCGAATCTCCTCCTTGCTAAATAATCATCTCCTCTAATTTGATATGCTTGTCTTTCCCTTTCACTTTACTGCAATGAATAGGTCACTCATTCTATTAGATGAAAACAAACCCTATCAATGACTTCTAAAACGATCTCAATTATTTTCTGTCAATAGCTTCACGTTTGCACATAAACTCTTTTCATCTCCTTCTCTACTAGTATATGATCTAGGTTAAGATCATTTCTATATAAAGATTTTTGTAAAGAGTTTTATAGATGATTTCATGTTTTTCATCTTTATTTTGATCATTAAACACATAACATAGGGATTGGTGATCCAAAACATGTAAATGTTCTATAACAACCTCTGACAGTATTAAATGTTCTATAACAACCTATTCAAAACTTTAATATTCCTTCCAAGTTGACTTGATAATCATTTTTCTTAAAACTTTGTTCCATTCCTGACTTTCATGTAAACTCTAGGTAGCTCGGCCTTTACTATTTCTTGATGCTAGACATTTTTGTTGCTTGACCTTCATTGTACTTAGTACATACTTAGTATCTTGGCACATGTATTCTAAAAATTATCTTAGTCACTGATGACTTGCTTGGTTGTTGATGAGTTCAGTTTGTATACAAAAAATACTCTGTGACCCAAAAACTTACTTGTCTCCTATAGACCTAGGTACATACTTTCTTATATACATGAATCAACCTATATAGAGTATCTCAATTGTAGTGATGACTGTACAAAGTGGTCGACACTAATAAACAAAAATGGTTAGAGATACCATCAATGTGTACATGGTACTAAAGTTTTTTCAGCATGAGCGTTCACTGGTGAGCATGTAGTGTGATGATTATTGGGCTTTGGTATGAGGTTTAGAATAAGATTGGGGTGGTTTTCCTTAGATCAATATCTAGATGTGGCACCTCCAACTAGGTGAGTTTACTTCTATTTTTATGGATCGGTGTCTAGGTACCTTTCCTTAGACATATGTGGTAAGAGTGTTACATTGCGATTGATCTCCACCATAGTGAGGATCATATATGGGAGAGTGTTTGCAGCTTAGGGTTCATTGATGCTTGTGAAGTTATATAGGGACTTCTAGTAGATAGTCTATCATGGAGATTGGCGCAATACAGGATTGGGGTATTAGATTTAAGATATTCATATAGGTGTAGGCCTAATAGCATGTTATTGTTCTTAGGCCACTTGGATGGTGAGATTGATAGAGCCAATGAGATAATGGCATACAGTTGGGTGGAGGCCCTTACTTACCATCATACATATAATTTGGATTGCTAGTGGAAATTTTTTTATCACATTTTAGTGCTCACATAGAGGCCTTAAATATGGGGTTAGGTCACTAGGCAAAGGAACAAGCACAACTACACTATACTATTACACAATCATTCAATTTTTTTAGATGGGATTATATTATTGAAAAATATTAGTTAGACAAGATATTGTGATAGTTTGGGTGGCCATAGGACATAGGGTAAGTGTAAGAAATTGGGTCTCACTTTTGGGCAAAAAGTGGAAGTGTTTTTCCTATTTTTGAAATTTCTTCTCAGTTGATGTCAAAATTTGAGGCATTTAGAGATTGAATATAGCAAAACTTCGACAATAAAAATTTTTGTGTTTGGAATCTAGTTTTTGAATATGTAATTTGTTTGTATACCCATATGATAGATTTTTTTTTGGTATGGATCTTTAAAAACAACTTTTTCAAAATGCTTGTTTCAAGACCATAACACACTCGTGTACGAACACCATAATTTCACACAAATAAATGAATGAAATAAATCCTTTTAAAAGAAGTTACCTATTACACCTAAGATTGATGATAATATTTTTTCTTAACTTTTTATTGAATAATTTTTTTATTATTAATTATTAGTTGGCTGTAAAGGTAAATTTTAAAACCTCTTGTGTATGGACACCATAATTTGATCAAATTTTCACTTTTTTCAAAAAATATTTTTTTTTTAACCTCAAAAGAATTGTATGTAGATTGATGAGATAAATTAATTTAACAAAAATTATAAAATAAAAAAGTTATTAGAGTTTTAGTGAACTTCACTATTTTACATTTAGCTACCACCTTTCATTAAAAAATAATGCAAAAATAGTAAATAAAATCATAGCACTATAAAATTTATATTTCTAATATTAGGATAGTGAGAGCTCTAATGGGTTTTTGTTTTATAAAATAATATGATCAGGAAGACCGTCCCAAAATTACGGCAAGGTGTAAATTTGTTAGTTCAATGCCTTAACCAAATCTTGAGAGGTCAAGGCATAGGCTTGGTCTCACCAAGCCTATCCCAAACCAAAATCTGAGGTAGGAGAAAAAAATCCTGCCCAATGTTTTAAGAAATGGGTACCCATTATTTAAATTCAAAAAATGAGTACCCATTTTGAAAAAGTCAAATCGGCATACAAAATCCCCCCCAAGAAACAAAATTTTAAATTTTTAGAAATGGGGCCTGATTTTTTAAAAGTTAAAAATGGGTACCCATTTCTAAAAATAATTTTTTTTTATGTTTTAAAAAACGTGTACCCTTTTTTTGAAAATTAAAAATGGGTGCCCTTTTTTTAAATTTTAGATTGGGAGCCCAAACCTAAAATGGGTACCCATTTTTAAAAAATTGGTACCCGTTTCTAAAAGAGCATGATCTCAATCTGTGGACTTCTATGAAATTGAGACCGAACTCCTTGCTTCTACTCCATATCAAAAGATCCACTATAGCATCAAAGTGTTACATGCGAACCTGCCAACACTTTTGGTTTGAGGCTACGTAGAGATAGTTTTCTTGGATAATGGAAGGACCTATAGTGAAAGGCATGGGTTTGGTTTAGTGGGGTTGTAGACACAGGGATGATACAAGATTACATGGCATAGTGGTAGGCACCCTAACAATTTGAGAGAGCTTGAGCAATAAAGGTTGTTGGGAGACAGAGAGGAGGTAGAAGCAATAACAAGGGGTCCATATGAGGTGACTAGTAATTTTATTTCAATTTAATTTTATCATGGTTGAACATTTTTTCAATTCTAATTACTTATCTTGTATATAATTATAATGTGTTTTGTAAACATATAAGTATGAAGTGTGTGAGCAAGTGAAGGTCCATGAGAGAAATTTTGCAAGAGTAGAATTTAGTTTGTGTGATAGTTGTTTAAGACTATGGTAGAGAAGTAAAGGTAGTGATAGTGTATTGTTGAGATTGACAAAGTTGTGTAGGACAACTACATTATTAGGATAATTTATTCTTATCTATTTTAAGTAGAGTTGTGTATACATAAATTAAATTCAAAAAAATAATCTTTATTCTTGTCCTTTTTTGACCTTTAAACACTCCTACATTTTTATACTATCATTTTTTAATTTAATTTTTCAGTAATTTAAATCAATATAAAATAGAAATATTAAATAAATAATTTATTTTATTTTATTTTTCCTCATAAATTAAATTGAAGATAAAAGTGTATTTAATGCTAAAACTAAAACACTTCATAAAATGTTATTTAATATGAAACATATAGTAAAATGTCTTTGTCACACTTTAAAAAATGTGAATCCTATATACTTAAATTCTTCAATAACATTAGTTTTTATGCTTTTTAACTTCTGCTATTTAATATTTGAAAATAAATATAAGGCATTAACTTTAATTAAAACATTCTTGATTAGTCTAATGTCATGGGAAAGTTTTCACACAGAGACTATATGAGTCAATTCTTCTAAAATGTGTATTATTTATTTATAATATATAAGGGAAAAGGTCTAGTAGCTAACCATATTCCGATGATCATTCACTCTTTAATCACTCAAATATTCAATTACTAATTTTAAATAAATAAATGATGTCTAAAAACTCATTAAAAAAATTCAAATGTATTAATATTTAAGAAATTAAATTTTCAAAATTTTAATGTAGAAATTGTGCAATTTTATTGGTAGCCTATAACATACTATTACTAGGGCATATGTGGATAAATATTAGTAATCTTTTAAGAGGTTGTAGTAAATGGGTACTAGGGCATCTATAAATATGTATTTAGGAACACTTTACGCTGACCAAATTTTTTAATTGTATTTAAAATCAACTAAAAAGTTATTAAAATCTGATATCCCATTTAAGATTTATAAGTTCATGTACAAAACTAACTATAATATTTGAAAAGGCACAATGTTAATAGTTACTAGTATGTTACTTCTACCACAAATGTATGACAAGGCTTAGATATTATAAGATTGAACTGTTGAAACCAGCACAACCATCTTCTATTCTAATAAGATCTGATAGGAAAGCCATCTCCCACTTGATATTCAGATATAATGAATGAATGAAGTGAAAATAATAGCTAACACTACTTGCTTAATGTTACCAAAAACTGTAGTAGAATGTGTCCCACTAGACAGCTACATATCTTGACCTTTCATACAAGACATTGTATGCTATGCTCTCGAATCTGAGTAGTGGGAGCAACAGCCAATTTCAGAGCTTTGCCTCGCCAAATACGAGCGCAAACAACTCATCCAGTCTTTTTGTCAATTACTACGCATGGTTATCGATAAGTCTTTTGGAGCAACAGACAGAGAGTTGAACGTTTCAAAGCGAAAGGAAGACAAATCAATGCCACAGAGAAAAAGAAGAGAAAATAATATCTTCCTCCTGAACATGGAGAAAAGAGAAAAGATATCGTCAGTAATTGGATAAGATATGTATGATGTATGCATCTTGACGAAACTTATAAGACAAATTACAAATTAAAAAATTCATGTTGCGCAGCCTAAATCAAGAGGTAGACTACCCACATCAATGCATTGACCCAAGTTTACGAAGTCTTCCTCTTTTCTAGAAAAGATTTAGCCTTTTAGACGGCAGCGAGCTATAGATAACCTAATGCTCGCCTTGTTGTTGGCATTCAGAGATGATGCATCAGTTATCGCCGTACAATTCACCTTGAGGCGTCTTGTTCGCTTAATCTTGCCCAGCTTACTAAATTTTGTAACAAGTTAAAAAATGTGCAGATATCTATGTTATAATTGTAGGTTACAACACACATTTTATCATCATTCATATTTATATTTTGGAATATATAATTCAGGGCATATATTTGTGAAAATGTGGGAAAATCTTGTTTTTATATAACTTTACATTATCTTTTTGTGAACAGGATTTGTCGTATTCAAAATTGATAGAATTTCAAGAAATAAGTTGTTCCAATGCTACTACCACTCTTTAGCACTCTTATGAATAAAGAGATTTATAGATTAACTTGAACTTAAGATTTAAATGAAATTCAATGTAAACTTTAAAAACAAAATAACATGAATATACTAATTAAAAAAAACATTTTAACTTGAATTCATGGGATAAATGCTCACCTCACAAATGTCTTTGCAAATTGCACACATCCAAAGCGAAACATGTTGCATGGTATATAACTTGGATAGGAAAATTGCACTGATGATGGAGAGACATAGAACCTTAAGTGTAATTTGTGTTTTTGGGTTAAGGTAGAGGCATTATGTAATGGGGAATTATATGAGGGGCAAATTATGACACAACACTTTCTAATAGAGATACAAAGTGCTTAAGAATGATGATGGAAATTTAAAATGAATACATGATTTTGGTGTTAATATAGATGGATAAAAATTATCATGAATATTTATATTCTCTTTATGTGAAGTTTTATTTTTTTATCTTGAGTAGTGAAGTCCTTTTAATTGCATGAATTTACACCCTAGTTTAAAATACCATTTGAAATTACCTACCTTAGCCTAAGACCCCAAAAAATACATCACCTACACTCACTCACCTGGCCTTGTCACCACCCAATTTGATCTTAACGATGCAATCTAGAAAACAATGGATGCATATGAGCCACTAAGATGTATATGTGGTGCATATTCATCTATGAAGCCATAGAAATGCATATTTCCCTTAGGGTGTTACAAACTACTACCCTACAATTGTAACACCCAAATCTAGCACCAATCAACATGAAAATTTGAAATTTAGCATTATAAATTCATTTTTTGGCTTCATAAAGGCTCTCTAAGGATCCTACTATCTACTTCATACACTTAACATATTTATTAAGTCATCTTTAGTTCCCTATTGAGGTATTTTATTCTTCCAAGCTTTCAACTCACTTCTCATTTGGCCTTTAGAAATCATTTGTGTCTTCAAATCAAGGGGATTTTCAATTTTTTAGTTAAGGGGATTTATTTTTTGAGTCTTATTGGGCATATTATAGTATCCATTCGATATTCATACTATTTCACTAATGTGTATCCATTATCTATAGTTATCTAACACTTTTATTCATGTCTATTTGGCTACTATTGAGGAGGAAACACCAAAGCAGGGGCCTAGTTGAGGCAAATCTCTAAACAACCACGCAAACACATTTTTTTGTGTACATATCTGTAATTTTATTAAAACTCAAATCTGTAATTTTATTAGCTTGATCAACTATTTAATTTGGTGTTATCTTCTTCCTTTCCTTGTATTTTTTAGTGTCGTTGTGCTTTCTAACTTTATTACATCATTTCTATCCTATTTTTGTTAATCTATTTACCAAATTACTTTAGTTGATTTGTCTACTATTCACTATTTTTTATGTCATCATATGTACTCTAACCATAGGGACATATGTGTGTTACACTATCATCTTGTGCCCTTATTGAATTCCTAAAGTCATTAGTGTTTCTATGGCAATAAGATTACATATCTTAGTGGTTGTTCCAATGCTAGTTGTGTGCTCTTTGAGAATCATTTAGTCACCAAATATTAAGGTCACTAGAGAGGTGAAGTAGAAAGACTTCCTAGGTGAAGTTTTTGTCAAAGTACAATGGTTACTGAGAGGGGGGGTGAATCATTAATCACACACAAAATAAAATTTTTGACTTCTTTTAAATCAACTAATATAGATAACACTAAGCACAGATCATATACAAAAGATTAGGATAAGAATAGTATTGAGTCAAAACCCTCCAATGAAAGAACTAGTCAAAATTAGCCTCATTGTCTTTACCCTTTAGATTAATTTTTACATCTCACCGACAATTTTAGTGCCTCACTAGATAAATGCTTCACTCTGTCCTTATTACAATCTTCCTTCTAGGATTTCCAAATCTTTTACAACTATCTACATTTAGAGATGATAAAACTTTATTTCTATTTGGATTCTACAACTACATACTATATATTATTGAACACAACACCTATTATTATTACCAATAGTTCATAGTATCTAGTCATAAAATTCTAACCCAATCAACCTTTTGTACACAAACTAATTGTACACAAAAATATCAAAGTCTGATCAATAGATAGTTACCAAATAATATTATTTTTCTATATATTAAAGCCAAACTATTTATGTTATTTAATAGGTATTCCTAATTGGAAAATGAATTCAAACCAAACTATATCAACCCATCTTTGACAATATGTATACTAACACACTCAAAATGACCATCGCAATATGTATTCTTTGATAAGAAACCAATCACTAAATTATATTCTCATTAATACATTTCAAAATAAAATAACAAATATTTGAAATGAATTTATTTAAAAAAAAGGATATCTATCATTATATTAATTTTCAAGTATCAAAGTATATCTCAAATTGTAATTCTAATCATCTAATGTAAATTGAATTACCATATTAATATATTGTTCATGTATATCCTAAAATAATTAAATAGTCATGATCTCTTCATATGAGTGAATATGTGTGTGCCTATGACACAGTTGTAATGCATATAATGTACAAAACCAATCAAATAAATGATAGTATAATGCATATTGGATATATGATAAACCTTACCAAGTGTTTTATCCAACATTGACTATGTATGTGAAATAAATGACATACTTATTATTATATTACATATAGTAATCATACCACTTGAAATATATGTTAAACCTAACAAGGGTTTTTTAGGAATATATATGAAAGTATAATAATGATGAAACATATGACCAACCCAATAGCTAGGGTGAAGTAAAGAGCATGTTGGTAGAACAAACACAAAAACCCTAATGTGTATTTTGAGAAATAATCATTGTCTTAACATATAAATTATAGTTTATCTATTGTAAAGACTATATGAGGTTTTGGGTCACCTTAAAACCCATTTTCATCATCTAATAAAAAACATATAAATTATGGTCATGAAATTGTAATACTCAAAAGAATATGCAAATTATGTGCAATAGATACTAAACACTAGTTTAGAAAAATTGACATGTATACAACCCAACAATAAATTGACAAACCCATCCATACCACGATGACTATGACAAACTAACAATGATTTAGTGAAGAATGCAAAAAATTAGAAACTAAACCCTTAATGAATACATTAATCTTAGAGCTTAAGCCTTTTAATTTAAGAACATAAAATATGTTGTTCAAATTAAATATTAAAAAACAAACTCAAAATGAAAAAATCAAAATTAAATTCATCTAGAGGAAACTCTTGAAAATCTCATGTATCTTTGTCAAGAATCGATCCTAAAACTATTCCATTTCCCTTCTAATTGTTATACCAAACTGAATTATTTATCTTCCAAGAAATAACCAAGCAAGAGTGTGATGCTCTATCTTAATAAAGACAGGATTAGCTTAGAAGTTAATGATAAAAAAATGAAGCTTCAAATGTGGCACTTGAAGTACCATTACAATGTTTTTGATATTAAAGGTAGTCAAAATTGGGTGACTAGACTAAATAGTAAACAAAGTGACAAAATCACTATCAACTAAGGAGCAAACCATAGACCAACAAATAGCAGCCTAGCCATCCATGTTTAAAATTAAAAAAAAAAAATACTACAAGATTTTTGTAACTAACTATCTAATCACCTATAGAATATAGCAATCAAATTGTAAAAACGTAACCTTGTAATATAGACATCCTTAGTAATATAATTTTCCACTATACTCCACCATAATGAAAAGAGAAATGATTTCAAATGAATTCATTTGTTTACATTTCATCAAATTAGAATTTTCAAACTATATTTTGACTTGATATGCAAGATAGCATGAGACCCAAAGAGTTTTGGTTAATCCATTTTTAAAATAGTTTTTAATATATATATTTTTACTAGATAAATATTTAGATGAATTTTAAAGGAATTTAAAATATTTTGCATTGATAAGAATTTTTTTATCACATAAGACAATTTATTTAAATTAATATCAAATTTAATAGAAAAAAGGGTAGAAAGGTTTCAAGAAAATAACTAAAGGCCACAACAAAGGAGAAACCCAAGGTTAATCAAGTATGTTTAAAACTATTCTTCCAAAAAATATCTAAAGAACATTTGAAGGTTGATCCTCAAACTGACATTAATCTTTTCAAAGGAGATCCATGTTTAACCAACTAATTAGTTACAACATTTGTGAAACCTTATTTGAAATAAATAAATTGATTTAGTAGAGTCAAAGGTTGGAAAACTCTTTTAAAACATGATAATTCAATTGACACAAATTCCAAGATTCTTAAATAATGTGATACTTCTTAATCTAAAGTTTGTAAATTAGTTTACAAAATAATATGATTATTTGACATGTATTGATAGGTTTTAGGTTCATATTTAAGCTTGAAAGTTTAGAGTTCATAATAATCGTCTCATAATATACTTCTAACATAAAATTTGTACTATAAGTCTAGTAGTTCTAAAAATTTGTCAACTATGAAGACATGAATATTATTTTTTGTACAATGTTTTGAACATACACACATATAACAATCTTTTCTAATAAAATCACAAGTATACATTCAATCCAAAAATCTTGAAATACATATAAAGCATCCTATACAATACTTATGAATAAAATTTGTACAACTTTAGGTCAATGGTCCTAAATAAACCACTATATAACTTAGTATCTCTCATCTCAAACTTTGAAACCTTACATGATTTCTATCAACACACTAAAAATTATATTTGTACAGTCTATTGAAAATAGTGGTTCTATTTTCTAAAATAAAATTTAGACATGGATTCAAACCAAAATGATTGGAGTACATTTAAATTATTTCATATAATGCTTCTCAGTGAAATCTATGCAATTTTAGGTCACTTAGTTCTGACTAAATATTCATATAAGTTTGTATCTCTTATCTCAAATATTCAAACCTTTGATGATAGCTACTAACACATGGATAGTTATGTTTGTACAATCTTTTAAATATATGTGTAGAATGTTTTTGAACTAAAATTTTAGGAACAAATTTAATTCAGAATGTAAGTGCATATAAATCATTTCATACAATACTTCTAAAATTAAATCACAATTTCAATTTTTTAAACTTTGAATAAACATTGATATATAAGATGCTAATTCAAATATCTACCATTCAAACCTTTTGTAATTTGTATCAATGTATGAATATTTATTTTTCTATTTTTTTTTGAGTGTATCTATACATTTTTTTATATAAAAAAAGGTGTAGATTCAATATGGATATCTTGGATTACAAATAAATTGTCTCATACATTCCTTCTAAAATTGAATTTGTGAAGTAGTTTTGAAATGGTGCCAATAGATGAATTGATATCTCTTGTCTCAAACATATAACCTTTCATGATTGTTATGAAGAGCTGAATATTTATATTTGTACAATATTTTGAAGATATATGTAGATTAATTTTGGAAATAAAATCATAGCTCTACATTCAATCCAAAAAAATTGAGTGCACTTAATCCATCTTACACAATACTTTAGGTCAATAGTTTGAAATAAACCACTACATAAATTGATATCTCTTATGTCAAACATTCAACCCTTTCATGATTCCTATCAACATACAAATATATTTATATCTATACAATCTTTTGAAAATAGTTTTACTATATCTTGAAATAGAATTTTAGGTGTAGATTCAATCCAAAAAATATTATACTACATAACACATGAATATTTATGTTTGTACAATCTTTTCTAAACACACACACACACACACACACACACACACACACACACACACACACACACACACACACACACACACACACACACAAATAAAAATAAATAAATAAAAATAAAAATAAAATTAGGTACATAATCAATTTAGAGTGTTCAAAGTGCATATAAATCCTCTCATACAATACTTCTAAAATAAAATTGCAATTTTAGATCAGTTAAACACTAATAATAAGATGATATGCCATATCTCAAGCACTGAAACTTTCCATATTTTCTATAAACATATGAATATTTATGTTTTTACAATCTTTTGAAAATATAAATTACAATAATTTTAAACTAAAAGTTCAGGTGTAGGTTCATTATAGATAGCTTAGACTACAAATAAATCATCACGTACAATCTTTCTCAAATTAAATTGTACAACTTAATGTCAGCCAAAGAAAACATTGGTACATAGTTGATATTTTTCATCTCAAGCATTCAAGACTTATATAATTAATATAACAAACATTCAAGTCTTATATAATTACTATTACAAATAAATGTATATTTATAAAATCTTTTAACATAATTGTACAATACTTTTGAATTCAAGATTCAAGTGCAACTTAATCAATTGAGAATGTCACATTCAAATCTTATATAATTACAATAACAAATAAATGTACATTTGTACAATCTTTTAACACAATTCTATAATACTCTTGAAATCAAGATTCAAATGTGAATTCAATCGACAATGCCAATAGAATTTGCACAAATTCAAGTTACTAAATTTCAAAATAAACTCTGATACATAAGATGATATCTCTCATCTCCAACATTCATACCTTTTAGAATTGAACTCCCCTCCTACATTTCATGACTTCTATTACAAATCTAATACTTATATTCATACAATCTTTGAAACATCCCTATAATCTATTGCCAATTCTAGGTCATCTGTGTTGACCACAAACACAAGCAACAACGACTATAAACATGGTGACACAATTCACTTAAACTACATGGTAACTCTTCCTACCGAACCCACTTTCTACCCAAATGACTTAAACATCACACACTAAGACTTCATTCCTAAACTAAAAGTATTAAATGACTTATTTTTCTAAACTTAGATTTTCCATTAATATATGATATTTAAGGGTGACCCTTTCCACCCTATACCTTTACAAACGATTTGGACATGCTTTCTCTACTAGAACCAACTGAGCTGCTCGTCAAACTGCTATCATCATAGTCAGAATGAAGCCAAACAAACGGAGGCCGAAATGTTGGAACATATGGAAGCGGCCTTTCCTTGCACAGAATCTGTTTCACCTGTCTCATAGTTGGCCGGTTTGGTGGATTGGGATGTGAGCAGGCCAAACCCACCATGAACAAACACATTATATCATCCTGATTAACAGCGCCGAGAACATGATCAGCAGGCGGAGGGAGAGGCAAACGGCACTCAACAGCTTCAAAGAGCCTACTCTCTCTGTACAATTTCCACACCCAACCCACCAAATCGAGCGCATCTCCCACAGCCCAAGGAGAGCCCTTCCACAAACAATTTCAAGAACAATGGCGCCGAAACCAAAAACATCCGATTCAACAGTGGCTCTTCCAGTGTGAAAACACTCTGGAGCAATGTACCCAAGTGTGCCCGCTACACGACTCGCTGTAAAAGACATCCTGTTGGGTTGTATTATTCGAGCAAGCCCAAAGTCTCCCAACCGAGCATTGTATTCTGAGTCCAGCATGATGTTGCTCGGCTTTAGGTCGCGGTGGATTACCTGTTGCTCGCATTCCTCGTGGAGGTAAACCAGCGCAGACGCCAAACCAGATATGATTTTGTACCTGAAAAGAATACCACGGATAAATTGTTATATTAATACAAGAGCGGACCTGCCGTATGTCACATGATCAAAGGATCAAATTAGAAGATTATTCTATTGTTCAACTGTGTCATCTATGGGTTCAATTCATTGATTCATGAGTAGTAATTCTCATGAAATTATCATTTGAAATTATCTTTTATGAGAATGAATGAAACAATTATTACTTATTATTCTATATGATGATCACAACAATTTCTGTAGTTTTTGAGTCAAATTCATTGATCTTTGTTTAATGTATACTTATTTACGAAAATTTTCCTCATTAAAATGAATGAAATACTTAGCACTCATTGCATATAGGTGATACTCAAAGCAACTTGTGTGGTTTTTTGAATCAAACTTATTGATCCATGTTTCATGAGTGTGGTTAACAACCATCCATCTTTTATGTAAATGAACTTGAAACACTTTGCCACTTATTGCATCTAGGTGATGCTAACATCAACTTGTGTAGTTTTTGAGTTAAACTCATTGATTCATGCTTCATGAGTAGTGGTTTACAAGAACCCATCTCTGATAGAAATGAATGAAACATGCATCTAGGTTATGCTTAAAGCAACTCGTGTAGTTTTTAAGTCAAACTAATTGATCCATGTAATATGAATAGCTGTTCACAAGAATCTGTCTATCTACATGATGATAAATGAAACACTTATTCCATCTAGATGATGTTCACAAAGGTGAAGCACCGGAAGATCACCCATCTCAGTTCTACTCCAGCTCAAACACACTTAACTATTGAATTTGCTCCATCATTAAATCTACTTTATCTACAACCTCACCCTTTTGATCTTCTATGTTAAATTCAATCGAAGATCATATAAAAAAATTCTCTATCAAATGATCAAAATTCAAATTACAAGAGTTTAGTCTCTAACAAATAATGAAAACCCGGCTGATAGATAATGAATTACTATACCTCTGCTCCCAATCCAGACGGCCTTCGGCTATATACTTTTCGAGGCTCCCGTTGGGCATGTACTCATACACCATCAGAAGATTACCCTTCTCATGGCACCACCCAAGGAGAGGCACCAGGTTTCTATGGCGGAGCTGATTGATTATTCTGATCTCCGAGATAAACTCCTCTTTCCCTTGCGCGGAGTCTTTGAATATGCGCTTCACAGCCACCGCAGTCTTGTTCTTCCGCAGGTGCGCTTTATAAACCGCTCCGCAACCACCACAGCCAATCTGAGACTGCGTGCTGAAATTCTGAGTGGCCTTCTGGAGGGCTCTGTGTTTGAATTCATGTGGCTGACCAGGAAGTTTACGAAGGGCATCTGAAATGACGGCCGCATCTGCCTTATACTTCCGGTGCTTCATAAACAATATAACGATGAGCACTCCAAAGAAGACTGCAAGAGCCATTCCAGAGACCAAAAGTCCGATCTTTAATCCCCAGTTGAGTTTGCAGGTTTCGAGCTCTTCGATCTCGAGACTCCATGAATGGACGCAGTTAAGCTCAGTGTTATTCCCCGTGGAAGCCGTGAAGCCAAAATAGACTAATGGGTCGAGAAAATGAGCGAGATTGATGGGATACTGTAGAACAGGCTGTGAGGGAATCCCATCAGGCGTCTTTGCGATATTAGCCTTTAGAAGCCTTTGAATCGCGCTGTACTGAATCCACACCGTGATGTTTCCTTCGCTCTTTAAATTGATACTACCCACATCAAGAGACGCAATTTTTGTGGAATTTATGCTGTTGACATCAATGGCTACGTGATTATCATCTGGATCGTTTGTACCGTTGCTCTTCACTGTGTCGAATTCAACTGCCACCATCTTGTTGCTTCTCAGTCCATCAATGGTGGAATTGAAGAGCCCCAGCCAGCGGCCATGGCTTGCATCTGGTCCATGTCTGATGTCTTTGTTTGAAGATATTATAAACGCCATGCCCTCACCTGCACTTTTGTTGTACGTAGGTGCAATGTTGAAAACAAAAGTGGAGTTGAATGATACTGGATTGTTTGGGTCTTTCCATAGTCTGTATGGATCATTGAATATGACTCTTCCGTCTCTATTTTGTAGGGAATACGGGGCCTCTGGATTTACAGTTTCTGCTGTGACTTGCAAGGACTCAAAAGCTATGCCGGAGTTGTAGAATGTGAAGAGGCTGTTGTTTTCTGTTTTAAATACTCTGAAAAATGAAATTCCCACTAACAGTTCGCACCAGTAGAATATAGATCAATGCCAATAATGAAACTCTGTGAAAACCCATTTAGAGGCTGCAGAGTACTGAGGCTTTAGAATGGTATCGGGCTACCAGTTTGTTTAGGTTAAATGAATTCTGGGGAAGAGTAAGACATGGATGGGAAATAGACTTGACTCTGAGTCAATGATTTACAGTGCCTCACATGATCTTTTTAATTTGTGGTCTCTGTTGGATGTTTCCTCAAGAATACGGACATCATGCATATCTTATCCTCTCATTGTGGTGATCAATTTTTTTTGTGTTGTTCCCTTCGTTGTTGAAACCTTCAACGCTCGATCAATCACTCCGAAACACCAAACGTACGTTTTAGATAAGATGTTAGTCTTGAGAATCGTTCATAGTCATGGAGGAAAAGACATGATGAATCCAGTGTCAGTATTTTGGCACAGCACAACGCTTTAAAAACGTGGTCCATCCCTCCACACCAATTCTATAATAACAATTGTTGTGGTTGAGAACAGCGTAAATATATATAGGAGTAAGTGGGACATACCATATTCAAATTTTGTTAATGTTATGGAGTTGTATGTCATTATTTTCTTATCAAATTTTCTTACAATAAAAACTTTCCATAGAGAAAAGTCATATTGTTCATCACAAGTCATCAAATTCTTTTCATTTACATCATCAAATTCTTTTCATTTATAGTATGCATATATAATGTGGGCCATTGTTTTCTTATATGAATTTCTTAAAATGAAAACTTTACATTGGAGAGAAGTTATGTAGATCACCAAAAAAAACAATTATAATCATTTCATTAATTGCACCCAAATATCAAGTGTTGTATTGTTTTCATAAAAAAAGACTCTAAATTGGAGAAAGTTGTCCAGCCTTCATGTTAAAACTTTGACAATACATTAGATTACTCAAATATATTTTTATTACCGCTAATTGTAATGTTTATTCTTATATTAATTTATTTGTACAAAACTAATATGTAAATGAAACTATTAGAAAATACTGAGGAAGAAGTAATACCATATAGTGGGACATATCATAATTAAATTTGGTATTACTATGTAAGTATTTCCTCATTACATTCATTTTATTAATTAAAATTTATAAAAAAAACTTCGTATTAGAGACAAGTCATATGGGTTTCTATAAGTTATTATATTCACTTCACTATTGTAGGCAAATATCAAGTATGTCATTATTTTTTAATCTCTTAGAATAAAAACTTTACATATGACACAAGTCATCAATCTTCACATGCCATTAAACTCACTTCTCTTATGGTACCCATAAATGAAGTGGGCCATTGTTGTCTTATGGAAATCTCTTAGAATAAGAACTTTACATTGGAGAGAAGTCATATCAAACTCTAAAAACTATTACAATCACATTGTGATATTGCTATCAGGATTTAACTGTGTGATTTTGAATCAAACTTATTGACCCATGTTTCATGAGTAGTGATTCAACATGAATCCATCTTGAATGAGAATAAATGGAACACTTATCACTCATTAGATCTAGGTGATGCTCACATGGGTGAAGCACCAGGAACATTGAACCCAAGTACCAACTAGAACATTGTTTTCATAAATAAGAACTCTACATTAGAGAAAATTTATCTCTTTCTCCATGTTAAAACTTTGGCATAACACTAGATTAGTCAAATATAATTTTATTAAACCTAATGTTATGTTTATTCTTGTATAAATTTATTTGTACTAATGTGTGTGTGTGTGTGTGTGTGTGTGTGTGTGAAACTATAAGAAAATATTTAGGAAGAAGTAAAATTGAAGAGCCTAAATTTAGAAGAATTTTTTGTTAGAATGATTAGAATTATTGAGAGTGGGGTGAATCAGTTATCCTCAGCTCCAAATGTACCTTTTCAACTTTTAATAACTTCAAACAATCTCATTAAATGACTTGATCTATATAACTTTAAGTCTCTATTCTCTATATGTGTGCCAACTAATAGTAAACTAAATAACTATAAAAATTTCTTGCATAACATAACATTCAAACAAGTAAAATACACTCTGACATCAAGATTTAATGTGGAAACCCAATTTGGGAAAAACTACCAAGTAATATGCTACCAATTTTTCACTCTTCTGAAGTGAGCTTGGTTAAGAGCCAACCCTATTAAATGTTATAAAACAAAATGTTAAATGTGACCCTGTTAAAGGATTTAATCACTCTATTAGGAGTGGCCTTATGAGAGGACTTATGATCGTTCCATTAGAATGTCACCTTGATTATAGGATTTACAAAATGATTGTTAGGTAAACCTTGATTAAAGGATTTTGACTGCCACAATGGTTAGAATGTAACAATAGGTTTGGTTTGTAAAACACAACTCACTTTGTCAATTTAGATCTCCATTCAGTCATCTACTGGTTCATTGACTGGCCTTCATTATCATCTTCATCATTGATCTATTTTCCATCCCTTCAAGCAATCATACTTCAATACTCTCTTCACTTTACCTATGTTGCTTTGTTCTTCATAGGTTCTCCTTAAGATCACCAATAAAAAATGAGCCA
This sequence comes from Cupressus sempervirens, assembly GCA_028749045.1. Taxonomy (NCBI): domain Eukaryota; kingdom Viridiplantae; phylum Streptophyta; class Pinopsida; order Cupressales; family Cupressaceae; genus Cupressus; species Cupressus sempervirens. The sequence goes on along the minus strand of CM053786.1, from coordinate 760,961,518 downwards.
ACAGTTAGAGTAAATAGTTCTTTTCTATTTAACTCTTATATTAAGTTTACTTAGGTAACCTCATGAATTAGGAGGAATTATATATTCTTATATATTATTATTATGAGGATATTGGGATTCATCTTTCTTACTTCAACTACTCTTAAGATATCACATGTGGTTAATTCCAATTTGGACACCACACTTCTAGATTGTAAGTGGATGGTAGGTGGTTGATTCCATCAGTACTCTAATTCCTCCAAGTTGAGACACTTGTCTCAATCTTGTCCAAGTTTCCTCCCAACTCTTGCCTATATAAACAAGATAGTGTTAGAATATGAAAATATTGATAACCCAGAAAACTAGTGCAAAGAATAGACATCTAAACTATGAATGCGAATGATACAAAATCAAAATAGCAACATAGAGTTAGTCTCCAAGAGAGTAATGTAAATGCTAGAAGCACAATAGCATTAAGAGGATGCAAAAGAAATTAATTACAAATACAAGCCAAGTAGTGTGCTTATATAGACAAGGAAGAGGGAGGTGGTGATAACACCAACCAATGAGGAGAAACCATCTATCGGACTAAAGATAGAAAAGTATCTTCCTAAGATAGCTAATGGATGCTCACATGTAGGAAGGTGACACCTCACAACCACTTTCTAAATAAGGCATGCTTTATTAACTTAAGTAAGATTATTAAAAGTGTAGGAAAAAAACTAGCAATATGGGGAAAAATAAATAACCCACTAGGAAATTAAAAACTACACTAACAACCCCCCATAAGTGAAGCTTAGGTGGATGTAGAAATGGGTCCTGGCAAGTCAAGATTGATGAGGTACCCATTTACATAAAAGTCCCCCAAAAGAGAGAGAAAAGAGACTCCCTAAAAAAAAATTAGGACTCCAAGTGAGAGGAAGAAGCCCCCCCAAAAGATGAAGCATCCCACACCCCCAGCAAAGCTCACAAATTTTGTCTGATAGATCCACTTACATCGAACAAGTTTTCTTCCCTTACGAAGAGGGACAAGATCCCAAGTGTTGTTCCTCATCAAGGAACTATACTCTTCCTACATAGTTGTATCCCACTCAAGAATACTAGAAGATTTATTAAAGGATGGTGGATCTAAGGTAGTAGTAATGAAGACATGTGGAGCATCCTAGAATTATGAATGAGTTTACCTAGTGTCTGATGGATCCCCAACCCAATCACCTATAGACTACAAGGTCTATCTAGCCTAAAGTGGACTAGAAGATGGAGAATCTGGAGGAGAATCATCAACCTGTGAATGATGACTAGGAGAGGAAGGAGGTAAGTCCTCTGAATCACTCTCTACACCAAAAGTGGAGGTAGAAGATAGCTCAGGTGAATCTGACTCATTAGAAGATCTATCATATATTCCAAGTGACTCCAATGTCAAAGTAGGAGTTGGAGAAGTGCTAGAAAGGGAGCTTGAAGATCCCTCCTCAAACTAAACACTCCTCTCAATGAAAAACTCATGTGTAGTAGGGTGCAGCAATTGATAAACCTTCACACCATCAGGATAACCTACAAATATGCAAGGTCTTCTCTGCAGATCCAAGGCCTTGCATTTCTCTATAGGAATGTGGGCCCATGCAGGAGAGCCAAAAACTCAAAAGTGCTCAACTGATGGTTTCCAACCATTTCAAGCTTCAAAAAGAGTAACTCCCTTCAAGGCTCGATGAGGAACATAGTTTTGGATATAACAACCACAGTTAATGGCTTCTACCCAATACTGTGGTGCAAGAGATCTAGAGTGAATCATACAGTTTGCCATTTCCTTAAAGGATCTATTCTTTTTTTCTACAACACCATTCTACTAAGGATTGTATGGAACTAAATATTGTAAATCAATCCCCTTTGAAGTGCAAAATCTTTCAAACCCATGGTTGACATACTCACCACCATTGTTTGTGCACAAAAATTTAATGGCTTTCCTAGATTGCTTCTCTACAAAAGTTTTGAAGTCCTAAAAATGATCAAATACCTCTAATTTCTATTTGAGAAAGTACACCCAAGTATATCAAGAAAGTCATCAATGAATGTGAGGACATATCAGGCCCTATTGAAAGAAGGATGTTGAAATGGACTAGCCAAATCACTGTGAACTAACTCTAGTATCTGTGAAGCTCTCCATGCCCCACTTTTTTCACACTTTTCCTTAGGATGCTTACTAAGAATTCAACCTTGGCAAACACCGCCTGAGAACTAAACCGAAGGCAATCCTGTGACCATGCTCTGTTGGTTGAGCTGATGCAAATAGCGAATGTTAAGATGGCCAAACCACTCATGCCATAATTTACCCACATCACTAGAGTGAGTGAGAAAAACAAGAAAAAGAGGATTAGGAACAAAGTGAGAAAAGAGATAGATTCATGACTGATGATTTTCTCTTCCAACTACAACTATAGAATCGTTGTGTAACTCATGTATCTCCACTAAATCAAGAGTGAACTCAACCTGCTTGCTTGAACCTATGTGAGTGATCTAGTATACTGATAGGAAATTAGTTAATAATAAGGGTACACAAAGAATATCATGGAATTTGCCATCCCCCACATCAATAGACCCTCTCCCACACACCTCAATAGGAGTGTCATCACCCATCAAAATAGAAGGCATAGTACATGGCTCCAAGGATGCAAGTTCTTCCTTAGATAAATCCATGTGGTGTGAAGCACTCAAATCAAGAACCCAAGTGGATGGTGAGGAAGCAACTGCATCAAGGCCCTTGGCCTTTCCTTTCCCCTTTTTATTTTCTTTTTCCTTGTTAGACCCTTCATTAGAACTTTGCTTGATAGACTCAAGAACACTGATATTATTCTTCTCAATAATGTATGTAAAGTGATCAATTTGTTTCTTCAAACATTTATTTTCATCATGAGCAAATCTTTTATAATAGGCACATTTGACCTTTACCTTCTTAGACTTATCACCCTTAGAAGATGGGGTATCAATAGTTGCTTTTGAAGTAACCAGTATCTGATTCTTCTTTTCCTCACTATTATTTTGTTTCTCATCCTTACTATTGTTGTTACTACTTTATCCCTTTTGTTCTTTTGTGCCTTGGTTGGTAGCCAAGGCATGTGACTTAGAGGACTTAAGAGTGCCAATCTAGATTAGCTTATCCTGTTCTCAAGTGAGATTAATAGAAAAATCATCTAAATATGGCATGGTGAATTGAGTACCAAGTGCACCATTAGTAGCATAGAAGGTAGAGACAAACACAAAATATTCTGAACTTAGCTTAGAGAGAAAAACTAAAAATCAGTTGTTTATCTTTCCTTTCAATTCCACATTGTTTTAACTGCAACATTAGTGACTTCAATTAGTGAAGAAATCTTGGATTGTGTTGACATTGCCTAAAATTAAATTAATTAGTTAATTTTCCAACATATGAACCCTCATTAAATCTTGTGTGCCAAATAGTGTTTCTAGCTTTAACCATATTTCATTTGGTGTACTCAAAGATTCAATTTGAAATAGAAAATCAAGAGAAACAGAAAAACACAATGTTCCAATGCCTCATCACATTTGTTAAACCACTTAGGCTTATCTTCATCTTTATCAAGTTTAGTTTCAAGCCCCATAGTTCTCCTATTTAATCCAGCTTTCCTTAAGTGAATTATCATGGATGATTTCCACTCAAAGTAATTGTATGGAGTTAAGATGAGCATATTTGTTTGATCCATGATGAAGAAATGTAGAGAAGAAATGCAAAAAAAAAGAGAACCTAGACATGATAATGCCTCCCCCCCCTTTTACTCAATCAAAGAACCCCCAGAAGAAATGTGATTTGGCACTTTATTTTAGTGTTTTTACAACTACCACTAGAAAGAAATACTTAGTGGTCTTGATTTCAATGCATTACAAACCCTCATGAAGAGCATATGTTGAAAGTGAAACCTAAGCACAATAATCAAGGAGACAAATAACACCACTACGATCTACTCAAAAAATCATGCACTTTCAAAAAAAGAAACACCTTGATACAAGGTCATATGAGAAAGTTATGATCTTTGAAGTTTTCAAAAAAAGAATCGTGCACATTCACGACTGAGAATTTACAATTTTTGAAAAATGTATGCATGAAAATAAAAAACAAACTCCACTAGTGGATAGAGAACAAAAAAATAGCTAAGGTCATAACAAGAATCATTGAAATTGGAGTACGTATGACCAAGAACAAGGCCTTTGAAAATTGTGTTCAAATCTACAACTACCAACGGAGAGGGATAGGGCTATAGCTTTCCGTGCTTGATTATGAAAAATATACAACTTGCATGCAAAAACTAAAAGATATCTAGATAGTTTTTCGGTGCTACAAACAAAACCTAGAAAGCATTTTTTTTGCTAATGTATAGAAGATGTAGCTATAGTGTAAATCAAACACCTTTAACAATAAAAAAATGGCTCAAAAAACCAAGAAATGACCCTAGCAACCAAAAGATGACATGTAAATGTTGAATCAGCTTCCTAAGTCCATCAATGGCATGTTGGAACCTGCAACACTGATTGAGAACTTAAAATATGCATGTTGGTTGTCAGATTTGAGATTGAAACCCCAGAGATTAAAAATGTTTTTGTCAAAAAAATTTTGATTCTCAAGATCATCCAAAGATGCAAGAGAAGAGCATACTTCATTTTTCAAAAAACTACAATAAAATTTATTAGCCCCCCATGAATTTCTCAAATAAGGAAACTAAAATCTACTCTTGCACATAGAAAAGCTCTGATACCATGTTAGAATCTGAAAAGATTGATAATCTAGAAAACTGGTGCAAAGAATAGATATCTAAATTATGAATGCAAATGATACAAAATCAAAATAGCAACATAGAGTTAGTCTCCAAGAGATAAATGCAAATTTTGGAAGTAAAATAGCATTAAGAGGATGCAAAAGAAATCAATTACAAATACAAGCCAGGTAGCATGCTTATATAGACTAGGAAGAGGGAGGAGGTGGCAACAATGACCAATGAGGAGCAACCATCTATTGGACTAAAGATAGCAAAGTATCTTCCTAAGATAGCTAATGGATGCTCAAATGTAGGAAGATGACACCTTGGAACCACTTTCTAAATAATACATGCTTTATTAACCTAAGCAAGATTATTAAAAGTGTAGAGAAAAAATAGCAATATAGGGAAAAACAAATAATCCACTAGGAAATAAAAAACCTACACAAACATATAGGTCTTATGTATTAAATATTAGGAAATATTGATTCTATTATGCCTTTGAGCATTTACATTAGAGATAGTTCTTCTATTGTTATTTTGACAATTTTATTTCCTCCTAATTAATCTATGTCTTTCATTAGATTTTGGTTTTTATTTTTTTAATACAAATTCTAACATGGTATCAAAGAAATTTTGAAAGAGTAGATTATTTTTATTAGAGGTCTTAAAAAATCTCGTACGCTCTTCTTTTGTGTTTCTATACGAATTGGAGAATCAGAAATGATTTATGAAGACCCATTAATCCCTCTTTTACATATATGTGTTTTTAAATTTTTTTGTTGATTTCAACACTAGAGTGGAATCATAAATCCATTTTTATAGTTTGATTGCATCCATAAGGTTCAAAAAAGTCAAAATCAACTTTTGTTTCATCCAAATTAGAGTCTGTTTGCATCAATTACAAAAATATGCTTGTAGCTTAAATCTGGAGGAGGACACACAAAACATAACATTTTCAAGCCAAATAGGTCCTACCATTGCATCCAAAAGACTTGAATGATGAATTTTGATAAATATTTTGATTTGTTTTGGTGGTTAGAGTTGTGCCAATTATTTTCTTTTTGCATGCAAACAAAGGTATAAGAAAGTGTGTGTATGTCTACACACACACACACACACACACACACACACACACACACACACACACACACACATACAAGTTGACCATTTCAACTACCCAGGTCAATCACATTCCTTTTCACAATTAAGGAGAGTGCTCAACAACTTAAAGACTATAAGGTCCACTATATTTATGAATGTGGGACTAAAAGACTTCACATTATGCCACAGACTTATTGTGTTAAATTTGACGACCTCGTGACCTTTGCAATGAGTATTTTTATTTGTTGTGACATCCATTTTTCCCATCAATTTTAGGTGCATATATTTTATATTTACCTTGTCTTCAATTGCTTTTTTATTTTGGTAGTCTAACTTTGAACGACCATAACTAGGTAATCCAGACTCCAAAATGGATGCAATTGTTTTTTTAATTTGGGATAGAATTTTCCAAATACTTTAGTGGTGGTATCAGTTTGGAGTTTTGGATGGAGATGGTAAACCTAAATTGCAAGTTTTTATGACTATACCTATGTAATCCTACTCTTTGCAACTTCTGAAGCATCGTACGAGCTCATATGGATAGATTTTGAAGTGTAATATTTTTTTAAAGTGCATGATTTTTTGAGAAGAATCCAAATATTCTATAAAAATGTAATCATATTTGGACAAAAATTATACGTTCATGCTTTGGCCCAAATTGGCACTTGTAATAGTTTGGATTCATAGAAATCCTTTGTCCTAATTGTATATGTCTTCATTTTCTTTAGATCAGAAGTTTTAATTGCAAATCAAGTCCACTTTGATCCATATTTTACAAAAGTGGAAATTGTACAAGCATTGAATTATAAAGTGCCAAAATCATTGCATCTTGGGGGGCAGTTTTGTGTGTATTCTCATTAGTCTTTTGTGTTAACTCTGCTTCTCTTTCATTATGCACAACAATCTTTGTTTCTACACTAAAATGGATTAATTAACAATGCCATTACTCACACCCTATAACTACTATGAGTGGAAGTCCAAAATGAAAATTTATCTTAAGAAGTTAGGATTATATAGAGTAATAATGGGTTTTGAGATTGAACCAAAATTACTTGTAGAAAAGACATAATGACACAACAAACGTGATGAAGCATATGGTGCCTTCTACATAGCTGTATCTCCAGATCTTCTCTTTCATGTGGAATCATCTATAATTCCTAATAATGTACAGTCAACATTAGAAGGATTATTTGGAAATAAAGATGAATTGAGAGGGCATCAATTACAAAATGAATTGATAGGATTAAATCCATGTAACTTTGATACTGTTCAAGAGTTCTTCAATAAATTGAAAGCTTCAAGATAACATGCTCTACACTTGTATTGCCATCTACACCTTATAGATATCATGTTCTACTGATTCATATTTCCTAATCTTTCTTCCCAAAATTCTCCATGCATGACCATTAATACCAAATATATATTATACCTTTCTATTCTATGCACAATGTGTAGAAATCACATCATTCTTTATATGTCCCATATACAGACCATATCAATGTCGAATATTTTACTTAGAGATTGGATCATGGTAAAAATATATATTGTGTCGACATGTGTATATGTTCGCAGATTTGCAATGTACATTATGATGCGAGAACATTCTTTGGCTTGACAAGCACATATTTACACAGTATATGACATATTCTATTTATACATCCCTTAATATTTGACTCAATTTGTATTTGAAGATTTTTGGTGATTCCCACTAGTATGTCATGTTCATTCCTAAATGAATTCACTCTCACATACGAGATTGTCCCCTTTCTAAAGGTGTGTCTTTTCACAATGATGTTGAGAAAATCACATAAATGGTAATTTTTTCTTAATATTTGTCATAGCATTCTATTCTTCCTTTATTTTTATTTTTATTTTGATCTATAAGAGGCTAAAGTTAAGGTTAATTATTATTTGTTGTGATTGATTATTATGATTATTACTTAAGGTCAAGTAGATTTGAACCCAAGACCTCCTAAATATAATCTAAAATTATAATTATTTATTAATTAGATAACGTTGAGACGTCATGATGCTTACATATGTCATGGTTCTTAACTATTTCAATAATCTTATTCATCCTTCTAATAAATAACACTAGTTTTACATGTTTTCTATTATCTATATTAGCTAGAATCTAGTTGTAGTATCATTGTTGGCGATGTTAACTATAGACTTTAGCAATTTATAAGACTGCCTTTATTAAATGAGCTTGGTTTTTGTCTCGAGTACTAGTCTACTACATTTTTAGTTGATAGTTCTTAATATATCCTTATTGGCCGTGATTAGTATTTTCCTATCAATAGTAATATATTATTTATTATTATTTTAGACAAGGGATGTTATAGTGTATCGTGTAAATGATTTTCTATAAGAGGTTAGAAATAATATTAGACAAATCAAATAAAGTTCCTTTTGGAAGTTCAAGAGCTTATTATAGGCTGGAAAAATATTAGTTCATAGTGTGATCAATTGATTTCTTTAAATTAGGTTTTTATCTTTGTTGTTCAATGATTTCTTTATTTCATGCATCATAACTATAACAAGTAAAACTATAAAAAGTACTACATAGTGGCTTAGTACTTTCTTTTAGATTTTAGTTTTATTTTAATAAATTTATTATAGTATAGAAAATATTTTAATTAATAAAAATATTATATAGTTATAGTTGTCTATAATTATAATTGTAATAATAAATTATTTTTTGTTATAATTATATAAATAATTATTAGTTATTAATTATAAACTATGATTAATCTAATCTTAATTTTAATTTTAGTGGTAAATAGAAATTTATTAATATATATTTTCTATTGGATATATATCATATTATACTATTATATTATAAATAAATTATAATACTAAAATAACAATATATTTATAATAATAATATATAATAATATTTGTTAAAAGATTGTATAATATAAGCATATATTATATTTTTAACATTTTAAATTGAATAACAAAAAATATATTTTAAAAAGTATAATAGGACCTAAAAGTATAAAAAATTAAACTAACTTATTCACATTCAACAATATTAAACATTAATAAATCACATTAGATTAATCAGAAAATAATTCTTATAAAGTATTAATTTTACAATTCATAAATCAACCCCATAAATAGTTAATTGAATTCATCTAATCAAATAATAGAAACTTATTTTTTTTTAATAAGTTATAAAATTAAAAATCTTGAATCTATAATATTCATAATGTATTAATTTGAAAATAAAATTTTGAAATGACTAATTCTAACCATAGAAATGAATATTTTTAATTACTAGTTAAGGTGTGAAATCTGAAAACTATCACAAGAGTACTTAGTGGCTTTGTATTTGCCATTAGAGTAGTCTTAAATTATATTATTAAAAAAATAATTTGTAAATGATATGACTGTATTTGTAGATGATAAGATTATATTGTAGTCTATATTTAATTTAATTTTAAAATATTAAATTATACCATTCTATTTTATATAGAATATATAATAAAATATTTAGATTATATAATATATATTTGTCATAAATTATAATACTATTTAAAAAATAACAATAAGATATAATAAAAATCTATATATACATATAATATAATTTGTTCTAATATATTAATTATTTATAGATTTATTTACATATTATATAATTTTATTAAATATAATTTTTTTAAAAAAATTTTCATTGTAAAAATATAGTAATATTAATAAAATCTTAGTGAAAGTTTCATCGAAAAAACCCAATATGTAAGAGCTTTCGAGAAAAGGGCTCCTATAAAACAAAACCAATAGAGCCAATAATATTTGAGATTAATAAAATTTATAATATAGAAAATTAATAAGTAAATATCAAAACATTACAAATATTCAAGTTATGAAAAATACTTACTATTGATTGGTGAAAAAATGTAATTATTATACTAATTGTAAAGAAGTGAATACAATAGTATATTAGCTACAACAAATACAATAACATTCCCTCCTAGACCATTGCTAACATGGTGGAGAAGATCTAATTTGATTTGAGAAAAATCAAAAGGGTCCACGTCAGCCACGTGTATAGAGAGGCAAATTTTGTTACGGATTAGTTTGCAAATGAGGCGGTGACCAAAAATACAGCAACAATGTGGCATAGCAAAGACAACTTTCGAGTGGCCATGAAAGATATTCTAATTCTGGAATGAATCCAAGGGAGTACGAAGCTAATCTTGAGTTAATTATGGAAAGATATGCAAGACGACGCGAAAAAAAAGGTTTTAATGAGGCTCATGGGAAGGTAATGAGATGCCATCATTTTGTGTACTTCTGGCATATTTTATGGGTCTCATTTTTATCTTCCATTAAAATTGCTAGAGGTGAAAAAGACTGTGAATCGAAAAAACTCAGAAAGTAGAAGATTGTGAAGGGTTAGAGAACTGGTGTAGGGTTTTTTCATAGGATACCAAGATCGTTGGGGATAGGAATAGGAAGGGGCTGGTTGGGGAGGTGGAAAAATGGAGAAAGAGAACAAAGGTCTAGAATAGACTAGTGAAGGGCGGAATAGTGAGGTACATTAAAAAACTCCACGGTTTTAACAAGGAGATTACTAAGATCATGGTGAACACTTGGAAGGATGGACGAGTCAAAATTGATGGGGTCTCTCACCAGGTGGGCATGGAAACAATTGTTCTTGTCATAGAGATTCCTCAGGAGGGGATAAATTTTACAGGGAGAAGACAATGTCAGAAAATGCAATGAAAGATTTTGTGAAGGATGTAGAAGAGAGGAAGAAGTTAGTGAAGGTCAAGACTTATTATGAAATGGATTCAATAAAAAAGCTATGGAGGTATGCTTTAAGGGCTGTTATCAAATTCATTACCCTGGATACTAGATTCGACAGAGTTAGAACACACCACTTTTTTCTGCTTAACCATTTTAGACATGGAATTAAAATTTCTTTTCCTTTCTATCTATTTACCTCTTTGAGCAAGAATATTGAGGGTTACAAGAAGAAACCCAGTGCAAACTCAGCTCTTCATGAGGGTTTGCTCCTTCTGGTCTACGAATATCTAAGGAGCCAAACTAGGGGCAAATCCTTAGGTCACTCTGGGGATTCTTTGAAGGATACTAGGAGCTCAAATTTTTTTGACTCTGAAGAAATGTAAAGTCTTAGCTTAGAGGAAGAGGATAATACCCCCTCGATAGGTAAGAAGCCAAAGGTGGGGGGGGGAACTTCTCCCTCCACTAGTAATGTTCCAAGTAGGAAGAGTCCCATAGGATTAACACCTAATCCTATGAAATAGGGGGCAGATGAGTATAATGATGAGGAGGAGGAAGTGGAGTCAGAGGATGAGAAGAAGGAGGAGGACATTACTATTCTACCTCAGAATCCCAAGAAGAGGAAAGCTGAGGAGGATATGCCTCTAGAAAGGAGAAGTTATGAGACACCTGAGATTCTTGGTCCCTCCCCTTCCCTCTCTTCACCTCAGAGGAAGAAAAAGGAGATCTTGGTGGAAGATAGTGTGGAGGAGGTAATGAAAGAAAGGAGGAGGCCGTGGAGAAACTTTAATACTAAAACGGCGAAGATGGGGATTGTTAGAGAGACAATGAATCCTCAAGTTATCAAAAATGAGGAAGGAAAACTTCATTTTGACGAACTCATTGACCCAGCTTTGGTAGCAATTTCAGACAATGCAAGTTAGATAGTGCTCAACCTACTCAATAGTGCCAAAAATAGTATGATAGAGAACTTCTGCTCAATTAAGTGGTTGTTCCATGAGATTGAAGAGCTTAAGGAGAAAAAGTGCCAGGAGGAAGGCCAAAGGAAGATCAATGACTAGGGTTTTCTAGCCGACCAAGAGGATCATTTGTCTAAGGTCGAGAAAAGGGTGCAAAGGATGGAGATATCAAAAAAAAATCTTGCTAATTAGGGGATGGCCACTCTGAACACTCTAAATGAGAATATCAACAGTTTGGACAAATCGTTGAAAAATGTGGACATTGGTGGGGAAAAAGATGAAAGGGTCAACAAGGAATCCAAGCAGACTAAGGGGGAAATGAATGAGACCAAGGGCCTTGTAGAATATTCTACTGATCTGAACTAGGAGCGCATGACCATGGAGATTAAGAGTGTTAATGAAGTAGCTAAAACCATGCAGGAAATTGATAGGAAGATTGAATAGGTTTTGTTTCTTGTCTTGTCCTTTTTTCAGTTGGGTTTGTTGGCTTTTCCTTTCTGGTTGTTGGCCTGTCTTTTGTTTTGGCCTTATGTAGGTAGAAGTAATGGGTCTAAACTTTATTTAATATTATGCTACCAAATTTTATGTAAAAACTTTTGGGTTTTAGGATGTGAAGAACCTCCTTATAGCAATATCGTGAGAATGCTCGAAATAACAGAATACAAAGTGATAGCAGAACTCAGAATGAATCTACTGATCGCAGGCCACTTCGAGGGGGTAACCTCCTTTGAGCAAGCTCAATACAATAAATTCGTCCGTGCCCATCAAGGGCCTCAACCTATTCTTATATACTGGGTACGATCTAGAAAAGTAATACTACCTATGCATGTGGGATAATAAAATATACTCACGAGACGACTTACAAAGCATATGCGTCCAACAACACTACTCTAACAAAATAAACAGAAGGAACACACAGGTTCCTAACAAAACTTTTGGGTTTTAGGATCCCTGTAAAACCTATTTTTCTTAATAAAAAACATATAAGAAAAATTAAAGAAAATTTATAATATATTATAACATATTACCACAACATCACTAAATACATATTACCACATCATCTCTAATAACTTTGAAGGGATGCCTTACATATGAGCCTACTATGCATCTTCACTTTTATTAGGACAAATATTAGTTGGTAGTTTCATCAATTGATTTGTTTAGATTATATTTTCATTTATGATTGTTTTAAGGATTTCTTTAATTGATGCATCATCCCTATAACAAAAATAAGACATAAAATAATTTATAATATACCTACAATGCATTGAAACATTTTTTTGGTGTCCCAAGTTCGTAAAGCACAAGGCAAATTCACTCCATGTATGATAACATATTATGATAGCATAATATAATAAGGGGTGCAAGTGCCAAAGTTCCTAATTTTAGTACGAGTGAGTTTTGGAGTAAGAATTGAGTTAATAACCTAAAACTAAACACAACAAAATCAAATTTACTTATGTTTCTAGATGTTTGCTTGATTTGGGATCTTTTAACATATTGGAAGGTGTTACTGGACATGTAATCATTCTACTCGTAATCAATGTGATTCAAGAATTTTATAAACTCTTGATGACATGAGCTCCATGTGTCATTTAAGGAATGGTTGGAATGACAAGCTCTAATGATTTTATATTGTGCATCTAGTTTCTACGATTTTAGATTGGAACAAGTTTTCAACTAGGTACTAATTTTGTATCAAAGGCAAATTGGTAAGTTATTTATATTAATATACATAAAAAATTTATTTGAAAAGCATTAATCTCTTCTTTTACATGGTGTAGTGTATTAGAAAATCTATTATCTAATAATTATAAATGTCATAAAAAGTTGTGTTGATTCTATTGTTTGCCTTGTCAATGTTATTGCTATCTCTGAGCATAGAAACTTGAATTAAATTTTTTTGAAGAACATCTCTAACTTTAAGATATCATAGTACATTACTTCCTTGATAATTTGATGTAGCCCAAACCCCATTCAAAACAATACTTAGAAAATAATAACACAACATAGATTTTCAAAAATTAGATTCTTCCTTCAACTTCTTCAACTCTATTCTACCTTACAATGAAAGAAAATACCTACTTATTACAATTCTAAAAATTACCACATTTGACAGATTTTCAAAAAAAAAAGAAAAGATTTTTCTATTTTTGGTAATTTCTAAAATCCATCCTATGAATCCCAATTTTTCCCAAGAAAAACCCTCAACTAAGGTAAGATGAATTGCCAACTAATCTATGAAATCAAGGGTATGATTTCAGATTTATTAAAAAATAACTTTTTAAAAAATTGAAAAAAAACACAAAAACTCAATTTCAAAGGTCAAGATGAAATTTTAGGCTCCTGAGAAAATGTTGAAACAGCCACCTATTGAGCTGATCTTATCGAAAAACCAAATAACTCCTTCTCACGTGACTGCCTTTAAAATTTCAGCCAAAATCCATATCCGAGTCAAAAGTTATGACTCCTAGAAGTTGATACATTGCAATTGCATCCGTTACACAAATATTTGGCTCAAATAACTCTATCATTTATTATTTGTAAAATAACTAAATAATAATATAGAATATTGAATCTATTTATATACATGAAAAACGATACAATAGAAAAGCATAGGTCAATAGTGGTTATAGTAGGCATACTTATTTATTCATTTCAAAATATCATTGTTCCTTTAATAAGTTTAAGATATAACAATACTTTTAGATAATTTATTATCTATTATAAAAAAAATTATTTAATCAAAATTTATAATTCAAGAATATTATTTAAATTTTTAACAAATAAATGTTAAAAAAAGATAATCACCTATTAACTAAATTTACTTATCTTTTTTAATTCATTTTGTTGCTGTTTTGACCTAGAGTAAAGAAAATTGTTGCTCCATATTTTGAAGTTGCTAGTTGTATGTAATTTTAACTTTGCCGCAATAAATGGGTAAAGCATGTCCACAATTCCCCTTTTCAGCCCACTTCATAGCAAAATCGAATAATTTTTATCTGTTTCAATCCTTCAGCTTTCAAGCATTGGAGGAAGCTTCTAGAATGAGGATAATGAGATTTAAACTTATGTTACAAATTGCCTATTTTTATTATAAGAAATTTTTTTTCTCATTGCGTCAACCAATTAAAATTCAGAAAAATATTATTTCAAAATTATTAAAAATAAATATTAATAATCAACTATAACATTTCCAATTAAAGGTATTTAATTCTTTGTTTCTATTGAATATTGACAAGTCAGGTGAAAAATTATGGACTAAAGAAAACAATAATTTCCTGCTGCGCAGGAACTAATAATATGAAGAAATGCCTCACACAAAGATGTATGCTCCAGCAATATATCAAAACATACATAGACTTAACTATTATACAATTATTTATAAATATAACTTTTAAATAAACATGTTTCTTGAACCTTATACAGATACAGTTCAACAAAATGTTGGTCTTATTTTGCTATTCTAATTATAGTCTAGCAGGAGAGTTTGGAGCCTGGATCGACTCTCAACTTGTTGCAGTAACTCTTATAGTACCCTATACGCATGTTGACGAGGCCTGGTTCACGACCCCCACATTCGACATCGCCATTGACAGCTTGGATTGTTGCTCCGAATCCTTGTCCAGAGGTCATGGCCTTATGACAGTTGCTGTTCTTCATCCAAAACCAAACTGCGGTCTTGAGAGAAATGGCGGCGTCATTTGCTACCTTCTCCAGCTCATTCAACCCGTCGAATCCAATGTCCTTTCCTGCTGCACCGTAGTTGTAGTTCCTGCAACACTCGATCAATAACAAAGTCACAGTCAGCATCAAAAACATCAAATACTAAGGTTTGATTCTTAAACTAAAAATATTAAATAGTCAATATTGATCTTTTAAATTACCAGAATAGCATAGTGGTCCACGGCCGAAGTAGCTTTTGCCCTTGACACAAGGATACTCAGTGTTGCTTTCATTGCAATAATCCTTCGATGTGCCATTCTTCTCTTCAGTATAACACATAGCTACAAAAGCGCAACATTCATGTTATAGAAAATCATCTAGACTGTAAACATCACATACTAACGGCTGACTTACGACTTGATTCTTAACTTAAAAGTGTCAAGTAATATTTTCAAACTTATTTTTTCAACAGTACTGATCGACATTAATGACTTACATCAAGTCTCCTGGGTGACATGGGCGAAGAAGGCAGCGAGTTCTCTCTTGGCGTCGTCAGAAGATCCGGTGGTGCCAAAACCAGAGTAGGCGTCGGCGGTCTGGACGAAACCGTCGTAGCTATACAACTTCTTGCCTGCAGCACATGATGAGTCGTTTGCAGCGTTGAGAATAGCGTCAAAGAAATCTTTGCTTATGACGGATGACACATTCTGTGCAGAAACACTCCCAAACAGCAGAGAAATTTCCACTGCCAAAACCAACACCAACATCGGTTTTTTCTCAATCTCCATCTCTTCCTTTCAGTGTGTGATATTTGTATATCTGAAATTTCCTCCTCTGGTCCATTTTATAGACTGGCAAATTGCTATATGTGGACCGCATTCGTTGTTTTTTTTGGCCACTCGACGACTTTTGGGCCTTTCCGGCCTCGTGTTGACGTTCAAACTCTGTAACATCTTGTGACTCTTCACCGAGGGTCTTTTATTTGACCAATGGAGCGTTTCCAAATTAAAAGTTTAGTCTTTACCTTCCAAAGGCTATGTTGACGTTTATCCAAATCAATGCGTGGGAACTTTTGAACTTTACGTATTTAAGAAAAGCGACGCTGTTCCTCATAGCCTATCAAGCCTTATTGCAGTCAAATATGGAACAAGAAAGATATTATTAGCAATTGCATTTTATAAAGGGTACGTAGGTTGTTTCTGATATTAAGACTACCTTGCTCAAGCAATATAACTGGTCGTTTCTTTACTATAATATCTCTTTTAGCACTTATCTTTATTTATAGTAAGATAACAATTGATTCTTGGTGTGGACTTTTGAGCTCTTTTAGTGCTTTCAATTTGTCTACCATGTTGTATTTGGTACTTGTGAGTCTACAACTGATTGTTTTAAAGACTTTTAAATTGCATTACAATCAAATATGAAAGAACTAAAAATATTATTAGCACCTGTATTTAAAAAAGATTGAGCAAAATGACAATAAGAGATTAAACGTTAAATATTAAATTAATTATATATTTAATATTTTTCTTTTTTTTAAAAAAAATTAACTATTTTAAGTTATTATATTAAAAAACTATTTTACAAATATAATATAATCTAAAATATTAGATTAAAATTAAGGAATCTTAATATTTCTATAAATTGTGAAAATATGATACCATTATATGTAAATTAGTAAAGATTGCAAAAGAAAATAAATTAAAATCTTTAAAGTAGAAATTACTTTGTGAATGTATGAGAAGTTATAATTTACATAGTAGATATACATGTATAGATACATTACTACAACTATAAATTACTATTAAAATCTATTTGAACTATCAAAAAGATAATTATTTATTTTGAATTAGTATACTATATAAAAAACTTAGGCAACTTCACACACACATGCGCACGCACGTGTGCGCACTCACACACAATAAGAAAAAAAGAATAGGTTAAAAATATTTGCAATTTTTAAATCTTGTTAAAATCTTCACGTATAGCTCTTGCTATTCACTTCTTCAAGGACTTCCTTGGTTCCTCAACTATAGCACTCTAGTGCATTCATATCCCACCGTTGTGTACACTAGCACATAACTCCTCATTTGCACAAATCTATAATTTTTTAAAAGGATTATGAGTTTCTACCACTTAGAAAATTTTGCATCGGATAATGTTTTTAATTAAAGGAGGCAAGAAAAAGGCCTTGAACCTGAGAAACAATGAAGTAGAACAAGAACTTTTCAGCCTTGGGACATTACAACCAAGTAGCAGAAAACACCATCTCTAACACAAACGACTAAAGAGCCACTAGAGAAAAGTTTACATCAGATAATGTTGATTGAGATCAATAGTGATTATCGAGGGTCATGCATGCCTATTTACATAGCCTATCATATTCTTCAATATACATAGTTTGTTCAATTGTTTTAATAATATTCCTCTTTTCCTCTAGCACAGAGAGAAGAGCTACTAAAGTTAAGAGTGTATCTATATTATTTAACCTTTGAAGCAGGTACGAAGCTTTCAAATACTAAACTTTGATGCAACTTTTGTACATTAGTCCAATTAAGGATGGATATTATTAAAGAACTTGATGCATTGATCCATCTAAAAATAATTATTTGTTATCATTATCCTTAAGTAGCTTGTTCCCATTAATTATTCTATTGGTAAATTTTTAAAATTCCAAAAGTAGTTTGGAAGCTCAAAAAAAGTATGAGTAGAGCTCTCTTATTAAACATTCAACATTTGTTACTAGAGAAATACTTGCACACAATTCTAAAAGCTAGATTCATTTTGTGAGACATGTAGTGAATGTTAGTGATATAGGGTGAACAAAAAGTTTCCATCTTTATTATAAGATCATTCTTATGACCTTGCATTACTAAAGTCACATCTGCTCAAACAAATACCATTTTTTTAGAAATGGTCATGTTATCCATAGCTCTATGTTCACTTGAAGACCTCTTTACAAGTTGAAATATATATTTGGCTATCACACTCTCCATTTTAGCAATAATTACTAGATGAGGTTGGTGTGCATGATTTTTTTTCACTAGAAATATGTATGCATAATGAATGTATTCTATACTATTGTAACTTCATTTAAAGACAATGTTTAAAAATTTAACTCTCTTATTTTTTCTTTAGCTAGGAGAGTTAGAAACTTTTAGAAAGTGTAATAAACTTGATAGTATTGGAAACTACAATTGGAACAATTGTTATGTTGTTATTGATGTCAAAACTTATTGGTAAGACAATTTGCTATATGATTTGATTGCCACATTTAGATGATTGATGAAGAGGAATTGATAAATTGGTCATAACAATAGCACCTAGAGGAAAGGTTGAGTTAAGTAAGGAAACTACAATGGTCACCTAATTTCTATACTTTGACAAGATAAAGTGATTATTTAAATCATGATACAAGTGAAGAAGACAGTTGTACTGAAGCTTTGAAGAAGTGATCAAAGTTTGACCAAATGCATAGGCTTGACCAAGAAAAAGAGAGGAAGATTAAGGAACTTGCAATGCTTGTCGAGTGATGCTAGTATCAAGTGAGTACCAGTATGTGTTGAGCAGAAATAGTGTTGACTAAGCATCAGTATTGACTAAGTGTTAGTATATGTGCCAAACAAGAATGTTAGTAGTGACCAAGTAACCTAGTGATGAGAGAGCATTAGAACATAGTGTTGGCTGAGGAACAACATTTTGTCAGTTTATGAAAATATCATGATTTCCAGTAGACAAAGTTGATTTCTTGGAACATGTAATGCATGTTGAAGATAATGATGAATAACTTGGAATATTTAAATCAAGGAAAATTGTGTTCGCACATTTCTATACAAGGATTCAAGGAGAAGTATGGAGAAGTTTCTAGAAAAGAATAGAGGAGATGAAATGTTGGAACAATTTGATGAATCTAACATAAACCTAAGATCTACGATAATGTTTAAGTTGAAAAAGAACATAATTTCCTAATTAAGGAGGTGCAATGGGTAACCTATTAAGGTATAAGAAGTTATTGATGTTATTGACTAGCAAACTTAAATAGAAAGCTAGAAAGACTTGTGAAGAGGTGAAGAGTGATTGCTTGAAGGGTTGGGTTGCCAAGTAGACTAGAGATAGAGATGACAATGAAGACAACTCAGTGTAATAGAATGTGAGTCGAACTGAGATCTATAATTGCAAAGTGAGTTGTATTTATCAAATCAAAACCTATTGTTACTTTATAACCATTGTATCAATATTTGAAATTCATTAATTAAGGTTGACCAAATAGTCATATGTAAATCCTTTAATCAAGGTGGTATTCTAATAGAGTATTCTAAAAGTCCTCGAATGAGGCCACTCCTAACAAGGTGATATTAGATCTTTAAAAGGCCACGTTTAATAGTGTGTTTTCTAACCTTTAACAAGGTTGCCTCCTAATAGAGCTCACTTCAAAAGAGTGAAATGATTGGTGACATCTTTATGGTGGTTTTTCCCAAATTGTGTTTCCACATTAAATACTAGTGTCAAACTTGTGTGGATATTGTTTGTGATGATTTACTATTAATATTTTATATTCTATAAAATTATGTTTTATTAGGAAATGGACTGATAGTTGACGTTATTAATAATCTTCTATAGAGGCTAAGCTAATGGATTTTGAAATATGAAGTAGTTAAATATTTGCTTGTTCAATTGGTACATCTAGATCTTGGATTTAACTAATTCACCCCACCCCTCCCCGCCTTTAATTATTCTAAAAATTATAAAAATTGGTATCATAGCTTTGGTAGTTGTAAAGAAATTTTAAAGGTACTTGAAGCTAAAGATTAAGATGTACAAAAAGGAGGTGCCAAGATTGAACAAAGAGAACTTCCCTGCATGGAAAAGTTTGATGAGGCTACATCTAGCCAAAATTGGAGATGGTGCAATATATTTGGTAGACAATGCATATGTGGAGATAACTATGCTTCCTTTGATAGCTCAGCAGTTAAAGGAGAAGCAAGAACATAACCAAGCTATGCTAGAGATACGATCAACCCTAAGATACAACGAGTTTGATGACATAAAAAATTGAAAAAATGCTAAAGAAATGTGGGATACACTACAAACCATCTATGGAGGAGACACGGATGTCTTGAGTGAAAAATTAGAAATGTTGAAAGGTAAGTTTGATGAAATGAGAATGATGGAAGGTGAGAATATTATCCAATATTATGGAAGAATCAAAGAGGTTGTAAATTATATAAGAGTAGAAAATAGAAATATTGATGATGGAATTGTGATCAACGGGGTATTGAGAACTCTACTTCATATTTATGCTATTAGGGTTTTTGCAATTCAAGAATTGAGATATACTCTTGGTAATACCCTAACTCTAGAAGGTGTGATTGGTAGGTTTACTACATTTAAGACATCAAATTTTATTAATTTCACTCCTACTATTGTTGAACCTACTTTTAAATCACAATTGGTTCTTAGTAAGAAAGGAAAAGGAAAATGTGTGAAAAGTGATAGTGATGTTTTTGATGATGAACTTGATGATCTTGAAGCACTGATGGTTGCAAGAATTCCAAAAGGTAGAGCAAAATACAAAGGTAAACTTCCTATAATATGTTTTTCATGCAACAAATTTGGTTATATTTCTACAAGATGTCCCAACAAAGAAGATACAAATGAAAAGAGGGAAAGCATGTACAAGGGAAGAAGAGATGACCGAGACAATATGAGAAACAAAGACTACAAAGACAAAGGTAAGAATTCTTGTTACATTTCTAAAGAAGAAATTGATAATGAATCTAAAAGTAATGATGAAGAAATTGTCCATGTTTCAATGAAAGAAGATTTTGATGAAGATGAGAAAATTGCATTAATCTCTTATGTGAATAAAGGTGATAGGTGTATAATTGATACTATTTGTTCAAATCATATGACTAGTGATCAAAGTAAATTTGAAACCATGGTACCATACAAGGGTAGTTGTGTTAAGTTTGGTAATGATGTGTCATGTCTTGCGGAAGGTAAAGGATCAATACAATTGGTTCATAAGATCAAATGTGACAATGCTTATTCTATTGAAGGACTTAACTATAAATTGTTAAGTGTTTCACAATTGAAAAAATCAAGATATAGGGTTGAATTGCATCACATGAAGGCCAAGATATTTGATGTTGATGGTGAATAGATTTGAAATGGTGATCAAATAAGAGGTAACTTATTCTATCTAGATTTATATAATGAGACATGTTTATTTGCATAATATGAAGATATACAGATATGGCATAAATGATTATCTCATGTGAATTTTAACAATTTGGTAAGCGCTAGTAAGATGAAAAGAGTAAGAGGTTTACCAAAATTGAAAAAACCTAACAGTGCTATGTGTAAACACTTTCAATTAGTAAAAATGACAAAGTCTAGTTTCAAGAGCATGACATTTCATCTAGTGATATTTTGGAATTGGTTCATAATGACCTTTGTGGACCGATTGATGTTCAAAGCTATTGTGGACACAAATATTTCATTCTTTTTGTTCATGACTACTCTAGGATGATGTCTGTGATGTTTCTTAAAGAAAAATATGATGCTTTTTCATTGTTTAAGTGGTTTTTGGCTAGAGTTAAAAAGGAAATAGGTAAGAGTCTAAAGTGCTTTAGATCTAATAGAGGTAGAGGTTTAAGAGTCTAAAGTGCTTGAGATCTAATAGAGGTAGAGCTTTCATCTGTAATGAATTCAATATATTCTACAATGATAGAGGAATCAAAAGGTAGATGTTAGCACTAAGGAACCCTCGCCAAAATGGAAAAGTTGAAAGGAAAAATAGATCAATCATGTACTATGCTAGAACACTGATGATGGAGAAAAATATATCATAAAAATATTGGAGAGAAGCTTTAAGTACATCAGTTTATACTTTTAATAGAGTAGAAGTCAAGAAATATACAAATGTTACATCCTTTTAACTATGGTATGAATATGCACCTAATGTAAAGTACTTTAAAGTTTTGGAAGTAAATTTTATATACTAAAGGATAGTAAAATAGAAAACTTGATCCTAAAAGTGATGAAGGAATATTCCTAAGATATTCCACCAAAAGAAAAACTTATAAGTTTTTGAACTCTAACACTAACACAGTTGTGAAAAGTGCAAATTATAAAGTAGATGAATATGCAAAAAAAAATGAAGTTGAATGCAAGAAAGAACCTGAAGATTATAGTACATTCATATATGTCAATGAAGGTGTTCCATGCACCCTACTTGAGAAAGATAACAAAGCTAAAAATTAGCAACAAAATGTGAATGTCGAGTTGCAACAACTAGTTGCTAAACAACAAACTATGGGTGCTGAGCAATAGCAAAATGATGTCAAGGAATATGCAGAAGAAGCTGAACATGAGGGAAACAATGTTGAGAATGCATAACCCAAACCAGAATGACAAAATGAACTTGAAATAATTTTTTGAGATGAACCTATAGAAGTAGGGAGAAGGAAAGAACCTGTACTATAAAAATATGTAAGAAGACATCATGCATCTAAGAAAATCATTGGAGATAAAGAATCTAGATTTTTGACAAGAAAAAAAGACTTAGAAGTGAGACATGTTTACTTTGTGGGTTTGAGACCAAATTGGTAAAATATTCTCTAAAGAATGAGGATTGGATTCATGTAATGAATGGGGAAATTGAGTAGATAGAGAAGAACAAATATGGACATTGGTACCTAGACCAAAGGACAAGAATGTTATTGGAACAAAGTGGGTACTCAAGAACAAGCTAACTGAAAAAGGTGAAGTCACAAGGAAAAAAGGCAATATTGGTATGCAAAGGATATGCACCTGAAGAAGGAATTGATTATGGGGAATTTTTTTCCTCAGTTGCAAGACTAGAATGAGTCAAAACTCTACTTGCATATTCTACTTACAAAAGATTTAAGGAGTTACAAATGGATCTCAAATCTACATTTTTGAATGGAATACTTGAATCTGAAGTTTACATTGAATGGGCTAAAGGATTTATAGATCTCAACAAGAAGAATATGGTATGTCAACTTCACGAGGCTCTATATGCTTAGAAAAAAGACTCTAGAGAATGGTATAAGAGATTACACAATTATTTGGTAAAGATTTGATTTGTAAGAATGAATGGTAACAATAATCTATACTTAAAGACTAGTAGTAACAATGAGATATTGTTATCTAAAATCTTTGTTGATGATATCATATTTGGAGGTAAGGAAGCATTATGCAAATCATTTGTAAATGAGATGAAGAAGGATTTTGAAATGTCTATGTTTGGTGAGATCAAATTATTTGTTCATTTACAAGTATATTAAATGAAGCAAGGCATCTTTATTGCTCAATCTAAATGTATCAAGAAGATATTAAAAACTTTTAGAATGAAATATTAAAGACCAATTAGTACACCTATGGCTACAACACATAAGTTATCTAAGAATGATGATTCTACTAATGTGAACCAGACATTATATAGATCAATGATTGAGAAACAACAATATATTGTTCACAACAAATCGAATATTGCATTAGTAGTTGGGATTGTTGCTAGATTTTTAGCAATTCATAAGGAGAATCCCATGATGGCAAAAAAAAATAATATCTAGACATTTGAAAAGAACAAAGGACAATGGATATTATTACAAGAAGAATGACAAGTTTGAACTAGATATTCTTTTCTCCTCTCATGCATTCCCATGGATTCAATCTAGGGTTACAACAACTAAACCATAGCTCTGATACAACTTGTAAGGAAACTTGCAACAAAATATATAATTATTTCCACATAACCCATAATAGATCTGAAATAAATATGTAATTATATCACTTAGAATCCAAATGCAAGAGAATAGACAACATACTCAAAAAAATTGTGACATAAGATATACCCTAGGAAATCCTCATTGAGGGAAAAACCCAACCTCCAAAAGCATTCATCATCATGTTTTATTCAGAAAAAATACCATTGCAATACAACCATGGAATCCTTCAAAGCCATAGCCACAATCAAGCAATCTATATGAACAAGCATGAACCCACACATCCCATGCCATGCTTCCAACCTTCACAAATGCTCCCTTGACTAACTTGTCAAATCTTATCTTGCTCAACTCTTTCCTTTTCACCTATTCATCTTGCATCTACAACTACCGTTGTGGCTGCTTATATGGTAGCAAGTCCCACACAACCACCAAGTGGTATCACATAAAACATGTGCTACATTTAATATTGGACATTTAATTCTTTTTCCCAATATTAAATAATTACATCAAATATTATCACAATGTTACAATACAACTCATCAAGTATATCCCATGGGAATCTTTAAATGTTGCACATCCATCTAGGTGCTCCTAGATGCAACATTACATAATAAAATATAACAATACCATGCAATGTGTGCAACACTCATAATCTCAATACACTAGAATAAATTATGGGGAGCAGGAAGAGGAAGAGAAAGAGGAAGAAACTAACAATGAGGATAGCGATGAGGATGTTATGGAAGAGGGTAAGAATAGTCCCTTTCCCTCTAAGGTTTTGAATAACTTCAAAACTAGTATGACTACCACTGATTTTGGAAAAGTTGAGAATGTTGAGGAGTAGGAAACAATCACTTAGCTAGTTAGGATGGGTAACTTGGGAAAACATACCCACATAGGTGTCAATAGAGGAGATGGGGATAAAAAGGGTAAGGAGTTGGGGGGAGATCAAACTCAATAGAAAGATGCCATAGTGGAAACATATGACAAAGTGCTTGGAAACCCAAAGGTGGAGAAGTTGGAGAGGTTCATTGCTAACTTGATAAAAAAGAATGTGATACTTGAGAAATGACAAAGTGTCTTGCTCTTGTGGTATGCCTTATATAGGTGAAACTGGTCTTTCTTTCAGTACTCGTATCATGGAACATAGTATAGACATTAGACATGATAGGGTTCAAAAGTAAGCCTTAGCTGAACACTCATCAACCACTAGGCATCACATTTTCCTGGAAGATGCTCATCTTTTATCTAAGGAGGACAATTATTTCAAGAGGAAACTTAAGGAAGCAGTTGAAATCAATGGCCACCCCATCAACCTTAATAGGGACAATGGATGGGCCTTAAACCCCTTCTAGTTTCCTATGTTAGCCAAGTGCCATCAATCCTAGTCCTACGGTCTTCACGCTTCCTTGGTTGTTCTTTTCCTCTTTGTTCCCTTGGTGATAGTTGTTGGTTGTCAGTTGTACCCCACTTCATCCTATTCGTTTTTAGTCCTCTTTGGTGTCTTGCTCTCCCTCTTTGGGGCTCCTTGATCTCAGTTCCTCTCTCTTTCCCTGAGCTTTAATTTTCTCGTTGGTTGCTTTTTTGCCACCTTGGCTTCTTTTCTTTCTTTGTCTTTTTTCATTTCCTTGTTTTTGTCATTTTCCAATTGTTTGAGTTTGACCTTTCTTTCTCTTTTTAGGTTCTCATGTTCAAGTTCTTTCTCGTTATTATTTTTTTATTTTTATTTTTACTCATTTCTTATTTCTTATTAGATTTTATTTTCATTTTACCTCATATTAGTACTATTATTATTTTTCATTGGTTTTATTATTATTTTTATTATTTTTATTTCTTTTCGTAGGTTTCGCTCTTTCAAGTTTCATTTGTTCTATTTTTAGTTTTAATTGTTTTCAATATTTTTTTATTTCTTTTCTTTCTTCGTTCACTTTTATATCTTTTTATATCTTTTTAGTTTACTATTATTTTTCCTTATTATTTTTATTTCTTTACGTCTTATATATATTTATATACATATATATATTGGTATTGTTATTAGTTTACTTCTTGGTTTCGCTAATTTTTTTAGTATTTATTTAGTTTTTAAGTTTTCTTTATTTTTTGTTTTGAATATTTTTTAAGTTTTCTATTATTTTTTATATTTTTTCCCTTCTTTTCTTTATTTCTTTACCTCTCTTATATATGTATATAATTTTGTTTCTTTTCTTCTTTTCAGTTTTCTTTTTTCATTTATTTGGATTTTTTGACTTTACTTTTATTTTTTCCTTCTTATCTTTATTTCTTTACCCCTCATATATATATATATATGTATATATTCTTGGCTTTTAATTTTATTTCTTTATAATTCTTTATTTATTAGTTTTAAATTTTAGTTCTTTATATTGCAATTTTTTGTTTTTTAATAATATTAAAAAAATTAGTATATTATTTATTTAGTTTTTAATATTATTCAGTTTTTAAATTTTTCTTTTTATTTTTTCTTTTTGCATCTCGAATTACTCACCTATACACAGATGCCCTCTATTTAGTTTTTTCATTTTTTGATTTCCCTTTGTTCTTGAATCTAGGTTCTTCTTCTTCCTTACCTTGTGTTCCCCCTCTTAATTTGCATGCTACCTCAACTACCTCCCCTCTCCCTCTCTTCCTCCTTTATATCTCTGTGCTCCCTCCAATCTGCTACTTTATTTTTTCTCTATTCTCTTGCACTCCTCATCTTGATGATGGATCATTGTGTGTGATCCGAAACGTTGATGCTTAAAAAATTGTGACACAATCAAGCTCCAGAAAATCTTCTCATGATACCTGTTAGATAAATTCAATAGAGTTGTTAATTTCTCTATGCATGTTATGCACTCAGTGAACACTATGTTCTATCTCATGTAGACTAACAAGGATGGTGAAACTGAAGAAAAGAAGGTGGAGACTACTCACTCTCTATATAATTTCCTAGCCAATGATTGGCTTCGCTTGCTCTTGGAGAACCTAAGGAACCAGTGATTAGTTACCTCCTAGTGGTGTTCTTCCTCTTTAGTTTTTTGCTTATGTTTGTTAGTTTATTTCTTGGCCTTTGAGCTCCTTAAGGTTTTTTTTTTATGCTGGATTGGTTTAATGGCCAACTTGTATCTGATGGCAAAGCTTATGTATATTGTTAAAAATTTCATTATTTTTAGTAGTACATACTTTACTATTATTCTTATGGGTGGGTTTTTGAAATTTAGAAAGGGGGTTGAGTAATCTCGTGGTAATGACTTTCAGTTGATCTTTAGACATTTTTTTTTACTCTGTTATGGGTCAACCCCCATTTTGGCTGCTTCTTAATTTCAAAACATTTTGTTTTCATCATACCTATTGACATTGCTACATTAGACCTCGATAAAGATTTAGAAAACATATCAAATCTTGTTTCTAGAAATGAATTGATATGTCCAATTTCCTATAGTAAGAACTTCAACCTAAAATCATGCATGATGCATAAAAAATAGGTATATTCTTAAATTGTCGTGTATTCTTTCAAACTAACATTTTTCTTTTCCTCTTCATTTTCATTATGGATTTCATCCCTCATCAATATACACAATACCATCCTCTTATGCATTTAATATCTATGAGGTATTCACGAAAAATACAGGCATAGCCATCATAATGTTCTTGAATTCATTTTTATAATAAATCATTCGAACGTTTACCATAAACAGAAAGAAAAAGTAATTTCAACATACACTAGTACAAAAACAAGAATATATTACTAAATAAACTACTAAAAATTGTAGATATGTGATTAATTTTGATCATGTGACCAATGGTAGTTTATTGCCAAACATTTATCTCCCAACCAAATTTATGACTAAACTATTTTAATCATTGATTTAGTCATTTATTGTTGTTACTTGGTCATTTATATGATAGTTTATTTGGTAATTTTGGTGGTTTATTTGGTAATATATTTGGTAGTTTTTTGTGTAGTATATTTGGTAGTTGGTTTGGTAGTTGATGTGATAGTATATTTGGTAGTTTTTTTGGTAGTATATATAGTAGTATATTTGGTAGAATATTTGGTACTATATGGTAGTATATTTGGTGGTTTATTAAATGATTAATTTAGTCATATTAGGGTACGATGGAATTGAACCACCATTCTCCTACTTATAAAGCAAGTACTCTTCCATTGAGCTAGTACCCTTTAATGAATAATACAAACAAAATAACATATAAACCCTTAATGAATAATGCAAACATATAAAAGAAAATAACATGAACACATTTGACACTAAAATTTAATGTTTAAACCCAATTTGGGAAAAACCACCAATTGCAACTAGTTACTATTTTCACTCTTCTAAAGTGAGCCTTGTTAAGAGCCAAACTTGTTAAAGGTTACAAAACACACTATTAGAGGTGACCCTGTTAGAGGATTTAATCACCCTATTAGGAGTGGCCTCGTTAGAGGTCTTGAGACAATTCAATAGAACTATCAGCTTGTTAGAGGATTTTCAAATAGTTGTTAAGCCAACTCTATTAAGAGATTTAAATCACTGCTAAAATGGTTAGAGAGTAACAATGAGATGACTTGATTTGAATAAAATTGATTTGCTGATTATAGATCTTTGTTCTGGCTTGTACTTGATCCTTCCTAATCAAATATGGCTTTTTTGCTTCACAAGGATACTTGCTTATCCTTCAAATTCACTTCCTCTTCTCATCATTAGATCTTCAATAACATCTTCATGCTTTTCTTCACACTTTGAAATCACAACTTGACCTTATGTTTATATCTTCCACTTTATCAAGTTGGCTCAAATACAACTTAGAATAATCAATATTCATCGCTGTATTGAGATGGAATCAATAGATAAATCAATTAAGCTTATTATTCCAAAATAAGAAAATCCTTCATTAGCTGACCCAATTCGATAAAGACTAGCTCACAAATGATTTCTTTTGTTAACCAAAAGAAGATCAGTTAACACTACAAATTCATGAAAATCCTTTTGCAACTGAGTGAGCTTAGTTAGTATTGGTTCCATCCAACTTTCCTTCATTAACCTAGTGAGCTCAGTTAACGTTTACTTTTTGCATCTTTCCTTTGATGCCCAATTGAACTTGGTGAGCTTAGAATATACCAATTAATAATGATTATTACATTTGGGTAACATCATAAACAATACACAATTTATGTTTGAGTTCATCACTGTTTCAAAATCTCATTTTCTTTTTGGAGATTTCCTACTTCATGATTTTCACTAGTCTATGCAATTGATTCCTTTCTAGATTTTAGATCATCAATCTTTTCTTTCAGTTTACCAATGAATTTTTTTTCATATTCATATCTATCTTTTAGGTTATCTCTTTCTTTAGTAAGAAGGTCAATATGCTCAAGAGCTTCTTCAAGGTTTTTCTTCAACTATTCTATATCTATGGAGATCTTACTCAAGTTGTCAAACTTCTTCTGACTAATTGGACTCTGATACTAATTGTTAGAAATAGATAATAATGAAGAGGTGGGGGGTGAATCAATATTCTAAAAACTTTTTTCCACAATTGAATATTGTCAATTACTTTATAAATTGCATACAAAAGTAAACTAGAACAATGTTGAATAGTAAATATAACCATACACATAGAGAGCTCATAACACCATTATGCTTTAACTAGGGAAACCCTGACCAAGGGAAAACACTAGTGGGGATGATATCAACTAGATGATTTACTAAACAATAGGATCCTGTTAAGGATATTGACCCTATTAAGAGTCTATGAAATACATATAGTGTTGCAAGTCCTTGGTAGAGTACTAGGCCTTGTTAGAATCCTCAACCTTGTTAGGAGTTGGTGGATCAAATGCAATGTATGCAAGAAGAGCTAACTACCCTAACATGAAAATATATAATTCAGTTCTTCACAAGAATAGATATATATACAATACTTTTGGTCTGCTATATTTTGCACTTGTTCTGATCATACATCATATTTAGTTCACCTATGATCTTCTCAACTTTACATTAATCATGAACTATCACATAGATCCTACATATGCCACACACTTATCTTCATAGGATTAGATCTTTACTTATGCCTCTCATATTCATAATTCACTGCTTGGTCAACCTTCATGCTTTCACATGCTTGGCGTAATAACTTATGAAATAATATCAAAATAGTTGGCTCATCATGACTTATTAATTATTTTTTCACCAAAATAATTCCTCAAGTCGTACAATCCAATTCATTGCTATGCCTTGTTAAATACCTGTGTTGGTATTCAATCATGTAACTTGTGTCGTACTCTCCATACACACTTGTGTACTGGCACATGTCATCATGACACCATCATAGAACTTTCCTCCACTATGCATAAGCTAACTCTTAATGAGTTTTCTATACACATCACATCTGTTCTGTGTGCTACTATAAACTATCTAACACTAAGAAAATTTTCTATCTCTAAATACATAAATGAAATGTTGAATACATGTTTCCATAAATGAAAATGATCAAAACATCTATCTAACCATATTTCCAACAACCTTGTGGCATTTCTAGAAGCCCTAGGATGTTACCTTGAATGGGCAAGTGGTTGGAAAGATTGATTTGAGGTTTGAAAGGATCTATAAGCTTTTCGGTGAAAATTGGTCTAGAGGCCTAAAAGATAGGCTAGAAACTAGGACTTGAGGGTGAATAGGGTTGTGGGTGTTGTGAAGCTCTATAAATTATGATTCTTGAAGTGCCTATAGTTTATTCTTTTGGAAGGAAGAGTAAGGTGTTGTTACAAAAAAAAAAAAAAAACATTATCATTCTCCTAAGAAGATTTTGAAAATTCTCCATTAGCCTCTGTGTCATGATCTCCAACACATATAAACTCCTATAGGTCATTTGGTTATTGCCCAACCAAATTTTGCACTTGGTTGCGCCTTCTTGATAACTTTTTCAAGAAATTGGAAAAATTGCACTTCTACAAAATTTGCACTTTGCAACTTTTTAACAACTTCTTGCACTATTATGCAAATTTCCTCTTCTCATGCTTTATATAGGGTGTTTTATTGGTTAGTTAGCCTTTAGAACTCCTCTTTAATTATTTGTATCTTTCTTTCCAAATGTTTCTCAAGCAAATAATTTGCAAAGTTGCACAATGCAACTTTTCACCAAATTAGTCAAATGACCTTCCTATCATCTCAAACTTAACCACAAACCTTACCTATGGTAAAATCCTAACCCTAACTCTTTTTATACCCTATTGACCTCATGATGATGTCATCATCATGTCTTGTTCCAATCAAAGGGCTATTTTAAGCCTAAAAAGGGGTGACATAGTGTGACAACAAGGACATAGTCCAAAACAACATTATCCAAGCTTTGCATGTTTTTAGAGAAGCCAAATGGGTATCCAAATCTATAATTTATTTTCTTGATGTTTTAGAAAATTTGGGAGAAAGTGAAAGAGGAAAACCATCTAAATCCATATATGTTGAAGATAATTGAATTTTTTTTAAGGATGTCATCAAACCCACAAAAAAGAATCTTTATGGCATCTAAATATGCAAATATTACATGTCTTCTCTTTTTTATATACAAAATTTGGCATCTAAACATTCACATGTGACATCTCTTATCATATTTTTATACAAAATATGGCATATAAATACACACATGTTACATTTCTTATCAGTTTTATATACAAAATTTGGGATCTAAATATGCATATGTGACATCTATTATCATATTTTTACACAAAATATGGCATACAAATATGCACATGTTACATGTCTTCTTTTTTTTATATACAAAATTTGGCATCTAAATATGCACATTACTATCAAGTTGCAACATTTCACATAACATATATACAAAATTTTCAAAATTATTCTACCAAGTAGAATGATTTAGCTATATAGCACACAATCACTCAAGGGAATCTTTTGGATCAGCTCTAACCCTTATTGAATCAAGTATTTCCTTGTGATTAGATTCACATACTTTCCACAACTTCTTGTTAAGATGCCTACCACAATATGGTATCAGTTGAATATTTTTTGCAACAATAAGGTTACAGTAATGAAGAATATGTCTATGTGTCTCAAAATCCTCAAATAACCATGTGGTAAATTCTTGATAGGGTACCTACATTTAATTATAAAGATAATTTAAAGTCAAAATTAATACATTATACATGACAAATTTACTTAAAGATATTTTCATCGAAGGGGACAAAAATATACTACCTTCTAAGCCCTGTGCCTATCACAATGACATATCCTATTGGGTACTCAATATCCTTACCATCAATGACTGTAGCTATCAATTTCTTTTTGGGCTCAATGCATTGGCATAGAAAGTAATATGTTCCTTCATTATTATTGTGATATGCAATAGCTGCATATACATGACCTACATTGTATAGAAGGATAATTTAGTGGAAAAGTTGAAAGTAATCTATTGTAACCAAGTATTAAATTGATAACTTAGAACTTGGTTCAACTAGGTTAGATACATGCTCAAAATATGTTGATGCTTCAACCAAGTTGAGTTGTAGTGCTGTAGGAAGTTGATTTGAATAAATTGGATGCAAAGGTATACAACCCCATTGGTTAGCCCACTCTTTTGATCCACATTCATCCCATAAATGATGCAAACATGAAGAGAAAAAATATGCAAGGTTTCTAGTATAAATAGCTAGTGATGCTACATTTGAACTTTGAATGAATGCATCTCACTTGATCCTATAAGTGTACAACAATCTTGAAAATTTTCAATGTTAGGTTCACATATCAACCAAAAATATCTAGAAACCATAGACTTACCTGTATTACCTAATCCCATCATAGAATTTCACCATTGGACAATTGTTTCAACAATTTCTAATATTGCACCACCTTTGTACTTTAATTCCTCTTTACTAAGGGCTCTTTTCACACATGCTCCAACACCATCATGCTCTCCCTTTCCATGTCCCACCTTAATGAAATTCCAAAAATGTTTCACTCCACTTGTCACAAGCATCCTAGTCAACCAATAGAAAATCCTTGCATTATTGAATTGTGTGGTGCAATTGTCTAACCATATAATTTGTTGATTGTATCTTTCATCTCTTTCTCTCAAATTGTCACACAAAACTCTAAAACACTTTTACATAAACTTTAATGAATGAGTTTGATCATTGCTAATATAGAAGTGATACTCTCTTAATCCTTTTATGTCATCCTCTATGCTATCATTTGCATGAATAAATTCTGTGTAAAAGAATTGACACTTGTATAGAGTTCCAATACATTGGTTGCACTTTATTTTGAGGTTTTAGTGTATATTTTTCAGTGAAGTCAACAACCAAAACAATCACACCCAAGGGAAAAGTGTCCTTACACAACTTGAATTTCCCATCTAGACATCTAGCTCTATGTGTATGACCTATGTAGTCATAAACTATTTTCTCTTAAAAAAATTTCATAAAATTAGCTACACATACATTACTTTTCACCAATTTACACCTCTTTAATTCTTTCCATCTTTAACACCAT
The DNA here is from genome assembly GCA_028749045.1 of Cupressus sempervirens. NCBI lineage: Eukaryota > Viridiplantae > Streptophyta > Pinopsida > Cupressales > Cupressaceae > Cupressus > Cupressus sempervirens. The sequence continues at coordinate 760,928,033 of CM053786.1, read as the reverse complement.
ATATAACTGACTTGTAATTTCCAAGAAAAACCAGTGTCTTACCAATTTCATGTGTGCTATCTATATGTAGGCATCTATGAAACTTTCATAAACTATCACATTAAGAGCAAAAACCTTTCAAACACATGGTCTTATAATAAATACACCCTTCATCTCGTTTACATAGTACACTTGCAATAGATTCTTTTAGTGACTTAGGAGATAATTATAGACCACATTGGATTGAAATATTTCATTAGTATGAAAAGTAAAACATATATAACTATAAACATCATAATACATAGAAAACTCAACATGAACCCTAGTGTGTGTATGATTTATCTTAACATAGAATGGTTTTGTCATTTCAAAAAACCTTCGGCTGATTTTAATTTGAGGAATTGTTTGAAGAAACATTTCATAAAATTGTGTTTGTGTCATATCCAAAAAAAAAATTGCACGTGGCTCACAGTTTGTTTTTTCAATTCGTCTTTTGACAACATCTTTTTGGTTTAGTGAAGCCCTTGTGTTATCATGCCACAAGTTTTCTAGTAATGTTCTTAGTGCATCAACAATAAATTTATCCTTAAATGGGAGTCTTCCTTGGAATGACCAAAAATAATTCTCACTAGAATTCTCAATTTTCACTCACCTCACTAAGGCTTTCAGTAACATTGTTCTACTTTTCCTTAATGATTTACTTGTTTTTCTTACCATACGAGTTTTTTCCATTTCCTTTCCCATTATGATTGATGTGAGGACCCAATGAATTGTATTGGAATCTTTAGTACATGATTTTGAGCCAATGGATTGGTATGCATCAAAGATATTTCTAACAATGCTCATTTGACTACTATTTTCAGATGTTCTTAATCCAAAAAATTTCATAGTCTCTCTGAATTTTAGATTTTTAACCATTTCAACAAGAAGTTGGAATCTTCCACTTTGATTTAAATTTTAAAAATAGTTATTCCAGATCTTTTGAACAATTCTCCTACAATTTATTTCTGACATTTTATCATGCATTAGCTTCAAAATATTTTCATCAATGTCAAATTTAAACTTTGGTTTTCTATAAATTATTCTAGGAGATGTTGATGTACGCATATGCTCTATATTTTCATTACTTACATCATGTGCATTCATCATTTCAACTTGAAATGTCGCATTAGGGGCATTAGGTGACGTAAGTGTATTTGTCATAATCATTTCAATTGGGGTATGTTGAACATTTTTGTTTGTCAAATTAGGTACGTTTGTGACATCAATATCAATAGGTAGATTTTCATCACTTACATTGGAGGCATTTGATGATGTACCTTCACGTAATCTCCTCATATGCTTCCTTATTTTTGTCTTTGTTGCCTCTCATTTTTCAATCCTTCCTCTCTTTTTCTAGCCCATGATTGTAGATGCAAATTACCCTACAAACAATAACATATATAAAATAAACATTAAAATTGGAAAACTAAAAAACATTGCATGATTATTTTATGCTCAATCATAAGATACTAACATAAAATAAGATGTTGGCACATGAAAAATATAAAATTCAGCATTTACAAGCACAAAAAACCTTACACTTACACACTTGGTATAGAAATACATGTGAAATAATGGTAGAATCTTGTCGACTACAATTAAACAACATAATGACCATTGACATGTTTTTTTATTTTTATTTTTTAATAACTCAATCGAGTTTTGTATAACTTGATTGAGTTATTGAGTTCTTACTACATTATCTATATGGACAAATAACCCAATTGATTTTTATATAACCCAATTGGATTTTCTATTACTACTACAAAAATATAGATTGAAGGAGGGAGGGAGTGATGGAGAGAGAGAGAGAAAGAGAGAGAGAGAGAGAGAGAGAGAGAGAGAGAGAGATTTGGGGAAAGGATAGAAAGAGAGAGAGAGAGAGAGAGAGAGAGAGAGAGAGAGAGAGAGAGAGAGAGAGAGAGAGAGAGAGAGAGAGAGAGAGAGAGAGAAGGGGATAAAAGAAAGAGGGAAGGGGGTAGGAGAGAGAGAGATTAGGAGATAAGATATAAAGAGTGTGAGAGAGAAGGGGATAGGAGAAAGAGAGATGGAGATAGGATAAAGAGAAAAAATGAGAGGGAGTGATGGAGAGAGAGAGAGAGGATGGGATGGAGACAAGGATTGGGGGATATGATAGAAATGTGCTTAGTATAATACATAACTCTCTCTCTCTCTCTCTCTCTCTCTCTCTCTCTCTCTCTCTCTCTCTCTCTCTCTCTCTCTCTCTCTCTCTCTCTCAGAATCTAACCTTATGAAGTAGTAATACAAAACTCAATTGGGTTTTGTAGAGCTTGATTGGGTTTTACAAAACCAAGGATCGAGTTATTTTAATCCAAAAAAACTAATGAGTTATGGCTTGGTGATAGCCTAGAAAAATTATCCAAAGGCTTGAGAGATTATTTTCCCTCCAAATTTCTTCCTTTAGACATTTTTCATCTTCTAAGTTGAATTATCATCTTTGTCTTCATCAGGTATGCTAATGGTGAAGTGGGTATCTCTAAAATCACCACCCCAATCTTACATGTCTTCTTAGCTTTCTAAAAATATAATCTTTTCTTTTTTTGGACAGCATTAACATTATAAACTTTAATAACTTTTACCAATACCTTGACATTCCTCACAATCATATGTCTACAATTTTTTTAATAAAATTTGATATACTTAACCAGATTCAAAATAAATTAAATATTGCTGTCCTACACTTGATGACATACAAATTTAAAAAGGAAGTTTACATTTTAAATTATTTTGATGCAAGTTATGTTCAGCACACAAACATGTACCACAATTTTAGGATGTAGTCTATTCAATAATTCATAACAAAAAAAAATACTCATCATAAAATTACACAAAAATACACAACTTCTAGATATGACTCTTAACTATCACCCCTCCAAAGAGATATAATAAATGCAAAATATATCTACATCTTGTGTGCTATACACAAAAATAACTATTTTATGTTTTCGAAAAGAATTAGGAACTATTTTTTGAGTGCCCAGGGTTTGACCCACCTAGTTTTATCCATTTTGTAAAACCTCTAATAGGTTAGAAAGTAGATTCATAGTACTAAAATTTATATGTTTCACACATCTTGTCATTTTTAGTGGATGACACTCAAATTTCTCGTCCAAGTTTAGGTTTACCTAATTTTAAAAAAATTGTTTTCACTTATACCCCCCTTTTTGTACACCATCTTGGTGCACTTACTTGATGACATGATCACCTTCTCCATTGGATTGGATTACCTCAGCTCCATTAGCTCCACTATTTCCATCTTCTTTTTTCTTTTTCCGTTTCTAGTTCATTTCATGCCTAATTTTCTCAATGTCCACTTTGCCTTTTCCTTTCTTTGATTTAATGAATGCACTTGAGTCCTATAATTATCACTTTGATATCTAAACTTATGACATTTGGAACATGCATTGTTAGGTGCATAAGTATTTCTTTGATTTATCCAGTAGGGTTTTGTTGATGATCTTCATTCATATTGTCTATGTCCATATTTCTAACAATTGTAGCAATATCCTTCAAACTGAGGTGTGGCTTGTGTATTCCTTAGTCTTGACCTACACTCATGTATTTGATGTCCTTGTTTCTTGTAGTAAAAATAGTAACTAGTAAATTAGGTTTAGAATTTCGCATACCATGTCTTCTTCTACAAATATTTGCATTATGAACAAGTTTTCCATAGTGATAACATGTTGAGTTATCCTTTGACTTTATGTTTCCCATTTCTTTATTCATGGATGATTCTCCTTTCTTAGTGCATGAATGTCCCAACCCATTAGGACATCTTGATTACTTCATAAGTTCTTAAAAATAATTCACTTTTTGCTTTGGTTTTTTGAATCTCTCCTTAGATTCCTTCTCATTTTCTAGTTCTTTCTTTAGTATGTCATTTTGTGATTAGAGATTTCCTATTTCCACATCCTTGTGATTCAATTATTTATTTGTAGGAATTAGTTGATTGATCATGTCTAGTTAACTATTAGTGAGCTTTTGTACATGTGATATCCTTTCTTCAAGTCTAGTAGCCATCACCCTTTTGTCTTCTTCATCCACAATCATGTCTTCTTCATCTTTCTTTCTTTCTTTGGCAACTTTACATTGTCCTACTGATTGGATTTCATGTTCTCTTTTTAGTGCTCTCACTTCTTCATTTAGTAGTTTTTTTCTTATCAAGTAGATCAACCGATGCTTTATCATTTGGATTGATTAGTTCAAACAGTCCTTCAGTCTCAACTACTTAATAGGAAAATTTCTTTATCTAGATAGCAATTTCCTTTCTCCTTTTTTGGGAATATTTCATATTTTGTCTTCCCTTCTCAAGTTTTTGTAGTGTGAGTTGAATGTCAATCACCTGATTTTCAATAGTCTTCTCTAGTTTGAAAGCCTCTATCTCCAAGATCTAATCTGTAAGCCTTTAAGCTTCTTTTAGAGAACCAATGCTCTAATACCAATTTTTGATTGATCGAGGAGTAAACAAGATAAAAAAAGATACCGAGAGGGGGACTAAATTAGAATCTTTATCACTTTCTAACTTTTCACAAACTTATTCACACCTATCAATAACTTGTGCATGTAAAACTAGTAATTTTTTTGTAAGATATAAGTCTAATCAATCACATGCATGAAAATAAAACACATAACACAATATTTTTTTATCTAGAAACCCTCTAAGGTGAAGGTAAAACTAGGGTGGGGATGACACCCACAAATCTTTACTACTAGACTAATAAAGTTAACTAGTTAAGGTTACAATGTTTGACCATAAAATATGATCTACATTGTGAGGGGTCTACCTTGTTAAAAGCTTAAGAGATTTTTAGGTCTCACATTTTTAGAGGATTTAACACTTACAACAAAGTAAGGAATCTATTAGGAGATTTACAAAGATCTCTTAGGACTACTTTGTCAAGAGATAAAACCCAAATTTAAGTTTGTTAAAATTGATTTAGTACCTAACTCTTGGTTTTCTCTGTAAGGCAATTTTGAGTCTCCTCCTTGCTAACTAATCATCTCCTCTAATTTGATATGCTCTTCTTTCCCTTTCACTTTACTGCAATGACTAGGTCAGTCAGTCTATTAGATGACAACAAAACCTGTCAATGACTTCTAAAATGATCTCAATCCTTTTCTGTAAATAGCTTCATGTTTGGACATAAACTCTTTTCATCTTCTTCTCTACTGGTATATGATCTAGTTTAATATCATTTCTATATAAATATTTTTGTAAAGAGTTTTGTAGATGATTTCATGTTTTTCATCTTTATCTTTATCATTGAACACATAACATAGGGATTGGTGATCCAAAACATGTAAATATTCTATAACAACCTCTGACAGTATTAAATATTCTATAGAAAACTATTCAAAACTTAAATATTCCTTCCAAGTTGACTTGATAATCATTTTTCTTAAAACTCTGTTCCATTCCCGACTTTCATGTAAACTCTACATAGCTCGGCCTTTACTAATTCTTGATGCTCAACATTTTAGTTGCTTGACCTTCATTGTACTTAGTACATACTATGTAACTTGGTACATGTATACTAAATAATTTCTTAGTCACTAATGACTTGCTTGGTTGTTGATGAGTTCAACTTGTATACAAAAACTACTTTGTGACCCAAAAACTTACTTGTCTCCTATAGACCTAGGTACATACTTGCTTATATACATGACTCAAACTATATAGAGTATCTTGATCATATTGATGACTATACAAAGTGGTTGACACTAATAAACAAAAATGGTTAGAGATACCATCAACATGTACATGGTACTAAAGTTTTTTCAACATGAGCATTCACTGGTGAGCATGTAGTGTGATGATTATTGGGCTTTGGTATCAGGTTTAGAATAAGAATGGGGTTGTTTTTCATAGATCAATATCTAGATGTGGCACCTTCAACTAGGTGAGTTTACTTCTATTTTTTTGGATTGGTGTCTAGGTACCTTGCCTTAGACATATGTGGTAAGAGTGTTACTTTGGGATTGATCCCCACCATAGTGAGGATCATATATGGGAGAGTGTTTGTAGCTTAGGATTCATTGATGCTTGTGAAGTTATATAGGGACTTCCAGTAGATAGTCTATCATGGAGATTGGCCCAACATGGGGTTGGGGTATTGGATTTAAGATATTCCTATAGGTATAGGCCTAATAGCATGTTATTGTTATTAGGCCACTTGGATGGTGAGATTGATAGAGCCAATGAGATGGTGGCATACAGTTGGGTGGAGGCCCTTACTTACCATCATACATATAATTTGGATTATTGGTGGATGATTTTTTATCACATTTTAGTGCTCACATACAGGCCTTAAATATGGGGTTAGGTCACTAGGCAAAGGAACAAGCACAGCTACCCTATACTATTACACAATCATTCAATTTTTGTAGATGAGATTATATTATTAAAAAATTATTACTTAGACAAGATATTGTGATAGTTTGGGTGGCCATAGGACATAGGGTAAGTGCAAGAATTTGGGTCTTACTTTTGGGCAAAAAGTGGAATTTTTTTCCTATTTTTGAATTTTTTTGTCAATTGATGTCAAAATTGTAGGCATTTAGGGATTGAATATAAAAAAAACTTCAGAAATAAAAAATTTTGTGTTCAGAATGTAGTTTTTGAATATGTAATTTATTTGTATACCCATATGATAGATTTTGTTTTTGGTATGGATCTTTAAAAACCACTTTTTCACAATGCTTTTTTCAGGACCATACCACACTCGTGTATGGACACCATAATTTGACACAAATAAATGAATGAAATAAATCATTTTAAAAGAAGTTACCTAATACACCTAAGATTGATGGCAATATTTTTCCTTAATTTTTTATTGAATAATATTTTTATTATTAATTATTAATTGGCTATAAAGGTAAATTTTAAAACCTCTCATGTACAAACACCATAATTTGATCAAAATTTCACTTTTTTCAAAAATTCTTTTTTTTTTAACCTCAAAAGAATTGTATGTAGATTGATGACATAAATTAATTTAAGAAAAATTATAAAATAAAAAAGTTATTAAAGTTTTAGTGAACTTCACTATTTTACATTTAGGTACCACCTTTCATTAAAAAATAATGCAAAAATAGTAAATAAAATCATAGCACTATAAAATTTATATTTCTAAAATCAGGACAGTAAGAGCTCTAATGGGTTTTTGTTTCATAAAAAAATATGAGCGGGAAGACCCTCTAAAAATTACAGCAAGGTGTAAATTTGTTAGTTCAATGCCTTAGCCAAATCTTGAGAGGTCAAGGCATAGGCTTGGTCTCACCAAGCCCATCCCAAACCAAAATCTGAGGTAGGAGAAAAGAATCCTGCCCAATATTGTTAGAAATGTGTACCCATTATTTAAATTCAAAAAACGAGTACCCATTTTGAAAAAGTCAAATTGGCATACAAAATCCCTCCCAAAAAGAATTTTTTTTTAATTTTTAGAAATGGGTACCCATTTTTTAAAAGTAAAAAGTAGGTACCCATTTCTAAAAAATACAAATTTTTTATGTTTTCAAAAATAGGTACCCATTTTTTGAAAATTAAAAATGGGTGACCGTTTTTAAAATTTCAGATTAGGCACCCGAGCCTAAAATGAGTACCCTTTTTTTAAAATAGGTACCTGTTTCTAAAAGGGCATGATCTCAATCTGCGGACTTCTATGAAATTGAGACCCAACTCCTTGCTTCTACTCCATATCAAAATATTCACTATGGTATCAAAGTGTTGCATGCCTACCAACACATTTGGTTTGAGGCTACGTAGAGATAGTTTTCTTGGACAATGGAAGGACTTGTAGCGAAAGGCAAGGGTTTGGTTCAGTGAGGTTGTAGACATAGGGATGATACAAGATTACATGGCATAGTGGCAGGCACCCTAACAATTTGGGAGAGCTTGAGCAATAAAGGTTGTTGGGAGATAGAGAGGAGGTAGAAGCAAAGACGAGGGGTCCATATGATGTGACTAGTAATTTAATTTTAATTTTATTTTATTATGGACGTTGAACTTGTTTTCAATTCTAATTACTTATCTTGTATATAATTATAATGTGTTTTGTAAACATATAAGTATGAAGTGTGTAAGCAAGTGAAGGTCCATGAGAGAATTTTTGCAAGAGTAGAATTTAGTTTGTGTAATAGTTGTTTAAGACTATGGTAGAGAAGTAAAGGTAGTGATAGTGTATTGTTGAGATTGACAAAGTTGTGTAGGACAACTACATTATTAGGATAATTTATTCTTATCTATTTTAAGAAGAGTTGTGTATACTTAAATTAAATTCAAAAAAATACTCTTTATTCTTGGCCTTTTTTGACCTTTAAACACTTCTACATTTTTATACTATCATTTTTTTATTTAGTTTTTCAGCAATTTAAATCAATATAAAATAGAAATATTAAATAAATAATTTATTTTATTTTATTTTTCCTCATAAATTAAATTGAAGGTAAAAGTGTATTTAATGCTAAAACTATAAACACTTCATAAAATGTTATTTAATATGAAACATATAGTAAAATGTCTTTGTCACACTTTCAAAAATGTGAATCCTATATATTTAAATTCTTCAATAACTTTAGTTTTTATGCTTTTTAACTTCATCTATATAATATTTGAAAATACATATAAGGCATTAACTTTAATTAAAATATTCTTGATTAATCTAATGTCATGGAAATTTTTTCACATAGAGACTATATGAGTCAATTCTTCTAAAATGTGTATTATTTATTTATAATATATAAGGGAAAAGGTCTAGTAGCTAACCATATTCCAATGATCATTCACTCTTTAATCAATCAAATATTCAATTACTAATTTTAAATAAATAAATGATGTCTAAAAATTCATTAAAAAAATTCAAATGTATCAATATTTAAGAAATTAAATTTTCAATTTTTTATTGTAGAAATTGTGCAATTTTATTGATAGCCTATAATGTATTATTACTAGGGCATATGTAGATAAATATTAGTAATTTTTTAGGAGGTTGTAGTAAATGGTTACTAGGACATCTATAAATATGCATTTAGGAACACTTTACACTGACCAAATTTTTTAATTGTATTTAAAATCAACTAAAAAGTTATTAAAATCTGATATACCATTTAAGATTTATAGGTACATGTACAAAACTAACTATAATATTTGAAAAGGCACAATGTTAATAGTTACTAGTATGTTACTTCTACCACAAATGTATGACAAGGCTTAGATATTATAAGATTGAACTGTTGAAACCAGCACAACCATCTTCTATTCTAATAAGATCTGATACGAAAGTCATCTCCCACTTGACATTCAGATATAATGAATGAATGAAGTGAAAATAATAGCTAACACTACTTGCTTAATGTTACCAAAAACTGTAGTAGAATGTGTCCCACTAGACAGCTACATATCTTGACCTTTCATACAAGACATTGTATGCTATGCTCTCGAATCTGAGTAGTGGGAGCAACAGCCAATTTCAGAGCTTTGCCTCGCCAAAATACGAGCGCAAACAACTCATCCAGTCTTTTTGTCAATTACTACGCATGGTTATCGATAAGTCTTTTGGAGCAACAGACAGAGAGTTGAACGTTTCAAAGCGAAAGGAAGACAAATCAATGCCACAGAGAAAAAGAAGAGAAAATAATATCTTCCTCCTGAACATGGAGAAAAGAGAAAAGATATCGTCACTAATTGGATAAGATATATGTGATGTATGCATCTTGACGAAACTTATAAGGCAAATTACAAATTAAAAAATTCATGTTACGCAGCCTAAATCATTAGAGGTAGACTACCCACATCAATGCATTGACCCAAGTTTACGAAGTCTTCCTCTTTCCTAGAAAAGGTTTAGCTTTTTAGACGGCAGAGAGTTATAGATAACCTAATGCTCGCCTCGTTGTTAGCATTCAGAGATGATGCATCAGTTATCGCCATACAATTCACCTTGAGGCGTCTTGTTCGCTTAATCTTGCCTAGCTTCCTAAATTTAGTAACAACTTAAAAATTGTGCAGCTATCTATGTTATAATTGTAGGTTGCAACACACATTTTATCATCATTCATATTTATATTTTGGAATATATAATTCAGGGCATATATTCGTGAAAATGTGGGAAAATCTTGAGTTTATATAACTTTACATTATCTTTTTGTGAAGAGGATTTGTCATATTCAAAATTGATAGAATTTCAAGAGATGAGTTGTTCCAATGCTACTACCACTCTTTAGCACTCTTATGAGTAAAGAGACTTATAGATTAACTTGAACTTAAGATTTAAATGAAATTCAATATAAACTATAAAAATAAAAATAACTTGAATATACTAATTTTAAAAATTATTTTAACTTGAATTCATAGGATAAGTGCTCACCTCACAAATGTCCTTACACACAACCAAAGCCAAACATGTTGCATGGCATATAACTTGGATAGGAAAATTGCACCGATGATGGAGAGACATAGAACCTTAAGTGTAATTTGTGTTTTTGGGTTAAGGTAGAGGCATTATGTAATGGGGAATTATATGAGGTGCAAATTATGACACTACACTTTCTAATAGAGATACAAAGTGCTTAAGAATGATGATGGAAATTAAAAATGAATACATGATTTTGGTGTTAATATAGATGGATTAAAATTATCATGAATATTTACATTCTCTTTATGTGAAGTTTTATTTTCTATCCTTAGTAGTGAAGTCCTTTTAGTTGCATGAATTTACATTCTAGTGTAAAATACCATTTGAAATTACCTACCTTAGCCTAAGACCCCAAAAAATACTTCACCTGCACTCACTCGCCTGGCCTTGTCACCACCCAATTTGATCTTAACTATGCAATCTAGAAAACAATGGATGCATATGAGCCACTAAGATGTCTATGTGGTGCATATTCATCTATGAAGCCATAGAAATGCATATTGCCCTTAACGTGTTACAAACTACAATCCTACAATTGTAACACCCAAATCAAGCACCAATCAACATGAAAATTTGAAATTTAGCATTATAATTTCATTTTTTGGCTTCATGGAGGCTCTCCAAGGATCCTACTATCTACTTCATTCACTTAACATATTTATTAAGCCATCTTTAGTTCCCTATTGAGGTATTTTATTCTTCCAAGCTTTCAGCTGACTTCTCGTTTGGCCTTTAGAAATCATTTGTCTCTTCATATCAAGGGGATTTTCAATTTTTTTAGTTAAGGGGATTTATTATTTGAGTCTTATTGGGCATATTATAGTATCCATTTGATATTCATACTATTTCACTAATGTGTATCCATTATCTTTAGTCATCTAAAACTTTTATTCATGTCTATTTGGCTACTATTGAGGAGGAAACACCAAAGCAGGGGCCTGATTAAGGCAAATCTCTAAACAACTACCCAAACACATTTTGTTGTGTACATATCTGTAATTTATTAAAACTCAAATCTAGGACATCAGCTTGATCAACTATTTAATTTGGTGTTATCTTCTTCCTTTCCTTGTATTTTTTAGTGTCGTTATGCTTTATAACTTTATTACATCATTTCTATCTTGTTTTTGTTAATCTAGTTACCAAATTAATTTAGTTGATTTGTCTACTATTCACTATTTTTTATGTCATCATATGTACTCTAACCATAGGGACATATGTGTGTTACGTTATCATCTTGTGCCCTTATTGGATTCCTAAATTCATTAGTGTTTCTATGGCAATAAGATTACATGTCTCAGTGGTTGTTCCAATGCTAGTCATGTGCTCTTTGAGAATCATTTAGTCACCAAATATTAAGGTCACTAGAGAGGTGAAGTAGAAAGACTTCCTAGGTGAAGTTTTTGTCGGAGTATAGTGGTTACTGAGAGGGGGCTGAATCATTAATCACACACAAAATAAAAAATTTGAATTCATTTAAATCAAATAATATAGATAACACTAAGCACATATCATATGCAAAAGATTAGGATAAGAATAGTATTGAGTTGAAACCCTCCGACGGAAGAACTACTGAAAATTAGCCTCATTGGCTTTACCCTTTAGATTAATTTTTATATCTCATCAATAATTTTAGTGCCTCACTGGATAAATCCTTCACTCTAGCCTTATTACAATCTTCCTTCTAGGATTTTCAAATCTTTTACAACTATCTACATTTAGAGATGATAAAACTTGATTGCTATTTGGATTCTACAACTACATACTATATATTATTGAACACAACACCTATTAGTATTACCAATAATGCATAGTATCTAGTCATAAAATTCCAACCCAATCAACCTTTTCTACCACAAACTAATTGTACACAAAAATATCAATGTCTAATCAATAGATAGTTACCAAATAATATTATTTTTCTATATATTAAAACCAAACTATTTATATTATTTAATAGGTATTCCTAATTGGAAAACGAATTCAAACCAAACTATATCAACCCATCTTTGACAATATGTATACTAACACACTTCAAAACAACCATCACAATATGTATCCTTTGATAAAAAATTATTGTCACTAAATTATATTCTTATTAATATATTTCAAAATAAACTAACAAATATCTGAAATGAATTTATTTAAAAAAAAGGTTATCTCCCTAAAGCTTACTATCATTATATTCATTTTCAAGTATAAAAGTATATCTCAAATTGCAATTCTAATCATCTAATGTAAATTGAATTACCATGTATTAATATATCGTTCATGTATATGCTAAAATAATTAAACAGTCATGATCTCTTCATATAAGTGCATATGTGTGTGCCTATGACACACTTGTAATGCATATAATGTACAGAAAAAATCAAATAAATGATAGTATAATGCATATTGAATACATGATAACCCTTAGCAAGTGTTTTATCAAACATTGACTATGTATGTGAAATAAATGACATACTTATTATTATATTACATATAGTAATCATACCACTTGAAATATATGTTAAACCTAACAAGCATTTTTTAGGAATATATATGAAAGTATGATAATGATGAAACATATGACCAACCCAATAGCTAGTGTGAAGTAAAGAGTGTGTTGGTAGAACAAACACAAAAACCCTAATGTGTATTTTGAGAAATAATCATTGTCTTAACATATAAATTATGGTTTATCTATTGTAAAGACTATATGAGGTTTTGGGTCACCTTAAAACCCATTTTCATCATCTAATCAAAAACATATAAATTATGGTCAAGAAATTGTAGTAGTCAAAAGAATATGAAAATTGTGTGCAATAGATACTAAACACTAGTTTAAGAAAATTGACATGTATACAAACCAACAATAAACTGACAAACCCATCCATACCACCATGATTGTGAGAAATGTAACAAGGATTTAGTGAAGAATTCAAAAAATTAGAAACTAAACCCTTAGTGAATACATTAATCTTAGAGCTTAAGCCTTTTAATTTAAGAACATAAAATATGTTGTTCAAATTAAATATAAAAAAATGAACTCAAAATGAAAAAATCATAATTAAATTCATCTAGAGGAAACTCTTGAAAATCTCATGTATCTTTGTCAAGAATCAATTTGGAAACTATTCCATTTCCCTTCTAATTGACCTCAAAATGCACTTAGACAACCTTGGGGACTCCTCGGTATGGGGTGGCCGCGGATGATGGATGGTCTCCATGGCTAGAACAAGGGTGTCACTAGGGTTCACTCGCCCACCCGGATCTAATGGCACTGACAATTCAATGGGAAGATCAGTGGTTTCAAAGTTGCATTGTGGTACACCTATGAATTGAGGCACACTGTGAGTTTTGGCATCGAGTGAGATCATTGTGCCGAATCCAAACGAAATGTGATCTCTCAAAAATGAGATAGGTTATTTTAGGTCTCAGCATCATCATCCTGTAGCATTTGACAGTTCATCAATAGTCCTCACGAGCTCCAAGTTATGACCCTCGAAAGATCGACCTCGAAATGCACTTAGAGCACCTTGGAGACTCCTTGGTATAGGGTGGCCATAGATAATGGATGGTCTCCATGGTTGGAACAAGGGTGTGATTAGGGTTCACCCACCCACTCGGAGCTAATGGCATTGACGATTCGATGCCAAGATCAGCGGTTTCAAAGTTATGTTGTGGTGCACCTATCAACTGAGGCACACTGTGAGTTTTCGCATTGAGGGAGATCGTTGTGTTGAATCCAAACAGAATGTGATCTCTCAAAAATGAGATATTTTATTTTAGGCCTCAACATCACCGTCTTGTAGCATTCAATAGTTCATCGATAGCCCTCATGAGTTTCGAGTTATGACCCTCGGAAGATCGACCTCAAAATGCACTTAGAGAACCTTGGGGACTCCTCGGTATGGGGTGGCTGCGAACGATGGATGGTCTTCGTGACTGGGACATGGGTGTCACTAAGGTTCACTCACTCACGTAGAGCTAATGGCACTGATGATTTGAACAATTCTAGCCATTAGGAGTTAGATTTTGAAAAGTTTTCAAGAAAATTGCAAAAGTTGCTAAGCAACTTTTTGCAATTTTTGCAATTTTTGTGCTAAGACAAGTTTTATTGAAAATTTGATTGCAAATGGACTCTACAAACTCTGAAGGACCCTAATAATGTTCTAAACATCTAGAATTACCTAAAAAACATGGAATTTACCAAAAATCCACTTATTGGACCAATTGATGGCCAAGGCTTATAGTTGCACCATGGGGTCTTATGTCCATTACAAATGTGGATGGTCACAGGGAGATCATTAGATCTATCCCTAGACCTTATTACATCAAGAAAAGAAAAACAATTAGGTGCTTTGCACTAGTGTTCCCTGTATTTCATTAATGTTATTGGACTAAGAATCAGTTTTCCTCTCAGTTGGAAGGGTGGGCCTAAGGGTTCAACACTAATGGGTGATGTTGAACCACCTTGGTAATGACTAGTTCATTTGGGGAGGCTTGAGACTACATGCAAATAAATTCTTATCGATTTTACTCTTGTTTCAAGGGGTGGGCCTAAGAGCTCAACATATTAGAATGATGTTAAATCACCATATTAATGAATAGCTCATTTGGAGATGGTAGCTAACCAAAGCTTAGAAGATTATTTTTATAGTATTGTAAAAGTTTTTTGTGAGAACCTTGCTACTAAAAATTTAGAGTATTTCAATTTTCCCAATGATTCTAAGCATGGTAACCAATGGAGGAAGAGTTGGAATGGTTGTAATAATGCATGGTAACCATGATGAACCAACAAAAAGGGGAAACACTATGAACTATGATGCACTTGAACATAAAGATGATTATGGAAAGGATCAAATGCAACATGTTGCTTCAGTCCCAAATGTTGACAATATACAAGTGATGTAGAGGATAGGGTGATGGACCCAAGTAACAACCTAAAATGAGCAAATTTTTAATAATGTGCCAAGTGACCCTTCTAGGTCCTGATGGTCAAATCCCACAAATGGTCAACTCAAGGAGGTTTTAAGGCTTCAATGATTTTTTTTTTGACATATTCACCATGTTCCAACACTTACCCTTGAGTTTCAATAATTTTCAAACCAAAATGCACAACATGCCAAAATGTTGTCTATGCAACTTTACAATTCTGTGCAAGCAACAAGACAAATAGGTGGATCACTTTTATTTTTTTCCAAAAGAATCCTTGAATAAATGGATTTTTTGGATACCCTTTATCCTTTCACAAAACATATATAAGACTTAGATACCCTTCCTTTGGAAAATATCGATGAACTTTCACACTTCTCCTATTTTTTAACAATGTAGAAAAGATGCATTTACAAAGCAACCACTAGAAGAACTTAAGATTTGGACTCCAAAATTTGCATAGTCTCCTAAAATGACTTCAATTAGAAAAATCCACTCTCAATGTCTATGGGTTCCCTAACCCCAAAAGCCCCAATTCACCTTCTCAAAACCCTTGTTCCTAGGGCATCACCAATCTCACACGTGCCAAGCCTTCTTGGACTAATTCAAAATTCAGAAATCTATGTTTTATCACCATAAACATGAATCAACTCACAAACATTGCCCTCTTTAAGGAAAATATCTTCCTATAGGACTGTCCCCTCACTTTCAACCCTTGTTTTCACCCTTTTATGTTTGGTGGGCACCAATTATTATGGTTAGTTGATCATTTCAGGGTCAGAATACATTATACATGTTAGGAAAATGGCATTCCATGAAGAATCAGGTAAGCATTTCATGGAATGACCATGATTAGATGAAAAATTTGTAAAAATGCTTATGAAAAGGACTGCTACAACCAACAATCAGCAAGTTAGATGAATAACCCTTCAAAAAGGAAATCAAAACTTGATCTTAAACTTCCTTACAGTTCTTAGAAGATGCCTCAATGCATTAGAATATCATAAAGAACTCAGAAACTCCAAAGAACCTTCAAATTGCTATTAAAATCCAAGCTTTTTTATTCAAAATTCTGAATCAGTCTGTAATACTGCCCTTACAGTCTGTACAAACACTATTTATAAGTTTCAAGGGATGGTTAATAACCCCCTCAACCACCTCCAATTGGTTTCACTTCCTATTCCTTCATAAAATTTAAACTATGGAGTTTCCCTCCAAAATGCTTATGTAGCTGTTACATTCAAGATTTGAATTTTCTAAAGCAATAAGCTAAATTTTAAGTGACTTATTGAATGTTTCAACTTATGAAATGACTTGAGATTATTATGAGACCTTATTAGGACCTATCTAATGACTCAATTACCCTATGAAAACCTAGACATTACTAAAATTCAAATCTCATGGTCCTTTACAACTTTTCAATATGAAAGTCTTTCAAAACATTATACAATATTATGACTCTTTATGCTTTCAAATGCCATGATTGGTTGCAAAATGGAAGAAATCAAGTATTCTAATTGTTCATCTGTACTTTCTAGATTTTTCTTATTTGATTAGTTCGATAAAAATAGTTTTAATAATCATAATGTTAGCTTTATGTCAAATAAGGAAAAAGCCAAACTTGTAATAAGATATCCGCAAGCAATTATCTTTCATATAGTTATAAATGCTCTTAAAATTATCCTTATAGCCTTGTATCACATGAAAATATGATTTGCAAGAACTTGTTCAATATCTTCCTCTTATAATTCCTTACAAAGAACCTACCAAAATACAAATTAGAATGTGCAACTAATTTAACTTGTCTTTTTCATTATTACAAAAACCATATACAAAAAAAGTTCACATTTTACATCATAATACATCATAAATCTTAGGAATTCTCCCCAATACCACCACACACCCTCCCCCAACTCTTCATGATGTACCTACATTTCAATATCATAAAAAAATTAGTAACTTATTGTATTAAACAAGATAATCATTAGTTCATTGAATCATTATGAAGAAAATAACATAAGAAGTAAATATAACTAGTTGAGTGTTCTAATAGGGTCCTCTCTCTATTTTAGGGTCTCCAATAAGGCTTCATGATCAACATTAGCAATAGTACAAAGTTCTTTTACTTTTGGTCTTCCTTGATGCTTCAACAACTTTACATTTGTTGCTATAATAAGATGTGAATATATGAGAATTATTTTGTGCTTCTGATAGTCTTCGAATGCAGGAATTCCATTCCTTCTAAGCATGTATATCCCCAACCATGTTTCAACAACAACCACTGAACCAGTAGGATATGTGAATCCATCATCATTTGTGAATAGTTGTGCAAGTTTTTGTTTACCTCTTACACAACGTGCTAACCAATAATCAGATTTCTCATCATTCCCCTGTGGTACAACCAATGCAAAGACATGTCCTAACTAAAGTAGATCTGATAGATGGTTATGCTTAACTGAACTTTCCATGTCATCATTTTTTATAGAGGGTATGATAGACAATGGAGTAAGATAATGTGGAGCCCATGTGTCCACCCACTCACTTGACTCACAGTGATCCCAATCACACTGAAAACAATTAGGAAAAAAGCAAGCTAGCTATCATGTCCAAATGGTCCATGTACTAGAATCAGAGTTTTGGAATGAATGTATTTTTGATGAGTCTCTCACTGTAGCACAATCTGATCTATCAACTACAAACCCTTCCTCAACCAACCAAAAGAACCTACGTACCAATGAATCAAGAGTCCCCCCCTGTGATAATGTTAAATTACACCAATCAGCAATGCTACGAGCATCAAGAAGCTTTGCTACTGAAATCTTCAGTTGGTCCTTAACTAGAGCTTTCTTCACACATGCCCCTGCTCCATCATGTTCCCCTTTTCCATGGCCAAACTCAAAAAAACTCCAAATATGAGGCACCCCTCTCTCTACATGCATCCTACACAACCAATAAAACATGTGATCATTCTTGAATTGACCTATATAGTTATTTGACCAAATGATATTTATATCCATAGCAATTGCATGCTCATGTAAGAAATCAAAATAATTCTCAAAACAATGTTGCACAAACTCATGAGAGTGAGATCTATCATCACTCATATAAAAATGATACTCTCTAATAATCTTTTGATTATCTTCTGCGCTATCAGGAGCATGTCTATATGTTATGTGAACAAAAATAGCAATCTAAATAAAGTTGTAATACTAAGATTGTGTCTCATTTTGAGGTTGCAATGTGTAGTTCTTAGCAAAATCAACAACTAATATAATAGTGCCAATGGAAAAAGTCTCCTTGCACATTCTAAATTGTTGATCCAGCCACTAAGACCTGTGACTATGTCTTGCATACTTGTAAAAAAGTTTTGCCTTGAAATCTAAAATAAAACTAGCCACACTAATATCTTTTCCAACCAATTCACAACTAGAGCTCTCACCTCCACTCTTCAATGTATATTTCACCATTTCATATACCTTTTTTTTCACTATTGTCTTTCCAAGATCTTGTTCACACCCCTCATGGAAACATGTGTCAAACTTGGATAAGTCACCACATTTTGAACACTTCTCATTTAAGCAAGCATTTCTATAAAAGAAACAACCATCAACTCTATGACATAAAAGTTGATCTAGCAAGTCTCTTAATGATTTTGGAAACCCACTAACACCACAATCTTCCAACATTTCTTTACTATGCAAAGTAGAATGAATGGAGCATAATAGTTCATGGTGCATAGAAAATTCAACATGATATTTGCAACAACATGTATTTAAAATTTTGAGTGGCACACAATAAAATGGCTTTAAAGATTCAAAAGCCCTTTGTGATATATGAAGACTTGGATGACTCTCTCTAAATTGTTTGAACAACATAGTTTGACTTACCTCCAAATAGTGTTTAGGATGTGGCGTGCAGTCTCTGATCCCAATTCTCAACTTTAACACATCTTTAGCATTGGGTGATACTTGTGAGTTAGAGTGCCAAAATTGTGTAATTTCCTCCTTCACATCATCAGATAGCTTCTTATCAAAACATGGACATCTCCCACCAAATGCCCATGTTTCATTTTGAAGAGGATCATCAATTTTCTCTCGTCGACTAAGTGCTCTATTGGTTTAAAGAATAATTTTGATAGCTGAGTGTCAATACACTTAACCATTTTTCACTATATATGCCGAGCAAAGAGTAGGTGCCCAGTGATATCAAATGCCAAGTGATATCAAGTGCCGAGTGATATCAAGTGCAGAGTGATATCAAATGTCGAGTGATATCAAGTGCTGAGTTATTCAAGTGCCGAGTAACATAAGGTGCCGAGTGATACAATTTTGTTTAGGTGCTGAGCTATTTAGGAAACAGCATGTGCCAAGCATTAGTAATGCTTTAGGAGCCGAGTAACTCAGGATATCAGCATAAGAGTTTGTAATTGCACAAACTATGATGTAAACCATTTTTGTAGCCGACATCAGGTAAATCTCGAAAGATCTAGAGATAAGAAAAAATCTTTTACATTTCCTGTGCAATCTACATGCAACCAATTGGAAAATTGGAAAGGCATGCAACCAATCAGAAAAAAGGGAAGTATTGAGTGGGAAATTGAGATTCAATGTGGATCGTAGATCCATATCTAACCCTAAGTCTTCAAAGTCTTTTTAAGGAAGACAAAAGATTCATTGTAATGATGATGAGAGAAGGAGAATAGTGTTAAGGGAAAAATATATTAGAATTTAGTAAAAGAAGACATAGAGAGTAAGAGGAGTAATTCAATATTCAGTTGATCTGAACAAAGCAAAGGAGATGAACAGAAATCAGATCTCAAAGGATCGAAATCAGAGAGAGAGCCAGAACAAGTGCCTACATTTAGCAATCAAGGATTGCAAACTATCAGATTTATAATACCTAATACTCTCTTACCATTGTATTAGAAAGGAAATCCTATGTAGATAGGTTGGCTTAATAGCTATTTGTAGATCCTTATCAAAATGTGATTAAATCCTTTAACAGGGTGACACTTCATGTTAAGTGTTTGTAAATCCTTTAACCAGGTCACTATTGACACAGTGTAAAGCCTTTAACAGGGCAAACCATCAGAAGTGGTTGAATAATATTACTGCAGTGAATTTTTGTGGGTATCATCCCCACCCCAGTTTTACCTTCTTATTTCTAGAGGGTTTTTGGGTTACCAAATTCTAGTGTTATGTGTTGTTGATGCATGTCTTAGTTTCATATTTTCATGATGTATTCACATGCATGCAATCTACTTTCAGATAAAAGTTTTATTGGATAAAGTGTAATACTTCTGATTCACCCCCCCCCCCCCCCCTCATCAGTATTCTTTCTATATTTGAATATTCTAGCAATTGGTATCAGAGAAGATTAGGTTCTCACAAGAAAAAGTCTAACAGCTTGGAGGAAAATATCTAAAGATGGAAGTTTTCAAACTTGGAAAGATCATTGAAAATCAGGTGATAGATGTGCAACTTGCTCTACATAGCTTGGAGGAATCTAGAGATAAGTTGAGAAACTCATTGAAAAGAAGGAAGGATTTAGCCATAGCTGAAAATGAGATAAACTACAAGGAGATTGATACCAAAAATATATTTTTTAATGGAGATACTAAAGAGTTTGATGTAGTAATTGCAGAACTGATGGCAAAAAATAAAGTTCAAATAGATGAGATAAGATCTCTCAAGATGGAACATGAATCATAGGCCATAATGTTATGTGAAATCACTGAACAAAAGAAAAGAGCAGTTGAAG
Organism: Cupressus sempervirens; assembly: GCA_028749045.1. Classification (NCBI taxonomy): domain Eukaryota; kingdom Viridiplantae; phylum Streptophyta; class Pinopsida; order Cupressales; family Cupressaceae; genus Cupressus; species Cupressus sempervirens. The sequence goes on along the minus strand of CM053786.1, from coordinate 760,906,899 downwards.
ATAAAGTCATGATGGAAAATGACAAAAGGAATCTTGCAAACAGACTTGAAGAAAAATGTACTAAATTAACAAGGATCTCAAACATGCAGATGGATACACTTTCCCAAATGATGAACCTTCATCATGAACTTAATGTGAAAGACATTGAGATCTCTACACTAAAGATGCAGAATGAACAATTGCAAAATGACTTAAGAAGAGAAAAGGAAATTTTAGAAAGCTTCAACAAACCCAATGAAGCCATCAAGTATTTTGAGCAATTACTAAAATCCCCAAGATCAACCCATGATACATTAGGACTTGGATACAACAGAACTGAAGTTGGAGAATCATCAAAGAGTGCTGAACAAAGAAGCAACAAAGGTAAAAATGTCAAACTTACATGTCATTTTTGTAGAAAGAAAGGACATACATCTAATGTATGTAGAAGCAAGAATGCCCATCAGCATGATAAGCCTAAGAATGTAAACTATTGTCATAAGTGCAAGAAGCAAGGTCATCAAGCATATGAATGTAGAACCAAGCCTATTAAGACATCAAGATTTGAAGGTCACTATCATAATTGCAAGAAATATGGACATAGAACTTTTGAATGTAGATCAAAGCCTATGTGGACATTAAATCAACTAGCAAAGACATCAAACCATGAATTTTGGGATTACAACACCAGGTACAGTTGTCATTATTGTCAAGAATATGGAAATATACCCCAAAATTTGGATAAGAACACATTTTAGGGGAAACTATAAAAGATGGTTGAGTCAAACCACATGTTTCAATTGCTTAAAAATTGGTCATATCAGCAGGAATCGCCCAACAAGGTCAAAGGCACCAAGTTCTAAGTTCAACAATCGAAAGGCAAAGATAGATGTTGAACACATCAGAAGTGACATGAATAAGACATGGGAGAAGAAAGATGAGTGTAGCACATCAAGTGCGGAGATCACTTCACCTAATAGGTCAAGTGATCACACTTCATCAAATTAAGAAAGAATGAGTGTGTGGGATTGATAAACTAAGTTACATCATACATCAGTCCCAAAAAATAGAAGAACTGCAAAGAAGAAATCAACATAAGCAAAGATGCTAAGTCAAAATTAAGAGTCTTGCAAAATCTACCAAAATTGTCTTCAGGTGCCGAGTTGCTAACAACAACTGAGTTGATAGATGATGCCAAGCTATGAAATATCAATGGGAGCCAAGTGAAGTGAAACACAATGAGTGCCGAGTCATGTCAAAATCCTTCAGGTGCCGAGTAGACAGTTGTCAGCGCACTAAGCATTAATTACACTATTTTGAAGAGTACATAGTTCAATTTTTGATCATTTCTTACCATTCAAACATGAAGCAAAGACAAGAAGAGTGCAGAAGATCAAGGCCATCTTAGAAGCCATTTGTGAAGATTTCCACAATGATTCAGCACGAGTCTCATCAATTTGAGGTATTTTACTTAAGTGTTGAGCTACGTAGTGTTTATAAACTTGTTTAAACTATAAACTCTAGTTTGGAAAACAATGGCATTTGGGTCTGGAACCACTAAGAGAAAAGAGAGTCATTAGATACAGTTGGTTAGTAATGAAGTTAAGCAACTAGAATTCAAGCCCATTCTAGAAGTTGCATATAAGAATGATCTCGCAGGTGCATTATCAGTTATTCCTAATAAATTTGTTATGGTCCAAGATGTTCGTAGATGCTATAACTGCAAAATTGGAGCCATAGGAGATTTAGAAATTCACAATGCATATGACAAACTATGTGAGAACAAGATACTGAAAGATGAGTTCTCAATAGTCGAGAGAAAAGGATTGACCAAAACCCTAGAATTTTTTATTGTTTTCAAAGTTGAATGGGTATGCATAGTTTTGAGCAGAATACATGATGGAGCCTTTCAGTTAGAAATAGGGCCAGTGAAATTCACCAAGAGAAGTGTTCATAAGGTTACTAGTATTCCAACCCTAGATCGGTCAAAGACCCTGCGTAGTGACAAAAGGGAAGTAATAGAGAGAAAAACGAGTGCTAAATGGAATAATAGGGGAATGAATATTGATACAATCAAAGAACCCCTATTGGATTTTGCTGTGAGAATCATCTCACACAAATTCTATCAGTCAAGTAGGTTAAACAGTGTGCCTTGTATATCAGTTGATGTTGCATACAAATTGATTAAAAAGGATCATACCTATGATCTAGCAGAACTCATGTTTCAATAGATTAATGAGAATCTAGGAGCTATAAGGAAGAGCAAGGGAGCTCAGTGCAAATTTGGATCAGTTTTGGTGTGCATGTTTTTCTATCTAATGAAAGAATTCCCTTCTGTGGGTAAGGTGAGATGGAGTTCAGACAAAACAATTGTTGAACAAATCAATGGATACATTGAACAGATGGGTGATAATTTTGATACCCAAATGACTAGTTACTTTGAGGACTTCAAACAGTCCATGAAACAAAGAATGAGGATTCTAGTCTCATTAACTGACAAATATGAGAAAGACATTTCTTTTCTTGTAGATATTGATTATAACTATATACAAGTAGTCATACCTAGAGTAAGATGGCTTAGGCCACTAGGCTATGAACTCAACATTGATCAAGCCTTTGCAGCAATAACAACCCTCCTTGCAGAAGAAGTTGATAAGAATGCAAAAGCCTTTGGAACCTATGATGTTGTATAATCAAGGGTGACAACAGATTTGAAAACTGCCTCAGCAATAAAGAAAAAAGAAAAAATGGTAAAGCAAATCAAATGAAAATTTGGTGTTGAAGAAGAAGGAACAACATAAGAGAAAGAAGAAGACATTGAAGATGAGGGAGATGAACCACAAGGTCTAACTCAAGGGTTAGGAGAAGATAAAGAGAAAAGTGCTAAGGAAGAAGAAGCCGAGGAAGCACAAGTTGAAACCAAGGTCACAAAAAGAAAGGCCACAACTCCTCCTGCTCCTCAACCCAAGGGAAAGAAAGTAGCTACTCCAGCACCAAAGAGACCTACTACAAGGGCTGCAGCACAAAAAGCCCAAGAGGAGGCAAGAGAAAAGAAGAAAACTTCAAAGAAGATTGCTACCGAGCCAAAGAAGAAAATAAAATTTGTTGCCCACCCTCAAACAGATGAGGAGAAGACTGAGTCAGAGGACAAAAACCAATTTTAAGTGGTAAGGCACAAACTTCAGACTACTATTGATAAATTATGTTCAAAGATCAAGAATGATGATTTGAAAGGTTTAAAGAACCTAACTTTTTCTAAGCTCACCAAAGAAGAACAAAATAAATTAGAGGAATAAGTGTATGCTATGATGGCTAAGTATAAGCACACACCTCTAGAATTAGATGAATCAATGCCTAAAGAATTGTACAAAATTGTAGAGGATAAATGGCATTTTTGTTTACAAATGGAAAGGGAGATAAGGGAATCAACATTAGCTAGATTGTTGCCTGATTTGACTAAGGATCAAGTAACAAATTTAGTCAAGAGGCATAACAATAGATTCACTCACAAACATAGAGCTTTCAGCATTTTACAGAACAAAGTTGAGGAGGTAGTTACAAAATCCACAAGATTGTGGAAGATAGTTTACAAGAAAATAGACGATGTGTATAATGAAGAATATAAGGTAGAGGCAAGTGTGCAAGACACACAGGTATTCCCTCCTAGTCCTCCTCATGCCACCATCACACCAATAGAGATTATCAAAATCAAGGATGTTACAAACACTTCAAGTCCAAACATCAATCCATTAACTCCGGAGGATTTAGAAATCCTTGACCAATCAACACTTGTAGCAAAATTATGTTCAAATCTTGTATTGGTCAGTGTTGATGAATTGTAGAATCTAGTAGTCAAAAAAAAGGTAGTCAAGGTGAAAACACAAGAACCACCTTCGATCATACAACCTACTGGTATTCTATTCCTTCCTCCACCACCTCCACCAAGTGTAGTCATTGACACACTTTAGATGCTGAGTACAGCAGTAGGGGAAATTAAAGAAACATCTGAATAGCCAACAAGTTCAACCCCACCTAGTAATCATCAAAAGGATATACAAGCTGAAGAAAAAGATGAGATAAGCAAGAAGGAGGAGTCTGCAATACAAACATTGGTTGCATTACCCAAATTTGGTACTCCAACACAGACTCTTCAGCAGTCGAGCACTAATAGGTTACAATTACAAATCAGGACACCAGGCTTGAGCTCATCAAAGGTAGTCAAGAAAATTCACTATGGAATTCCTGAGCTTGATGAAGAAATAAAGATTCCATATTATGAATCCAACACTCTCACTGAAGAGAAAATCAATGAAATTCAGAGTGCATTGGACAGAAGAAGGAGACAAGAAGCACTAAGAAGAGAACACAAGAACAAGCTTACCTTGAATGAAATCAAAGACATATTCACAGAAGCTTTCTGCTTACAATCTCTAGATGAGTCAAGGCCAATTGTAGAGCAACTATTTGATATAGTTGACCAGGTGACTAGTGAAGACCAGGAAAAAAATGCCAAACTATTGGAATGGTCAAAAAGAAAATTCCAAGGAAAGGTAAGCAAGAAAATATCCAGTGATATAGTACTATCACAAGTAGAGCTAGCTAAGAAAATTGAAACAGTCAAAATTGTACTTGGAAACATATTTTTCTTGTACAACAAGTTGTGTGACTTTTCCACATTCACACAGGACACTAGCTAGAAGATACCAAGCTTGGAGAAAAATTTGAAAATTTCTGGCATGCAACTCCCTACAAATCCAGCTTAGAGTGAGAAGCATTTTGCCCAATCGCTTCACACACAAAGAGAGTTAGATGTCTTAGCAGCAGAGGAGGCAACCACAAAAGCTAAATTGATGCAAATTCAATCCTCTATCACTCCTCATTTGGAAATACTTCACAAGGAGAAGATGAATGCAGAGACAATCCTCAAGAAAGACCCCAATCTTTCTACATCTGATGGACATGTACACCTAGCAGCAGAGATTGCCATCCAGCATAAGTCATTGGATGTTGTGCTAGCAAATTGGGATGCAGCTCTAAAGGTACTCCTTGAAGTAAATAGTACATTTTTGGCCAAGTATGGCATTTCCTTATAAGACCCTTGACATAAGTGTCAAAAAGGGGGAGAATAAGTATGAAGTGAGTGTTAAGTAGAGATTAAGTATGGGGGAGTTAAGTACAGAATGAAATGGTAAGTATGATGAAAGGGGGAGATAGAGATTTTTTGACAAATTTTTTATAACATATTAGTCAGAATGCAGAAACGGGACAGAAGTTACTGAGTCTACAAGCCATAATCAACTCACAGGGAGTCATAAGGTATATTGTTATTTGTTCCTAAAATTTTTGAAGCAAATAAGAGGATGCATGAAATAATGCCAAGATCACAGGATCTTAGTTAAGTGTTTTTTCCACTCATGTCAAAGGGGGAGATTGTTGGTTTAAAAAAAAAAATTTGACAGCTGAGTGTCAATACACTTAACCATTTTTCACTATACATGTCGAGCAAAGAGTAGGTGCCGAGTGATATCAAATGCCGAGTGATATCAAGTGCGGAGTGATATCAAGTGCTGAGTGATCTCAAATGCCGAGTGATATCAAGTGCCAAGTTATTCAAGTATCAAGTAACATAAGGTGCTGAGTGATACAGTTTTGTTTAGGTGCCAAGCTATCCAGGAAATAGCATGTGCCGAGCATCAGTAATGCTTCAAGAGCCGAGTAACTCAGGATATCAGCATAAGAGTTTGTAATTGCACAAAATATGATGTAAACCATTTTTGTAGCTGACATAAGGTAAATCTTGAAAGATCTAGAGATAAGAACGAATCTTTTACATTTCCTATGCAATCTACATGCAGCTAATTGGAAAATTGGAAAGGTATGCAACCAATCAGAAAAAAAGGAAGTATTGAGCAGGAAATTGAGATTCAATGTGGATTGTAGATCCATATCTAACCCTAAGTCTTTGAAGTCTTTTTAAGGAAGACAAAAGATTCACTGTAATGATGATGAGAGAAGGAGAATAGTGTTAAAGGAAAAATATAATGGAATTCAGTGAAAGAAGAAATAGAGAGTAAGAGCAACAATTCAATATTCAGTTGATCAGAACAAAGCAAAGGAGATGAACAGAAGTCAAATCTCAAAGGATCAAAATCAAAGAGAGAGCCAGAACAAGTGCCTGCATTCAGTAATCAAGGATTGCAAACTATCAGGTTTATAATACCTAATACTCTCTTACCATTGTATTAGAAAGGAAATCCTATGTAGATAGGTTGGCTTAATAGCTATTTGTAGATCCTTATCAAAAGGTTTTTAAATCCTTTAACAGGGTGACACTTCATGTTAAGTGTTTGTAAATCCTTTAACCAGGTCATTATTGACACAGTGTAAAGCCTTTAACAGGGCAAGCCTTTAACAGAAGTGGTTGAACAATATTACTGTAGTAAATTTTTGTGGGTATCATCCCCAACCTAGTTTTACCTTCTTATTTTTGGAGGGTTTCTGGGTTACCAAATTCTAGTGTTATGTGTTGTTGATGAATGTCTTAGTTTCATATTTTCATGATGTATGTACATGCATGCAATTTACTTTCAGATAAAAGTTTTATTGGATAAAGTGTAATACTTCTGATTCACCCCCTCCCCCCCCCCCCTCTCATCAGTATTCTTTCCATATTTGAATATTTCAACATGCTCTTCTCAAAGTAGTACAATTTAAATTCAAATTAATACAAGTTTGTCTCATATATCTAGCCTTCCTCAAATGATGACTTACCAAAGAGGTTGTAATAGCCCTTTCAGTAGCTCTATTATCCTTCTCCCTACTATTTTACCCAGTGCTATTGAGAGCATTGAAAAGATTCTTCACAATAATGGTATTTCTTTCCAACTTTTGATTGACATGAATCTTCAATTTGGAAAGTATAGGTCTCATCTTTTGCATCTTTAATAAGTGCATGAAAAGTTGACGTTGCTCTACCACTGTCTTGTTGCCGAAAAACATCTTATATAGTCTTGAAGCCCATAACCAAATGGTTCTTTTTGATTTTTTCCCTTCCAAACTAGTAATAATCATTTCATCAATTTCAATTATCCATTTTGGCGTTTTAGAACCTTCATGTCGATTATAATTAAGAGGTGCATAAGGTTCTTGTGCATTAGGTTCCTATGCATTGTCATGTTCGACATGATCAATTATGCAATTTGGATTATGACTTGGTAGCATTTCGTCTTCAAAATTTTTACTCTCTAAACTTTCAATTTTAGCATTATCATTTTCAATAGGTACATTTTCATTCCCCAGCTGTACATATTCATTATTTGACTCTATGATTTCACCTTCGACTAATTCATCGTCAACTTGACTAATATTTAGCATACCTTGTCTTTTTCTTTGGTGTTCCATTTTGTCCCTTTCCCTATATGCTGCAATGTCTTCATTGTATATCTTTCTTTTGCATTTAGCCTTTCGACAACTGTTGCTCCCTATTCAGATGACAATATTGGACACCTTGGGTTATATTTTCAAACTTTTTTCGATTGGTTGGGCCCCAAAATGCAACTATTTGTAAAACCCGTGAAAAAAAACTCAAAAAGTGATGTTGTCAAGTCTACAGGGATGGAGAATATGTCGAAAATTGATGCCAGTAATATCGGATATCCGATTTCAAACAAGATATTAGAAATAAAATTGGATATCCGATATGCCTCCTAAAGACATTTTGGAGGAAAAAATCAAGTTTATGAAATAATAGTTTATAACTTATCAATTATTTGAGTTATATGACTATGTAAAAATATATATATATATATATATATATATATATATATATATATATATATATATATATATATATATATATATATATATATATATATATATATATATATATAATAACGTAACATAAAGATATAACATATAATCTATTAATATATAATAATATATTATGTTATTCTTATTATAATTTAAAAATATAATATATATTATTATATTATATTATTATTATTATGAGCTATGTTATTAATATATAATAATATATTATCTTATTAGTATTAAAAAAAAATATATATATATATATATATATATATATATATGTCCCTAGGGGTCCTAGGACCCCTAGGGACATATTAGAATCATTCTTATTAGTCAAAGGGGGTCATAGGTCCCCTTCGAACCATTACATGATGACATATGTCCCTAGGGGTCCTAGGGCCCCTAGTGACATATTAGAATCATTCTTATGGGTCAAAGAGGGTCATAGGTTGACCTATGACCCCCTTCGAACCATTACATGATGACATGTCCCTAGTGGTCCTATTAGAATCATTTTTACGGGTCGAAGGGGGTCATAGGTTGATCTATGACCCCCTTCTACCCATTACATGACGACATATGTCCCTAAGGGTCTTAGGACCCCTAGGGACATATTAGAATCATTATTATGGATTGAAGGGCATCATAGATTGACATATGACCCCGTTTGACCCATTGGGTGAACCCACAATAGTGGGTTACACTTTTTTTCCTAAACTGACAATGAACTATGAATTTTCAAGAAAAATTTCACTTTTAGATGCAAATTGTCATTTAACGGTTAGGAATTTCAAGATGAAATAAACTAGAGTCTTTTAGGATTTTCTATGTAGAATCTAAATATATATATTTTTAAAAAAGTTGACTTGATTTGATTGAATTATTTTTTCTCCCACGAAAGCTCATATGTTATCAAAAACGTGGTTTTTAAAAAGTGACATTGTTTTTGACACACAACTTTTTTTTCTACAATAGATATCAATGTGATTCTTTCAAATTTAGTTTGTTAACATCCATACCAAAACCATGGAGGTGATCTGATGTTTTTATCCTTAGTATTTCATATTTTATTAGAGTTTAAAGTTGACCTAACACGAATTTGGACATACATGGCTTTTGACACATGTAACTTATTATATATTTACTTGATTTCAAAATTTCTTTTTTTGATTGATAGAGGACTTGAATACAAAGACCGTAGTTATTTTTCAAAATTTTTTTTCTCTTAGTTACTATTTTTCCATGAGCATTCAATATAGAGATTTATTTTTTAGAAAAAAACTCTGTTCAATTGACATGCAAAAACATATACCTAACAAATTCAAAATGTATCAAATTCATAGTCATTAGAAAGCTTGTCCAGAGTACTTCTATCATGAAAAATGACATGATTTTAGTGCTGCATCTGGACCTAGTAATTGAGCCTGGAAGCCATGAAAACAATTGAAACTATTATAAAATTTGCAAAAGACATCTAGTTTTCTAGTTTCGATAGAAACTAACTTTCTATCGAAAGTTTTTACATAGTTTCGATAGAAACTAAATACTTTCTATCAAAGCTATTTAGGTTGATTTTTTGTCCTAAATAGTTTCAATCGAAAGTATTTAGTTTCTATCGAAACTATTAAGGAACCTTTTCTTCCATTTACTTAGTTTCGATCGAAACTAGGGTGCGAATTAGTTTCGATAGAAACCATATGGGTACTTTCTATCGAAAGTTTTTAGGAAAAAAATCGTCCTTCAAAATTTTGGAGGAATTTCTTCCTCTGAAAAAGTGTAACCCACTATTGTGGGTTCACCCCATTACATGATGACATATGTCCCTAAGGGTCCTAGGTCCCCTAGGGATATATTAGAATCATTCTTATGGGTCAAAGGGGGTGATAAGTTGACCTATGACCACCTTTGACCCATTACGTGATGACATATGTCCCTAGGGGTACTAAGACCCCTAAGGACATATTAGAATCATTCTTATGGGTTGAAGGAGGTCATCGGTTGACCTATGACCCCCTTCGACCCATTACATGACAACATATGTCCCTAGGGGTGCTAAGACCCCTAGGGACATATTAGAATCATTCTTATGGGTCGAAGGGGATCATAGGTTGACCTATAACCCCCTTTGACCCATTAAATCACAACATATGTCCCTAGGGGTCCTAAGACCCCTAGGGACATATTAGAATCATTCTTATGGGTTAAAAGGGGGTCATAGGTTGACCTATGAGCTCTTTCGACCCATTACATGATGACATATGTCCGTAGGATTCCTAAGACGCCTAAGAAAATATTAGAATCCTTCTTATGGGTCGAAGGGGGTCAGGGGTGACCTATGACCCCCTTCGACCCATTACATGATGACATATGTCCCTAGGGGTCCTAGGACCCCTAGGGACATATTAGAATACTTCTTATGCGTCGAAGGGGGTCATAGTGTGACCTATGACCCCCTTTGACCCATTACAAAATGACATATGTCCATAGGGGTCTTAGGACCCATAGGGACATATTAGAATCGTTCTAATGGGTCGAAGGGGATCATAGGTTGACCTATGACCCCCTCTGACCCATTACAAAATGATTGACCCTCTTTGACCCTTAGAATGATTCCAACATGTCCCTAAGAGTCCTAGGACCTCCCTAGGACCCCATGGGACATATTAGAATCATTTTAATAGGTCGAAAGCAATCATAGGTTGACCTATGACCCCCTCTAATCCATTACACTTCAACATATGTCCTTAGGGGTCCTAGGACACCTAGGGACATATTAAAATCTTTCTAATGAGTCGAATGGGGTAATAGATTGACCTATGACCCCCTCTGACCCATTACATGATGACATATGTCCTTAGGGGTCCTAGGACCCTTAGGGACATATTAAAATCATTCTAATAGTTCGAAGGGGGTCATAGGTTGACCTATGACCCACTTCAACCCACTACATCATGACATATGTCCCTAGGGGTCCTAGGACCCCTAGGGACATATTAGAATTGTTCTAATAGGTTGAAGGGGGTCATTGGTCACCATTCGACACATTATAACATATTAGAATTGTTCTAATGGGTCAAAGGGAGTCATAGGTTGACTTGTGACCCCCTTCGACCGATTACACAATGACATATATCCCTAGGGGTCCTATGACCCCTAGCGACATATTAGAATCATTCTAATGGGTCGACGGGGGTCATACATTGACCTATGACCCCCTTCGACCCATTACATGATAACATATGTCCCTAGGGGTCCTAGAACCCCTAGGCACATATTAGAATTGTTCTAATAGGTCAAAGGGGGTCATAGGTTGACCTATGACCCCCTTCAACCCATCACATAATGAAATATGTCCCTAGGGATCCTAGGACCTCTACAGACATATTAGAATCATTCTTATGTGTCAAAGGGGGTCATAGGTTGATCTATGACCGCCATCGACCCATTACATGATGACATAAGTTCGTAGGGATCCTAGGACCCCTAGGGACATATTAGAATTGTTCTTATGGGTCGAAAGGTGTGATAGGTTGACCTATGACCCCCTTAGACCCATTACATAATGAGATATGTTCTTAGGGGTCCTAGGACCCCTAGGGACATATTAGAATCATTCTTATGGGTCAAAGGTCGTTTGACCCATTACATGACGACATATGTTCCTAGGGGTCCTATGGCCCCTAGAGACATATTAAAATCATTCTTATGGGACAAAGGGGGTCATAGGTTGACCTATGACCCCCTTCGACCTATTACATGACAACATATGTCCCTAGGGGTGCTAGGGCCCCTAGCAACATATTAAAATCATTCTTATGGGTCAAAGGGGGTCATATGTTGACCTGTGACACCCTTCGACCCATCATAAGATGACATGTCCGTAGGGGTCCTAGGACCCCTAAGGACATATGAGAATTGTTCTAATGGGTTGACGAGGGTGATACGTTGACCTATGACCCCCTTCAAACCATTACATGATGACATATGTCCCTAGGAGTCCTAGGACCCGTAGGGACATATTAGAATTGTTCTAATGGGTCAAATCAACTCATTACATGATGAAATATGTCCCTAGAGATCTTAGGATGCCTACAAACATATTAGAATCATTTTTATGCATCAAAGGGGGTCATAAGTTGACCTATGACCACCATCGACCCATTACATGACGAAATAAGTCCCTATGGATTCTAGGACCCCTAGGGACATATTAGAATTGTTCTTATGGGTTGAAGGGAGTGATAGGTTGACCTATGACCCCCTTCGACCCATTACATGATGAGATATGTCCCTAGGGGTCCTAGGACCCCTAGGGATATATTAGAATCATTCTTATGGGCTGAAGGTCATTTGACCCATTACATGACGACATATGTCCCTAGGGGTCCTATGGCCCTTAAAGATATATTAGAATCTTTCTTATTGGTCGAAGGGGGTCATAGGGTGACCTATGACCCCCTTCAACCCATTACATGATGAGATATGTCCCTAGGCATCCTAAGACCCCTAGGGACATATTAGAATCGTTCTTATGGGTGAAAGGGGGTCATTGGTTGACCTATGACACCATTTGACCCATTACATGATGACATATGTTCTTAGGGGTCCTAGGACCCCTAGGGACATATTAGAATCTTTCTTATGGGTCGAAGGGGGTCATAGGGACCCCCTTCGACCCATTGCACGATGACATATGCCTCTAGGGGTCATAGTATCCCTAGGGACCTATTAGAATCATTCTTATGGGTCCAAGTGGGTTATAGGTTGACCTATGACCCCCTTCTACCAATTACATGATGACATATGTACCTAGGGGTCCTAGGACACCTAGGGACATATTATAATTATTCTAATGGATCGAAGGGGGTCATAGGTTGACCTATGATCCTTTTCGACCCATTACACGATGACATATGTCTCTAAGGTTCCTAGGACCCCTAGGGACATATTAGAATCATTCTAATGGGTTGAAGGGGGTAATAGGTTGACCTATGACCCCCTTTGACCCATTACATGATGACATATGTCTCTAGGGGTCCTAGGACCCCTAGGGACATATTAGAATTGTTCTACTGTGACGAAAGGGGTCATAGGTTGACCTATGACCCCCTTCGACCCATTACATGACAACATATGTCCCTAGGGGTCCTAGGACCCCTAGACACATATCAGAATCATTCTTATGGGTCAAAGGGGGTCATAAGTCGACCCATTACATGACGATGACACATTAGAATCGTTCTTATGGGTCAAAGGGGCTCATAGGTTGATCTATGACCCCCTTTGACCCATTAAATGATGACATCTATCCCTAGTGTTCCTAGCACCCCTAGAGACATATTAGAATCATTCTTATGCGTTGAAGGGGGTCATGATGACATGTCCCTAGGGGTCCTAGGACCCCTAAGGACATATTATAATCATTTTTATGGGTCGAAGGGGGTCATAGGTTGACTTATGGCCCCCTTTGACACATTACATGATGGCATATGTATCCAGGGGTCCTAGGACCCCTCGAGACATAGTAGAATCGTTCTTATGGGTGGAAGGAGGTCATAGGTTGACCTATGACCCTCTTCGACTCATTACATGACGACATATGTCCCTAAGGGTCCTAGGACCCTTAAGGCCATATTAGAATCATGCTTATTGGTCAAATGGGGTCATAGGTTGAACTATGACCCCCTTCAACTCATTACATGATGCCATATGTCCCTAGGTGTCCTAGGGTCCCTAGAGACATATTAGAATCATTCTTATCGGTTAAAAGGGATCATAGGTTGACCTATGACCCCCTTTGACCCATTACATGATGACATATCTCCCTAAGGGTCCTAGGACCCCTAGGGACATATTAGAATCATTTTTTGTGGGTCGAAGGGGGTCATAGGTTGACGTATGAACCCTTTCGACCCAATACATGACGACATATGTCCCTAGGGGTCCTAGGGCCCCTAGAGACATATTAGAATCATTCTTATGGGTCAAATGGGGTCATAAGTTGACTTATGACCCCCTTTGACCCATTATATGATCACATATGTCCCTAGGGATCCTAGGATCCTTAGGGACATATTAGAATTGTTCTTATGGGTCAAAGGGGGTGACAGGTTGACCTATGACCCCCTTTGACCCATTGCGTGATGACATATGTTCTTAGGGGTCTTAGGGCCCCTAAAGACATATTAGAATCATTCTTATGGGTCAAAGGGGTTCATAGGTTGACCTATGACCCCCTTTGACCCATGACATAATGACATATGTCCCTAGGGGTCCTAGGACCCCTAGGGACATATTAGAATCATTCTTATTCTTCGAAGGGGGTCATAGGTTGACCTATGACCCCCTTCATCCCATTATATGACAACATATGTCCCTAGGGGTCCTAGGACACCTAGGGACATATTAGAATCTTTCTTATGTGTTTCGACCCATTATATGTCAACATATGTCCCTAGGGGTCCTAGGACACCTAGGGACATATTAGAATCATTCTTATGGGTTGAAGGGGGTCATAGGTGGACCTATGACCCCCTTTGACCCATTACATGATGACATATGTCTCTAGGGGTCCTAGGACGCTTAGGGACATATTGGAATCATTCTTATGGGTCGAAGGGGGTCGTAGGTTGACCTATGACCCCCTTCAAGCCATTACATGATGACATATGTCCCTAGGACCCCTAGGGACATATTAGAATCTTTCTTATGGGTTGAAGTGGGTCATAGGGTGACCTATGACCCCATTTGACCCATTACATGACAAAATATGTCTCTAGGGGTCCTAGGATGCCTAGAGATATATTAGAATCGTTCTTATGGGTCAAAGGGGGTCATAGGGTGACCTATGACCCCCTTCAGCCCATTGCATGATGACATTTGTCCCTGTGGGTCCTAGGACTCATAGGGACATATTAGACCCATTAGATGACGACATATGTCCCTAGGGGTCCTATGACCCCTAGGGACATATTAGAATCATTTTTATTTTTTGAATGGGGTCATAGGGTGACCTATGACCCCCTTCAACCCATTACATGACGACATATGTCCCTAGGGGTCCTAGGACCCCTAGGGACATATTAGAATCATTCTTATGGGTCAGAGGGGTCATAGTTCAACCCACTACATATAAATATTATATTTAATAATTATATTATATTATATATTTTAATATAATAATAATATATTATTAGATTATATAACAATAATAGTCATATATATTAATATAATGTAACAATAATTATAATATTAATGTTCACACATTCACGAAATATATAATTTATTCAAAAATTGTCTAAAGTTATTGCTTTATGTCTATTTCCCTTTAAATTTGTCTCTTTCCAAATTAAATTTTTTAAAAAGCTTGCCTTTTGAAATTTCCATCCAAAAATAGATGGGATATCGGATATCTGATTAGGCCTATTATTTACCAAGCCTGCCCGATCAATCGAAAAAATGTGTTTGAGGAGGGTTTTAGTGACACTCAGTCTTTGGGTAGCCATCTGACAATGTTATTTTGTCAAAATTGAATGAAACAAAAAGGGTTTTTTAATATTGCTCTCGAGATTCCATAGATATAATTGCTTTCAAATTTTGAGTTTGATGAGTATTTATTAGTTAATTATCACTAAAGATTATTGTAAAGTGCTAATTGACATACTGATTGAAAAATAGCTATAACTTTCAAACGGCATAACATTTTTTAAATCTGAAAGTTGCATCACATTCTATGCTTCGCCTAGTATAAGAAATTTAAAAAAAAAAAAAAATTTTGTGAAATTTTCTATTAGCTAAAGTGGTCAGACATGGGAGTTTTTTTTTCGAAAAAGTTTTGGTAGAAAATTCATATTTAATTATTTATTTGGAATAAAAATATCAAAAAATATGCATCACATCTAAGAATGAGTCTACTTTTTATATCTATAATTATATTAAAAAAATATTATCATTTGATTTTGATTAAGGTGGTTATACATACACCTACTCTTTATTTTTGCCCTAAAATTTTCGTAGTACTGCATTAAAATCTAAAATTTTTACCAATCAATTATTTTTTTCTCCTGATAAGGCTTAGTAGTTTAGAGACTAAATTCAATTTCCTACAGATTATTTTCTTACAACTTTTTGATATAAAGTCCATAACCACTTTAAAATTATGTGTCAAGTTGACATAACCCTGATTTGCTAATTTTTCACTACTTGTTAGGGCCATAGTTTAGTACACCATGATCCTGTACATACCCTTCACTTCCCAAATAGGTGGTTACATATCTTCTAATTGGTCATATATGTTTTTTAGAACAAGATATGGGACCAAAGCTTCAATCAGAGCAGAGCCTTTAGCCCTCCATGACATTGAACCCTACACCCCTAATCTCATAAATATGAATTGCACTATCCTAGGAATGGATGAGAATGACATAGTGAATGAGCCTACCAATTCTCTAAGAGAGATACCTGATTTTCTCTTAGATGAATTGGCTAATGCATACTAGTTTGATCCTATGTCAAAAATCCTTGAGACAAGCCTTGGTGCATATTGTATATCAGAGAAAGATGCTCTAGCTCCCAATCTGATGAAGACCAAAGAGGATGTGAGTGGGGTATGGAGCATGTACTTTGATAGATCAAAAAATAAGAATGGATCAGAGGTGGGTGTGATGTTGATTTCTCCTGCACAAGAAAGATACTACTTCTCCTTTAGGTTCTAATTCAGTTGCACTAATAATGTGGCCGAGTATGAAGCCTTGATTTAGGGTCTCCTACTCACTCAAAAGAGAGTGATTTAGGCCTTAAGTGCATATGGAGATAGTGAGTTGGTGGTTAATCAACTGAGAAATTAGAATATCACCAATAATGGTTTGTTGAAGTCTTATAAACATAGGGTATGGGATTTTCTTGAAAGTTTCAATGCATTTAACATTCAAAGCCTCCCTAGAAAAGAAAATAGGCATGCTGATAGACTTGCAACAATAGGTGCATCTTATGATGTGCCAAGGAATCTTGAGGGGGAAAAGAGGCAACATATCAAAATGGTAGTAAGGCTTTCCAACCCCAACAACAACATACATTGGCAAGTGTTAAGCTTCTTGCAGAATAAAGAAGATTTTTTAGATAGAAACCAGTCAAGACTGTAGGATCAATATGGTGATCAGATCATTAATCTTAGTTCCAACAAGTTACATAAAGTTCTCATTACCTTAGAGAGTTTTTTCAACCCTAATGACCAAGCAAAAAATAGAGGCATGAACCTAGTTGCTAACAAAGGTGATTATACACCAATTGTAATTCCTGATGGGAGCTCCTTAAATAAGGGAAAGGTGTGTTCTAAAATTGAGCAAGAGTGTTTTTTTTATCTATGTCAAGAATTTAATGATATATTTTTCTGGACATACAATGATTTAAAAGGTTTTGACCAAGGGTTGTTTTAGCATACCATAGACTTAATTGATAATGTCAAACATATGAGACAAAAACAGAGGCCAGTGAATCCTAAAATTGAACCCTTAATCAGAAGAGAGCTATCCAAATTGATTGAGGCCAATATAATTTTCCCTATCAAACACTCATCATGGGTAGAAAACCTTGTCCCTGTTAGGAAGAAGAATGGAGAAATTAGATTGTGTGTGGACTTTCAGGACCTTAACCAAGCTTCCCTTAAGGATCACCATCCCCTTCCTTCTATGGATTAGATTTTGTCCAAGGTTAGTGGTTCAGAGAGGTTTTCATTTCTTAATGGACTGTCCAATTACAATCAAGTTATGGTCAAAGAGTCTAATAGGTACAAGACAACATTCACCACCAAATGGGGTACCTATGCTTTTTGTAAGATGCCATTTGGACTAATCAATGGAGGTGCTAAATTTCAAAAGGAAATGGAGATGGCATTCAAAAACAAGATTGAAAAGTTTGTATTGGTTTACCTTGACGATATTACAATGTATTCAAAGAATGTAGAAGATCATTTTGATCATTTGAGACAAGTGTTCATAAGGTGTAGAGAGGTTGGGGTATCCCTTAACCCAAGCAAGTGTGTCTTTGCTACCAATCAATGAAAATTATTCAGACACATTGTATATAAGGATGGTTTAACCATTCATCCAAAGAGAACAAAGGAAATACTCGCCCTCCCTCTTCCTAAACATAAGAAAGGGCTACAAAGTCTCCTTAGTAGAATAAATTTTGTGAGAATATTTATCCCTAATCTTGCTACCATGGTGAAACCCCTTACAACTATGCTCAAGGAAAATATGGTCTTTGCATGGACCAGGGAAGGGAAGGAAAGTTTTGAAGAGATCAAGGTAGCCATAGACTCAACCCCTACTCTCATTAATCCAAATTTCAAAAAGGATTTCATCCTTTATATCTTAGGTAGGGAGTCAAGCATTTTTACTATCTTGACTCAAACAAATGATAAGAATGAAGAGCAGCCCATAGCCTTCTTTAGTGAAAGGCTTAAAGAATATGAAGACAACTATAGCTATGTAGAGAAGTAAGATCTTGCAGTCATTAGAGCTTTAAAGAAACTTAGACACCTTCTGTCTCATAACAAGATTCATTTGTTAGTACTCCATGCAAGTGTGAAGGATTTTCTTTTGAGCAAGGATGTTAGTGAGAAGAGAGGTGGATGGATCACTAAGGTAATGGAGTATGACATTGATACCTAGATCACCAAGTTTGTAGGAGGGAAAGGATTGTGTAAACAAATGATATCATCTCAGGAATCAAATGAGGAAGTCGTTATGATACTAATAGAACAACAAGAGACAAGAAATGATGACCCAAGGAATTGGATGGATGATATGAAGAATTTCTTGTCAGGCAACAAATATCCTCAAGGATTGGATAAATTTAAAAGAAGACAATATCTAGATTGCAGTCAATTCCTTATGTCATAGTTGATAGTATTCTTTTCAAGAGAGATTTTAATGTAGCCCTATTAAGTTGCATTGACATAGGCCAAGCTGAAAGAATGATCAAATAGCTTCATGATGATCCTAATGGTGGCCACTTCTCACCAAGGACAACTATAATGAAGATCATGAGGGTTGGTTACCACTGGCCATCCTTGTTCCATGATTGTCATAAGTATGTGAAGAAGTGTAATAAATGCACCTTCTTCTTCGATAAGAAAAAGCTTTCAGCTCTTCCTCTTCATCCTATTTAGGTTGACCAACCTTTTTCTCAATGGGGATTGGATTTCATAGGCCCTATCAATCCTTCTTCTAGTTCTGGTCACAAATGGATTCTAGTTGCTATAGATTACTTCACCAGATGGACAAAGGTAGTTGCATCGAAGGATGCCACAAAATCTTCATCTGTTGAATTCCTTGATAGAATTGTGACCAGGTTTGGTGCCCCTTCAAACATCATTTTGGATAATGCAAGATCTTTTGTAGGAGCTCAAAATTGTGCATGGGTAGTTGACCGTAATATCTACTTGAGAACATCCTCAAACTACTATCCTCAATGCAATGGTTTGGCTTAGTCACCTAATAAAAACTTAATCGAGATTATGAAAAGGATGATAGAAGATAATTAGAGGTGTTGGCATCATAAGTTGAAGACAACCCTGTGGGCTGATAGGATGACACCTAAGAGGTCAATAGGAAATTTGTCATTTATGTTGGTATATGGCAGAGAAGCAAGGCTTCCAATTTCATTAGAGTTCCCATCCCTAGAACTAGCTCATAAGCTGGAGCTAAATGAAGATGATGTCGTGACAGTGAGAATGGCATAGCTAATAGAGCTAGAAGAGAAAAGAAGACAGACCATGCAAAATCTAGAAACACATCAGCAATAGGTGAAAAGGAGTTTTTATAGGAAGGCTAGGGTTAGAATCATTAGGGAGGGTGATCTAGTCTTGAAATGGGATGTAGATAGGGAAAAACTAGGGAGGCACTTGAAATTTGATACACTATGGAGTGGTGCCTTTGTGATTGTCAGTTGCAAGCAAGCCAATGCTTTTCAATTAAGCAAGCCTGATGGTGAAACTTTGCCTATCCTAGTTAATGGGATCTATCTCAAACCATGCTTCTAATGAAGGTAAAGGTTTCATGTATATAAGTAGAGTAGTTTTCTTTCTGTGTTTCTTGCTTTCCAAGAAGTGCATGAGCACAAGGTTTCTCTCTGTTGTTTTGAAGGTTGCAAAAGTTTTGGTCTCTGGTTCCAACTACAAGGGTAGGTTTTCCAGGGTTTTTTCTCTCATAGAGGTAGGGTTAGGGTTTCATAATGCATTGATCCACGTTTTTATGACTATATGGCCTAATGGATGCATAAGATCACTCGTCATACACATAGTCCCCTCTAAGTCAATAGAAATGTTAGCCATTTTTTCCTCCCACCAAAAATTTGAATTCAAATGCCTGAACCCACCCAATGGTCACTTCCCACTTTTAAATATTCAAATACCAATGGAAATATTTAAGAAAAAATAAGCAAATAAAAAACTTATGGTAGTTCCATTTTTTCCTAAATTTGTTTCTATGGGTCTTGCATAGATCTACAGCGAGCACTTTTCTGCTTCATTAAAGTGCACTATCTTTACATAACATAGGAAAGTGCCTTGTTTTCATGTGGCAGGTGGGTCTATTTCCTCTTGTGGGCTATAGAGAGGGAAGCTACCGAGTGAGCTGACAATTTGATTGGCAGTGCTTTCCCACATTCTGTGTTTTGCCAAACTTTGTGGCAATGCAAGCAAGCATCATTATGCCATGTGGATTGATGGGGTCAAATATGTTCTCTTGTGGGTCGTAGAAAGGGAAAAGGGATATCATTCAAGTTGGCATACAAAAGGCCCCTTCATTGGTCAAGTACTAACATAGATTGTCAGCAAGTTGCAGATTCTCATTAACCGTCAGATCTCCCAAGATCAATGGATGACATTTCACTGCTCTAAGAAGAAGCAAGGATGTTAAGGAATGTGGGCAAGTGCCTTGTTGCTGCATGTCTTTGTGGGGTCAAGTTTTATTTTATAAGTCGTAGGGTGATGCCAAATGGAGGCCAAGTTGCTAAGGTGGTTGTTGAGTGGTCCATGGGCCTAGAAATTTTAGAGGGCAAGCACAGTATAATAAAAGATCTTTCATGATCGTTGATCTTACAGAGATCAATGATCAATGCTTTCCCACTCTATGAAGACACATGGTATCTAAACATTACAGGGAAGTGCCTGAAGGACATCTGTTCCTACGATCCTGGGTAAGGAAATAATATAGGAATGCTTTGACAGTTAAGGCTGACAGTTGTGAGCCCGCCATGGTCAAGGTTTTAAAAGGTTGCTTAGTTAGTTGAAAAGATATGGTCAATTGTGTGGAGACTTTTGTGGGGTGGCAAAATGGAATAAAATCATTGGCTCACATGGCTCATTTTGGTCATAGAACTTGTTTGACTTGCTGACTTTGCTGACTCATAAGCCATAAATGAAGGGAATCAGGTTTTCTTGCACAATCAGATCTTCATGGTCGATTTTAACCACTCCCAAATGAATGCCATGCCTATTAAATGAAGGAAACAATCCAACACCTCTAATCCTATCCATCTACTTGGTTAGAATGGTTTAATGGCATTGTTTATGTCTTCTCGAGGCCCTGTTTAAGAATTTTTTTGGATTTCATTATATTTGAATCTGTGCCAAGGTTAGATTTTCCCTAGGTTTGCATGACTATTCTCTATAAAACTTAATGGCAGTGGTTGTGGAGTAACTTCAGTTAGAGAACATCTCAGTTATGCCTAAGCTATAAAGGCATTTTTGTAGATTTTGTTAAGGTCAAATCTTCTCTATTTCTCTGATATTGTTCTACAACTTCAGTGTAAATTCCCTTTTCCTCTGAACTATATGAAATTTTTCCTTATCTCCTCCAACCATTGATGTAAAGCGTGAGAACTATTTTCCTCTCATTGGTGTGTTGTGGGTGTCTGCAATCTTGCATGACTGTATCTACTTTCGGCCTATGAATGATATATAAGTGAATTCTCTCCTTCCTTGTGTCATTTGTATGAGTTTCATAATCTGCATGTGATTGTTAGATTAAAAAAGGTTTGGATGTCTATATATTTGGAGTCATGATAGTTCAACAGTGCATGTATGGGCAGAGATTGGTTTGAACATTATATTTTGGTGCATCACCCCCTTAGGTTAGAGTAGGTAGATTTGTTTCCATGCCTTCCTTCTCCCTTTTCCTCTACAAGAGTAGTTAGGTGCACCTTGATAGTAAAGGAAGCTAACCTTCTCCGAAGACCTAACCTCACAGTTCAAGTCTCACAACTTGGAGGTTTTTTTCATGTTTCACAAGGTTATCCTTAGATAAAAACTTTGGACAAGGGTGCAAAATTTTGTGACAACAACAACCATTGTGATCTTGGAAACAACTAGCCAGTCTATTAGCTTGGCATCCTCGAGCATTTTACTCGACAATCATAGGAAACGTCTCATGCTCAGCAGTAACATGAAATTTTTTTTAAAATTCTTTGATTCCTAATAACATCTTGCATCTTTATTCATGCTTATGTAGACTTTTTAGTACTAAATCCTTTGAAACTGATCTATGATACAACCTTTAAGTATTAGTCCCACATACCTCTTGATTTCTTAGTTTGATGAGGTGTAATCACCTGACCCATTGGGTGAACTGATTCCTTCTCTACTTGATGTGTTGCAATCCTCCTTTTTCTTCCATGTCTTGTTTATTTCATTTCTGACATTTTCAATATCTACCTTGCCTTTGCCTTTATCTTTATTGAACTCACAGCTTGGTGCCTTTGACCTTGTTGGACAATATCGTCTGATGTGACCAATTTTTAAACAACTAAAACATGTGGTTTGACTCAAAAACCTTTTGTACTCACTTTTGAAGTTTTTCCTAATACAATTCTTAGGAACATGTCCATACTCTTGACAATAATGACAATTATATCTTGTATTATAATCCCAATTGTAAGAGTTTCCATTATTCTTTACCTTTGTTTGCCTATTTGATGACCACATGGATTTGGCTCTACACTCAAAAGCTTTGTGTCCATACTTCTAATAGTTATAACAATATCCTTCAAATCTTTGAGTATGCATGGTCATAGTTTTGCATTCATGTGTTTGATGACCTTGTTTGTTGCACTTATGGTAGTGAACCATGATCTTATGTTTGAGATTTTGATTTATAGTCTTACTCCTACACATATTAGTAGTATTTCCTTTCTTACCACAATTATGAAAAGTAGGTTTAGAATTCTTACCTTTTTTTCTCCTTTCTTTAGCACTTTTGGATGACTCTCCTTCTTTAGTACTTGTGTATCCCAGTCCAGATGTATCATTATTAGGTCTAGGAGATCTCATTAGTTGCTCAAAGTATTTGATGGCTTCACTTGGTTTATTGAAACTTTCAAGAAATTTATTTTCCCTTTTTAGGTCATTATTTAATTGCTCATTCTACAACTTCAATGTTGTTATCTCAATGTCCTTGACATTCAATTCATAGTTGGCATTCAACATTTGACTCAAAGTATCCAATTACATGTTAGCAATCTTAGTTAGCTCTAATGATTTCTCTTCTAGTCTGTTGGTCAAAACTATTTTTTCATCTTCAATCATGGCTTTTTCTTCCATAGATTTATTTTTCTGTTCAATCACCTCACATAGTAGTATGGCTTGTGATTCTTGCTCTAACTTGAGATTTCTGATTTCTTTAGCTTGGGCTCTATTCTTTTCCATTAGGTCTACAACTGCTACATCAAATTCATTAGAGTCTCCATTATCCAATAGCTTAGTAGTGTCCATCTCTTTGTATTGTGTGTCATTCTCCTTAATAGCAATTTCCTTCTTTCTCTTTACAGATTTCTTTAATTCTTCTCTTACTTCATTCAGTTGATGTAGAATGAGTTCTATTTCAATTTCCTGATTCTCAATGATTCTTCCCAACTTGTAGACTTCCATTCTCAAGATCTTTCCTCAAAGCTACAAAGCTTCTCTTTCAGAGAACTAAGCTCTAATACCAATTGTTGGAATTACAATAGGAAAGGTAAACTTCTAAGGGGGGGGGGTGGGTGTGAATCAGTAGTTTAAACTTTGACCCATAAAAAATTCACCACATATCTATTTCATATATTTAATAAGTAAACTAAAATACCATGCAAAGCATGTACATCTAAATCATGTAAACAAGTAAACATTCACACATATATGACACCAGATATGATTACCCATAAACCCTCCAATGAGAAGGTAAAACTAGGGTGTGGATGACACCCACAAATCTTCACTACTGCAGTAATAAAGTTTATCCAATAAATGTTACAATGTTTGATCATGAGACATGATCTACCCTATGAAAGGTCTGCCCTATTAAAGGCTTACAAAGACTGTTAGGCCTTACCTTGTTAAAGGATTTCAAAACCTTGTTAAAAGTGTGTCTTGTTAAAGGACTTTAACTCACAATAAAGTAAGCACCTTGTTAGAGGATTTCATTACAGCCTATTAGGACTACTTTGTTAAGAGATTTAAATAATTCACCTATTAGAATGACTTAGCATTGATCTTGTAGTTAGCACACTTTTACTTGATGACATATCACCTCTAAACTAATGTATTCTTGATCCTTCTTGATCATATGTCTCTCTATTGTTTACTATTTCCTTCCTCTTTTCTCCTTTAACTGATTATGTAGTGCAATTTCAATTCACAATACCTTAGTCACCATGAATGCTCTGTTTTCACATGTAAAAATTCTCTATTTTCTCCTTTCATACACATATGAAGTTTAGATTTTGTCCTCCTTAAGAAGACCTAGGTAACATAAAGTTAGGTATGAATCAACAGCTATGATTCATCCATTTTGTCATTTAAACCTTCCTTTACCTTATTGGATGCATGTAATGCATATGTATTCCAACTTGAGATTTGTCCTTATCACCAAAGTATTGTAATTCAACCTATAATTTGGCTCCAAAATGGTTTACATAGTAGTTTGTACCATTACAAATAACTCTAACAAAACTGTGTTAATCAATATTTGAAGTCTTTGATGCTTGACATATACTAATTTCTATATACTATGACTTGGCATCTAAATGACTTAGCATGCACTGCTTACTCGGCTTCTATATCACTTGGCATACATTGTCTGATCGGCACTTGAGTGATGAGTGACTTGGCACTCACTATGGACTTGGCATGATCTATCTTATACATGTTGTGCTCGACATGTACTTCTTGTTCAACGTGAACTAAATAAATGACTTAATTTTATAGACACTCACTTGTCAAAACCAATATGAGACCAACACATAGTCTATTATTCGACAACTAGCTCGTGCAACTCGACATTCACATTTTGTTGCTAATTTTTAGCTTTGTTATCTTGCTCAAGTAGGGTACATGGATCACCTTCATTCACATATATGAATGTATTATAGTCTTTAGCTTCTTTCTTGCATTCAACTTTGTTCTTTTTTGCATATTCATCAACTTTTGCATTTGCACTTTTCACAACTTTGTTAGTGTTAGAGTTCAAAAACTTATAAGCTTTTCTCATAGTGGAATATCCTAGGAATATGCCTTCATCACTTTTAGCATCAAGTTTTTCATTTTTATTATCCTTTAGAATATAAAATTTACTTCCAAAAACTTTAAAGTACTTGACATTAGGTGCATATCCATACCATAGTTAAAAGAATGTAACATTTGTACATTTCTTGACTTGTATGTCATGCCCTAAATTTACAAAAAAAATCACAATTTATTTTATTTTATTTTATTTTATTGACTACATAAAGTGGACTAAGAATGATCTCTACATATATTTACATGAAAATACAACTTAAGTTTCTTTAAAGATATAAGATTGTTACTCGTTTGGTAATTAGTTTTGTCCATAATTTTGGCTTCAAGTTTGCATGTGTGAAGTACAAATCTTGGTTCAAATGGTCAAGGTAACTCTCCTAGTTAAAGAAAAAAAATAGAGTTAAAATTTAAAACATTGTCTTTAGTTGAAGTTACGATAGTATATAATACATTCATTATGCATACATATTTATAATGAACAAAATCATGCACACCAACATCGTCTAGTAATTATTGCTAAAATGGAGAGTGTGATAGCCAAATATGTATTTTAACTTATAAAGAGGTCTTCAATTGAACATAGAGCTATCGCTGACATTACAATTTCTAAAAAAATGGTATTTGTTTGAGAAGATGTGACTTCAGTAATGCAAAGTCATAAGAATGATCTTATCATAAAGATGGAAACTTTGTGTTCACCCTATATCACTAACATTCACTACATGGCTCACAAAATGAATCCAACTTTTAGAATTGTGAGCAAGTATTCTCTAGTAACAAATGTTGAATGTTTAATTAGAGAGCTCTACTCATACTTTTTTTTAGCTTCCAAACTACTTTTGGAATTATAAAAATTTCCCAAAAGAATAATTAATGGGAACAAGATACATAAGGATAATGATAACAAATAATTATTTTTAGATGGATCAATGCATCAAATTCTTTAATAATATCCATCCTTAATTGGACTAATGTACAAAAGTTGCATCAAAATTGAGTATTTGAAAGCTTCGTACTTACTTCAAGGATTAAATAATATAGATACACTCTTAACTTTAGTAGCTCTTCTCTCTATGCTAGAGGAAAAGAGTAATATTATTAAAGCAATTGAACAAATTATGTATATTGAAGAATATGATAGGCTATGTAAATTAGCATGCATGACCCTCGATAATCACTATTGATCTAAATCAACATTATCGAATGAAAATTTTTCTCTAGTGGCTCTCTAGTAGTTTGTGTTAGAGATGGTGTGTTCTGCTACTTGGTTGTAATGGCCTAGGGCTGAAAATTTCTCAATTTACTTCATTGTTTGTCAGGTTTAGGGCCCTTTTCTCGCCTCCTTTATGTTGGAAATGATTGAAAGGATCATGAATGAAGAATAATGGAACTAGTAAAGAATGTTTTCAATCATTGTTTTGTCATTGATGTCAAACTTGCTACTTGCAAGAATGACAATTACTTAAGTGATCCAACTACTATCAATTGGTTGATTGACAACGAGGAGGCAACCAATAAGATGTAACTAGTACACCTAGAGAAAGGTTGAAGTTATGATGTTGAAAAGAAGTATAAGGATTAGCTAAGCCATTGATGAAATAGTGTATTGATGACATACTCTAAGACACAAAGAATGGACACATTAAGACACATCAAAGATCTAAGGTTTAACTAAGTTATTTGAGAGAGCCAAGCAAGCTAGTTAGAGCTGGTCAAATTTATAGTTGAAGCCAAGCAAGTTCAAACTTTAGTGTGTGCTGAGAAAACCTTCAGGTGCTGAATAACACAGGCATTTTCAAGTGCCGAGCATTAAAAAAAAAAGGTAATGGATGTTGAGAAAATTTCTTTAGTTGTCGAGCATCAGTAAATGCAGTAGAAGCTGAGTAACACAGAAGGATCCAAGCATCAATAAACCAATGATGTTGAGTTGTTGAATTATTTGTTAAGTCAAAGATTTGCCAATCAATAATGATAAGTTTGTTACATTGAATTTTGTGAATTAGTTGGATGATAAGGATGATGAGTAGATGTCACAGAATTCTATGTAAACCATGCAAACCATTTCAAGGCAAATATTGGTGGACTTATCATGAAGTTTCTAGAAGAAGCAATTTGGAGGCAAAATAATACCATTTTCTCAAGATCAAATTAAGATTTGAGCGAGAAATGAAGAAAAAAACTTCTTTATAAGGATCTATAGATTAGAGCTCAAAGATGTGTGAGAGGGAGTTGGTCATAAGTGTGATCATGCAAAGAAGCCAAGAGAAGGCTAGTGTGAAGTGTCAAGAACAGGACACAGTGAGGAGTAAGAATAGAGCATCAAGACTCTGAGTTGATCAAGTGAGCATAAGAGTGCATTGGCATAATGAGTAGAAGAACTCAAGGAGATAGATCTTGAAGGGTGAACAAGTTGTCAGCACTGCAAGGGAGAAAAGCCAAGCAAAGAAAGGAACTGAAGAGTGATCTAAAATATGCAAGGTTAGGGTTGCAATCTTTATCAGGTCAAAACCCTTCTAATACTCTCTTACCATTGTATTAGATATTGAAATCCTACATTTCTAGGTTAGCTTAACATCTAGGTGGATAAGCCTCAAGAAAAGGATAGAAGATCCCCAGGAGAAGGATAAGAGATCCTTAGGAGAAGGATAGGAGATCCTTAGAGAGGGATAAAAGATTCTTTTGAGAAAGTGACTATAAATCCAATGGACTTGGGTGAGCCTAATAGCTCTATGTAAATCCTTTAACAGGGTGAAATTCTAAGTTGAATGTTCTTAAGTTCTCTAATAGGGAACACTCCTAACAGGGTGTAGAAATCCTTTAACAAGGTCACATCTAACAATGTGTAAAGCCTTTAACAGGGTAGGCCTTTAACAAGGAAAACCATTAGAAGTGATTGAAATCAATTGCGCAGTTATTTTTTGGGTGTCATCCCCACTCCAGTTTTACCTTCTTATTCTTGGAGGGTTTCTAGGTCATCAAAATCTTTTGTATTATGTGGTGATGAATGATTACTTTTCATGATTGTTTAATGTTTAATTGCATGCATGATAAGAAAGTGAAAAGGATAGTACTTTTGATTCACCTCTATTTTATTAGAAAGTTCTATTGTACATTATTGGACCTTGAATAACTGATTCACCCCCCCCCCGCGTCTCAATTATTCTAAAGAATTCTAACAATTGGTATCAGAGCTCACTGCTGATTTGTTTCAAGGTACTAGCAGCAGGAAGATCAAGATGCCCAAAAGAGAAGTTCCCAAGCTAAACAAAGACAACTTTGTTGCATGGCAAAGTCTAATGAAGCTACACCTCAGATTAATAGGTGACTATGCACAGACCTCAATCATAGTTGATCATGTAGACCCTGCAAGACCCGTCACTACAGATGACATGAGCAAGAAGGAGCACAATCAAGCAATGTTAGATATTGCTTCAGCACTAAGCTATGTCAAGTATGATGACATCAAAGAGTGTGGTACTACACATCAAATGTGGGAAACATTATCAAGAATCTATGGAGGTGATGATAATTTCAAGAGAGACAAAAGAGAGAGCCTAATAGGAAAGTTTGATGACATGAAAATGGAAGAAGGAGAGAATGTTGCTCAATATGGTGCAAGGATGAAGGAAGTGGTGAGTGCCATAAGAAGCCTAGGAGGATAGTTAGTAGAAGAAATAGTATGTAGCAAATAGCTAAGAACTTTGCTTCCTATCTATGCTATAAGAGTATCAGCCATCCAAGAGCTAAGGTGTGTACCAGGCAACACATTGTCATTTGAAGAAATAATTGGAAGACTCGCTACCTTTGAGCTATCCAATTGTGACAAATACAAGCCAGAAAACTTTGAATATGTATTCAAAGCCAAAATGACAATAAAAGACAATGAGGAGGTGCAAACAAAGAAAAAGAGTGGAAAAGGAAAGTATGTATCTAGTGACAGCAACACTGATGAAGATGATGTAGATCAATTGGAGGCATTACTAGCAAGAAGATTTCATGGAGGAAGAGGAAAATTCAAAGGTAAGCTACCCATCATTCATTTCAACTATAATGAAGTTGGTCACATTGCAGCCATATGCACACAAAAAAAAAATTACAAGGATGGAGGCAACTTCAAGAACAAAAAGGAGGACAACAAGGACTACAGAGGTAAAGGCAAAAGATGCTACATTGTTGAAGAAGACTCTGACAAGAATGATGATGAAGTAGTCTATGTGGCTATGAAAGATGAATCAGATGAAGATGAAGCAACTGCCCTGGTAACCTACATGAATAAGAATAAAAAATGGATCATAGATAGTGGATGCTCTCATCACATGACTAGAGATAAAAGTAAGTTCATTTTCTTTACTCAATATGAAAGAAATAGTGTTAAATTTGGTAACAATGCACCATGTCAGATCAAAGGGAAAGGTCGCATCAAGCTTACTGAAAAGATAACATGCGATAATGCATACTATTTTCAAGGCCTGACTTATAACTTGTTAAGTGTCTCATAGTTAGGCAACATAGGATGCAAGGTTGAATTTGAAAATAGGGTTGCCAATATCTATGATTCCCAAGAAAGTCTATTAGGAAAAAGTAATCAGACTAGGAGTAATTTGTTCTACCTAGACATGGAAGATGCTTCTGGTCTCATTGCTCAAACTAATGATGTATGGTTATGGCACAAGAGGCTTTTTCATGTAAATTTTGACAATATGATAAGCATCAACAAAATGAAGAAAGTCAGAGGTCTACCAAAGTTGAAAAAGCCTAATAACACCATGTGCAAACAATGCTAACTAGGGAAGATGACCAAGTCAACTTTCAAAAGAAAAAATTATACTTCTAATGAAGTATTAGAGCTAGTTAATACTAACTTGTGTGGTCCTATTGAAGTGCAAAGCTACAAAGGTGATAGATACATAATGCTATTTGTAGATGACTATTCAAGGATGATGATAGTCATGTTCCTGAAACAAAAATTAGATGCATTCCAAATGTTCAAATGGTACTTGGCCAGAGTTGAGAAAGAGACTGGGAAGAGCCTAAAATGTCTTAGATTTGATAGAGGAGGTGAATTCACATCAAGAGAATTTGAAGAATTCTGCAATGAAAGAGGAATTAAAAGGAAGACATCAAAACCTAGGACTCCACCTCAGAATGGTATAGTAGAAAGAAGGAATAGATTAGTTATTGACTATGTTAGGACCTTAATGATGGAGAAAAATGTTGCACTCAAGTACTAGAGAGAAGTTGTAAGTACTGAAGTCTAAACACTTAACAGAGTTCAAGTCAAGAAAGGTACAAATGCAACACCTTTTGAATTATGTTATGGGCATTCTCCTAATGTAAAACATTTCAAAATATTTGGATGTAAATGCTATATATATAAAGAGTCTAGAAATGGAAAGTTTGATGTAAAAAGTGAGGAAGGCACATTTCTTGGTTATTCTACTAGAAGAAAAGCTTATAAGTGCTTGAATATTAATACTAACAAAGTAGTAGAAAGCACAAATGTGAAATTTGATGAGCTTGCAGAAGTTCAAAGTGTTGAGAACACCAAGAAAGCAAAAGAATACAAGATCTTTGTATAATTTTATGAAGGTATACCTAATAATGGTGAAGTTGCAACTCAGAATGACAATCAACAACAAAATCTAGCATCTATTGAATCACAAATAGTGAATGTCGAGCAACAGACACATTCAGAAGTTGAGCTGTAGAATACAGAGAATATTCATTCAGATTCTGAGAACTGTCAACAAGAAGAAAATGAAGAAATATCTGATGAAAACATACATGAAGGTTCAACTTCTAAAAGAGACAACATCCAAACAATGAAAGAACCAGTATTGGCAAAGTATGTAAGAAGAAATCATCCTGCAGATCAAATTATTGGAAATAAAGAGGTAGGACCAATGAAAAGGAATAGACTCAGAAGTGAGACATGTCTGCTCAGAAAAATGGAACCATAAACAATAAGTGAAGCCATAAAATATGATGACTAGTACAATGCTATAAAAGAAGAAATAGAACAAATTGAAAAGAATATGACATGGACCTTAGTCTCAAGACCAGCTGACAAGAATGTAATTAGAACCAAGTGGGTGTTTAGAAACAAGTTAGATGAGAGTGGTGAAATCAAAAGGAACAAGGAAAGACTAGTCTTTAAGGGGTATGCACAAGAAGATGGACTAGACTATGAAGAAACATTTGCTCCAGTTGCCAGAATGGAAGGAGTAAGGACTTTACTGGAAAATGTAGCCTTCAAAAGATTTAAAGTCTATCAAATGGATGTTAAGTCTGCATTACTGAATTGTATACTTGAAGAGGAAGTCTACATAGAGCAACCAGAAGGATTTTTTGATGAAAATAACAAAAAAAAGGTATGCAAATTGCATAAGGCTCTATATGGATTAAAGCAAGCCCCTAGAGCATGGTATGAGAGACTTTAAAAGTATCTAGTGCAAATAGGATTTGAAAGAACTGATGATAATAGCAACATGTACATCAAATCAGAAGAAGGTAAGGATATCCTTATATCTGAAATCTTTGTGGATGACATAGTTTTTGGAGGAAAGGAAGGACTTTGCAAAAGATTTGCTGACAAAATGAAACATGAGTTTGAAATGTCTATGCTTGGAGAAATCAAGTTCTTTGTTGGATTGCAAGTACACCAACTAAAACATGGTATATTCATAACACAATCAAAGTACATCAAAGAGATACTCGAGATGTTTGGATTGGAAGACTCCAAACCAGTTAGCATACCAATGGCAACAGGACATAAGTTATCCAAAAATGATGAATCAGCTGAAGTCAATCAAACAATGTATAGATCCATGATTGGAAAACTACAATATGTTGTACATAGTAGACCAGACATAGCACTAGTAGTTGGAATAGTGGCTAGATTCTCTACTAATCCTAAAGAGATTCATCTCATGGCAGTAAAAAGGATAATGAGGTATCTCAAAGGAACTGATGATTTTGGCCTATATTACAAAAAGAATGAAAATTTTGAGCTTAATGCATGCACATATGCAAATTGGGGAGGCAACATTGATGACAAGAAAAGAACAAGTGGAGGAGCACTATTCTTATGAAGAAGGCTAGTTACTTGGACTAGCAAGAAACAAACATGCACATCTCAGTCCACTGCAGAAGCAAAATATGTGGCAGCAGAAATCACTTGCACAAACATTGTATGGCTTAAACATCTATTGAAAGGAATGTAAGAAGAGGTAACCAAACCTGTGATACTATATTGTGATAATACAAGTGCTATAAACATATCCAAGAATCTAGTAATGCATGCAAAAACCAAGCATATTGCAATCAAGTATCACTATGTAAGAGAATTGATGGAAGAAAAACAAGTGAAGAAGGAGTACATTCACACAAAGGAACAAAAAATAGATATTTTCACCAAAGCATTGCCCAAGGATACTTATGAATATCTTAGAGGCAAGTTGGGTGTAAGGCCCCTAACTCAAGCAGTCTAAAGGAACAAAGGAGCTGCCCTGCATCAATAGGAGTAGATCATTGAAATATTAGAAGAATGATGTAGAGGATGACAATAGGAACAGAAATTCCAGATCAGTCACAAGCATGGTGACAGAGGGAGAAAACCTGAAGATGCAAAGCTTATATTTAGCATGTTGAAGATGCTATATCTTTGGCATTTATGTCAAAGAGGGAGATTTATGAGAAACTGATCAATGAAAGGTAAAGATATGGAGATGTATGAGATCAGTAGTAATGATGCAGTAGTCAAGAGGAAGATATGCAATGACAACAATTTTTTTGTTTGGTATCTGATTTTGGTGGTAACTAAGTTGATCAGCTCAATCAATTGATCAGTTTGGTTTGCCATCAATGCCAAAGATTCAAATTGTTGGAAATGATTGAAAGGATCATGAATAAAGAATAATTGAACTAGTAAAGAATGTTTTCAATCATTCTTTTTTCATTAATGTCAAACTTTCTACTTGCAGGAATGACAATTGCTTAAGTGATCCAAGTATGATCAATTGGTTGATTGACAAGGAGGAGGTAATCAATAAGATGTAACTAGTACACCTAGAGAAAGGTTGAAGTTACAATGTTGAAAAGAAGTATAAAGATCAGCTAATCTATTGATGAAATAGTGTATTGATGACATACTCTAAGACATAGAGAATGGACACACTAAGAAACATCAAAGATGTAAGGTTTAACTAAGTTATTTGAGAGAGTCGAGCAAATTCATAGTTGAAGCCGAGCAAGCTCAACTTTAGTGTGTACCAAGAAAACCTTCAAGTGCTGAGTAACATAGGAATGTTCAGGTGCCGAGCATTAGAAAAAAAAGGTAATGGATGCTGAGAAAATTTCTTCAGGTGCCGAGCATCAGTAAATGCAGTAGAAGCTGAGTAACATAGAAGGAGCCAAGCATTAGTAAACCAATGATGCCGAGTTGCTGCATTATTTGTTAAGTCAAAGATTTTCCAGATCAATAACGATAAGTTTGTTACATTGAATTTTTTGCATTAGTTGGATGATAAGGATGATGAGTAGATGTCATAGAATTCTATGTAAACCATGCAAACCAATTCAAGGTGAATGTTGGTGGACTTATCATGAAGTTTCTAGAAGAAGCAATTTGGAGGGAAAACAATACCATTTTCTCAAGATCAAATTAAGATTTGAGCGGGAAATGAAGAAAAGAACTTCTTTATAAGGAGCTATAGGTCAAAGTTCAAAGATGTGTGAGAGGGAGTTGGTCATAAGTGTGATCATGTGAAGAAGCCAAGAGAAGGCTAGTGTGAAGTGTCAAGAAGAGGACATAGTGAGGAGTAAGAATAGAGCATCAAGACTCTAAGTTGATCAAGTGACCATAAGAGTGCATTGGCATAAAAAGTAGAAGAACTCAAGGAGACAGATCTTGAAGGATGAACAAGTTGTCAGCACTACAAGGGAGAAAAGCCAAGAAAAGAAAGGAACTGAAGAGTGATCTAAAATATGCAAGGTTAGGATTGCAATCTTTATTAGGTCAAAACCCTTCTAATACTCTCTTACCATTGTATTAGATATTGAAATCCTACATTGCTAGGTTACCGTAACAGCTAGGTGGATAAGCCTCACGAAAAGGATAGAAGATTCCCAGGGGAAGGATAAGAGATCCTTAGGAGAAGGATAGGAGATCCTTAGAGAGGGATAAAAGATTCTTCTGAGAAAGTGACTATAAATCCCATGGACTTGGGTGAGCCTAATAGCTCTATGTAAATCCTTTAACAGGGTGACATTCTAAGTTGAATGTTCTTAAGTCATCTAACAGGGCACACTCCTAATAGGGTGTAGAAATCCTTTAACAAGGTCACATCTAACAATGTGTAAATCCTTTAACAAGGTAGGCCTTTAACAGGGAAAACCATTAGAAGTGGTTAAAATCAATTGCACAATTATTTTATGGGTGTCATCCCCATTCTAGTTTTACCTTCTTATTCTTAGAGTATTTCTGGGTCATCAAAATCCTTTGTGTTATGTAGTGATGCATAATTACTTTTCATGATTGTTTAATCTTTAATTGCATGCATGATAAGAAAGTGAAAAGGATAGTACTTCTGATTCACCTTTGTTTTATTATAAAGTTTTATTGGACATTATTGGACCTTGAATAACTAATTCACCCTCCCTCTCATTTATTCTAAAGAATTCTAATACTTTAATCAAAAACATTATCTGATGCAAAATTCTCTAAGTGGTAGAAATTCATAATTTTTTTAAAAAATTATAGATTTGCACAAATGACGAGTTATGTGCTAGTGTACGCAAAGGTGGGATATGAATGCACTATAGTGCTATAGTTGAGGAACCAAGAAAGTCCCTAGAAAAGTGAATAGCAAGAGTTATAAGTTGTTGGCATTATGTCATTAGTGAGAACACTTATTCGATTTTGAATGCTTACCAAGCTCATCACTCAGTCTACAGTTTATACCGAGCATTCAGTGGTTACCTTGTAAGCTTAGTAGTTAAGCAGTTTACACCGAACATTTGTGAAGCTACAGAGTAAATACAGGCAATGTGAAGAGCAGCAGTGTCTACCGAGCTTCTCAGTATCTATTGTGCTCCACAGTGTCTACTGAGCAATAAGTTTGTGTCATGGAGATTCAGTGTAAATTGAGCATTGGAAGAAGCAATGCTTACTGAGTAAAGCAAGGTAAACTTAGTGCACGGTATCTACCGAGTGACAATACAGCTACTGAGTCACCAGTGGTTACTGAGTTTAGAACAACATCAAGTGATTAGTATGGATTGAGCCTTCAATTCTACCAAATGCATGACCAAGCCGAGTAATGCAGTGGACGCCATGTATCAGAAGGTCACTGAGTTAGTTCAACGAACCCAAGTTATTTACTATTGGGCCAACTTTGAAATGTATTTGTTCACTTGTGTTTTGGCCGACCTTGGAATTTTGTAAATTTGAAAGGTATATATTTAAGGTGTATTGTAAGATATCGTATGTATCAAGTAATAGTGAAGTAATGTGAAGTAATTTTGAAAAGTGCTTGCGAATGATTTTCAACAGTAGTTCAAGGAATATAGCAAGGTCAATACAGAGGTAGAATACTTATATCCATCACATAAGGTGATCAGTGCATAAAGGATCTTATCAACAATTAGTTGTAAGTAGATCCACTGCTTCATCTTAATAGGTGAATCGGCTTCTAAATCCTTTAACAGGGTAGACTTAACAGTCTTTGTATAAATCTCTTAACTGAGTGCATACTTCATTGTATGTTTGTAAATCCTTTAACAAGGTGGAACTAGCATTCCTTTGTGCTCCTAATAGGGAAGATCACCAAAAGTGGTCAATGTAAGCCTTAACAAGCCAACTTTATGCTATAGTATTAAAGTTTTGTGGGTATCATCCCCACCCCAGTTTTACTTTCTATTTGGAAGGTTTTTGGGTCACCAAAATATTGTGTTCTTTTGTGTGATGAATGTTTTATCTTTTAGTACTAATGTATACAATAGTATAGATGGATGTGTGGTAAATTTAAAGGAAAGTTTTAAAGTTACTGATTCACCCCTCCCCTCTCAGTAACTTGTCATATATTGAATATTTTCAACAATTGGTATCAGAGCATTGTGGTTCTCAGGATAAAAGTTTGGCAACCTGAGCAAAGATCTAAAGATAAATGGAGATATTCAAACTTGACGAGGCAATTGAAAATGAAAAGCTAGATTTAGAGATGGCCATAGCTCAACTCAAAGAAGTAAAGAAGCATCTTTCCCAATCCCTGAAAAAGAAGAAAGGAACTTGCAAGACAAATGGATGACCATCACTATGTTGAAGAAAAGATTAAAGACTTTTTCCCATCAAGCAGCTCAGACGAAGCTAATGAGACAATAAAGGAACTCCTAGCAAAGAATGGCTCTCTACAAGAAGAAGTAAGGAAACTCAAAAGAGAACAAGAAATCCATTCAATTAGGTTATGTGAAATTTTGGAACAAAGGAATAAGGAAAATGAAGACTTGGAGTCAAGAAACAATGAAGAATAGAATTAATCCAATAAGCATGAAGACCTCATTGATCAAATCACTAGAGAAAATGAAGAAATCAGAATTCTCAAAGCATATAATGAAAGAATAAGAAGTGATCTAAATTATGAAAGGGAAATTAATGAAAGAATAGTGAGAGAATTGAGATGTGAAAAGAAAATTGTTGAAAAATTGAAGAATGACCTAAATTCTGAAAAACAAATCAATGAAATAATATTGAAATCACAAGAAGATGTGAATCAATTGAATCAAAAAATGAGCAGAATCTTCATAGGCAAAAAGGTAAAGTAGGACTTGGATACAATGAAGAACAAGGTGAATCTTCCAAGCAAGGTGCAAAAAGGAATCAAAAACCCTCATGCAATCATTGTAAAAAAATTGGTCATATATCAAACAAATGCTAGAGCAATAGAAAAGCAAAATTCAATGGGAAGTGCTACAATTGTAATCAGCATGGTCACAAAGCTAACGAATGCAAGGAAAAATAAAAAATTGAAGGTAAATGTCATAAATACAAAAAGCATGGTCACGAAGCATCTCAATGTACATCCAAATCATTCAATCCAGCTGAACAACTTGTAAATGCAATATTTGGATGGGACTACAATACTTGGTGCAGATGTCATTATTGTGGAGAATATTGACACACTGGTATAAATTGTGCAAAACATCACCTCAGGAAGAAGGATACTACTATAAGGTGTTACACATGCACTAAACTTGGTCATATAGCTAAAAACTACATGAATATAGGCAAAGTTGAAGATGAAAAGAAAGCAAGGGCTAACAACATAAGGAAACAAATGAAGTAGCAATGGATTCCTAAATCTACTGAAGATACAAGCTCAAATCATGGAAGTGAAGTCGCTCAAGAAGTGGGTGACTCCATCCCCTTAAACTAAATTCTTAAGAATGTGTTGGAGCTCTACTCAACAAGAAAATCATAAGCAGTTCCAAGAAATATGAGGAATGCAAATGATTCAATCAGTATTCTAGATACACTAGGATCATAGAAAGGTTATCTTTCATCAAGTTGCATCAGACTCCACCGAGGAAAGTTGGTTAAAGACCTTACTGAGTGAGGTTAGGAGTAAAAGGAATTTGGTTCGTCTGCTAAGTTGATACTCTTGCCGAGCTAGGTCAGTGGATGACAGTCTATCATGCACTATGTCAGTATGGTACCTAGAATTAATGGAAAATTTTCATCAAAAAGGGTGAAATTCAACTTTATTTTTCATGGTGTCTTCAGAGGAAAGAGATTTCCAGGTCCATTCAAGCGGTTTCAAGCAATTCCAAGCGATTTCGAGAAAATTTGCAGTTAGGGAATTTTTTTGAAGATTTCCATCACTTACCAAGCAGCAATGGCATCTAGAAGAATTAGCAGCAGCAAGGCGAAAAGAGGATTAAAGATGTTGGTCAGGGGTGTAGAGTGGAAAACATGAAATTTCAAGTTAGTTCTAGCAGTGGTGGAGGCACTCGACCCTAATGGTGCACAATCACAAATTCCACCAAAGGCACTTATGATTAATGATATCCACACTCATTTTAAGTGTCCAATTCAAGAGATAGGAACCCTAGAAATGGATAGTTCTTTAGAAGAAATGCATGTTGATGGCTCATTGAAACTCAAGCACAAGCATTTGGAAACAAAAGGGTTGACACACATATCACACCTGCCAAGAAGCTTTCAGATAAAATGGATTAGGTATATTCTTATCCATGTACACAATGGTTAGTTATGGTTGGAGTAGCCCGTATTGATCACCAAAAAGATGATTCACAAGACTACTGGCTTTCCCATTCTAAGCAAAGCTAGATACACCAAAGCCTTAGGTTGGGATGAACTCTAGAAGAAAACCCTAGCTGAGTGGGACAGTAGAGGTTTGAAAATTAGCATTGTTACTAATGTGGAACTGAGGTTTAGAATTCATGTAATTGCCCACAATATTTATAGTTCCAGTCATTTAAACAATGTGCCGTGTGAGGCAGTAGACTTAGCATTCAAAGTTGTGAAGAAAAACTTGGAATTTGACTTGTCAGAGCTACTATTGAAGCAACTAAACAAGAATATGGATAGCATCATGTCATCAAAGAACAATCCCTACAAATTTGGTTCTTTATTAACATGTCTCTTCTTTTATGTGCAAAAATTCTTTCCATCTAAAGGTTCTATCGTATGGAGAAAGGATGTTCCCATTTTGTATCAGATAAATGAGTGTATAGCAAAAATGTATGTGAACTTTGATAATATAATGGATAATTATTTTGAAGACTTCAAAGAAAGAATGAACAAAAGGTTCAGGATTCCTCCTAAACTTATTGAGGACTATAAAGATGGTGTATGTTTCATGGTAGACTATGATAGAGTATACATTTAGGTAATCAAGCCCTGAGTTGCATAGGTGAAACCTCTCCCTTATGATGTCAATATCGATGAAACCAAGGACATCATTGAAGCACTGGTAAATGAGCCTATAGATCCCAAGCAACTAGTCTTTGGTATTTATGACGAGGCAAAAGCTAGAATTGAATTGGAAATTAAGCTACCTCAAGCAATCAGCAAAGGAAAGAGGAAGATTGCTAAGATGAAAACTACCACTGGTCCCTTAATGCTTACTGAGGGAAAAGGAGAGGACGAAGAAGAGGATCAAGAACAAGAAGATGAAGATTGATATGACTTGTGTCCTATGTAGAGTTTTTATTCTAAGAGATTAAAAAATAATGACATGCTTGATATTTGCCTACAATAGTGAAGTGAATATAATAGCTTATAGAAACTCATATGACTTG
Source organism: Cupressus sempervirens (assembly GCA_028749045.1). NCBI lineage: Eukaryota > Viridiplantae > Streptophyta > Pinopsida > Cupressales > Cupressaceae > Cupressus > Cupressus sempervirens. The sequence goes on along the minus strand of CM053786.1, from coordinate 760,867,238 downwards.
TCTCTAATACAAAGTTGTTTTATAAATTTTAATTAATAAAATGAATGTAATGAGAAAATACTTACATAATCATACCAAATTTAATTATGATATCTCCCACTATATTGTATTACTTCTTCCTAAGTATTTTCTAATAGTTTCATTTACATATTAGTTTTGTACAAATAAATTAATATAAGAATAAACATTACAATTAGCTGTAATAAAAATATATTTGAGTAATCTAATGCATTGTCAAAGTTTTAACATGGAGGCTGGATGACTTTCTCCAATGTAGAGTCTTTTTTTGGAAAACAATACAACACTTGATTTTGGGTACAATTAATGAAATGATAAAGTTCTCGTTTTAAGAAGTTCATATAAGAAAACAAATTATGTATACAATAAATGAAAAGAATTTAATGACTTGTGATGAGTAATATGACTTTTCTCTATGCAAAGTTCTTATTCTAAGAAGATTTGACATAACATTACCAAAATTTAAATATGGTATGTCCCACTTGACTGCTACATATATATACAATGAATTTTATGCTGTTCTCAAGCACAGCAATTGTTATAGAATTGGTGTGCAGGGATGGGGCCACGTTTTTAAAGCGTTGTGCTGTGCCAAAATACTGACACTCGATTCATCATGTCTTTTCCTCCATGACTATGAACGATTCTCAACACTAACATCTTACCCAAAACGTACGTTTGGTTGTTTCGGAGTGATTGATCGAGCGTTGAACGTTTCAAAGACGAAGGGAACAACAGGAAAAAATTGATCACCACACTGAGAGGATAAGATATGCATGATGTCCGTATTCTTGAGGAAACTTCCAACAGAGACCACAAATAAAAAATATCATCTGAGGCACTGTAAATCATTGACCCAGAGTCGACTATTTCCCATCCATGTATTACTCTTCCCCACAATTCATATGCCCTAAACAAAGTGGTAGCCCGATACCATTCTAAAGCCTCAGTACTCTGCAGTCTCTAAATGGGTTTTCACAGAGTTTTATTATTGGCCTTAATCTATATTCTACTGGTGCAAACTGTTAGTGCAGGGAATTTCAATTTCCAGCGTTTCAGTACAGATAACAACAGCCTCTTCACATTCTACAACTCCGTCATAGCTTTTGAGTCCTTGCAAGTCACAGCAGAAACTTTAAATCCAGAGGTCACGTATTCCCAACAAAACAGAGACGGAAGAGTCATATTCAATCATCCATACAGGCTATGGAAAGACCCCAACAGTTCAGTATCATTCAATTCCACTTTTGTTTTCAACATTGCACGCGCGAACAACAGAAGTGCACTAGGTGAGGGCATGGCGTTTATAATATCTTCAAACAAAGACATCAGACACGGCCCTGTCGATGCAAGCCATGGACGCTGGCTGGGGCTCTTCAATTCCAGCATTGATGGACTGAGAAGCAACAAGATGGTGGCAGTTGAATTCGACACAGCTAAGAGCAACGGTACAAACGATCCAGATGATAATCACGTAGCCATTGATGTCAACAGCATAAATTCCACAAAAATTGCGTCTCTTGCTGTGGATAGTATCAATTTAAAGAGCGAAGAAAACATCACGGTGTGGATTCAGTACAGCGGGATTCAAAAGCTTCTGAAGGTTTATATCGCAAAGACGCCTGAAGGGATTCCCTCACAGCCTGTTCTACAGTATCCCATCAATCTCGCTCATTTTCTCGACCCATCTGTCTATTTTGGCTTCACGGCTTCCACGGGGAATAACACTGAGCTTAATTGCGTCCATTCATGGAGTCTCCAGATCGAAGAGCTCGAAACCTGCAAACACAACTGGGGACTAAAGATCGGAATTTTGGTCTCTGGAATGGCTCTTGCAGTCTTCTTTGGAGTGGTCATCGTTATATTTTATAAGAAGCACCGGAATTACAAGGCAAATGCGGCGGTCATTTCAGATGCCCTTCGTGAACTTCCTGGTCAACCACATGAATTCAAATACAGAGCCCTCCAGAAGGCCACTCAGAATTTCAGCACGCAGTCTCAGATTGGCTGTGGTGGGTGCGGAGCGGTTTATAAAGCACAGCTGCGGACGAACAAGACTGCGGTGGCTGTGAAGCGCATATTCAAAGACTCCGCGCAAGGGAAAGAGGAGTTTATCTCGGAGATCAGAATAATCAATCAGCTCCGCCATAGAAACTTGGTGCCTCTCCTTGGTTGGTGTCATGAGAAGGGGAATCTTCTGATGGTGTATGAGTACATGCCCAACGGGAGCCTCGAAAAGTATTTAGCCCAAGGCCATCTGGATTGGGAGCAGAGGTATAGTAATTCATTATCTATCAACCGGGTTTTCATTATTTGATAGAGACTAAACTCTTGTAATTTGAATTTTTATCATTTGATAGAGAATTTTTTTATATGATCTTCGATTGAATTTAACATAGAAGATCAAATGGGGTGGGGTGGGGTTGTAATTAAAATAGATTTAATGATGGAGCAAATTCAATAGTTAATTGTGTTTGAGTTGGAGTAGAATTGAGATGGGTGATTTTCTGGTGCTTCACTTTTTGTGAACATCATCTAGATGGAGTAAATGTTTCATCTATCATCATGTAGATAGACAGATTCTTGTGAACAACTACTCATAAAAAATGGATCAATGAGTTTGACTTAAAAACTACACAAGTCACTTTGAGCATCACCTAGATGCGTGTTTCATTCATTTGTATGAGAAATGGGTTCTGCATCTCCTAGATGCAATGAGTGGCAAGTGTTTCATGTTCATTTACATAAAAGATGGATTGTTGTAAATCAGTATACAATAAACATAGATACATAAATTTGACTCAAAAACTACACAAATTGTTGTGATCATCACATAGAATAATAAGTGATAATTATTTCATTCATTCTCATAGAAGATAATTTCATGTGAATTACTACTCGATCGTGAACCAATGAATTGAACTCATAGATTACACAGTTGAACAATAGAATAATCTTCCAATTTGATCCTTTGATCATGTGACATACAGCAGCTCCACTCTTGTATTAATATAACAATTTATCCGTGGTATTCTTTTCCGGTACAAAATCATATCCGGGTTGGCGTCTGCGCTGGTTTACCTCCACGAGGAATGCGAGCAACAGGTAATCCACCGCGACCTAAAGCCGGGCAACATCATGCTGGACTCAGAATACAATGCTCGTTTGGGAGACTTTGGGCTTGCTCGAATAATACAACCCAACAGGATGTCTTTCACAGCGAGTCGTGTAGCGGGCACACTTGGGTACATTGCTCCAGAGTTTTTTCACACTGGAAGAGCCACTGTTGAATCGGATGTTTTTGGTTTCGGCGCCATTGTTCTTGAAATTGTTTGTGGAAGGGCTCCTTGGGCTGTGGGAGATGGGTTCGATTTGGTGGGTAGGGTGTGGAAATTGTACAGAGAGAATAGGCTCTTTGAAGCTGTTGAGTGCCGTTTGCCTCTGCCTCCGCCTGCCGATCATGTTCTCGCCGCTGTTAATCAGGATGACATGATGTGTTTGTTCATGGTGGGTTTGTCCTGTTCACATCCCAATCCACCAGACCGACCAACTATGAGACAGGTGAAGCAGATTCTGTGCAAGGAAAGGCCGCTTCCGTATGTTCCAACATATCGGCCTCCGTTTGTTTGGCTTCATTCTGACTATGATGATAGCAGTTTGACGGGCAGCTCAGTTGGTACTAGTAGAGAAAGTATGTCCAATTCGTTTGTAAAGGTATAGGGTCGAAAGGGTCATCCTTAAACATTAAGTTTAAAAAAAGAAGTTAATTTTGACTATTTAACACTTATAGATTAGGAATGAAGTCTTTGTGTGTGATGTTTAAGTCATTCTCATAGAAAGAGGGTTCAGTGGGGAGAGTTACCATATAGTTTAAGTCAATTGTGTCTCTGTATTTATAGTCGTTGCTTGCGATTGTGGTCACATAGATGGCCTAGAATTGGCAATAGATTATAGTGATGTTCAAAAGATTGCATGAATGTAAATATTAGATTTGTAATAGAAGTGATGAAATGTAAGAGGGGAGTTGAATTATGAGAGGTATGAATGTTGTAGATGAGAGATATCATCTTATGTATCAAAGTTTATTTTGAAATTGAGTAACTTGAATTTGTGCAAATTCTATTTCGCATTGTCAATTGAATTCACATTTGAATCTTGATTTCAAGAGTATTATACAATTGTGTTAAAAGATTGTACAAAGGTACATTTATTTGTTATTTTAATTATATAAGGTTTGAATGTGACATTCTTGATCCATTAAGTTGCACTTGAATCTTGACTTTTGAAGTATTGTACAATTATGTTAAAAGATTTTATAAATATACATTTATTTGTAATAGTAATTATATAAGGCTTGCATGTTTTTTATAGTAATTATATAAGCCTTGAATGCTTGAGATGAAAAATATCAACTATGTACCAATGCTTACTTAGGCTGACATGAAGTTATACAATTTTAGTTTAGAAAGATTGTATGTGATGATTTATTTGTAGTTTAAGCTATTTATAATGAGCCTACACCTGGAATTTTAGTTTAAAATTATTGTAATTTATATGTTCATGTTAGCGAACAGATTGTCTTCCATAGAAATACATACAAATTAACCCTAAAAGGCCTAGGAGGAAGATTGAATATGCACTAACAGTTGGGTCACTTCACTATTGAAAAATGTAAGCACCCTCTGAATCTATCCAGGTACAGCTCCCCATGTATGATTTACAATGAATTCATAGAAATAAAAATATGGATGCTTTTAACTAGAAAGCACAAAAGGTATACAAACATCCACTCGTAAACATGATGTAGATGCGAAGAGACTAATTAACTACAAGAAAGAGAAAAAAGAAAATAATACAAAGCTCATTTACCTGATCCTTACATTAAAGAAGAAATACAAAAAGAAAGATGAATTATTCTCTCCAAACACATGAATAACACAACACAAAGTCTGAATGATAATCGTGAAAATAATTGTATGCATCAAAATTGCATTTAGAGACAATTAAGCTAACTCATAGATTAACATTAACTAGAGAGCTAATACACAAACTCAAAGTTCTGGTATACTAAAACTCTCTTCCTCTAAAAATAAGAGAACAAAGAAGAATCTGCCCTTTGATACACATTGATTATTCATTCAGAGAATTATATATCCTCCTTTAGCACAAAATCCATAGAAAAATACATTTTCCTCACTCTCTTTCTGCTATTTTTTGACTTTTTGTTCATAGCACCAAGTTGCCTTCGAAAGCCAAAAAAACTAGAACCCATTTCTCCTCATCTTTTTACAATATATAGTTTTGTTGGATGGCTATTTAGTTTTATAACTGAATCTTGGAAGGATTATACTTTTTATCTACATATTTAACTTTTTCTCTTGATAACTCCCAGCTTTATATTTTAATATCATTATAAAATCTTGATTTAAAAGTTTATAAGAATATATTTCAACATATCAAATTCTATTTGGACAAATTATTTAGTCCAAAATGAAATATTCTTGATGCTGGGTAGATTTAAAATAACTCTAATAGGAAAAATAGGTCTCGGTATGGGAGGCCAAAGTAATTATTCCATTGTTGGATCTCCTTAATTTTTGGATATGTTGGTTCTATCCTAGTTGTCTATATTACCACTAGAGTAATTTGTGAGATTATGTCCTAGTAAAAAGTTAGAAGTCATTGTTTGCAGGTATATGAAACTGTCATTTTAAACTGTCAAACCATCGAACCCATTGAACCAGTTTGAACCACTTCAAACTGCTTTAAACCTTAGTTCAAAGAGGTTCAAGATTGTACACTAAAAAAATTAATCACTGGATCTCTATTGGGTACCAACAAGGGCTCTAATTGTGGGACTATTTTTTACTCAAAAATAGAGAACTCTAGCAATCTCTACCAAAAGACAAGTTCCTTATCCATTGGGGTGATAGAGTCATCAAGAAAAAGAAAATTGGGTGCTACTTGCAAAGAGGGCAGAGGGGAGCAAGGTGAAGCCAACTAACGAAAAGTCCTAAACTACCAACAAGCACAAAGCTTGCACCTTATTCAAACTAACACCATGCACACCAAAAGCATATTTACAATACATACAAAGGTAGGAAAGAGCCTACCACAAGAACTAGAAGAAAGAAGAACTCATGTGAATCCATTTACCGACTAAGAGAAGTAGGAGTCTTTCTACAATAGCAAACCATGCCTTAATGGAATAGCTCCAAACCATTGCTTGTTAACGACTTCTTCAATACCAAACCTCAAGCTAAAAGCACATATGAATATGTTGACCCAACACTTCTTCCTAAACAATCATAACTCATCATAGCACTCTTTTTCACCCACGAATTCATCTTCAACATTCATCCAGCTAGGTTTCACTTTGAGCTAAAAAACTGAAAAGAAGAAACCCCTCAAGGAAAGATGCACAATATCTGGAAATGTTGTCACAAAGACTCATCATTTGTATATGGCATTTGATATCATGATCAAATTGTGGGCAAAGAGATACCTCATCCAACATAGGGTCAATTCTTAGGTACATGCTTTCCTCATCCCTTTCAAGAATAAAATTGCCATCAAGTATGCAATGTATGTTGTCCTTTCTCTTTCCCAAAGCGTCATTACCTCTACAATCCAAATCAACAAAGTTGCACATAGGAGAATGAACAGAAAAGTTATCAATGAGTATTTCATTTTCAATCTGATTTGAATGAATACCTAGTCATTATTGAAAAGGTGATCTAGTTTGAGTGATGATAGAAATCCATGTATGATTTCTTCTTCTTCATTAAGAAGAGTATTTTTTAGCATTTTAGCTGAGTCATCAAGGTTTTCAAAAAGAATTTCATCATGAGAAGCTCCAACCAAAGGCATCTTTACTTCATCACTAACATCGCTTTTATTTTTAGATTGACACGATTCTCCCATGGGTTGATCGAAAATTTCACAATAGGATAGATTACTTTCAGCATTCTCGTTAAAGACAAAGGATTCAAATTCTGGTAACATGTTATTGGTAGTTTTTTCACAAATAGGAACTTTTACAGCAAGATGACCATCATTAATTTCAAATTCCAAGCTTTCTAAAATTGGAGAGGAAAAGAATTCAAGATCATCTTCATCAATGTTTCCCTGAGTCCCATCATGCTCAACAAAAACTGCATAATTGTGAGAGGTGAAGTAAGATGATGTTACCAAATAATCTTCTTCTTTCACTACCAGTCGTTCTTTATCTTTGTTGTCACTGCTGCCACGGTTTTCATTTTCAACTTGAATGTCCTTATCTATCCATGTCTAGTTGTCTTGAGGCTACAATATTTCTTTAAGTAGAAAGACCTCTTGCTCCAATTTTATTTCCATATTCAACCCTTTGGCCAAATATTCAGTTACAATAGAATCCCCTTTAAGAAAAACTTCAGCACCATTTTCAAAATCAACATCACCAATAATATCTACTACTGCATTATTTTCAAAATAAAAGGATTCTAGAATGGGGCCTTCTTTGACATTCACATACAAAGAATCACTATTCCCACCATCTTCCATGACATTAAAAGATTCATATCCTAGTAGGCCATTGTTCGAAATCATTTCAATAGAATCTTTAAGAAAAATACAATTATCACTACCCTCGAATGTGAAACTTTCTACATGAGGTGGAAAAGGAACTTGAGGCAAGATTTCATCATTAATACTTACCATTTCTCTAGTGTTGTCACAAATATTCTCATCTTTTAAAATTGGATCAACATGAGACTGGAGTAAATCTAGTTATACTTCGTGCTTATTCATGACAAGGTGATTGAAATAAAAGAATGAAACTGAGATAACTGGAGCTTCTTCTTCATCAACCTTCAATTCTTCACTTAACTCTAATACCCATTTCTGATAAATTTGCAGCATTTTGCTCTTTTCTTCTAACTCTTTCAACTTGTGTAACCTAACACAAAGGCTTCTCCACAATAGCCAAGATGTAGCATCATCTTCTAAACTTATATTATTCTTGATAGCCTAGGAAATGCTTTCTTTATAGCTATCCACAAATTCATGCAGCACTTTATCTTCCATTGAATAAAGTTCCATGATAGTGGGATTTGGCTTTGGCTTTCTCATGTTTTCCATATCCAGCATAGTCTTATATAAAGTCACCAATCTCCTACACATAGAGATAATAAAAAAATTGAGGAAACAAATATTAACATTGATCTTCATTTCTAGTTCCCCAGCATAGTTGCCAAAAATATGTTAGTGAATAGATTGTTCTCCAAAGAAATACATACAAACTAACCCCAAAAAGCCTAGGTAGGAAGATTGAATATGCATTACAGTTGGGTCACTTCACTATTGAAAAGCGTAAGTGCCCCTCTGAATTTATCTAGGTATAGCTCCCCACATATGATTTACAATGAATTCACAGAAATACAAATACAGATGCTTTTAGCTGAAAAGCACAAAGAAACTGATTAACTATGAGAAAACAAAAAGTAAATGATACAAAGCTCATTTACCCAATCCTTACATTGAAGAAGAAATATAGAAAGAAAGATGAATTATTCTCTCCTAACATATGAATAACATAGCCCAAAGTCTAAATGATAATCATGAAAATAATTATATGCATCAAAACTGCATTTAGATATAATTAAGCTCACTCATAGATTAACATTAACTATAGATCTAATACACAAACCCAAAGTTTTGGTATACTAAACCTCTCTTCCTCTAAGAAAAATAGAACAAAGAAGAATCTGCCCTTTGATACACACTAATTATTCATTCAGAGAATTATATATCCTCCTGTAGCACAAAATCCATAGAAAAATACATTTTCCTCACTCTCTACTATTTCTTACTTTTTGTTCACAACACCAAGTCTGCCTTCGAAAGCCAAAAAAAATTGGAACCCATTTCTCCTCATCTTTTTACAATATATAGTTTTGTTGGGTGGCTATTCAGTTTTAGAACTGAATCTTGGAAGGATTATACTCTTTATCTACATATTTATTTTTATCTCTTGATAACTCTCACCTTTATATTTTAACATTATTATAAACTCTTGATTTAAAAGTTTATAAGAATATATTTCAGCATATTAAATTCTATTTGGACAAATTATTTAGTCCAACATGAAATATTCTTGATGCTAAGTGGATTTAAAATAACTCTGACAACAAAAATAGGTCTCGGTACGGGAGGCATAACTAATTATTCCACTATTGGATCTCCTTAATTTTTGGATATGTTGGTTCTATCCTAGTTGTCTATATTTCCACCAGAGTGATTTGTGAGATTATGCCCAAGTAAAATGTTACAGGTCATTGTTTGAAGGCATATAAAACTTTCATTTTAAATTGTTGTCCCATCGAACCTATTGAACTAGTCTGAACCACTTCGAACTACTTTGAATCTTAGTTCAAAGAGGTTCAAATTTCCATAGTAAAAATTTGAATCATTGGGTCTCTATTGGGTAGCGATAGTTCAAAAGATTGGACAAACATAAATATTCGTATGTTTATTTAAAATATGGAAAGTTTCAATGCTTGAGATATGACATATCATCTTATTATCACTGTTTAACTGATCTAAAGTTTCAATTTTATTTTAGAAGTATTTTTTTTGCAAAAAGAGGGGTAAAAATTTATTAAGATAGAAAGGAATACAAAAAGGAGAGCTCAACAAGGAGCTCGATCCTGAGCAACAAGATCATCAAATTCTTGCACCATCTCAAAGGATAGTTGCCTCCTATCCCTAATATTCCAACCCGGATCATGACTAGATGCCCATTTGGCTAAACAATCAGCAGTTCTATTCCATTCACAAGGAATATACGTGAACCTAATGAACTGAAAAGAGGAAGAGAAGAAAAGAATCTTCTTAACAATAGTGGCCAGCTGCCAACTAACATCCTCAAGCTCTTGCGAAGAAAACATGTTCACCACCACCTGGGAATTAGACTCACAAATAATCTTACTCCATTCCCGCAAGCAACACTGTTCCACAGCATATAAAATAGCCTAAGCTTCCATGAGATTGTTAGTATAATCACCCTTATGAACTGAGAAGAAAAATTTAACATCCCCAGAACTACAACGAGCCACTCCGCCAATACCAGCCGGACTAGGATTCCCACGGGAAGAGCCATTAGTGTTAATTTTTAGAACTCCACGAGGAGGAGGAGTCCAGTGCCCATCTCGGTTAACTCGACCCTTCCTCTGATGGTGAAGCTGCCTGGACATAGAAGGAAACCTATGAGTTGTAGCCCCATCCTACAGATGAAAATTGAGGCGATTACAGATAGCAAGATCAACTAGATCCATACCCCCATCAAGCTCACACTTCACAAGAATAGTTTCCTAAAGAGAATGTGATATTTTCCACCAAAGATGCAAAACACCAAATCGAACATCTTGGAATATGCGATTATTCCTCTCCAACCAGATATGCCAAAGCATGAAAGATGGGCCAGCAATCCAAGTAGCATGGAGAAAAGAAGACTTGGAGGGAGCAGTACCCAAGAGGGCCTAGAACTTAGGCAAAGAGGAAGCATGCCGATAAGAGCAACCCCGAGCGCGCCACCAAAGGTGCCATATCTGAGTAGAATAGGAGCAATGGAAGAATAGATGGGAGACAGACTCCTCTCCATTACCACACAAAACACAATAAGAGGGGCCATGAAATCCACGTTTACAAAGATTATCCCAGGTAAGACAACGGTTGTGAGCCACTAGCCACATGAAAAAATTGCACTTGGACCAAGAAACTTTATTCCAAACTTGCTTCCACCAAGGGACCTCAGCATCCCCAAATAATTGTCTAGTTATCTCCTGATACCCAACAGAGACATGATATTTACCAGACAAGGTACCGCCCCAAGCCAAAACATCTGGACCAAGCAAAGAAGAACACTCTCTAGAGGCCAGAATTTGAGAAAGCTCCTGACGATCCATGTTTGTACCTCCAAGAGGCCAATCAGAAGAATGCTTCCATCTGTAACCAACAACAGGTCCCAATTGATAAGGAGTCTTGTAATGTGCCACTTTATCCCATCCAGCGGCAAGAAAAGAGTCACAAAGAGGCTGAAGATGAGGTTATATGGATAAAATGGAAGGGAATCCATCCCAAGCATCAGACCAAAACAAAGCTTGAGAACCTCCTTTACATATCCAAAACAGACCCCTCTTTACCAACATCGCACCTGTCTTCAAAGTATGCCAAACCATTGAGCCATGACCTTCAAGAGGAAGTGCAGAAATAGAGCAAGGATCAACACCATGAAAATATTGAATGAGATGATTTATATGCATTTTGAACACTCTAAATTGATTATGCATCTATTTTTATTTTTATTTTTAATTTTGTGTGCGTGTTTAAAAAAGATTGTACAAACATAAATATTTATGTGTTATGTATTATAATATTTTTGGATTTAGTTTACACCTAGAATTCTATTTCAGAATATAGTACAACTATTTTCAAAAGATCGTATAAATATAAATATATTTGTATGTTGATAGGAATCATGAAAGGTTTGAATGTTTGACATAAGAGATATCAACTTATGTAGTGGTTTATTTCAAACTATTGAACTAATGTTGTACAAATTTCATTTCACAAGTATTGTATAAGATGGATTAAATGCACTCCAAGTTTTTTGGATTGAATGTAGAGCTATAATTTTATTTCCAAAATTAACCTAAATATATCTTCAAAAGATTTTACAAATATAAATATTCACCTATTCAAAACAATCATGAAAGGTTAAATGTTTGAGACAAGAGATATCAACTCATCTATGGCACCATTTCAAAACTACTTCACAAATTTAATTTTAGAAGGATTGTATGAGACAATTTATTTGTAATCCAAGATATCCATATTGAATCTACACCTTTTTTTTATAAAAAAATGTATAGATATGCACAAAAAAGTTTAAAAACATAAATATTCATACGTTGATACACATTACAAAAGGTTTGAATGCCTGTGATTTGAATTGGCATCTTATATATCAATGTTTATTCAAAATTTAAAAACTTGAAATTATGATTTAATTTTAGAAGTATTGTATAAGATGATTTATATGCACTTACATTTTGAATTAAATATGTTCCTAAAATTTTAGTTCAAAAATATTCTACACATATATTTAAACTATTGTACAAACATAAATATTCATGTGTTAGTAGCTATCATCAAAGGTTTGAATATTTGAGATAAGAGATATGAACTTATATGAATATTTAGCCAGAACTAAGTGACTTAAAATTGCATAGATTTCACTGAGAAGCATTATATGAAATAATTTAAATGTACTCCAATCGTTTTGGTTTGAGTCCATGTCTAAATTTTTTTTTTAGAAAATAGAACAACTATTTTCAATAGACTATACAAATATAACTTTTTGTGTGTTGATAGAAATCATGTAAGGTTTGAATGTTTGAGATGAGAGATACTGAGTTATCTAGTGGTTTATTTAGCAGCACTGACCTAAAGTTGTACAAATTTTATTCATAAGTATTGTATAGGATGCTTTACATTTATTTCAAGATTTTTGGATTGAATTTATACTTGCAATTTTATTTTGAAAAATTGTTCCATGTATGTATCTTCAAAACATTGTAGAAAAAATAATATTCATGTCTTCATAATTGACAAATTTTCAAAACTAATAGACTTACAATACAAATTTTATGTTAGAAGTATATTATGGGATGATTATTATGCATTCTAAACTTTCAAGATTAAATATGCACCTAAAATCTATCAATACATGTCAAATAATCGTATTCTTTTGTAAACTAATTTACAAACTTTAGCACATTATTTAAGAATCTTGGAATTTGTGTCAATTGTATTATCATGTTCTAAAAGAGTTTTGCAACCTTTGACTCAACTAAATCAATTTATTTATTTCAAATAAGATTTCACAAATGTCGTAACTAATTAGTTGGTTAAGCATGGATCTCCTTTGAAAAAAAAATATTAGTTTGAGGATAAAATTTCAAATCTTCTTTATATTTTTTTTTGGAAGAACAATTTTAAACATACTTGATTAATCCTGAGTTTCTTCTTTGTTGTAGCCTTTAGTTATTTTCTTGAAACCTTTCTACCTTTTTTTCTATTAAATTCGATATTAATTTAAATAAATTGTCTTATGTGATAGAAAATTCTTATCAATGCAAAATATTTTAAAGTCCTTTAAAATTCATCTAAGAAGTATTTATCTATTAAAAAAATAATATTAAAAACTATTAAAAAAATAGATTACCCAAAACTCTCTAGGTCTCATGCTACCTTGCATATCAAGTCAAAATATAGTTTGAAAATTCTAATTTGATGAAATTTAAATAAATGAATTTATTTGAAATCATTTCTCTTTTCATTATGGTGGAGTATAGTGGAAAATTTTATTACTAAGGACATCTATACTATAAGTTTAGTTTGTTAAAGTTTGATTGCTATATTCTATAAGTGGTTAGATAGTTGGTTACTAAAATCTTATAGTATTTTATTTTTATTTTAAACATGGGTGCCTAGTGTGTTATTTGTTGGTCTATGGGTTGCTCCTTAGTTGATAGCATGATTTTGTCACTTTGTTTACTATTTGGTCTAGTCACCCAATTTTGACTACTTTAAATATCAAAAACATTGTAATGGTACTTTAAGCACCACATTTGAAGCTTAATTTATTTATCATTAACTTCTAAGTTAACCTTGTCTTTATTAAGATAGGGCATCACACTCTTGTTTGGTTATTTCTTGGAAGATAAACAGTTCATTTTGGTATGACAATTAGAAGGGAGATGGAATAGTTTCAAGATTGATTCTTGACAAAGATACATGGGATTTTCAAGAGTTTCCTCTAAATGAATTTAATTATGATTTTTTCATTTTGAGTTCATTTTTTTATATTTAATTTGAACAACATATTTTATGTTCTTTTATTAAAAGGCTTAAGCTCTAAGATTAATGTATTCATTAAGGGTTTAGTTTCTAATTTTTTTCATTCTTCACTAAATCCTTGTTGGGTTTTTCATAGTCATGGTGGTATGGAGGGGTTTGTCAGTTTATTGTTGATTTGCATACATATCAATTTTCCTAAACTAGTGTTTAGTATCTATTGCACATAATTTACATATTCTTTTGAGTATAACAATTTCAAGACCATAATTTATATGTTTTCTATTAGAGGGTAAAAATAAGTTTTAAGGTGACCCAAAACCTCATATAGTCTTTACAATAGATAAACCATAATTTATATGTTAAGACAGTGATTATTTCTCAAAATACACATTAGGATTTTTGTGTTTGTTCTACCAACATGCTCTTTACTTCACCCTAGCTATTGGATTGGTCATATGTTTTATCATTATCATACTTTTATATATATTCCTAAAAAACCCTTGTTAGGTTTAACGTATATTTCAAGTGGTATGATTACTATATGTAATACAATAATAAGTATGTCATTTCTTTCATATACAGAGTCAATGTGGGATAAAACACTTGGTAAGGGTTATCATGTGTTCACTATGCATTATGCTATCATTTATTTGATTGTGTTTGTATATTATATGCATTACAAGTGTGTCATAGGCAAACACATATGCACTCATATGAACAGATCATGATTGTTTAATTATTTTAGCATATACATGAATGACATATTAATATGGTAATTCAGTTTACATTAGATGATTAGAATTACAATTTGAGATTTTCTTTAATACTTGAAAATGAATATAATGATAGTAAGCTTTAGTGATATAACCTTTTTTTTAAAATAAATTCATTTCAAATATTTGTTATTTTATTTTGACATATATTAATGAGAATATAATTTAGTGACAATTTTTTTTTGTTGAAAGATACATATTGCAATGGTCATTTTGAAGTGTGTTAGTATACATATCATCAATAAGTTTATGAGCTGGGTTGATATAGTTTGGTTTGAATTCGTTTTCCAATCAAGAATACCTATTAAATAATAGAAATAGTTTGGTTTTAATATATAGAAAAATAATATTATTTCATAACTATCTCTTGATCAGACTTTAATATTGTTGTGTACAATTAGTTTGTGGTAGAAAAGGTTGATTGGGTTGGAATTTTATGACTAGATACTATGCACTATTAATCATAATAATAGTTGTTGTGTTCAATAATATATGTTATGTAGTTGTAGAATCTAAATAGAAATTAAGTTTTATCATCTCTAAATGTAGATAGTTGTAAAATATTTGAAAATCCTCGAAGGAAGATTGTAATAAGGCTAGACTGAAACATTTATCCTGTGAGGCACTAAAATTGTTAGTGAGATGTAAAAATTAATCTAAAGGATAAAGCCAATGAGGCTAATTTTGAGTAGTTCTATTCCATGGGAGGGTTTCGACTCAATACTATTCTTATCCTAATCTTTTGTATATACTATGTGCTTAGTGTTATCTGCATTATTTGATTTAAAAGAAATCAAATTTTTTAGTTTATGTCTAATTAATGATTCACCCCCCTCTAAGTAACCACTATACTACAACAAAAACTTCAGCTAGGAAGTCTTTCTACTTCACCTCTCTAATGACCTTAATATTTGGTGACTAAATGATTCTCAAAGAGTACACAACTAGCATTGGAACAACCACTAAGATCTATATTCTTATTGTCGTAGAAACACTAATGACTTTAGGTAGTGTAACACAAATATGTCCCTATGGTTAGAGTATATATGATGACATAAAAAATAATGAATAAAAGACAAATCAACTAAAGTAATGGTAACTAGATTAACAAAAACTGGATAGAAATGATGTAATAAAATTAGAAAGAACAACGACACTTAAAAATACAAGGAAAGGAAGAAGTTAATACCAAATTAAATTGTTGATCAAGCTAATGTCCTAGATTTGAGTTTTAATAAAATTATAGATATGTACACAACAAAACGTGTTTGGGTGGTTGTTTAGAGATTTTCCTCAATCAAGCCCCTGCTTTGGTGTTTCCTCCTCAATAGTAGCCAAATAGACATGAATAAAAGTGTTAGATAACTAAAGATAATGGGTGCACATTAATGAAATAGTATGAATAAGGAATGGATAATATAATATGCCTAGTAAGACTCAAATAATAACTCCCCTTAACTAAAAAAATGAAAATCCCCTTGATATGAAGACATAAATGATTTTTAAAGGCCAAACAAGAAGTGAGATGAAAGCTTGGAAGAATAAAATACCTTAATAGGGAACTAGAGATGACTTAATAAATATGTTGAGTGAATGAAATAGCTAGTAGGATCCTTGAAGAGCCTCCATGAAGCCAAAAAAAATTAAATTATAATGCTAAATTTCAAATTTTCATGTTGATGGGTGTTGGATTTGGGTGTTACAATTGTAGGGTGGTAGTTTGTAACACCTTAAGGACAACCTACATTTCTATGGCTTCATAGATGAATATGCACCACATAAACATCTTAGTGGCTTGTATGCATCCATTGTTGCGTAGATTGCATCGTTAGGATCAAAGTGGGTGGTGACACGACTAGGTGAGTGAGTGCAGGTGGATGATGTATTTTTTCGGGTCTTAGGCTAAGATAGGTAATTTCAATTGGTATTTTACACTAGGGTGTAAATTCATGCAATTAAAAAGACTTCACTACTCAAGATAGAAAATAAAACTTCACATAAAGAGAATGTAAATATTCATGATGATTTTTATCCATCTACATTAACACCAAAATTATGTATTCATTTTTTATTTCCATCATCATTCTCAAGCACTTTGTATCTCTGTTAGAAAGTGTGGTGTCATAATTTGCACCTCATATAATTCCCCATTACATAATGCCTCTACCTTAACCCAAAAACACAAATTACACTCAAGGTTTTATGTCTCTCCATCATCGGTGTAATTTTCCTATCCAAGTTATATACCATTCAACATGTTTGGCTTTGGATGTGTGCATTTTGCAAAGACATTTGTGAGGAGAGCAATAGTCCCGTGAATTCAAGTTAAAATATTTGTATTTGTTAGTATATTCAAGTTATTTTTGTTTTTATAGTTTACATTAAATATTGTTTAAATCTTAAGTTCAAGTTAATCTATAAGTCTCTTTACTCATGAGAGTGCTAAAGAGTGGTAGTGGCATTGGAACAACTCGTCTTTTGAAATTCTATCAATTTTGAATATGACAAATTGTCTTCACCAAAAGATAATGTTAAGTTATATAAAAACAAGATTTTCCCACATTTTCACAAATATATACCCTGAATTATATATTCCAATATATATATATATGAATGATGATAAAATGTGTGTTGTAACCTACAATTATAACATAGGTAGCTGCACATTTTTTAACTTGTTACTAAATTTAGTAAGCTAGGCAAGATTAAGCGAACAAGACGCCTCAAGGTGAATTGCATGGCGATCACTGGTGCATCATCTCTCAACGCTAACAACAAGGCGAGCATTAGGTTTAAAAGGCTAAATCTTTTCTAGAAAAGTTGAAGACTTTGTAAACTGGGGTCAATGCATTGATGTGGGTAGTCTACCTCTAATGATTTAGGCTGCGTAACATGAATTTTTTAATTTGTAATCTGTCTTATAAGTTTCGTCAAGATACATACATCATACATATCTTATCCCATTAGTAACCAAATCTTTTTTCTTTTGAAGGAGGAAGATATTATTTTCTCTTCTTTTTCTCTGTGGCACTGATTTTTCTTCCCTTCGCTTTGAAACGTTCAAGTCTCTATCTGTTGCTCCAAAGCATCAAATGTTGATAACCATGCGTAGTAATAGACGAACAGACGGGATGAATTGTTTGCGCCCACCAAACGTCGTATTTTGGTGAGGCAAAGCTCTGAAATTGGCTGTCGCTCCCACTCAGATTCTAATAGCAATTTTTGCGATCGAGAGCATAACATACAATGTCTTGTATGAAAGGTCAAGATCTGTAGCTGTCTAGTGGGACACATTCTACTACAGTTTTTGGTAACATTAAGCAAGTAGTGTTAGCTATTATTTTTTTTATGAATAGTTTCCTTTTATATTAAAAAGAAATACAATAAAGTTACATATTTAAAAAAAAGGGGTTGGGGAATACAGATCACTCCACAAGTTCATAAGGCCACTGGTCAGAAATCAACTATTCATCAAAAAACATTTATCAATCAACAGAAAACAAAAAAATCCTCATGCTGCCAGCGTAGTGCCAACCAAAGAAGGAGGCTCTTTATTATCAGAGCCCCACCCAAAAGTGGGGAGAGTAGAAGGCTCATTCACTGATGTGGCCATCTAGTTTCTTGTCTTACACCGATCAATAATAAATAGGGGAAGTGAAATGGCCCCCATAGAATTGGATATGGCACAGAAGCGCCGCCTCAACGCATGCATTCCCCTACAATTCTACAGGCCCCTACAATTATAATGGGTGGGGCTTCGCAGCCTTCTGAACCAATGCAATATTATGAATCCCCTATTATCTATAGGGCTCGGCCCGGTATTTTTCAGGCTCAGGCTCAGGCTCAGGCTCAGCTGTTCCCGTTCTGCCGGATAGGGGGGAACTATAGAATGCGCTGCTTGCTTGTTGGAAGTGAACCTGCAGGGGTTAAATAACTTCTGAATTGAGAGCTAAACTAAACTAATTAGATATTATCATCTCCACTATAGATATAAACTATTATTCCACTCTTATTATTCTATCGTATCTTGTAGTGGGTGGGTTTCTATTAGCTACCTACATCCCATCACATAAACCCTACAACTTATCTATAGGCCGACCAAGCCCATGATACCAACACACGTATGACCCAGAAGGGGCAACAGGCTACAGGGAAGGCCGAAAACTAGGGTAGCGGAAGACCTCCTTTGTGCTGCAGAGTCACGCTATTGAATAAGTTGTTTGAGATGGGTTGGAGGTCATATAACTCGTTGATTACAGGTGGGTGGGATAGATCCATGTAACCACTTGTTATAGCCTATAACCAATGCCATGAATGGGCTTCCCTACTATTTTTAAGGGGCTTCGGACGTGGATGAGTCTTTGCTTCAATTGTCCACTTCCAATAAACATGGTTGACCCAGTTCTAGATCCTCTTCTGGAATCATATAACTGTCAAAAGTTGGTGACTGTTCATCGGAACTCTTATAGTTTGAATACTCGTAAGGTTCGGTCGACACCCCCCACCCCCACTATAGAATACTATCGGCGGGTACTCCTCCCACCAAACTGTACGTGCAATTTTCCCCATAAACCACTCTCCACGCTTATCATTCATTGGTACTCATCCACTATTATTCACAAATGAATTGCCTAAAGAAACAATAGGCCGACCAGCAGTGAAACGCACTGCAAAGTCCAGCCACACGTTACCCAGCCCCATACCCCCCGGGGTTGTTTATGAGGATATAGTCGGATCCACTGCAACTCGCGCGTACCATGCTAGAGCAAAACCTAACAACTTGCGACGTACACTCATCCAATACCCGGTGACCTGGAACCCACCTCGATGGCACTGGCTAAATAGCCACGAAAATGCACCCGGCTAGCCAGTGCCTTCTCAAACCCGTTCCGTTCCATAGCGAGGATTTCATACAACGTGACCCAGCGAGGAAGGACAGACGTGTTGATCAATTAAGTATCCGTACTAACCGTGCCAGAAGCCTGCAGACTGCCGTCAATCAAAAGCCAAATCCATCTCTGCAAGTGATCATCACCAAATTGCATTATCGCTGACGTGAGAAAGAATAGTAACATGTCGGCAATACTTCAAATGCGACAGTGCTACACCAGGATTTTTATACAACGAACTCTTTTCTTATTTTAATTTGAAGTACATGATCCACCAATCTCTTCATTGAAATCCCATTATCTCTTTTTGATGATTTAAATAAAAACATAAGGTGAGTTTCTCTTATAGGTTTTCTTTTCTTTTCTAGTATATTTATTTATTTATTTATAAAAAGAGTTTTTAAGTATGCAAAAAGAGGGGTAAAAATTTATTAAGACAGAAAGGAATACAACAAGGAGAGCTTAACAAGGAGCTCGATCCTAAGCAACAAGATCATCAAATTCTTGCACCATCTCAAAGGATAGTTGCCTCCTATCCCTAATATTCCAACTCGGATCATGACTAGATGCCCATTTGGCTAAACAATTAGCAGTTCTATTCCATTCACGAGGAATATACGTGAACCTAATGAACTGAAAAGAGGAAGAGAAGAAAGATTATAATAGATGTTATATAATAAAATGTATAATTTAAAATTTTGATATTAAGATTTATTAAAAAGGTTATTATATTCTAATAAATTTTTAGAAACTTATTTATGAAAATAAGTATGATATACTATTCAACTAGATTAGTTCTTAGTCTTGTTAAATATGAAATAAAATATTTCTAAAAGAAATTTAATAATATAATAATTAATTAATTTAATTGTACAAAAGTTTATAATGACCTTAAGAAAAAAGTATTACAAATTACAAATCAAAATATTTTTCCACATGAAATTTAACTTCAAGATTTCTTTATTTCATTCTACAGTGAAAAATATATTTATTTTCACTTAAATATTTAGATATATGTTAAAATTCTTACATTTCTTGCTATTATTTCAAAATAGTTAAATAAGAATATATATATTTTTATTTTAATGTTAAATATGAAAAAATTAATTCTGATTAGAATAATTATTCTTCATAATTTTAGAACTAACTCAATAAAATAATTCTTTAGGGTATTTGCAAATTTTGTATTTGATTCACTATGGAGCTCTTGAGAGTGAGCAAAGAATGTTACATTTTTTTTTTTTATTTATCTCCATTGTCACTCAAAATCAATGGTTTTTTATTTCTGAGAAGAAAGTGATGGAAATAGGTACTATATTGCCTATTATTTTTTCCAAAAAGAAATGGATGACATTTTCTCTACCTTTTTATATACATAAATGTTTATGTATAGATGCATTCAAAATAGTTTAAATAGTTTTGAATTAATTAATTAATTTTTTTTTTCAAACTCCATAGTAAAAGATATTAATGAATGAATAATAAATAAGATATAGCTATAATTTTAAAAATATTAAAAAAAGAATTTTATTAATTTTAAAATTAAATGGAGTAAATGCAATAATAAATTAATTCTTAAAATTAATGAATTAATGCAGAGTTCTTATCTAATTTTAAATTATTGCAATAAGTTACAAATGTTTTCATGGATGTCTATTATGTCACAAAGTTTCTGTTTTGACGAGAATTAAAGATTATATAAAAGTATATTTAATATTTAAACTTAAAAATTGAATATTATCTGTCCCAACCTTTTATATTAATTTCTATTTATTGATTATAGTTGTAAAAATAAAATTAACTCTAGACTTAGTGTAAAATAAAGAAAATAAATAGTCTAGCATTTTAATTGTGCAAGTAGATGTCTACACCCTTCAATTATAAACACCCTTCAATTATAAGGACAATTGCATTACTTCAAACTTTTTTCTATAAGCATTTGATATCAATTTAAAGAAATGGATTTTTTAATTCTAAGTTATTAAATTTTGCAATGCAAAACAAATTTCATCTAATTAGAAGCTATGATTATTTTTAGTTAACCTATATATTACTATTGACACTAACATTGCAACTTTTTAAGGTTCAAATGCTATTTATATGATACAAGTAAGATTTTCATGGTAGAAAATTCAATAATTGATCACTTGATTTATGTCAAGTACAATTGATTCATGAAAAAACAAGAAAAGAAAGAACAATTAAACTCATAATTTATTTTTAAAAATAAAGAGTTACAACATCATGAAAAATAATTCCATAAAAAATGAAGTCCACATCTTCTAGCAAAGATAGTTTAGTACTCAATAATCAATATCTAAAATATAATATATTATAATATTGTCCAAAAATGTGTTGACTATGATCTTCTATATAAATATCATCAACATGTGATTATCCAAAAATATGTTGGTCATGATCCTCCATATAAATATCATCAACACCACCTGTAGATAAATTGTGTTAGTTATAAAATTAATTTCTAAATCAAAGTCATGGAATTGATTATATTTAAATACAAAATTTCCTTACCATCTCCACTTCTCATTGCGTCTCTCATTTTTATTGCTTGGTTAAGATCAAGAGAACAAGGTAACACATGTTCTTGGGGGTTGTTATCATTTAAAATTGCAATAACATCCACATTCAAAGACTAAAACTTAACGTGTGCATTAAAGGCACAAAATCTATGAAAATGAATTTCATTATTTTATTACCTTTTGCAACTTGCATTGTGTCCATTGCATCTTCATCAACCAATGGAGTAACATCATCTGTAATATAATAAAATAATCTTAGTTTGCTTCAAGGAAATATAATAATCACTAAAAATCATTACCATAAACAACTTGTATTTCACCTGTAACCATTTGGTTCAAATCAATGGAGAAAGGCAATCGATGTTGTCAACTACTTTCTCGATCATTTAGACCTACAAAATGACATATGTTTATCTCACACACACACACACACACACACACACACACACACACAAATTCTTATATAAATTACTAAAATGTTTTTGAATAAATATACTTACCTTTCTGCTTGATAACATCTCTCTCCTATTGTATTGTTAGGCCTGATCGATTGATGACCTTCTTTTTCTTTTTCTTTTTAGATCGTACAGAGGGGAATTTAAAAGTTTCATGTTCCTTAGCTCTTTCATTTGAGTTTTGAGTTTTGGCACTAAGCTTTTGATGAGTAAAATAGCATTTACGCATTTTACTTGGACTAAACCATGGTCTTAATCATCTCATAGATAATTTCTTTGAGCCAGGGATTGCTTTCAGTTTGGAAGATGAAGAAAAAGTTGCATGCATATCTTTTTTAAATCTCCCAACACATTGGCTAAACATGATTTTCTCATCTTCTCTAGTTGGTAAAGTTTGAAGCAATGGAGTTATGTAGTCAACTGAATATAGAAAGTCATCATTGGAAGTATTAGATGATTTCCAACCATCTGTTATAGAAATAACAATGACTAAGTTTAAAAAATATTTTAGAATTGGTAATGTTTCATTATAAAATGATGGGTTTGAAGATTACCAGTACTTTGAGCTTTGACAATGACAACTCCAAGCACATCTTGATCTTCTGGATGCATAGAACGATCTATAATTGGATAATAGTTAGTTAGTTTTAGAAAAATGAAATTGTTTAATACCTTAATATAAGGATAAATTAACATTACCAATGACACCTTTTTCATGACAAGAACTCCATCTAACTTCATCACTTTCATCAACCACCGTAGTAACATCATCTATAATTTAATAAAAATAGTTTAGTCAACTAAATCTAGAAAGTCATTGTTGGAAGTATTAGATGATTTTCAACAATCGATAATAGAAATAAAAATGACTAAGTCAATTTTTAGAAATCTAAAATTATTCAATATTTAATTATAAGAATATTAACATTACCAATGGTACCAATTTCATGACAAGAGCTCCCTCTAACCCCATCATTTTCTTCAACCAATGTAGTAACATAATCTGTAATTTGATATGATTAATTTAGTTAGTTTTGAAAATTACATAATAATTATAAGATGAGGAGTGTAAAACTCCATAAAAATCATAAGATAATAATTAAGAGATGTGGAACGTAAAACTCCATAAAAATTATAAGATGAGGGGTGTTTTTTTAATTTAAATGTAAAATAATCCCTTTTCTTATAAAATTAAGTGTGTGACATTTATTTAATTATTTCTTTTAAAATAATAATTGTTGAACATAACATTAAGTGAGGAGGGGTTTTATTTAATCAAAAGGGAGAAAATTCTTTAAATTAAATAATACAAAAATCAAGACGATCCAACCATTTATTTAAAATTAATTAAATACATTAACTCCAATTTAATCAAGGAAATTGATGTAAAATAATAATGATTAATTAAATAATTCAAATAACTTAATTTCATGAAAGGAAATGGTGCTGTAAATATTGATTCAAGCTTGAAATAAATTATGAAACAGGGGCACATAGTCAAATATAAAATATATATATCATCAAATAATGTATGTTTCTACTGATGTGGAGTTAGATTCAATTGTTGTTGATATAATTGATGATGTACATGATTCTTCTTATTTGGATTTACATGATACTACTGATATGGTTCTCATATATAAATATTGTGATGATAAGTTGCATAAATTATTGGTAGATTACTATATAATTCATTTTATTCCTGTGAGTGAATATGTTGATTGGTTAGTTATGATATGGAAGATTCTAGTGTTTCAGGGAATGAAACAAAGATGCTGGATTTACAAATCTATTCTATTGTCTTTGATGGATTTGAAGCCTTTGGCAAAGATGAAGATCCGTGTAACTATTTATTTTTGGATTAAAGAGTGGGACACACTTTTCTGTTTACCTCAAGAATCTAATACATAGGAGTGTCTTGGGTTCTTAGTAGTTTTTTTGTTGTGCTCGATACTGTGTTCAATTTTTGCTACTAACATTATTGGTAGCTACTTTGGTGGAGTGATCTTGGTTCTTCACGACATGCTTGGTGCTTTCTTTGGAGTTCTCAGTGGAGTTTGTAGTTCTCTTCACCAATGAGCTCAATCTCTATTTTATGATCCTTTTACCAAGTGGCCTCAAAACTTATCTTATTTTTCTTAGTGACTTCCTCATCAAGGGTTTTAACTTGAGTTATTTCTGTTATCTAGCTTGTGGCTTGATTTGGTCTAAGTGTGACTTTTGTAGGGGCTGATAATGTTAGTGGGGGATTCATGTTTGCTATATTTTCAAATAGTGATAACCTTTAAAAAACATACAGAAGTCCAATTTAAAATGATAAAATATTGATATTAGTATAGTATAATTTATAATTATAAAAAATTGTAAATTAAATTTGAAGATATTTGAAATTATATATATAAACGACTTTTTAAATTTGAAATAATTTAATTAAATGAAATATATTTAAAATGAAAGAATTTAATCTTATATACAAATATTAAACTTAAATAAGTCTTAGTATATATTTTTAAATAAAAAATATTGATAAAATTTATTTTACAATCCAAATATTTGGTTACTTTTATACTAACATATATTTCTTTTAACAACTTAAAATTTGATTGATGTGTAATTTGTTTAATGATTTCCAAATAAAAAGAATATGTATAACAATAAGTCAAATTTATAATTTATATTTACAAAATTATCTCAAAAAAAAAAAAAACAATATAATATAAAAATATATTAAATCTAAAATGGATTTCAATATAACTTTTTAGTATAATGAAAATATAATTTAAAATAGATTTCAATATATAAAGAATAAGTGTTACAATATGTTATATAATTTATATATAGATTTTTGATTTTATGTAAATATAAATTTTTTATTTGATAGTTTTTATTTAGTTAAGAATTTAAAATTTAGAATTTTTATTTTATATTTAGTTTGGATGAGTATTATATATAATTGTTGTGTTAGAATTGATAATATATAAGAAGGAAACATGTTATATTAAATTAAATTTATAATATTTATGTAAATCTAAATTTATTTTAATGTATCAATTGTAATGTGCAAATAGAAATGATTTCACACTATTCCTCTATCTATTTTATAAATTATGTGAGAAAAACATTCATATAGACATAATGACATATTCTATAATGACATAAGGGAGATTGACAATCTCTAAAAATATAGGATCTATTTATATAATGCTAATCTTATGGCCATGTTGGATATCAATGTAATCTCTAAAAATATAGGATCATTGATGGATCTCTAAAAAGAAATTATGAGTTTAATTGTTCTTTCTTTTCTTGTTTTTTCATGAATCAATTCTACTTGACATAAATCAAGTAATCAATTATTGAATTTTCTACCATGAAAATCTTACTTGTATCATATAAATAGCATTTGACCCTTAAAAAATTGCCATGTTAGGGTAAAAGCACAAACCTGTGTCACCTTTTATAAAGGAGAAGTGATATCAGAATTTAAAGTCTTCAACTTTAACAAAATAAAAGTGGCATTTGTGCTTAGAATTTGAAGATGATGTAAACTAATGAAATGTGTAAAATTGGATGAATTTTATGTCTATAATTTTTTTTTAAAAAAATTGAGTGAAAATTTTATTTATTTTTGAATTTTTAAAGTGTATTTTTTAATTTTTTAAAAATACTAAAAATATAGAGTTTTTTTCCCGTCAAACAAATATATGCAAATCTTCATATTTTGGTTTGATTTTGGAATATGTTAGAGCTAACATGTATACTTGGTGCACCGAAAAATAAAAATAAAAATTCGGCTAATATTTTTGAAGTTATAACTGGTCAAAGTCAAAGTTATAAAAAATAGACAGTTTTTTTCTCTCGTCAAACATTTTCCATCAAATCTACATATTTTTTAAAAAAAATTACATATTCTTGAAGAAGACTCTCTCCTCTAGTGCACCATTAAAAAAAAAAAATTTAACATGATTTACTATTTTTTTCTTATTTTTGAATAGACATCTTCCTGAATCTTAAGATACCTACTTGTAATATTTTTAAATTATAACATATTATTCATAATCAAAACTTTAAAAAAATTATACAATCATAATCGTGACTCTGAGAACTACTAAAGTATATTTTTAGTTTTAAAAAATACTTCAATTTAGTAGGTCAAATTGTCCTTCAAAGTGAGATGTTTAAAGAAGTTCTGATTTTTTCTTATTTGGCTGCCACATAGACAGTTACGGCCGGCACTGTTTCGGTCGTAACTATTTTGGCCAGAACAGTTATGGCCGAAACCCCTAGTTGGCTTGAGAAACCGCTAGCGATTAGTGTGACTTTTTGATATAAAAAAATATTTTCTTGTCTTTATTAAATAATTAAATATATAGGGACAATGAAAATTGAAAGAAGATTTGCAAAAAGCAATTAATTTTGAAGCAATTTTCAACAACTGTTTTGCGGATTTAATCAATATTGCAAAAGATCGAGTAATTTGAAGGTTCTTTTTTTCTCTTCTAATTATTTTTATTTTTATGTATTATATATTGAACCATTAGCTGATATTTAGTAAAATCTAATTTTTTAATTTTTTTTTCTATAGGTTGAATTATTCAATGGGCAGTAAAAGGAAAAGATCAAGGAAATATGATAGAAAAAGAGATGACAAAATGAAAGGCTATACAAAACATGCTCAAAACCAACCTACTGAAATTCCTGAACATGATGAGATTCATGAAGAAAATGAAAGTAATGAAGAGGAAGAAATTGGCAGTTCTATTGATAGAGACAAATTAGAAAGCATAAAAAATTTGATGGATTTGGATGAAGAACTACTCTTTAACCAAATTCCATCTAAAGATATGATAAATGATAACACTATCAAAAAGCATTGTCAGAACATGTGGGATGAATATTTCAAGGATAAAAGTATATTTGGACAGACACAATTATTTGTCAAGTTATTTAGAAGAAGAGATATGAGACCTGTCTTAGAGTTGTTGGGTGTTGATAACTGGAAAAGCCATGCTCATAATATTAATAAAACAATAGTTGAAAATTTGCAAAATGCTTATAAAAAAATTGACAACACAACTCGAGGAGGTGATTTGAGTAATGCACGTAGAGCATTGATGACTACTATATCTAGTAAAAAAATGACACATAGAAAATAGGTACGTGCAATTTCTGATGTACTACATATATCTAGAAGAACTGTCCAGAGATACATCAAGAGGAGAAATATGCTATATGATAACATTAAGAATAACTGGGTGACTATTTGTAGAGTTCCTCGAAAAGACAGGATTTCTGAAGAAGTAAAAAGACAAGTTATTGAATTTTGGACCACACATTCTCGTGTTTCTTCCAACAGGCGTGGTACTATACAAAATAAAGATCAAGAAATAGGGGACAAAATTGAACATCCAAAACATTTCATAGATATAACTCAAATTGAACTTTTTGAAGCATTCAAACAAGAATTTTCAAATGTCAAAATATGTCAAAGAATGTTTGAGAGTTTACGTCCTTCCTTTGTACGCATAAATAAGATGCGAGAAACTTGTTGTTGTAGAAATCATGTTGAATTTGGTCTACACTTGCAATCATTTAAAAAAGTTATGGCAATACTTGATCCTAATTTGGTCATCCCTAGCAGTACAACACAATTTGTGAGGTCCATTTTATGTGATAAATTAGAAGATTCAGATGAATTCAAAGTGCAATGCATCAAAAATCAGTGTGAAGTTTGTGCAGATTTACACAAATTTTCTTAAATTATGCAAGTTGAGAATATTAATGAATCCACACTAGTTTCATGGATGAGATATGAATATGAGACATACCAAAATAATAGAGGGGATGAATCTAGAAAAATTGTATTGAAGGAGAGTGAATTGCATTATGATGAGCTCATGGCCAAGTTCCGTCCATTGATATATCCACATATCCAACATTGTCATGGTGCACAATGGCAAGCTAAACAGTTTCGTGATTCCAAAAATTGTTTTCCACCTGGTTGTATACTTTCAATTGTAGATTTTTCTAAGAATTATACATTTGCACCTCATACAGAGCTCCAAAGCCAATATTATCATTCTGAACAAGTTGCAATATTTGTGCAAGTGACCTATGGACATGCACAATTTGAGGTGGATCAGATAGAAAGATTGGATGAAAATGAATGCATCATCATCAAAGAGGTTCATTTCTATATTAGCGATGATAAAGTTCATGACAGGAGTTATGTGGCTCATTGTTTTGCAATGTTCTCTGAAGATCTCAGAAATCGTGGAATAAATGTTTCAGAGCACTGGATTTGGTCTGATGGATGTGCAGGTTAGTATACACCAAATAATTACACATTTATTTAACTTTATTTTAACTTGTATTTATTTGGACATGTCTATTTCGATTTAATATATGTACTTGGATAATTGTAGATAGTTATCATGTTTCTCGTTCACAGGACAATTCAAATCTGCAAAAGCATTTAATTGGTTAGCAATGCAACATGCTAGAACCAATGTTAAGTTTTTATGGAATTTCTTTGAAAGTGGACACAGAAAAGGGGAGCATGATGGAGTAGGAGCATGTATAAAATGTGCACTTCGACAACATGAACTTGCAAGTAAATATATGCATTTTTTAAATGTACATGTTTAATACTCTAATAGCATATATTTTAAATTATATATATACGTGCATATTTTATGTACATACAGGGAATAGGATAGAGAGCGCAAATCATATTGTTGAATGGTGCAAAGTTCATTTTGCTACTCGAGATACTGAACACAATAAGCATTACTTTTGGGAGGTGAAAGGTGAACTAAATTATATTTATTTTTAATGTCTTTTTCAAATCAAGTTGAGTTTTTAATTAAATATTTATTTTGAAATATGACAATTAGTTTTTGTATTTGTACAGATATAGATCGATCTAATCCTTACAATTGTCAAACGATTCCTAGAATTAGAAGTTTACATCAAGTGATGACTACAGGAAACCATAAACCTCCAGTACTTAAAGTAAGAGAGAAAACATGTTTTTGTGATGATTGCATTAAGGACAATGTAGTGTGTGCATGTGAAAATATTGAGAATGGATATGTTTCACATTGGGATTTGAAGGAGATAGTTAGAAAGCCTCCTTTTGAAGATGTTGACATTGACATTGACATTCATGATCCTGTATATTCAGCTGATTATGAGCGCATTTCTAATTTAGTTGTGGCAGGTTTGTGTGCATATATACATATATATAAATTAATATACATGCATATTTTTTTAAAAATTAATTTATATTTCTCTTTTTATATACATGCAGGAGATATTTTTGCAGTTCAAGCCTTACCAGATAATGCAGAAAATGTGGACTATTATCTTTTAAGATGCACAAAAGCAAAACACAAGTTGCTAGAAGGAACTATAGATGCTGATGAACAGTCATATCCAATTGGATCAGTTGTTATTGAAGGAACATATTATCAACAAACAAGGGTGATTGGTAGTGGTATTGAATTTATTGAATACAAGCCTGGAGAAAAGGTTTTACACTATAGAAACCATCTTATAGCAACCAAATTACAATTTGAAGCAGTACAAAAAAAAGGACGTCGTGGAAATCAAAAGTGGAAATTGCCTATTGAAGAACATGAAAAACTTTTAGAGATAATAAAAAGTAGAGAGGATCCTAACAATACATTGTTTGTGGAGCTCTAGTTTACCTATGTACTTATTGTGGAGCTCTAGTTGAGTTATGCCTGTATAGCTCTTATACTTTCATATTTAATATTGATAGGATATTTGTTTTATATAAATTTTTGTACATTGGATCATTTATCTTGCATATGCAAAATTAGACATGTATTGTTATTTTTATTTAAATTCGACATGGATATCTCATTTAAGACCAGGTCTCTTAGGACCTCCCCTTAAGACAACCTTTTTAGTATTTGTATGTATTTGTATGTGTACATATAATCTTTATATGTTCTTATATGATACATTCTTAATGTTTGTATATAATCGTTATGTTAAGATTACATGTATATGTTATATGAACTATGTTACATATAATTACATGTACATTATATTTTATTAATTAAATGTTGTTAATTATAGTTAATTAAGAATGTATGTCATTAAATATAGTTAATTAAGTTATTAAATATAGTTAATTTAAAGGTTAAATATAGTTAATTAAGGTGCATGTCATTAAATAGAGTTAATTAAGTCATTAAATAGAGTTAATTATTAAGACATTAAATATAATTAGATTAAATATAGTTAGTTATAGTTAATTAGGTTAAATATAGTTAATTATAGTTAATTAAGACATGTCATTAAATAGAGTAACTAATTAAGTCATTAAATATAGTTAATAGGATTAAATATAGTTAGTTATATTTAATTAGGTTAAATATAGTTAATTATAGTTAATTAAGGCATGTCATTAAATAGAGTTAATTAAGTCATTAAATAGACTTAATTATTAAGACATTAAATATAATTAGATTTAATATAGTTAATTATAGATAATTAAGGCATGTCATTAAATATAGTTAATACATGATGTACATTAAATATAATTAGACTAAATATAGTTAATTAAGACATGTCATTAAATATATGTTATATTGTTATGTACATTGACCATTAAAATTATATAGTTAATTACACTTAGATTAAGGCATTAAGATGAATAACTATACATATACATGTAAACTTGAATATTGAAAATATGAATAACATATATAGAAACATGTGCATAACACATACATAAGTTACATAAAAGATGAAGACATCAAAAGATCAATAAAATATACGTTTACATTAAAAGATCAATAACATACATGTGCATATATCTGGAGAATATAATGTACCCATATTAAATGTATAAAAATAGATCATGTAGATCAAATGTCTGGAAATAACATATATAAAACATCAAAATCTCCATATAAGCATGTATCTCGAAATAACATATAAAACATCATTTAGTGTCCATATAAACCATGTATCTGAAAATAACATATAAGACATCAAAGTGTCTGGATATAAAATGTATGCATATGGAAATAACATATAAAACATCAAACCGTCCATATAAATATGTATCTAGAGATAACATTTTGTGTAGTAAAATAAAAGGCCACATATGATCTAATCAGCTACATCCCCCCTCCTGATCCTGGGCCTTGTCCCCAAAAGGGTCTATCAGCTGCATCTGAACCCTGTGTCAAATGATAACAAGTGAGCCATTTAATTATGTGTATAGACAAATTATATCAAGATCTACATGTATATAAATCATATATATATATTGTAATGTATACCTGGGACTCACGACGTGTAGGATCTGTCGGCACTATTTGCAGATCAGCAAAATGTAACATACTATCAGTCAAACCCTATAACACATACACAAACACACACATATACATTAATTTAAAAATATAGACATATTATTTACTATAATAAAAATAAATCTAAACATATAGAGATATTTACCATAGCATTATGTAATGCTCTGCCGATCTGACTGATATCTGAATCATGTAATGAAAAATAGTATCAGCATCCAAGTCAATAGTGCAGCCCTGATCTGAAAGCATGGAAGTAAATAGACTAGGCTGTATGGTGCCACTGAGATCCTGAGTAGGGGGGGGGGGGGGTGGTGTAGGGTCTTGAGTAGCTGGGGCTGGTGCTGTAGCCTGGGCCTGTGTAGCAGTAGGAGTAGTAGAAGGTGCAGGAATGTCCTCCTGCCTTTGTGAATCCTCTAGGACTGCTATACATGACAAAATATGTCTAATTTGAGAGATCATGTCATGAAGTGGAGTCCTTGAGAGTGTAGATAATGCTCGATATGCATCTAAAAGATCAGATGCTAAATATGATGCCAAATGATGCAATGCATCCACCTCTAAGACTGTAGAAATGTCTACAGGAGAAGGTATGTCTGCAACTCCATAATCATCATCAACAGGCATGCTAGATGATGTAGCTGTGGGAGCAGTACCTCGAGACCGTAGCATATATTGACTACATCGATCAGAAGAAATCTCATGTAACTGTGTGGCGACGGTGGCGATGCTCGAAAAAATTTGTGTCCTAATTGTGTCATCAGGAACACTCTCACCTGCAGTAGCCATCTGTGGACCTCTCGGCATAACCAAAAGGTTTGGACCCACCATTGCCCATTTGTTAATGGGCGCAGGAGTGTCCGCGGGTCTAAATCTATCAGAAAGTCTCCCCTGACCCTGCCCAACATGCTGTGGATAGTCTATATAGTCAACATCATAGTGTAAATGAAATTCTGCAAACAATTGTTTGCAGAAATATAGGGGGAACTCATCCTTCTGTGGCCATCTATGATGAGTAGCCAACCAACGAGGATACATCAATGGTGCAATGAGTGGATCGGTACACTTCATCACAGAGTAGCCTCTGACTCTGCGACGATGTGCATAAGATGGAAAGATGGTTTTCACCATGCCGGTGGAAACCTCAGTATCAATCTGTGTGTACTTCACAGTGCCAGTGACACTGCAAGATAAAGAAGAATAAAATGTCTTAATTCTCATATCATCAAAAGGGTTGTATGATTCAACTGTCTGAATCATACGAAATAACTCCTCTCGCATCGCTATAACCTTCTCCCTATTAGGGAGGGTGGTAGAAGAGGAAAGCGAGCTATCCAAAACTTGCATAGCATGAGATAATCTTGCCACTGTATCTCTAAATAACTGTTGTCTATCATGGGTGGAGGTCACTCTACATGTTGTACCAGACTCAGCACTCTGACCCCCACCACGGACACTGGCATCCCCTGAGGATGCAGGAGCACGATCTGCAAAATCGGATGCCATAGTGTATATATGAAAATAAATATGAGAATATGAATGTGAAGCTACAATCTGAGTGATAAATATCTAGAGATCTGCACATGCAATATATACACAAATATAAACATACAAGTCTATTTAAATTAAAATAATTAAAAGTTAAATTTAATTTGAAACACATGTACATATAAATACACAACATTAAATGTATGGTGCTAAATGAACAATCATGTAACATACATATGTATTTTAAAATAAATTATCTTAGAGACCATATCTAATGTACATTGTAACGTGCTCATGCAAATGTGAAAAATAAATATTCGTACATGTACATGTATATGCAATAAAAATAAAATAAAATTTCTTGATTAAATGATAACTAAGTGCACACATGTACATACATGCAATAAAAAAATATAATTCTTGACTAAAATCTAAATTTTGATGTAAATGCTTTGATGATTATGGCCCAGAGTGTAGATGACAGTTAGGACATAGGGATAGAAAAATTTGTTACTAGATAAGTAAATGAGTTTAGTTAGCAAATGTTAATTTACAATTTAGAACTCATGACTTAATTTACTAGTTTGAATTAGAGTTAATAATGTTAATAAAGTAAATGGGATATAGTTTTATTAAGGTTGATAGTAAGGTCAGTCTATTATGTGCTAGTTTAAACATATGAATACCTATTACAACCTATAATAGACGTAATGACCTAGTAGGAGTCCCTAGGTCCCCTTAAAACATATATATGGATAAAAATACCTAGAAATGTATCATGAGGTCCTATTACGAATCCTATGTCCCCTTAAGACACACATGTATGGATAACATATTGAAAAATGCAGTTGACGTAAGTGATCAAGTAATGTGTTGTTTGGTAATGTAAGACTCATCATTACCTAAGAATACCTATTATGTGATAGTAAACATATGAATACCTATTACAACCTATAACAGATGTAATGACCTAGTAGGAGTCCCTAGGTCCCCTTAACATATATATGGATAAAAATACCTAAAAATGTATCATGAGGTCGTTATGTGTCATTTGTTAATGCAAGAATCATCATTACCTAATAAGACCTATTATATCCTAATAATACATATTAAGATTTATTAGAACCTATAAAAAATAGTATGACCTATTATGAATCCTATGTCCCCTTAAGACACACATGTATGGATAAGGTATTGAAAAATGAAGTTGACATAAGTGATCAAGTAATGTGTTGTTTGGTAATGTAAGACTTATTATTACCTGACAATACCTATTATGTGCTCATAAACATATGAATGTACCTATTACAACCTATAACATACGTAATGACCTAGTAGGAGTCCCTAGGTCCCCTTAACATATATATGGATAAAAATACCTAAAAATGTATCATGAGGTCGTTATGTGTCATTTGGTAATGTAAGAATCATCATTACCTAATAAGACCTATTATATCCTAATAATACATATTAAGATTTATTAGAACCTATAAAAAATAGTATGACCTATTACGACTCCTATGTCCCCTTAAGACACACATGTATGGATAAGGTATTGAAAAACACAGTTGACATAAGTGATCAAGTAATGTGTTGTTTGATAATGTAAGACTTATTATTACCTGACAATACCTATTATGTGCTTGTAAACATATGAATGTACCTATTACAACCTATAACAGACGTAATGACCTAGTAGGAGTCCCTAGGTCCCCTTAACATATATATGGATAAAAATACCTAAAAATGTATCATGAGGTCGTTATGTGTCATATGGTAATGTAAGAATCATCATTACCTAATAAGACCTATGATATCCTAATAATACATATTAAGATTTATTATCTAACCTATAAAAAATAGTATGACCTATTACGACTCCTATGTCCCCTTAAGACACACATGTATGGATAAGGTATTGAAAAATGCAGTTGACATAAGTGATCAAGTAATGTGTTGTTTGGTAATGTAAGACTCATTATTACCCGACAATACCTATTATGTGCTAGTAAACATATGAATACCTATTACAACCTATAACAGACGTAATGACCTAGTAGGAGTCCCTAGGTCCCCTTAACATATATATGGATAAAAATACTTAGAAATGTATCATGAGGTCGTTATGTGTCATTTGGTAATGTAAGAATCATTATTACCTAACAATAACTAGTTGTTAAAATGAACATCATCAATATCTAAGTGTGGTTCATTCGGTTAGTAGAGGGCCTATGTTATGGTTAGAATGTGGTATGGGTTATGATTGTAGTTAATATAAGGTTATGTTAGAAGGTATATTTTTGTATATTTTAACCTAATGTTTTTGTATATTTTAACCTAATGTTTTTCTACACTTTTAACTAATGTTTTTCTATATTTTACTCTAATGTTTTTCCTAATATTTTTCTACACTTTTAATTAATGTTTTTCTACGTTTTTATATCATGTTTAACTACATTTTTGCTAACAAATTAATTTAAATACCATTCTTAAATAATCTAGAATAATTAAAATAATTTAAACATATTAAAAAATAAATAATTTAAAGCATTCCACTCACAAAATACATAAAAAACAACTTTTTAAAGTACGATTAACATCTACTAATAAAAAAATACGTTTAAAAACTATTAAAAAATAGGGAGGGAAAAACCACCAACCAGTTACGGCCGAAACCCTTAATCCGCTCTCCAAACATTCATAAACCGCAACAGTAACAATGATAGCCGCTAGAGGTTTGCGCAGAGTTTTCTTCCCTTTCTGGGTTTCGGCCATAACACTTTCGGCTGAATCGGTTATGGCCGGAATGGTACACGCCACGTAGCGCGCGAAACTGCCACATGTGTACAGCTAGATCGGTTACGGCCAAAACCGTTACGGTCGAAAGTGTTCTGGCCGAAACGGTACAAGATATCACAAAAGGTGACACAAGTTTGTGCTTTTACCCGTTAGTGTCGATAGTAATATATAACTTAACTAAAAATAATCATAGCTTCTAATTAGATGAAATTTGTTTTGCATTGCAAAATTTAATAATTTAGAATTAAAAAATCCATTTCTTTAAATTGATATCAAATGCTTATAGAAAAAAGTTTGAAGTAATGCAATTGTCCTTATAATTGAAGGGTGTTTATAATTGAAGGGTGTAGACACCTACTTGCACAATTAAAAGGCTAGACTATTTATTTTCTTTGTTTTTCACTAAGTGTAGAGTTAATTTTATTTTTACAACTATAATCAATAAATAGACATTAATATAAAAGGTTGGGACAGCTAATATTCAATTTTTTAAGTTTAAATATTAAATGTACTTTTATATAATCTTTAATTCTCGTCAAAATAGAAACTTTGTGACATAATAGACATCCATGAAAACATTTGTAACTTATTACAATAATTTAAAATTAGATAAGAACTCTGCATTAAATCATTAATTTTAAGAATTAATTTATTATTACATTTACTCCATTTAATTTTAAAATTAGTAAAATTCTTTTTTTAATATTTTTAAAATTATATCTATATCTTATTTATTATTCATTCATTAATATTTTTTACTATGGAGTTTGAAAAAAAAAATTAATTAATTAATTCAAAACTATTTAAACTATTTTGAATGCATCTATACATAAACAATTATGTATATAAAAAGGTAGAGAAAATGTCATCCATTTTTTTGTGGAAAAAATAATAGGCAATATAGTACCTATTTCCATCACTTTCTTCTCAGAAATAAAAAACCATTGATTTTGAGCGACAATGGAGATAAAAAAAAAAAAAAAATGTTACATTCTTTGCTCACTCTCAAGAGCTCCATAGTGAATCAAATACAAACTTTGCAAATACCCTAAAGAATTATTTTATTGAGTTAGTTCTAAAATTATGAAGAATAATTATTCTAATCAGAATTAATTTTTTCATATTTAACATATTCTTATTTAACTATTTTGAAGTAATATCAAGAAATGTAAGAATTTTAACATATATCTAAATATTTAAGTGAAAATAAATATATTTTTCACTATAGAATGAAATAAAGAAATCTTGAAGTTAAATTTCTTTACAAAATATTTTATTTCATATTTAACAAGACTAAAAACTAATCTAGTTGAATAGTATATCATACTTATTTTCATACATAAGTTTCTAAAAATTTATTAGAATATAATAACCTTTTTAATAAATCTTAATATCAAAATTTTAAATTATACATTTTATTATAGAACATCTATTATAATCTTTCTTCTTTATCATAATTTTAAAAAAAATCAATTAAAAACAAGAAACTACAAACACAATCATACTTAAAAACTCTTCTAATAAATAAATAAATAAATAAATAAATATACTAGAAAAGAAAAGAAAACCTATAAGAGAAACTCACCTTATGTTTTTATTTAAATCATCAAAAAGAGATAATAGGATTTCAATGAAGAGATTGGTGGATCATGTACCTCAAATTAAAATAAGAAAAGAGTTCGCTGTATAAAAATCCTAGTGTAGCACTTTCGCATTTAAAGTATTGCCGACATGTTACTATTATTTCTCACGTCAGCGATAATGCAATTTGGTGGTGATCACTTGCAGAGATGGATTTGGCTTTTGATTGACGGTAGTCTGCAGGCTTCTGGCACGGCTAGTACAGATACTTAATTGATCAACGTGTCTGTCTTTCCTCACTGGGTCACGTTGTACGAAATCCTTGCTATGGAATGGAACGGTTTGAGAAGGCACTGGCTAGCCGGGTGCATTTTCGTGGCTATTTAGCTAGTGCCCACCTCGATCCCCACCTATCATCATAGCAATTGACCCCTACCAATGCCTAGACTCGCGCCTCAAGGAGCCCACATCCTTGGGAGCCCACAAATTAAGAGGATGATTTCTTATAAATATAGTATTATAATATGTAATCAAGGCTGCTATTACTTTGCAATAATATATGCTTTTGGTGCTTGCATTTGGAGTGTAGTGATTCTTGCCTAAGTGTGTTATGTTTTGTGAATGTATGTTCATGAAGTGTGATTGAGTCAAAAGTTTATTGCTTTGTTTCTGGTTGTCCGATCTTTTAATTCTAGTGTTTGCTACGGGTCTACAAATTCTACTAACCTATCTAGTTCAAGAAGAGATCACCATATTGTTACTTCATAGCTTTTTGTCTCCCATGAGTGCACTTTCCATGGCCTTGCGATGTGATGAAAAGTGAAACATCATATGGTTATTGAATTCCTCATAGGTGATTGCATTAGTAGAATTTAGGAAGTGTTGCTCCTACTTTCATTGGTTACCCACCAATCTTTTTGAAAGCTCAACTCACAAACATGTTGTTTCCATAGTTTATGTCTGTTAGGATTTACTTTTCATGTTATTTTCTTAAAATCTCTTTTCACCTTATCTTCATTATTTACTTTATTAAAACCTTGGTTAGATTAGGAATTCATATAGCTGCATGTTAGATTGCATTCATTTAAAAACAAAAAAATACAAAAACATAGTTCCTTTGTGTGTGTTTTATTCTTTTTTGACAGTAAGCAGATTCTACATCTCATCTGAAGTTATCAGAACTAGAAAAGGCCTCCTCATGAACATTCACATTTATCTTCAACTGAGTAGATTCTAGTAGGTCCCAAGATTACCCAGAACCTTGGAGTTGATCCTCGGATTAGCTTTTCAAGAGAGGAGTTTGAAAGGATTCCTACCATTAAGTGTCATGCAAAATGACAGCACAACAATAATTTTGATAGGTCCATTATCTAACCATAGTGAATTATCATGTATCCTACTAAAGACAATCCTAATCCATTCAATTTTGAAAACATTAGGGAAATCTAGAGCACGAGTTAACCCTTTCTTTTCTACAATTTTTAATTCTTCCTTTAGCATGCCATTTTTACAAGGTTTTCCATATGCTTTTCTTATTTCCATGCCTCCAATACTACCAATCTTATAGTTGTAACACTTTCTGACATCCTGAATCATTAGAACTTTCGGTGGTATCATGGATAACACACTAGAGGGATCTTGTTTGTATGCAATTTCTGATATGGCTTTGAAAATGGGTTGTTTAACTTTGTTACTAACTGAATATTCAAAACCTCTTTACTCTCTACACCCTTTGAACTAGATGCCATTTTATGAAACTAGGGTTTATGAAATAAGAAAAAGTATAGCTTGACACATGTTAAATACCTTGCAAAATTTGATGAAATGGTGTCAAATTACTGTTCAAATCTCCTACAAACTCTTTCGATGGATTTCCAAATCGCCTTTAGCTCTTCTTGCTCTTTATAGATTTTGAATGATGTAAAAATGAGCTAAAATTGATCAAATACCCTTTTGAAGTACTACAATTAAGGTTGAGTGCTTATACAACTGTAAGCTTAACATGAACTAATTTCAGGCTCACTTGACATCCACTAGTATTTCCATTTGTTTGACAACTGTTAGCCATTTTTGCTTCCTGCCAAAAATTTGACTTCAAATGCTTGAACCCACCCAACGGTCACTTCCCACTTTTAAATATTCAAATACCAAAGGAAATATTTAAAAAAAAAAAAAACAAATAAAAAACTTATGGTATTTCCTTTTTTCCTAAGTTTGTTTCCATGGGTCCGTAATTTTCCTCACGATCAGATTTTTCATAGATCTACGGCAAGCACTTTCCTACTTCATTAAAGTGCACTATCTTTACATAATGTGAGCAAGCACCTCACTACTGCATGGCAGAGGGGTCTGTTTCATCTTATGGGTCTCAGAGAGGGAAGCTATTGGGTGTGCTAGTAGTTTGATTGGCGAGCACTTTCCTGCATTTTGTGTTTTGTCAAACTTCCTAACAATGCGGCCAAGTGTTGTTGTGCCATGTAGATCGATGGGGTCAAATATGTTCTCTTCTGGGCCATAAAAAGGGAAAAGGGTTGTTAGTCAAGTTGGCATATGGAAGCCCCCTTCATTGGTCAAGTACTGGCATAGATTGTCAGCAAGTTACAAATTCTCATTGACCATTAGATCTCCCAAGATCAATGGATGGCACTTCACCACTTTAAGAAGAAGCAAGGATGTTAAGGAATGCGGGAAAGCACCTTGTTGTCACATGTCTTTGTGGGGTCAGGTTTTATTTTATAAGCCACAGGGTGATGCCAGATGGAGGTCAGGTTACTGAGCTGGCTGCTGAGTGGTCCATGGGCCTAGAAATTTTAGAGGGCAAGCATAGTTTAATAAAAGATCTTTCACAATAATTGATCTTACGGAGGTCAATGATCAGGACTTTCCTGCTCTATGAAGATGTAAGGTATTTAAACATTGTGGGAAAGCGCCTAAAGGACATGTGTCCTTATGGGCTCGACTAAGGAAATAATACAGGAAGGCATTGATAGTTAAGCTTGACAATTGTGAGGCTGCCACGGTTAGGGTTTTAAAAGGTGGTTTAGTTAGTTGAAAATATATGGTCAACTGTGTGGAGACTTTTTTGGGGTGGCAAAATGGAATAAGACCATTGTCCTGTGTGGCTCATTTTGGTTATAGAACTTGTTTCCCTTATTGATTTTGCTGACTCATAAGCCAGAAACAAAGGGAATCAGGTTTTCTTGCACAATCTGATCTTCATGATCAATTCCAACCACTCCTGAATGAATGCCATACCTCATAAATGAAGAAAATTGTCCACCACCTCTGATCCTATCCATCTACTTGGTCAGAATGGTTTAATGGTGCCATTTCTATCTTCTCGAGGCCCTATTTTGGCAAAATGTTGAATTTCATTATTTTTGAATATGCGCCAAGGTTAGATTTTCCCTAGATCTACATGATTATTCTCTATAAGACTTAATGGTAGTGGTTGTGGAGTAAATTTAGTTAGAGAACATCTCAGTTATGCCTAAGCTATAAAGGAAGTTTTTGTAGATTTTGTTAAGGTGGACTCTTCTTTGTTTCTCTTATATTGTTCTATAACTTTAGTGTAAATTCCCTTCGCCTTTGAACTATATGACATTCTGCCTTATCTCCTCTAGCCATTGATGTAAAGTGCAAGAACTATTTTCCTCTCATTGGTATGTTGTGGGTAGATGCAATCTTGCAAAACTGTATCTACTTTCAGCCTATGAATGATATATAAGTGAATTATCTCCTTCCTTGTGTCATTTCTATGGGTTTTCTGATTTGTGTGTGATTGTTAGATTAAAACATGTCTGGATGTGTATATCTTTAGTGTCATGATAGTTTAATAGTGCATGTATGGTTAGAGATTGGTTTGAACATTCTATTTTGGTGCATCACCCTCTTAGGTTAGAGTAGGTAGATTTTCATCCATGCCTTCATTCTCCCTTTTCCTCTACAAGAGTAGTTAAGTTCACCCTAATAGTAAAGGAAGTCGACCTTCTCTAGAGACTCAACCTCATAGTTCAAGTCCCACATCTTGGAGGTTGTTTTCATGTTTCACAAGGTTGCCCTTAGGCAAAAACTTTGGACAAGGTTGTAAACTTTTGTGACAACATATTTTGCAATGCTCAGTGGGACTAATATTCAAAAAATTTCAAGTCTACTAGTATCAAAAGGAAGATTTCAAGATTAAAACTAAGGAGATAGTACTGGCTTCGGTATTCAAGCCTTCAAGAGGCTCATTCTTCAAGTACTTGGTGAATCTGAGCTTCAAATACATCTGGTTCTAGAAAAAAGTTGTAGTGATTCATGCCCAAAGCTAAAACAAGGGCATCTTCTAGAGGTAAATTTCACTATCAAAATCTTTCATTTTTAAATCCTAGAAAAGGAAAGATTGGAGTATCTTTATCACCAGTTAGGAGTACAACAGTAACAAATACACATGCAAGATCCATCTTTACTCCTTCTGCTGTTAGATCTCAACCTAGATTGCCATTACCATATATCAATAGATCACTTTTCTATGTGGCGCAACCTAGAGCTCATTCTTTTGCCACCTTTAATGGTGGAAGTCCTCTTTTATTGGCCCAAAGACATGACATACCAATAGCTACACTCAAAATTATACCAGAATTTACTAGTGAAACTTCTATCTCTCCCTTAGAACACATTCAAGAAGTTGCAAAAGTCTGCAATATCCATGGTATTATAGAGGATGATGTTGCAGTTAGGCTTCTAGCCTCATCCTTGAAAGGAAAAGAACTACAATGGTACAGAGGTTTGGCTCATGGCTCTATAACAGATTGGGATGGATTAGGAGCAGGACTATGTAAACACTTTGAGGATAAAAGTGACCATTTGTCACTTTTAGAATAGTTGACTACTATAAAAAGAGGCCCCCCATGAATGTATGACCAATTTTAATTATACATTTTAGAAGACATGGGATTGAATACCAACTTCAGTAAAGCCTACCCCTGGTAATGCCTTCTTGCATTACCTTAGAGCTTTTAACAGTGACATTGCCACCACAATCTAAACTATGGGAGGAGACACTTTACCTAATGTTTATGACATAGAAATAAAGGTAGAAAACATATTGATACAAGGAGGAAAGTTAGCCCCAAGGCCTCCTATTCCCTTCTTCCCTAATGTTCCAAATCATCAACCAACAATGGCCCCTATTCCCACAACTTTCACATCAAAATCAATTTCTCTAGTCCCTCAAGCTTCCACATCATCAAGTGAGCTAGGAGAGTTGAAAGTATTAATGCAAGATATTGGGCAAAATTTGCAAGTTCAAGATAAGAATTTGGAGGATAGTCTCTCTATGATTCAAAAGGTGAGAAAGAAGGTGGTGCCTTTGGAAAGGCAACAAGCTCAAGGTAGTAAGGCTCATCAATTGCAATATCAAACTCCAAACAATGGTAGAACTCCAAATCATAATTATGGAAATAACTATTTTCATCAGAGTAGATAGAATAGTCAGGCTTCAACCTCAAATGTAAACCAAAGTAGGGACATAGTCCCTCAAAAAAACTTGGCTTAAGACCAAGACTTTTGTCCTTCTTGTAATTATTCATATGGTTCCTGTATGTGCTAGAAGGCAGAAGAATTCCTAGCAGCAACTACACAAGATCCATATGCTAGATAACAATGCAATGACCCTCAGTCTACTAATGTTGCCCATTAGCAATAGTCAGGGGATTGTTCTTTTACGAATCATCATGTGGAGGAACATTGTAATGTAAACTAGGATTCCGTTGCTCATAACACTAGAAGCAAAATAAGAGCTATTGAAGATGCTACCCCTCCTCCTCCCAATCAAGCCTCAACTTCAAATGCAACATCTCATGTACAAGCAATAAATTATCAATCAAATAACTTTTAGCAACAAAGGTGAAATAATATCAGAAAGCATGTAAGTGATCCTTAGGTTGTTCCATCTCCTACAAATGCAGCTCCCAAGGATTCTACTAAAGTAGCTAATATGCCATTGAGTGTGGTAGAACAAATGAAGACAAATGTGAATATTTCCATGTGGAATGTTGTTGCTACTATACCCATGCAAAAGAGGTTGCTGCAGCAAGAATTGGAAAGTATTGAACCAAAGGATCAACCACCCCACATGGAAAGTACCACATGTCTAATACAACCATCAAGAGAGGTGGAAACAAGTAAAAAGGTTAGACCCCCTCCATTTTATGTTTCTCTAATTATAGGGGGAAAACTAGTCCACAATTTCATGATTGATTTAGGGGCTAGTAGTTCAATGATGCCTAGGTGTGTTGCCGATGCTTTAGAAATGAAATATGAGCCCATTGTTAGGGATGTATTATAGTTGGATGGTAGTATTGTCAAGATTGTAGGGATCCTTAGGAATGTGGAAATGGCCCTACATGCATGCTTTAGTTGTACTGTAACTCAAGATATATTTGTTGCTGAAGTCAAGCCACATTTTGCCATCTGTCTATCAAGAGACTTCAGGGTATGTGCAGGATCATGGTATGCCAAAAA
The DNA here is from genome assembly GCA_028749045.1 of Cupressus sempervirens. NCBI lineage: Eukaryota > Viridiplantae > Streptophyta > Pinopsida > Cupressales > Cupressaceae > Cupressus > Cupressus sempervirens. The sequence continues at coordinate 760,822,939 of CM053786.1, read as the reverse complement.
GTGACGATGTGAAAAAAATAGAGTTTGAATACGTCCAAAAGCGTTTCAAAATTTTCTTTGACTTTTTTCCACATATCCACGTACCAAACCTTGAAGGTGAGGCCGAGCCTTATCAGATATTTGATTCCACATCGGATATCCGATTCGATATCAAATATCTAATATTATCGGATATCCGATCACATATCAGATATCCAATAATAAAAATCTCATAATTATAATTATTATAATATAATACAATATTATTATTATAATATTATAATACTATAAAAATATTATATTATAATAGTACAATATATTATTTAATATTATATAATATAATAATAATATTATTATATTATAATAATATAATAATATTATATTATAATAGTATAATATATTATTTAATATTATATAATATAATATTTTATATTATAATATAATATATAATAAAAAAGTATAATATATTATAAATTATAATAAGATAATATAATAATAATATAAAATATTACATTATATTATTATAATATAAAATATTATATTATATTAATATAATATAATATAAAAAATATAAAATATAATATAATGTAATATATTATATATAAAATATCATATAATAATAAAAACGTAAGATATTATATGTTATAATTAATATATAATATATTGGATATCCGATATCTATGCACAACATAAAACAAAAAACACAAACCCACGAGCCCATTATTACATTATTTGAGGCCAATTTTTTGCTAGGGCGATCAAATATACGATTGAATATCAGATATCAAATATTAAGGTATGTTTTTTTTTCCCCAACTCATTTTAAACCTAAATTCAATAGATTTTAGCATCATTTTGTTTGTTTTAGTTGAATCTAGGGTTTTTTTTTTTTAAATGGTTAAAATTAAGGTTTTTTAAAAATATATATTACATTTTGCAATTCAATAGGAATGGCTGATCAGAATGATGACACTGAGGTAGGGAATAATATTCCTCGTAACCCCCCACCAAATGATCTAGTACCCCCACAAAATCGTCCACCAAATGATCCTCTACCCCCTCAAAACTCTCCTCAAATCAAGGATTTGATAAATGAAAATCTCATCAAGTTGAGAGGTTTGCATAGAATATATAATAATGTACATGCATTGGCTCCTATGTTATCTACGTTAAACACCATAGTGGATAACATTGAAACCCTTACGAACCAACAAAATGTCGCTCTTCATTGGTGTGATGAAATGCACGAGATGTTTGATGATGGTTTGGACTATGATGAGGTTGTGGCCCTCAACATAATCAAAGACGATTTGGCTAGCCTTTTTGCAAACTCGAAAATGGGTTTACCAGTCAACCCAAAAAAATCCAAACTATCCATTAAATGGTGCACAAATGATGCCATACATGCAAACTTTTGGGATCGTTGGTGGATGGTTTTTGATATCCCTCCATATGGCAATTTAGACATACCATTTTATTTCCTTAGAAAATTATATGTAGAATTTGTGTTGAAACTTAAAGTGAACTATTCGAGCATGAAGCCCAACATGGGCTTAGGACTAGGAACTCCTCAGGATAGACCCTCTTCCCAATGGAAGAAAGCTGGCACTTTTGTCCTCCCCACTGATATCTCCCCTCCTCCTCGAGTGCAGCATCCAGATATTATGACAGAGGCTAGCTCTCAGACCATCAGAGCCATTCATAGGATGAGTAGCCTAATGATATCTCAGACTAGGTCAATCTTGCCTCTTCGTGTTGATGATGCTAGTGCCAGTTCATAATCGGTTAGCTCATCACATGTTTGTGTACCTCACACTTGCATTACATGCAAGAATATTTTCTTGGGTCCCATAGGTGATCTTCCTAAGTATCACTTTGTATTAGATGAGGATACACTAGACACATGGGCAGAGGCTACAAACCCTGATGTGAGAGAGGAGAGGAATGCAGAGGCATGGAATCTTTCAGTATCGGTACGTGTATAATTTTTTTGTTATGACATATGCGATTTAAAGTTAATTTTTATAATAGAGTAATTTTAATTTTTAAGCCATATTGACTTTTATATGTATGTGATTTTGATTCATTTTTAGTTGATGACCAAGTAGGAGCTCAGACAGATTGATGATGCCACGCTCTTGACCATTTCATTTGGCCTTGAGATATCTACAGTACATTATGTTGTGTTCACATTCTTTTTTCTATTTGATCTTGTAGCATATATGGTTGCTAAACTTTCTTTTATCTTGCAGGTACCACCTGTCCTGCGGGGACAAAGTGCGGGGGCTGAGCCAGGACACATTGACAAAGGAAAGGTAATTAGGTGTTTTCTATTTGATTAAATATCAATGCATTCTTGTAACATGTTTGTGGTAATCCCATTTAACTACATTCTTTATTGTATATAGGGCGTGGCTACTGGCGATGAGCATGTACAGATTCTGCGTCGTAGACCATGAGGGATTTTCATTCGCACTGAGAGCCCCATTGTATGTATAAGTATCATTTAGTTTTTTATTATCCTTATCTTCATAAATAAATTCAAAACTGATTTCCATGATATTAACAACTGCTATTTTGTATCTCATAGGAGACTCCTAGTGCACATGAGGTCCGATGAGAGAGTTATGTAGATTTGATGATGCAGCCACTCTCTCGTGAGGAGGAGCCTACAGTAGTAAGTTTTAGTTTGAATTCATGATTAAATATGTTATAAATTCAGCATGCTATGAATTATAATGTTATAGTTTAAATTGTAGATTCATCTGACAAACGTATTTGAACATATACAACCCACAATCAGAGAGGTAGAAGCATTACCAAGGGTATATGAGAGGACTCCTGACTGGCACAGGAGGTCGACAAGAGAGGTATTTATTATGAAATATTGATAGTATAAATATTCATTACAAAAAAGATCATTATGCATTTGAGTAATTCAATGTTAGATACAAAGAATCATATAAATTTAGTAGTCTAACTTTGGGTTTTCTGTTTTTGTTTATGTAGGAAGCATCTGATCCACCTAGTGTAGTGAAGAGGCTGCATTTTGATTATCCACCAGCACCCTAGGATAGTATAGTTGTCATAGGATGCATCATGAGACATTTTGAGATGGCATATGCCACATTGTATACATAAAAATTGATATTATACACATTCTAATGGCATGATAAGCCACATTGTGTATATGGATCTATGTATTTTGATATATATTTGAGTACTTTGTCTATGGATATGCTGGTCTAATTGATGAACGAATGACAAATATAGAAAAGTAGACATCCATTTAGTTTGTCAATAATTAATTTTCAATGCTTCTTTTAACATGTTCATTATTAATAAATGGTATATTACAATTCAAATTTTTATTATTGATTCATATTATATGAGTAGTGGTTTGTACATATTTATGACTTATAAGAATGTATGATCTATTTAGCACTTATTACATTTTGGCAATGCTGATATAGATGACAAAACTTCTTAAAAATCTCCATCCTTGCACTACTCTAACTCAAAACCTATTTAACAATAAAATTTTCAAGATCAAAATTAGTCAGTTCACTAGCCCATTTAAAAATTAATATCATATGAATTCAATATTTATTCTCAATGTCCTTGGCACTGGAAAAGTCTTATTCTAAGTGGCTGAGCTAACTAAATGTTTTTAACATATATTTTGTCTTTTAAAGTAAACTATAATAACATAAAAAAGATGTGTGACTTATACAGATAATAATAGGAACAAAAGACATATAAGTAATTTTTGTAACATTAAATACTAATACATGATGCTAGATTCTCAAAGAAGTGCCTTAGCCTTCTTACTTATTGTTTTCTGCTTAACCCTTTTCTAAACATGCTTACATGCTGACTTTCTATCACACCCACCTTTGATAACTAAGCATTTGTTAAATGAGGAAAAGGCAGTTGTTATCAAAAACTGTAAAAAAGGTATACAATTTCTGAGGGATATCAAATTTTGCTGCTCAGGCAAGGTTTTAAATTCACCTCCTATTTCACATGCAATTGTATTTTTATTACAAATATTATGGTGCTTGCAAACTTGGAGTAGAATGCTAATAAATTTAACATGTGATGTTATTTGTTTTTTTCACACCGACAGTTTGGTCGAAGAATTTTTAAGAAGGTTGCAGTGCAGAGATCATGTTTGATAGTTGACCAGGATGGTTTAAAATTTTGCAAAGAGGACATTGAGATTATCTGGTGTAGGACAACAGATTTCTTAGCATTCTATAGCATTGGATTGTCAAATGCATTTTGTCTAAAACTTCTTGATGGTATCGAGCTTACTAAAATCATTGAAAGCTTTCCTCTGCATAGAGTAATGACAGAGCAACTTATTCTAGAAAATGGCAATTCATTTTATCCCTTTCCAAGTAAGATTCCAACTGTTAATGTTCCAAAGGGTGTTAATCTGCCTTATGAGATACTGTTTCAAATCAACTCTCTTATTCATCATGGGATACTTAGTGGCCCAACACTGAATTGTCACTTTTTTGATTTTCTAAATAATGAGAAGAAATTAGGTTTGCACATATGTCTAGCCTTAATAGAACTACATAAATTGAAGTCGACATGTTTCAACCCAGAAACATGACTTCAAAATCAAGTAAAGAAGTTGCAAACTAGTCAAAAATAGTTGAAGTCTCTGACAATTTTTGGACATAATGACACATTGAAATTCCATCGGGCCCTAGTTACTCCGACTAGGGTCTACTTTTTGGGCCCCAACTTGAATATTTCAAGTCGAGTGACAAGGCATTTTTCAAAGTATGTTGATGATTTCCTTAAAGTCTCTTTTATGGAGGAGGACTTTAATAAGCTTCATTTAATTACTTTGACTGCAAAAATTGAATATGGTTTTCATGTAAGACCATAAAGATCATAGGTATATGATAGAATATTGTCAATTTTGAAGGAAGGCATTACGATAGGCAACAAAAGATTTGAATTCCTTAGCTTCTCGGCTAGTCATTTGATGGAAAATTCAGTCTGGATGTTTGCTTCAAATGATGAAGTTACTATCGAATCCATTAGAAAATGGATGGGAGATTTCCACTGTACAAATGATTCAACCATACATGCCACGAAAATGGGGTAACCATCTAACTCTTTGAGGTAAACATTAAATCTTCGAGATCATGAAGTTTCCCTTATTCTTGATAGTTATGTTCATACAGATGGTATCAACTATTATTATTCAGATGGAATCGGGAAGATTTCTTTACGTCTAGCAAAGCAGATAGCTCATATTTGTCGATTGAGTATGCCTCCTCCTTCAATGTTCCAGATTGTTGTGCCAAATTCAAACGAAATGCAATCTCTAAAAAATGAGATAGATTATTTTAGACCTCAGCATCACCATCTTGTAGCATTTGATAGTTGATTGATAGCCCTCACAAGCTCCAAGTTATGACCCTCAAAAGATTGACCTCGAAACGCACTTAAAGAACCTTGGGGACTCCTTGATACGAAGTGGCTATGGATGATGGATGGTCTCCGTGGCTGAAACAAGGGTGTCACTAGGGTTCATCCACACACCTGGAGCTAATGGCACTGACGATTCAATGCCAAGATTAGCAGTTTCAAAGTTGCACTGTGGCACACTTATGAACTGAGGCACACTGCAAGTTTTGGCATTGAGCGAGATCATTGTGCCGAATCCAAACAGAATGTGATCTCTCAAAAATGAGATAGGTTATTTTAGGTCTCAACATCACTGTCCTATAGCATTCAATAGTATTTCAATAGTCCTCACGAGCTCCAAGTTATGACCCTTGAAAGATCAACCTTGAAATGCACTTAGAGCACCTTGGAGACTCCTTGGTACGAGGTGGCCGTGAATGATGGATGGTCTCCGTGGCTGGAACAAGGGTGTGACTAGGGTTCACCCACCCACCTGGAGCTAATGGTGTTGATGATTTGATGCTAAGATCATCAGTTTCAAAGTTACGTTGTGGTGCACCTATGAACTGAGGCACACTACAATTTTTGGCATCGAGCGAGATCGCTGTGCCAAATCCAAATGGAATGTGATCTCTTGAAAATGAGATAGGTTATTTTAGGCCTTAGCATCACCATCTTGTAGCATTCAATAGTTCATTGATAGCCCTCACAAGGTCTGAGTTATGACCCTTAGAAGATTCACCTCGAAATACACTTAGAGAACCTTGGGAACTCCTCAGTACGGGGTGGCTACAGATGATGGATGGTCTCCATGGATAGAAAAAGGGTGTCACTAGGGTTCACCTGGAGCTAATGGTGCTAATGATTAGATGCCAAGATCAATGGTTTCAAAGTTACATTGTGGTGCACCTATGAATTGAGGCACACTACGATTTTTGACATCGAGCGAGATCATTGTGCCGAATCTAAATAGAATGTGATCTCTCAAAAATGAGATAGATTATTTTAGGCCTCAACATCACCATCCTGTAGCATTTGATAGTTCATCAATAGCCCTCACGAGCTCCGAGTTATGACCCTCGGAAGACTTTAACTAGGAGAGTTAGTAACCTTTAAAAAGTGTAATAAACTTGATAGTGTTGGAAACTACAATTCCAAAACAATTGTTATGTTATCATTTATGTCAAACCTTACTGGTAAGATAGTTTGCTATCTGATTTGAGTGCCACATCTAGATGATTGATGAAGAGGATTTGAGAAATTGGTCATAACAATAGCACCTAGAGGAAAGGTTGAGTTATGTAAGGAAACTACAATGGGCACCTAATTTTTGGACTTTGACAAGAAAAAGTGATTATTTAAATCATGATACAAGTGACAAAGATAGTTGTATTGAAGCTTTGAAGAAGTGATCAAAGATTGACCAAATGCATAGGCTTGGCTGAGAAAAAGAGAAGCAGATTAAGGAAATTACAATGTTTGTCAAGTGATGCTAGTATCGAGCAAGTGTCAATATGTGTCAAGTAGAAATAGTGTTGATCGACCATTAGTATTGACTGAGTGTTAGTATATGTTCCAAATAAGAATGTTAGTAGTGACTGAGTAACCTAGTGATGATAGAGTGTTAGAACGTAGTGTTGGCGGAAGGAAACCATTTTAACAGTTTATGAAAATATCATGATTTCCAGTGGAAAAAGTTGATTTCTTGGAATATGTAAAGCATGTTGAAGATAAGGATGAATAATTTGAAACATTTAAATCAAGGGAAACTATGTTTTCATGTTTCTATACAAGGATTGAAGAAGTATGGAGAAATTTCTAGAAAAGAATAGAGGAGATGAAATGTTGGAATGATTTGACAAATCTAACGTAAAACTAAGATCTACAGTAATGTTTAAGCAGAAAAAGAATATAGTTTCCTAATGAAGGAGGTACAATGGCTAACCTATTAAGCTATGAGAAATTTTTGATGATATTGACTAGCAAACTTAAATAGAAGGTTGGAAAGCGTTGTGAAGAGGTGAAGAGTAATTTCTTGAAGGGTTGCCAAGAAAATCATAGACAGAAATGACAATGAAGACAATTCAGTGGATCAGAATGTGAGCCAAGTTGAGATCTATAAGTGCAAAGTGAGTTGTATTTGTCAGACCAAAACCTGTTGTTACTTTCTAACCATTGTATCAATATTTGAAATCCTTTAATCAAGGTTGACCAAATAGTCATATGTAAATCCTTAATCAAGGTGGTATTCTGATGGAATGTTCTAAAAGTACTCTAATAAGGCCACTCCTAATAGGGTGATTAGACCCTTAAAATAGGTCACATTTAATAGTTTATATTGTAACCTTTAATAGGGTTGGCTCCTAATAGAGCTCACTTCAGAAGAGTAATAGAGACCACTTCAAAAGAGTGAAATGAATGGTGACATGTTGCTATAAGTGGTTTTTCTTAGATTTGGTTTTCACATTAAATACTAGTGTCAAACATGTGTGGATGTTGTTTGTGATGATTTACAGTTAATGTTTTACATTCTATGAAATTATGTTTTATTAGGACAATGGATTGATAGTTGATGTTATTAATAATCTTCTATAGAGGCCGAACTAATGGATGTTAAAATATGAAGTAGTTTAAGTGTTTTTTTTTTTCAATTGGTATATCTAGACCTTGGATTTAACTAATTCACCCCACCCCCTCCCCATCTTTTTAATTATTCTAAACAATATAACAATTGGTATCACAACTTTGGTACTTGTAAAGAAATTTTAAACGTACTTGAAGCTAAAGATCAAGATGTACAAAAGGAGGTGCCAAGGTTGAACAAAGAGAACTTCCCTACATGGAAATTTTTGATGAGGCTACATCTAGCAAGAATTTTAGAGGGTGCAATATATTTAGTAGACAATGCATACGTGGAGATAACAATTCTTCCTTTCACAGCTCAAACACTAAATGAGAAGAAAGAACATAACCAAGCTATGTTGGAGATATGATCAACCCTAAGATACAACGAGTTTGATGACATAAAGAATTGAAAAAATATAATGAAATTTGGGATACAATGTAGACCATCTATGGAGGAGACACAAATGTCTTGAGTGAAAAATTAGAAAGGTTGAGAGGTAAGTTTGATGAAATGAGAATGATGGAAGGTGAGAATATTGTCTAATATTGTGGAAGAATCAAAGAGGTTGTAAATTTTATAAGAGGAGAAAATAGAAATATTGATGATGAAATTATGGTCAATGAGGTATTGAGAACTCTACTTCCTATTTATGCTATTAGGGTTTTTGCAATTCAAGAACTGAGATATACTCCTGGTAATACCCTAACTCTAGAATGTGTGATTGGTAGGCTTACTACATTTAAAATGACAAATTTTGTTAATTTCACTCCTACTACTATTGAATCTACTTTTAAATCACAATTGGTTCTTAGTAAGAAAGAAAAAGGAAAGTGTGTGAAAAGTGGTAGTGATGTTTCTGATGATGAACTTGATGAGCTTAAAGCATTGATGGTTAGAAGAATTCCAATAGGTAGAGAAAAATACAAAGGTAAACTTCCTATAATTTATTTTTCATGCAACAAATTTGGTCATATTACTACAAGATGTCCTGATAGAGAAGATACAGATGAAAAAAGGGAAAGCAAGTACAAGGGCAGAAGAGATGATAGAGACAATAGGAGAAACAAGGACTACAAAGAAAAATGAAAGAATTCTTATTACATTGCTAAAGAAGAAATTGATAATGAATCTGAAAGTAATGATGAAGAAGTTGTCTATGTTGCTATGAAGAAGATTTTTATGAAGATGAGAAAATTGCATTAATCTCTTATGTGAATAAAGTTGATAGGTGGATAATTGATAGTGGTTTTTCAAATCATATGACTGGTGATCAAAATAAATTTGAAACCATGGTACCATACAAGGGTAGTTGTGTTAAGTTTGGTAATGATGTGTCATGTCCTGTGAAAGATAAAGGATCAATACAATTGGTTGATAAGGTCAAATGTGACAATGCTTATTCTATTGAAGGACTTAACTATAACTTGTTGAGTGTTTCACAATTGAACAAATCAAGATATAGGGTTGAACTCCATCACATGAAGGGCAAGATATTTGATGTTGATGGTGAATAGATTGGAAGTGGTGATCAAATAATAGGTAATTAATTCTATCTAGATTTATATAATGAGACATGTTTATTTGCATTGTTATATGAAGATATATGGATATGGCATAAATGGTTATCTCGTGTGAATTTTGAAAATTTGGTAAGCATTAATAAGATGAAAAGAGTAAGAGGTCTGCCAAAATTGAAAAAAAAACTAACAATGCTATGTGTAAACAATGTCAATTGGTAAAAATGAGAAAGTCTAGTTTCAAGAACATGAAATTTCATCTAGTGATATTTTTGAATTGGTTCATAATGACCTTTGTGGACCTATTGATGTTCAAAGCCATTGTGGACACAAATATTTCATTCTATTTGTTCATGCCTATTCTAGGATGATGTTTGTGATGTTTCTTAAAGAAAAATATGATGCTTTTTAGTTGTTTAAGTGGTATTTGGCTAGAGTTGAAAAGGAAATAGGTAAGAGTCTGAAGTGCTTGAGATTTGATAGTGGTAGAGATTTCATCTCTAATGAATTCAATATATTATGCAATGATAGAGGAATCTAAAGGCAGATTTTAGCACTGAGGACCCCTCCCCAAAATGGAATAGTTGAAAGGAGAAATAGATCAATCATGAACTATGCTAGAGCATTGATTATGGAGAAAAATATATCATAGAAATATTGGAGAGAAGCTTTAAGTACATCCATTTATACTTTGAACAAAGTACAATATGAGGCCTCACCTGATCCGTCATATTATTGATGTTGTATTTGCATTATGATACTTCTAATTTGATGTTTTGATATACTTGGAGAATATAGGGTTATGGTATTTTAACATCTGAATTTTAATGATCTTCACATTAGGACCTAATTGATATAATTAATGATTCCATTTCATGTTCTAAATTATTTCAAATGCTTTAATAGAAACTAAATTTTAGAAAGGCTTGAAATGTCAAATTATAATGTTAGGGTTAAAGGATAGATTTTTTCATGCAATAGAACCTAATATTGTGAGTGGGAGGATCGAACACATATGGATGCAACTTTATGACATGATAGAATTAGATTATAATGTGATGCGAGATGTTGATTTCATTATGATAATTAATGATATACAGATAAATGTTAATTGGATTATGATGATTTAAGATATGCAAATTTTTACATTCTAACATTTGGAATGATTGGGAAAGGAAATTTAATTGAATTATGTTAATACGGGTTTCATAACATTTGAAATTATATATGTGTTTTATATGACCTCCTTGGACTATTGATGCTTGAGTTTTATGTGTAGGAATGGAACCATGGAAATTCTTGAGGGAAACAAGTTCCAAACCTATGTGAACATAGTTTAACCAAGGTGAATCTTTGGAAGATTCAAAAGCCTCTTTGTAAAAGTGTTTTGTTTCATAATGTAAATTTTTTTGCATGAGGAAATGTTTAATCATAATTTAGATGCATTAAGGACATGTCATGGTGAAGTATAATGTATTTTAATGTGTCACTTGACACTTTTATTCATTTATGTGTTGATGACATGTCACCTAGAGTGTTGGTTACAAGGTCCCTTAATCTTAGTCCTTTTTCTTTTCTTCCAATTAATGTTTAAGTACACCCACTTTGAAGAGAGTGTTAGGACAGGTCACCATCATGTTGATTTTTAAATTCAAACTTGTGAGGGTTTTTAGAGGGTCTAAATGGGATCCTAAAGTGTCATTTTATTGAAAATAAGCCACCCTATTGGTAGTATACCATGTTAGGGGCCTAAATTCAACCTTTTTAGTGATTTTCTAACTTACGGGGGCCCTTAAACAATACCCTCTTGAACCAATTCGAAATTTGGGGTTTCCCCATGAGTACACCCGCACCATCCCACTTGGTCAAATTTCTTAATTTGAAGGAGCAACAATGTAAGAAAGAGGAGGTTTGATGTTCCTACTAATAAAAGGTTGGTAGAGAGTCCTTTTAGAGGAAGGGTGACAAATCAGTGAGTTGTTCACCCACTCTCTAAGTTATAGAGATAGCTAGGATTTGGGAAAGGAATAAGGGAGATCTACAACAAATATCATTTCCTTAGCTTGGAGCAAGGTTGGTGTTTTGAAGCCATATGTATTTTCTCTCTTTTGGTATTGCATAGTAAATCTGCAAGAATGGAGCATTTGTTATGGGATCTTGCATTGTATTGTAAATAATTGGATGTTAGATTGTGGTTTTGTGTTATGCCATTGAGGATATATGTGTTTTGTTGTGGTGGTATGAATGTGCATTGTGCTTCATTAATTTTTTGGTTTTTTTTTCTTTCTTGATCCTTTTGGTTTTGATTTGATTGTCAAGTGTTGTTATGGGTGAGAGGGCTTCACTCATCCTTTGGGGATGGAAGAGAAGTCCAAGTTGAAGGGCTTAATTGGGCTTGGAATATATTTGAGGACCTTGGAGTATGGGCTCCATTGTATGCCATATTCATTCATATTTTTCTTTGCTGCTGATAAGGAAATGGTGGTGTAGAAAAGGAAGATTATGGAGTATGGGTATGCAAGAATGCTATTGTTATTGGTAGTATGTTGGAGGATTTTTTTTAAAGCCCTAAAAGGGCATGAAATTATTTATTATAAATATGAAATGATATGGCAAACCTCCTTATGAAAGCACACCTTCACCCTATGTTCAAGGTTCCATTTGTGAACATTTGTGAAATACCCTGGTTAGGGATTCTTGAGTGTTCTAAATGTGATGTGCATGCATTTGTAAGATTGGAATGAAACCCAGTTTGGATCTCATTTCCCCTACTCGGTGGGTGGCTTCATGGAAGCCTAGGATGGGAGGTGAGCCTCCATGGTTCCTAGTTTGTGTGTATGTGTAGGTTTTGTGACGATGGACCCTTGAAGATGTTAGGAATTCACCCTTGGCAATATTGAATGTTGAAGTGTGTAGAGAGACCAACCTTTCCATGTTAACACAAAAATAAAAGTGTTGTAAAGATTAATCTCCATTTTGGTTGCTCTCAATGTGTTGTAAAGTGAATTTTCTTCCCTATTAATGTATGTTGTTGTAAATATGCAAGGAAGGATTGAGAAGTTGTATGTAGTCATCTTGCAAGGAAAGCTTCATTATTAGTTTCATGTTATGAAATTTTATGTATCATAGAGTACATATGAAGTGAAACCCGCTTTCTTTAATGATCTATAATTGATTTGATATATTTATTGCATAGTTGTTGTGGACAATATTTCTCCTTATACATTTGAATTAATAAGAGGATTGCAATGTAAACAGACTATGTTTTTAATTCATAGGAAGAAAAGATATTAGTTCATGAAATTTTTTTGAATATTGAATTATTAGAATTCAAGTCTAATCAAACTTTTAGACTAGGTAATATCCTCTCATCATCAACACAATCACACAAAAATCCCATTGTAGATGATTGAATTAGTAATACATTTACCAAATCAATGAATACAACCTTGCTATAGGTAAACATTTACTCTTTGGAAAATGTATGAGGAAACAAAATAATTCCCTCCCATATTATAGAGCAATATAATATTCAAGAAGAATATACCCTTTGGAATCCTATACCTAGATTATGAGGACCAGTACATTGGATTAGGAATTCACACAAATAATAAACTTTAGCTATAGGAAATTGAAAATTAGTGTTCATAAGAGTAATGTGGTCTTTATCCTCCTTAACAAATAAATTTATGTACACATGTTATGTCAAAATAATTTTAGTACTTAGTACTTATCCCTAACACTAGGTGTTATTTTAGTAAACACCACCATTCTAACAACGTTAAAATTTAATAGTAATTTTTTTTTAAATCGAAAAATAATAATAAAGTAAAACCCAAGTGCTTATCTTTTCTAGGACATTGGGATACATGTGACTAAGTAATTAAGAGGGAGGGGATAGGATTTTGACATCTTGGCAGACCCACCTCCCTAGGTTTCTAGGCATTAGGTGTTAAGAAGAACCAAGGGGCAAAGAGTTAAAGGCAAGCATATGAATGCAATCATAGTTCCAAGAAAGTAAATGAGGTGGTGGCCCACCCTAGGCATCCAACCTTGGTGAAGCTCCCTTGAGAAGGCATATTCCTAGGATATTCCACTAAGAGAAAAGCTTATACGTTTTTGAACTCTAACACTAACAAAGTTGTGAAAAGTGCAAATGTGAAAGTTGATGCATATGCAAAAAAGAACAAAGTTGAATGCAAGAAAGAACCTAAAGACTATAGTACATTCATATATGTGAATGAAGGTGATCCATGCGCCCTACCAGAGCAAGATAACAAAGCTAAAAATTAGCAACAAAATGTGAATGTCAAGTTGCAATAGCTAGTTGTCAAAAAATAGACTATATGTTGATCTTAGATTTGTTTTTGACAAGTGAGTGTCTATACACTTAAGTCATTTGTTTAGTTCATGCCAAAAAATTACTACATGCTGAGCACAACATGTATAAGATAAAGCATGCTGAGTCCATAGTGAGTGCCGAGTCACTCATGTGTCAAGTCAGTCAAGTGCCGAGTAGACAATGTATGCCGATTGATATAGAAGCCGAATAAGTAGTGCATGTTGAGTCATTTAGATGCGAAGTCACAGTATATAGAAATCAATATATGTTGAGCATCAGAGACTTCAAATATCAAGTAACACAGTTTTGTTAGAGTTATTTGTAATGGCACAAACCACTATGTAAACCATTTTTGAGCCAAATTATAGGTTGAATTATGATATTTTGGTGATAAGGACAAATCTCAAGTTGGAATCCCTATGCATTACATGCATCCAATAAGGTAAAGGGAAGGTTTAAGTGATAAAATGGATGAATCACATCTATTGATTCATACCTAATCCTAAATCACCTAGGTCTTCTTAAGGAGGAGAAACCCTAAACTTCATATGTGTATGAAAGGAGCAAAGAAAGAAGTTTTCCATGTGCAAATAGAGCATTCACGGTGACTAAGGTATTGTGAATTGAAATTGCATTACAGAATCAGTTAAAGGAGAACAGAGGAAGGAAATTGAAAACAACAAAGAGACATATGATCAAGAAGGATCAAGAATACATCACTCTAGAGGTGATATGTCATCAAGTAAAAGTGTGCTAACCGCAGGATCAATGCTGAGTCATTCTAACAGGTGAATCAATTAAATCTCTTAACAGAGTAGTCCTAACAGGCTATAATGAAATACTCTAACAAGATTCTTACTTTATTATGAGTTAAAGTCCTTTAACAAGACACACTTTTAGCAGGGTGTTGAAAACCTTTAACAAGGTAAGACCTAATAGTCTTTGTAAGCCTTTAACAGGGCAGACCTTTCATAGGGTAGATCATGTCTCATGATAAAACATTGTAACCTTTATTGGATACACTTTATTATTGTAGTAGTGAAGATTTGTGGGTGTCATCCACACCCTCATTTTACCTTCTCATTGGAGGGTTTATGGGTAATCATATCTGGTGTCATATATGTATGAATGTTTACTTGTTTACATGATTTAGATGTACATGATTTGCATGGTATTTTAGTTCACTTATTAAATATATGAGATGGATATGTGGTGAATGTTTTATGGGTCAAAGTTTAAACTACTGATTCACCCCCCCAAGAAGTTTACCTTTCCTATTGTAATTCCAACAATTGGTATTAGAGCTTAGTTCTTTAAAAGAGAAGCTTTGTAGCTTTGAGGAAAGATCTTGAGAATGGAAGTCTACAAGTTGGGAAAGATCATTGAGAATCAAGGAATTGAAATACAACTCATGCTACCTCAACTGAATGAAGTAAGAAAAGAATTAAAGAAATCTTTAAAGAGAAGGAAGGAAATTGCTATTGAGGAGCAATACAAAGAGATGGACACTACTACACTATTTGCTAATGGAGACTCCAATGAATTTGATGTAGTAGTTGCATACCTAATGGAAAAGAATAAAGCCCAAGCTGAAGAAATCAAAAATCTCAAGTTAGAGCAAGAATCACAAGCCATACTACTATGTGAGGTGACTGAATAGAAAAAGAAAGCTATGGAAGAAAAAGCCATGATTTAAGATGAAAAATTAGTTTTGAGAAATAGACTAGAAGAGAAATCATCAAAGCTAACTAAGATTGCTAACATGTAATTGGATACTTCGAGTCAAATGATGAATGCCAACTATGAATTGAATATTAGGGACATTGAGATAACAACATTGAAGTTGCAAAATGAGCAATTGAATAATGATCTAAAAAGGGAAAAGGAATTTCTTGAAAGTTTCAATAAACCAAGTGAAGCCATCAAATACTTTGAGCAAGTAATGAGATCCCCTAGACCTAATAATGATACATCTGGACAGGGATACACAAGTACTGAAGAAGGAGAGTCATCTAAAAGTGCTGAAGAAAGGAACAAAAAAGGTAAGAATTCCAAACCTACTTGTCATAATTGTGGTAAGAAAGGACATACTGCTAATATGTGCAGGAGCAAGACTATAAATCAGAATCTCAAGCATAAGAGCATGGTTCACTACCATAAGTGCAACAAACAAGGTCATCAAACACATGAATGCAAAACTATGACCATGCATACTCAAAGATTTGAAGGATATTGTTATAACTATCTGAAGTATGGACACAAAGCTTTTGAGTGCAGATCCAAATCCATGTGGTCATCAAACAGGAAAACAAAGGTAAAGAATAATGGAAACTCTTACAACTGGGATTATAATAAAAGATGTAATTGTCATTATTGTCAAGAGTATGGACATGTTCCTGAAAATTGTATTAAGACACACTTTAGAAGTGAGTAAAAAAGGTGGTTGAGTCAAACCACATGTTTTAGCTATTTAAAAATTGGTCACATCAATCAATATTGTCCAACAAGGTCAAAGGCACCAAGTTGTGAGTTCAATAAAGATAAAGGAAAAAGCAAGGTAGATATTGAAAATGTCAGAAATGAAATAAACAAGACATGGAAGAAAAAGGAGGATTACAACACATCATGTAGAGAAGGAATCACTTCACCCAATGGGTTAGGTGATTACACCTCATCAAATTAAGAAATCAAGAGGTATGTGGGACTGATACTCAAAGGTTTGATGATACATTAGTTCCAAAGGATTTAGTACTAAATAGTCTACATAAGCATGAATAAAGATGCAAGATGTTATTAGGAATCAAAGAATTTTTTTAAAGCTTTTCATGTTACAGCTGAGCATGAGAAGTTTCTTATGAATGTTGAGTAAAATGCTAGAGGATGTCAAGCTAATACACTAGCTAGTTGTTTCCAAGCTCACAATGGTTGCTGTTGTCAGAAAAGTTTTCACCCTTGTCCAAAGTTTTTACCTAAGGACAACCTTGTGAAACATGGAAACAACCTCCAAGCTATGGGACTTGAACTATGAGGTTGAGTCTCCAAACAAAGTCAGCTTCCTTTACTATCAAGGTGCACCTAACTACTCTTGTAGAGGAAAAAGGAGAAGGAAGGAATGGAAGCAAATCTACCTACTTTAACCAAAAGGGGTGATGCACCAAAATAGAATGTTCAAACCGATCTCTACCCATACATGCACTATTGAACTATCATGACACCAAAGATATATGCATCCAAAATTGTTTTAATCTAACAATCACTTGCAGATTAGGAAACTTATACAAATGACACAAGGAAGGAGAGAATCCACTTATATATCATTCATAGGCCGAAAGTAGATACAATCATGCAAGATTGCAAATACCCACAATACACAAATGAGAGGCAAATAGTTCTTGCACTTTACATCAATGGTTGGAGGAGATAAGGAAAAATGTCATATAGTTTAGAGGTGAATGAAATTTACACTAAAGTTGTAGAACAATATAAGAGAAATAGAGGAGAGTTGACCTTAACAAAATCTACAAAAACTACCTTTATAGATTAGGCATAACTGAGATGTTCTCTAACTGAAGTTACTCCACAACCACTACCATTAAGTCTTATAGAGAATAATCATGTAGATCTAGGGAAAATCTAACATTGGCATAGATTCAAATATAATGAAATCCAAAAATTTTCTGAAACAGGGCCTCGAGAAGATAGAAATGATGCCATTAAACCATTTTAAACAAGTAGATGGATAGGATTAGAGGTGGTGGAATATTTCCTTCATTTACCAAGGATGACATTCAAGATCAGATTGTGCAAGAAAACCCGATTCCCTTTGTTTTTGGCTTATGAGTCAAAAAAGTTTGCAAGTCAAACAAGTTCTATAACCAAAATGAGCCATGTGGGACAATGATTTCATTCCATTTTTCCACCCCACAAATGTCTCCACATAGCTTACCATATCTTTTCAACTAACTGAGCCACCTTTCTAAACCTTGACTGTGGTAGCCTCACAACTGTCAGCCTTAATTGTCAAAGCCTTCCTATATTATTTCTTTAGCTGGCCCCATAGTGACACATGTCCTTTAAGAAATTCTCCACAATTTTTAGATACCTTGTGTCTTCATAGAGTAGGAAAGCATTGATCATTGATCTCCATAAGATCAATGATCATTAAAGATCTTTTATTATACTGTGCTTGCCCTCTAAAATTTTTGGGCCCATGGACCACTCAAAAGCCACGCCAGCAATCTAGCCTCCATCTAGCATCACCCTATGACTTATAAAATAAAACTTGACCCCACAAAGACATGCAACAACAAGGCACTTTCCCACATTCCTTAACATCCTTGCTTCTTCTTAAAGCAATGAAGCGCCATCCTTTGATCTTGGGAGATTTGATGGTTGATAAGAATCTACAACTTGCTAAAAATTTGTGCTAGTACTTGACCAATGAAGGGGCCTTTTGTATGCCAACTTGACTGATAGCACTTTTCCCTTTCTATGACCCACAAGAGAAAATATTTGACCCCACCAATCCACGTGGCGTAATGACACTTACTCGCATTGTCATGAAGTCTGACAAAACATAGAATGTGGGAAAGCACCCGCCAATAAAATTTCTAGCTCACCCAGTAGCTTCCCTCTTTATAGCCCACAAGAGGAAATAATCGACCTACCACACGACAATGAGGCACTTTCATACATTATTTAATGATAATGCACTTTAATGAAGTGAAAAAGTGCTCATCGTAGATCTATGCAAGACCCATGGAAACAAACTTAGGAAAAAAAGGAAATACCCTAAGTTTTTTATTTGTTTATTTTTAAAAAATATCTCCATTGCTATTTGAATATTTAAAAGTGGGAAGTGACCATTGGGTGGGTTTAGGCATTTGAATTCAAATTTTTGGTGGGAGGCAAAAATGGCTAACATTTCTAGCAACTTAGAGGGGACACAAGCTAGCTATGTGTATGACCAGTGACCTTATGCATCCCTTAGGCCATAAAGTTTTAAAAATATGGATCAGTGCATTATGAAACCCTAACCCTACCTCTATGAGAGAAAAAACCCTAAAAAACCTACCCTCTACAACTAGAACCAGAGACTAAAACTTTTGTAACCTTAAAAACTTGGAAAATACTAGTTATCTCATAGAGAGAAACCCTATGCTCATGCACTTCTTGGAAAGCAAGAAACATAGAAAGAAAACTACTCTACTTATATACATGAAACCTTAACCTTCATCAAAATCATGGCTTGAAATAGATCCCATTAATTGGGATAGGTAAAGTTTCACCATCAGGTTTGCTTGCAATTGAAAATCACATAGGGACCACTCCATAGTGTATCAAATTTCAAGTGCCTCCTTGGTTTTGCCTTTTCTACATCCCATTTAATTACTAGATCACCCTCCCTAAATATTTTGACCCTAGCCTTCCTATCAAAACTCCTTTTCACCTATTGCTAATGTGTTTCTAGGGTCTGCATGGCCTATTTTCTTTTCTCTTCTAGCTCCATTAGCTATGCCATTCTCGCTATCATGGCATCATCTTCAATTAGCTCTAGCTGATGAGCTAGTTCTAGGGATGGGAAGTCTAATGAAATTGGAATCCTTGCTTCTTTTCCATATACCAACATAAACGACAAATTTCCTATTGACCTCTTAAGTGTTATCCTATCAACCCATAGGGTTGTCTTCAACTTATAATGCCAACACCTCTAGTTATCTTCTATTCTCCTTTTCATAATCCTTATTAACTTTTTATTGGATGACTCAGCCAAACAATTGCATTGAGGATAGTAGTTTGAGGATGTGCTCAAGTAGATATTATGGTCAATTTCCCATGCACAAGTTTGAGCTCTTACAAAATATTTTGCATTATCTAAAATGAAGGTTGAAGGGGCACCAAACCTAGTCACAATTCCATCAATGAATTCAACAACTGAAGATTTTGTGGCATCCTTCAATGCAACTACCTCTATCAATCTAGTGAAGTAATCTATAGTAGCTAGAATCCATTTGTGATTAGACCTAGAAGAAGGATTGATATGGCCTATGAAATCGAATCCCCATTGAGAAATAGTTTGGTCAATCTAAATAGGATGAAGAGGAAGAGCTGCAAGTTTTTCCTTATCAGATACGAAGGCACATTTATCAGACTTCTTCACATACTTATGAAAATCATGAAACAAGGATGGCCAGTAGTAACCAACCCTCTTGATCTTCATTGTAGTTGTCCTTGCTAAGAAGTGGCCACCATTAGGATCATCATGAAGCTCTTTGATCATTCTTTCAGCTTGGTCTATGTCAATGTAGCTTAATAGGGCTCCATTAAAATCTCTCCTAAAAAGGATGCCATCAACTATGATATAAGGAATTGACTACAATCTAGATACTGTCTTCATTTAGTTCTATCCAATCCTTGAGGATATTCATTGCCTAACCAGAAATACTTCACATCATCCATCCAATTCTTTGGCTCATCATTTCTTATCTCTTGCTATTCTGTTAGTATCGTAGCGAATTCCTCATTTGATTCCTAAGATGATATCATCTATTTACACAATCCTTTCCCTCCTACCAACTTGGTAATCTAGATGTCAATGTCATACTCCATTACCTTAGTGATCCATCCACCTCTCTTCTCACTAACATCCTTGCTCAAAAGAAAATCCTTCACACTTGCACGGGGTACTAAAAAATGAATCTTGTTATGAGACAGAAGGTGTCTAAGTTTCTCTAAAGCTCTAATGACTGCAAGGGCTTGCTTCTCTACATAGCTATATTTGTCTTCATATTGTTTAAGCCCTTCACTAAAGAAGGCTATGGGCTACTCTTCATTCTTATCATTTTTTTGAGTCAAGATAGCGAAAATGCTTGACTCACCACCTAAGGTATAAAGTATGAAATCCTTTTTGAAATTATGATTAATGAGAGTAGGGGTTGAGGCTATGGCATCCTTGATCTCTTCAATACTTTCCTTCCCTTCCTTGGTCCATGCAAACACCATATTTTCCTTGAGCATAGCTGTAAGGGGTTTCACCATGGTAGCAAGATTAGGGATAAATCTTCTCACAAAATTTATTCTACCAAAGAAACTTTGTAGCCCTTTCTTATGTTTAGGAAGAGGGAGGGTGAGTATTTCCTTTGTTCTCTCTTGGTCAATGGTTAAACCATCCTTTGATACAACGTGTCTGAATAATTTTTCTTGATTGGTAGAAAAGACACACTTGCTTGGGTTAAGGGATACCCCAAACTCTCTACACCTTATGAACGCATGTCTCAAATGATCAAAATGATCTACTACAGTCTTTGAATACATTGTAATATCATCATGGTAAATGAATACAAACTTTTCAATCATGTTTTTGAAGGCCATCTCCATTGCCTTTTGAAATGTAGCACTTGCATTGGTTAGTCCAAATGGCATCTTAAAAAAAGCATAGGTACCCCATTCTATGGTGAATGTTGTCTTGTACCTATCAGATTCTTTGACCAAAACTTGATTGTAACTAGAGAATCCATCAAGAAATGAAAACCTCTTTGAACCACTAACCTTGGACAAAATTTGCTCCATGGAAGGAAGGGGATGGTGAACCTTAAGGGAAGCTTGGTTAAGGTCCCGAAAGTCCACACACAATCTAATTTCTCCATTCTTCTTCCTAACATGGACAAGGTTTACTACCCATGATGAATGTTTGATAGGGAAAATTATATTGGACTCAATCAATTTGGATAGCTCTCGTCTAATTAAGGGTTCAATTTTAGGATTCACTAGCCTCTATTTTTGTCTCACTGTTTTGACATTATCAATTAAATCTATGGTATGCAGAAACAACCCTGGGTCAAAACCTTGTAAATCATCATATGTCTAGGAAAATACATCATTAAATTCTTGACATAAATAAAAAAAAACATTCTTGCTCAATTTTAGAACATAACTTTCCCATGTTTAAGGACCTACCATCAACAATTACAATGCTTGTATAATCACCTTTGTTAGCAACTAGGTTCATGCCTCTATTTTTTGCTTTCTCATCAGGGTTGAAAATACTCTGTAAGGTAATGAGACCCTTAGGTAACTTGTTGGAACTGAGATTAATGATCTGATCACCATACTAATCCTGCAGTCTCGAATGGTTTCTACCTAAAAACTCTACTTTATTCTGCAAGAAGTTTAACACTTGCCAATGTATGTTGTTGTTAGGGTTGGCAGGCCTTACTGCCATTTTGATCTGTTGCCTCTTTTCCCCCTCAATATTCCTTGGCACATCATAAGATGCACCTATTGTTGCAAGTCTATCAACATGCCTATTTTCTTTTCTAGGGATGCTTTGAATGTTAAATGCATTGAAACTTTCAAGGAAAAACCATACCCTTTGTTTATAAGACTTCAGCAAACCATTCTTGGTGATATTCTAATTTCTCACTTGATTAACCACCAACTCACTATTTCCATATTCACTTAAGGCCTGAATCCCTCTCTTTTGAGCGAGTAGGAGACCCTAAATTAGGGCTTCATACTCAGCCACATTGTTAGTGCAATTGAATTGGAACCTAATGGAGAAGTAGTACCTTTCTTGTGTAGGAGAAACCAAAATCACACCTTCCCCTGATCCATTCTTATTTCTTGATCTATCAAAGTACATGCTCCAAACTTGACTCACATCCCTTTTGGTGTTCATCAGATTTGGAGCTAGAGCATCTTTCTCTGATATATAATATGTACCAAGGCTTGTCTCAAGGGTTTCTGACATAGGATTAAACTAGTATGCATTAGCCAATTCATCTAAGAGAAAATAAGGTATCTCTATTAGAGAAGTGGTAGGCTCATTCACTATGTCATTCTCATCCATTTCTAGGATAGTGTAATTCATATTATTGAGATTAGGGGTGTAGGGTTCAATGTGATGGAGGACTAAAGGCTCTACTCTGATTGAAGCTTGGTCCCATATCTTGATCTAAAAAACATATATGATCAATGAGAAGATATGTAACCACATATTTGGGCAGTGAAGTCTCTTGATAGAAAGATGGAAAAATGTGGCTTGACTTCAGCAATAGATACATCTTGAGTTATAGTACAACAAGGGCATGCATGTAGGGCCATTTCCACATTCCTAAGGATCCCTACAGTCTTTATAGTACTGCCATCCAACTATAATAGATCCCTAACAATGGGCTCATATTTCATTTCTAAAGCATCAACAACACACCTAGGCATCACTGAACTACTTGCCCTTGAGTCAATAATGCAATTGTGGACTAGTTTTCCCCCCTATAATTAGAAAAACATAAAATGGAGGGGATCTAACCTTTTTAATTTTTTCCACCTCTCTTGAGGGTTGTATTAGACTTGTGGCACTTTCCATGCTAGGTGGCTAATCCTTTGGTTCAATACTTGTCAATTCTTGCTAGAGCAACCTCTTTGCATGGGTATAGTAGCAACAACATCCCACATGGAAATATTCACATTTGTCTTCTTCATTTATTCTACCACACTAAATGGAATATTAGCTAATTTGGTAGAAGCCTTGGGAGCTGCATTTGTAGGAGGTTGAGATGGAACAATCTAAGGATCACTTATATCCCTTCTAATATTATTTTGCCTTTGGTGCTAAAAGTTATTTGATTTATCATTTACTACTTGTACATGAGGTGTTGCATTTGAAGTTGAGGCCTGATTGGGAAGAGGAGGGGTAGCATCTTCAATAGCTCTTCTTTTGCTCCTTGTGTTATGAGCAATGGAATCCTGGTTTACATTACAATGTTCCTCCACCTGATGATTCATAAAATAACAATCCCTTGACTACTGCGAATGGGCAAAATTAGTAGACTAAGGGTCATTGCATTGTTATCTAGCATATGGATCTTGTGTAGTTACTACTAGGAATTCTTCTACCTTCTAGCACATACAAGAGCCGTATGAATAATTACAAGAATGAAAAAAGTGTTGGTCTTGAGCCAAATTGTTTTGAGGAACTATGTCCCTACTTTGGTTTATATTTGAGGTTGAAGCATGACTATTCTATCTACTATGATCAAAAGAGTTATTTCCATAATTATGATTTGGAGGTCTACCATTGTTTGGAGTTTGATATTGCAATTGATGAGCCTTACTACCTTGAGCTTGTTGCCTTCCAAAGTCACCACCTTGTTGCTCACCTTCTGAATCACAGAGAGACTATCTTCCAATTTCTTATCTTGAACTTGCAACTTTTGCCCAATATCTTGCATTAATACTTTCAACTCTCCTAGCTCACTTGATGATGTGGAAGCTTGAGGGACTAGAGAAATTGATTGTGATGTGAAAGTTGTGGGAATAGGGGCCATTGTTGGTTGGTGATTTGGGACATTAAGGAAGAAGGGCATAGGAGGCCTTGGGGCTAACTTTCTTCCTTGTATCAATATGTTTTCTGCCTTTATTTCTATGTCATAAGCATTAGGTAAAGTGTCTCCTCCCATAGCTTAGATTGTGGTGGCAATGTCACTGTTAAAAGCTCTAAGGTAATGCAAGAAGGAATTACCAAGGGTAGGCTTTATTGAAGTTGGTATTCTATCCCATGTCTTTTAAAATCTATAATTAAAATCAGTCATACATTCATGGGGGGCTCTTTTTATAGTAGTCAACTATTCTAAAAGTGACAAATGGTCACTTTTGTTGTCAAAGTGTTTACATAGTCTTGCTCCTAATCCATCCCAATCTATTATAGAACCATGAGCCAAAGCTCTGTAGCATTTTAGTTCTTTTACTTTCAAGGATGAGGCTAGAATCCTAACTGCAACATCATCCTCTATAATACCATGGATATTGCAAACATTTGCAACTTCTTGAATGTGTTCTAAGGGAGAGATAGAAGTTTCACTAGTAAATTTTGGTATACTTTTGAGTGTAGGTATTGGTATGTCATGTCTTTGGGCCAATAAAAGAGGACTTCCACCATTAGAGGTGGCAAAAGCATGAGCCCGTGGTTGCGCCATATAGACAAGTGATCTATTGATATATGGTGATGAAAATCTAGGCTGAGATCTAATAGTAGGAGGAGTAAAGATAGATCTTGCAGGTGTATTTGTTACTATTGTACTCCTAACTAGTGATAAAGATACTCTAGTCCTTCTTTTTCTAGGATTTAAAAATGAAAGCTTTTGATAGTGAAATTTAGCTCTAGAAGATGCCCTTGTTTTAGCTCTTGGCATGAATCAGTGCAACTTTGGTTTGGAACCAGATGTATTTGAATCTTAGAGTCACCAAGTACTTCAATAATGAGCCTCTTGAAGGCTTGAATATGGAAGCCAGTACTATCTCCTCAGTATTAATATTGAAATCTTCCTTTTGACCCTAGTGAAACATGGAAACAACCTCCAAGATGTGGGACTTGAACTGTGAGGTTGGGTCTCTAGAGAAGGTCGACTTCCTTTACTATTAGGGTGCACTTAACTACTCTTGTAGATGAAAAGGGAGAAGGAAGGCATGGAAGAAAATCTACCTACTCTAACCTAAGGGGGTGATGCACCAAAATAGAATGTTCAAACCAATCTCTATCCATACATGCACTTTTGAACTATCATGACACCAAAGATATACAAATCTAGACTTGTTTTAATCTAACAATCACATGCAAATAAGGAAACACATACAAATGACACAAGGAAGGAGAGAATTCACTTATATACCATTCATAGGCCAAATGTAGATACAATTATGCAAGATTGTAGATACCCACAACATACCAATGAGAGGAAAATAGTTCTTGCACTTTACATCAATGGCTGGAGGAGATAAGGTAGAATGTCATATAGTTCAAAGGCGAAGGGAATTTACACTAAAGTCACAAAACAATATCAAAGAAATAAAGAAGAGTCGACCTTAACAATATCTACAAAAACTACCTTTATATCTTAGGCATAACTGAGATGTTCTCTAACTAAAGTTAATCCACAACCACTACCATTAAGTCTTATAGAGAATAATCATGTAGATTTAGGGCTTTGAGAAGACATAAATGGCACCATTAAACCATCTTGACCAAGTAGATGGATAGGATCAAAGGTGGTGGACTATTTCCTTCATTTAACATGCATGGCATTCATTTAGGAGTGGTTGGAACTGATCATGAAGATTATATTGTGCAAGAAAACTTGATTCCCTTCATTTTTGGTTTATGAGTAAGCAAAGTCAACAAGTCAAACAAGTTCTGTAACCAAAATGAGCCACATGGGCCAATGATTTTATTCCATTTTTCCACCCCACAAAAGTCTCCACATAGTTGACCATATGTTTTGAACTAACTAAGCCACGTTTTAAAACCCTGACCATGGTGGCCTCACAACTATCAGCCTTAACTACCAATGCCTTCTTGTATTATTTCCTTATTCAGGCCCATAAGGACACATGTCCTTCAAGTGCTTCCCCACAATGTTTAAATACCTTACATCTTCATAGAGTAGGGAAGCATTGATCATTGATCTTCGTAAGATCAATGATTGTGAAAGATCTTTTATTATACTATGGTTGCCCTCTAAAATTTTAGGGCCCATAGACCACTCAGCAACCACCTCGACAACCTAGCCTCCATCTAGCATCACCCTATGGCTTATAAAATAAAACTTGATGCCACAAAGACATTGCTGCTTACTTCTTCTTAAAGCAGTGAAGTGCCATCCATTGATCTTGGGAGATCTAACACTTGATGAGAATTTGTAACTTGCTAACAATCTATGCTAGTACTTGAACAATGAAGGGGGCTTCCGTATGCCAACTTGATTGACAACCATTTTCCATTTCCATGGCCCACAAGAGAGCATATTTGACCCCACCAATCTACATGGTGCAACAATGCTTGCCCACATTGTCAGGAAGTCTGACAAAACACAGAATTTGGGAAAGTGCTCACCAATCAAACTACCAACTCACCTAGTAGCTTCCCTCTCTATGACCCATAAGAGGAAATGGACCCACCTGCCACATAGTAGTGAGGTGCTTGCCCACATTATGTAAATATAGTGCACTTTAATGAAGCAGGAAAGCACTCACCATAGATCTATGCAAAATTTGATCGTGAGGAAAATTATAGACCCATGGAAACAAACTTAGGAAAAGAAGAAATACCATAATTTTTTAATTTTTTTTAAAAAATATTTCCATTGGTATTTGAATATTTAAAAGTTGGAAGTGACTGTTGGGTGGGTTCAAGCATTTGAATTCAAATTCTTGGTGGAAGGTAAAAATGGCTAACAGTTGCCAAATAAATGGAAATGCTAATGGATGTCGAGTGAGCCTAAAATTAGTTCATGTTGAACTTATAGTTGTGTACACACTCAAAATTAATTGGAGTACTTCAAAAGGGTATTTGATCAATTTTAGCTCATTTTTACATCATTCAAAATCTATAAAGAGCAAGAAGAGCTAAAGGCAATCTAGAAATCCATCCAAAGAGTTTGTAGGAGATGTGAATAGTAATTTGACCCCATTTCATCAGATTTTGCAAGGTATTTAATTTTTGTCAAGCTACACCATTTCTTATTTCATAAACCCTAGTTTCATAAAATGACATCTAGTTTAAAGGGTGTAGAGGGTAAAGAGGTTTTGAATGTTCAGTTAGTTAGTAAAAAAGTTAAACAACCTATTTTCAAAGCCATACTAGAAATCACATACAAACAAGATCCCTCCAGTGCATTATCCATGATACCACCAAAAGTTCTAATGATTGAAGATGTCAGAAAGTGTTACAACTATAAGATTAGTAGTATTGGAGACATGGAAATAAGAAAAGAATATGGAAAACCTTGTGAAAATGGTGTGCTAAAGGAAGAATTCAAAATTGTAGAAAAGAAAGGGTTTACTTGTGCCATAGATTTCCCTAATGTTTTCAAAATTGAATGGATCAAGATTTTCTTGAGTAGGAGACATGATAATTCACTATGGTTAGATAATGGACCTATCAAAATTATTGTTCAGCTATCATTTTGCACGACGCTTAATGATAGGAATCCTTTCAAACTCCTCTCTTAAAAAGCTAATCTGAGGATCAACTCCAAGGTTGTAGGTGATCTTGCAACCTACTGGAATCTGTTTAGTTGAAGATAAATGTGAATGTTCATGAGGAGGCCTTGTCTAGTTTTGATAACTTTGGATGAGATGTAGAATTTTCTTACTATCAAAAAAGAGTAAAACACACAAAGGAACTATGTTTTTGTATTTTTTCTTTTTTCAATGAATGCAATCTAACTATGCAACTATATGAATTCCTAATCTAACCAAGGGGTTAATAAAGAAAATAATGAAGATAAGGTGACAAGATATTTTAAGAAAATAACATGAAAAGTAAATCCTAATGGACATAAACTACGGAAACAACATGTTTGTAAGTTGAGCTTTCGAAAAGATTGGTGGGTAACTAATGAAAGTAGGAGCAACACTTCCTAAATTCCACTGATGCAATCATCTATGAGGAATTCAATAACCATATTATGTTTCACTTTTCATTAAATTGCAAGGCCATGGAAAGTGTGCTCATGCAAGACAAAAAGCTATGAAGTAACAATATGGTGAATTCTTCTTGAACTAGATATGTTAGTAGAATTTCTAGACCTGTAGAAAACACCAGAATTAAAAAATCACACAACCAAAAACAAAGCAATAAACTTTTGACTCAATCACACTTCATGAGCATACATTCACAAAATATAACACACTTAGGCAAGAATCACTACACTCCAAATGTGAGCACCAAAAGCATATATTATTGCAAAATAATGACAGCCTTGATTACATATTACAATCCTATATTTATAAGAAACAATTCCCATAATTTGTGTTGAGAGGGAGAGATATATTCATGCAATTATATGCTTCTAATTTAATAAAACAAACTAATTATATATAAACTAACTATCTAACTAGTGCTTAGTAGGACTCCATCCATTTTTATATCATTAATTAGATGCATGAGCTTTTACATGTCATAAAACAAATGAATTATGAGAAAGTAAGAAGAAGAGAGCCTTCAATCGATGTGGAAGTGTTTATAACTGTCACAAATAGAAGTTCAACCTTTATTGGGTGTTTTTCAGAGTTAAACTGTTGTCAAAATGTGTTTCTGATGCATGGAAAGCTCTAATTTTGAAACTAGTAGTTAACTATTGGTGCACCTCAGAATAAGTGCACCTTGAAAAGAAGAGCACCAACACACTTGCGTAGGTCTAACTTCTACAAAATTCTTCCAACACTTTTTTGCCAAAAGGTGCATGAGCACACCTATATAGTTCCAAAATTTCAAAATTTTACAAAGTGTCAAAAAAGGAAATTTCAGCTTCTGGGTTTTGTCCCCTTTCATACTAGAGCTATGTCTAGGTGCTTACCCTTGCATTTCACAATAATCTCAGTGACCTTGGATAAATTCGATAAATCTAAAGCATTATACTTTACATTGACCTTCTCCCTATTGTTTTCTACCTCTATATGATATCCTTGAGTTTAGTTTCCAACTCTAGTAAGGCATCTTCTATCCTGAAGGCCTATTTTGGTGGAACCCATAGTTTCAACCTCTATGTCTTGGGAGGCTTGCTAAGGATATTCAACCATTTTTTGTTCTCCAAACACTTCATTGGTTGATACTTTTTGTGGCTCTTTCTCTTGCTCCTTTTGAACTTTTTCTTCTTCCATATATCTATAGCAACTATGACTTGTAATGGAGATGAAGGAGTTACCTTAGGACCTTGAAACTTTGGGGGCATCTGAGTCCAATCTTCTTGTTGGGGATCATTGGTTGGTGTATCCTTGATCTTATCCCCAATTAGTTCAATTCCTATAGGCATGAAATCAAAATATAACATCTTAAATATATTAGTTCCCTCTACATCTTGCTAATCAATCCATTGTTGCATTTCATCCTCTGATGTGGTCATTTGTAGGGGTTCTTCTGGGTTTGGTGGTGGTGTAGCCATATAACTTCTTCTTCTTTCCTTGGTCATGGCTCTAGCTAGCTAGGTTCTCCTATTCATAGGTACATCATCCTCATCATCCTCTTCTTCATCTTCTTCAAGAATAGGTTCCAGGACTAATGGGATAGGAACCACTTTCCTGATCACCCTTTGCCTCTTTTTGACTGAATTCTTAATCTTTCTTCCCCTTTTAGGTGTAGAAGGTGATGCTTGCTCTATTTGCTGAGGAGGGGTAAATTATTGAATTTCAACATCTGTTTCTATTTGGCTGGGTGCAGTTAGTGGTACTTGAGGTCTACCTGGACTTGCCAAGCTCTAGTATCTTTTGACCTTGCACATTTTCTTCTCCTTGCTATGAAGGTGCCAGGATTTCACACTCTTCTAGATCATCTCGTTAAGAAGAATTCCTCCTTCTTTTTCCCTTTCCTTTACCCTTCTAAGCTCTATAATATCTAATCAGTCTCTCAAGTTGGTGTACTATCTCAAGCCTTATTGGTGACTGAGCTGCAAAGGTAGGGATGGTGACTTTCTTCCCTCGCCCTTTGGCTAGATAGGCCTGTGCATGAAAGATTATTATTTTAGGTTTTGGATCAAGTTTTAATGTTTTCTTGATCCAATCCTGCATCATTTTAATAACATATCTCACCTAATGGTTGATATCTAAATTCTCTTCATTTTCAACCTCAACATTCATAATAGGCCTATTGCCAATCTTGTCTTGGTTGAAGAGAGGATCAAGCAACTCCTCAAAATCTTGTTGCAATATCTTTAATGGTTCCTTTATCTTTATGGCCTTCTTTTCTAGGTAGAAATTCATCCTAAAATAATCCCTTATTCTGATATCATAATCATTTGTTGCATTCATTCAATGATCCTTAATAGCCTCTTCATACTGGAATGTTTTGCCTGCCAAATACTGCACTCTCCCGATGTTATCAAAACATGGCCATGAAGAATTATACTCATCCAAGGGATACTGATCCCATTCACTTTCAAAAAAAGGAATGTCTTACTTCCTAACCACCCTAAAAGGTCCTATAGTCAAAGGCCATGTCTAACAATGTTTATGTTGTTTTCTAACTCTGTCATATGCAGACATGATTTGTTGAGAAATCTTCAAGAGGACGAGTCCATCACAAGGTTACCTCGGAGGCTTCTTCGGGTTCACTATTGTACCTGCTACCATCAAATATGTAAAGGTTTGGAATTTGATATAATATGCTCCAAGTACTATTATCTATGCCACTGCATCATTTGATAACCTCTTTGCATAAATCCCCTTCTATAAATATGATTATAGAAAATATAAATGCATCATTAACAATTCTGTATTCCTTGCTCTGCTTTGAGAGCTTCTTCTTCACCAATTAAGGGTAGACAAGATAAGACCATGCATTAGGATCTTGCATGCTATCTGTCTTGTATAGCCCTAGATAGTCTGCTGCCTCACGGCTAACAAGTATACTAGGTACAATGTCATATAAAACTTCCTTTTTTTCTTTACCATTACTAGTTGCTCACACAAATTCTCACTCAGAGTGGAAGCCCAATCAAGTGGTATCTCTACTTTCTTGATTATTTCAATGAAGTGTACAATGAAAATATTCAGATGCCCTATTGCGAGTAAACCCATGACTCTACTCAAGAGTATGATGGAGTAACTGATGCCTTTAATCATGTACCCCCTAGTCATGTCAACCTTTCTCATCTTCTTTCCCAAAGGAGTCTTCTTGATGAGGTATGAGGACTGACTGATCTCTGAGGCTTCCTCAATGTGTTCTTGGTACCACCTTTCTGCTTGTTTGTAGGTAAGCTTGATGAACTCATCTACCTTCAGGAGATTAAATACCTTCTCAATATTCTTTGGTCATAGATCAAGGACAATTTCTCCAGTTACACTCTTCACCACCCTTTCCTTAGGGACCAAATATTCTGCAAGTGTCATAACAAGCTTCAAAGATTGCACCAACACCAAGTGTGAAGCTGCATTGCCTAGACTAGATTGGATGAGTGTAGAAATCATTTGTGATCTCTTGCTAGGCTTGTTACAAATCTTTAGGAATTCTCCCAAGTCTATGTGTCCCAATTCTAAATCTTTGATCTTCGAGTAGTCATCCTGGATCCTCAAATTTGTTGGAATGCCTTGACTATGGGTTTTAATGTCATTTTCTCACCCAAGGAAGTTGAAGAGGATGGACACTTATTAGTCTAGATTTAATGAAACAATGAGTAAAACAAACCCTAGAATCGAGTCAGAGGAGAAAACCAAACACCCAATTGCAACAAACTATTTAAAACCCTACAAATTGCAAATTTGGCACACCAAGTGTACCTAATAGGTGTGCCTAATGTGGTAATCTCCTTAAAATTATCTTTTGTCTTTTAAATGCACAGTAGTGCACCTAGTGAGGTGTGCTACTATACACCAAATATGTTTCAATATTAATCTAAGTTCATTTTGAGAATGGTTAGCTACACTAATGTGCACCCATCTTTAAGGGGGGATCTTCATGACTTTAGAGTTTTAAATTTTTGCTAGGTTTCAAAGTTTTTGATGCTTTTTGGGTGTGCATTATTGCACCTAAGTAGGTGCACTTGTGCACACCCAAACTTTGGGTAGAAATTTTAATGCTTTAAAGTTCTTAATGAGAAAAGAGTTGGTGTGATGAGCAAGCCGAAGGTCAAGAAAACTTGTCGTGACATGGAGGTGCAGTCAAAGTAGGAGGTGCAAAGAGTTTATCATGACAAGAAAAGAAATAGGCAAGGTAAGGGGTATGGGGATACCCCACTATTTATATAGACTTTGAGGGTCTTTTTGACAATTGCATAGTTGTATAGGTGCACCAACTACAGAGCTATGTAGTCATGCTAAAAAACACATTTCCTTGAACCTTGGATGCACTAGCACACCTTGGGAGGTGTGCCTAGTATGCCAAAATTCTTAAAACTTATATTGTTCTTTAAATTCTCTTGAATTTTTGACCTTAAGGTTTTTCTAGAAAGACTTGGACATGAACTAGGGGCCAGGGAAGATCTCAAAATGGCTTGGATCCTAGACTAGGAGTCCAAAAGGCCAAAATTCAAAAATAGGGGGTTGCCATTTTTGAAAGGAAATGAGGCGTGCATTGTGGAACCATAACAAATAGCCCCAACAAAAGGAAGAAATGAAAAATACATTTCTTCATCAGCAAACATTCCTCTGATATGTGTCAAACACCAACTGAATCTTGAACATTTCAAGCATATTTCAAATGACTTCACAGTCAAAACTTTAGGATGCAAAACCTCCAAGCTCAGTGTGTGTTTAGTGTATTCATTTCCTTTGACATCTTAGGATGCAGTCTATCAAAAGCTTTTGACAACTTGGAAACAATCTTCCACCCTATCCAACTCATTCATTGGGAATCTTCACAAAAGCTATTTATCAATAATTTGTTTGACCAGATGAGAGAATCGGTTCTAAGGGCTCTTAGTGGGTTGTCACTTTTCTTTTGAATTTCTTGGGCAATCTTTTGGATACTTGCTTCATGTGGTTTACAATGTTTCCATTTGATTCTTGGATGAAGCAATGTTTTGGTACTAGATATCTCATTTTGAATGTGTATCTATTTTCCCTTTTAGATCTCTTAGAATCCTTCAGTCTTAACACCATTCTTTCTTCTCCCTTTTTTCAATTTTTCTTCTATATCCTGACCATGCTTAGACTGTGTAGCCAAGATATTGGTGTCATTTCTTGGATTTGATCTCTTCTGAACATCCCTTGCATTCCTCTTTTATAACTTTTGGAAACTCTCACACCAAACAATGATCTTAGCAATTTCTTGGAGAAGACCCCCATGTTTGAGCCAATTGGGGTCTGGATTGTCCCTTGCTGTCTTCAACCTTAATTAGATAACACTTGAGAAAATTGATATTTAAGTTTGCAAAGTGTTGAGAACTTGTTGATCTATGATCTTGAATTCAAGATTGAAAGTCCCCTATTACTACAAGAAAACATGCATTCCTTGATTGGTATAAAACACACAATCATCAAAATGTTTCGAAAAAGAAATACCTCCTCTTGAAATTAGAACCAAAAGAGTAGTTAGTATGATTCATCAAGATAAAATCTTGAGTGCACATACCCTGTGGACTAATGTAACTTTGAAAAAAAACACGTGACTAAAAGAAAAGATGCAATTTAAAAACAAACACACTTGCAAAAATGAAATCTATCTAATTAACACACTTGTAGAAATGAAATCTATCTAGATTTTTATTTTAGTTTTTGATCTTCTAGGCTTCAAAATAATGTTTTAGAATTTTTCCATTGACTGGAAATGAAACTAATTCCCCCTATAAGGAACTAAGCCTAAAAGTATTTTCTTTGAGAATCTCTATAATCTGATAAGGACCAATCCACAAGTGTTGAAACTTAGTGTGGCTGTCCAACTTTTCTTTTGCCTTGTCCCAAAGTAGAACAAGGTCAAAAATTCTAAAGGATTTTATTGTGTCCCTCTTTTCAAACCACCTCTTGATGATTTCTTAATGTTTAGCCATGTGCTCCAATGCAACTATCCATTTCTCATCCATCTCTAAAAGATTCATCAATCTGATTTGTACTCTATCAGCATCTTTAGCATACCCACTCATGAATTTCAAAATGGGAATCCTAAAGTTAAGCTGGAATACTGGCTCTTGTCCATAGTGAAGAAAATATGGAGATGTCCCCAAAGCATTCTTGACCCTTACTTGATCTATCCATAGAGCATATTTGAGCTGTGTGTGCCAATCTTTAGGATTCTCCTTCAATAACTATCTTATTACTGTGATCAAGTTCTTGTTTGTTGATTTAGCTACCCCATTTCCTTGTGGGTAATAATTTGAAGAGAACATGATAATAAACTAATTTAAAAATGCCCATTGAGTCAAGAATATTGATGCAAAAGCTGATCTATTATCACACACTAGAGTGAATGGCATCTCGAATCTAGTAACAATGTGTTCCTCCAAGAAGTTTGTTACCACCTTGGCAATATAATTTCTAAGTGTCTCTATTTCTGTCCATCGTCTATAGTAATCAGTAGCTATGAGAATAAAAGTGTGTTGATGATGGTGGATTGATTAGACCAATGAAATCTAGCCCCCACTTTGCAAAGGGGCATATCTTAAACACTAGTTGTAATGGTATTGTAGGATTTCTTTCTTTGTTAGCACTAGTTTGACGAATATGACAAGTATGAATATGCTCAAAAGTATCTTTGAATATTGTGGGCTAGAAATAAATCGATCTTAAAATCATATGAGTAGTTGCTTCTGCTAAATCCTACCTAGTACCATACTTATCATAAAATTGTTCAAGAACTTCCTTTACTTCCTCACATCCTAAGAATTTTAGGTAGATTCCTTCATAGTTCCTATTGTATAATTTTCTATCATGTAGCATATAGGACTCACACTTCATTTTAAGTCCTCTACACTATGAAATATTCATCCAACTAGGATACTTAATTTTACAAAAGATAATAAACAATATCCTAGTACCAAACTTCTGTTACTACACCCTAGTCTATATCAACTTCAGATACTAAAATTTTCTTTTGATATTCCATATCTGTTTCACCATCAAATTTGAAATTCTTTTCATCTTCAATGTGGTTATTCGCTATCATTTTTTAAAATCCTTTACCTTTGACCAATCTCATGGGTTGAATTCCTAAATCAATTTTTTTGAAGATTTCCATCCATTTCCTTCATCTTTCACCGAGTTCATTCTACATCAACAATGTCTTAATTGTTGGATTAGGTACAATCACATATACCTTACTTCTCAATATGTAATGGTGGAACTTCTTTGCCACTTTAATCAAAGAAAAGGACTATTTGTCAAGGTTAGAATAATTTAACTCAACATTTTTCAGAGGACAACTCATAAAGGCAATGGGCCTTTCATCTTCTTTTTCTTTCTTTTATGTAAGAATTCCAACACATGAATGTTTTGAGGCAAAAGAGTATATTTTGAAAGGTAGCCCATAATCTAGACTGACCAGTACTGGAGCCATAGAAATGGCCAATTTGATATCCTCAAATGACTTCTTAATCTCTGGAATCCATTCTATTTTATCTCCCTTCTTGAGTAAATCATTAAGGGGACTAACTATCTCTGCAAATCCACTAATGAATTTTCACACAAAATTTATCTTCCCAAAGAAAGACTTAAGTTCTTTTCAACTATGAGGAGGTGACAACTTTAGAATAGCTTCAATTCTATTAGGATCAATGCAGATTCCTTCTTCAAAGATAATATGACCTAGGAGCTTTCTTTTAGTGACCCCAAATGAACATTTCTTGGGATTGAGAGATATGCCATATTTATGACATCTGTTGAATACCTATCTTAAATCAGCAATATGAATGCTTTCATCCTTTGAAAAGATGGTCAAGTCATCCATGTAGATGACTATACATTTGTTTATCAATCCTTTAAAAGTTTCATCCATGGCTCGTTGAAAAGTAGCCCCTACATTAATCAGCCCAAAAGTCATTCTTCTGTAGGTAAAAGATCCCCATTTAGTTGTGTAGGTTGTATTTAACCTATCTTCTTCATCAACCATTACTTGATTATATCCTATCCATCCAAGAAAGACAACATTTTTGAACCATTTATGATTTGTAGGACTTCATCTAGCGAAGGAAGAGGGTAGTTGTCCTTTTAAGATGCAAGATTCAAGTTACAAAAACCTATGCAAAGACAAATCTCTCCCATATTTTCTCACATAGGAACCAAATTGGCCACCCATATAGATGGCAGATGGGGAAGATGATCTTGGCATCAAGTAACTTCTTAACTTCCTTCATTATTAATGGTTCAATGATGGGATTAACAAGTCTTTGCCTTTGATAGAAAGGCTTTACATTTGATTTCAAAGGAATGTCATGCATAATAATTTTAGGATCATATGTTTTCAACTCTTCATAGCTCCAAGCAATGACATCCTTATACTCTATAAGTAATTTGAGCATATCTTCCCTTTCTTGTGTATTGCATGCTTTCTCAATCCTCATCATTCTAGGATCTTTGTAAGTACCTAAATTGTATGAGTCACATTCCTTGATTCCCTTTTCTTTGATTTTTCTCCTATTAAGTGCTGATTCATCATGGTAAAAAATGCACTCCAACTCAACCATTCCCTTAGGAATAGTGTTAGTTTTTAAGTTTAGAATCCCATCTTCATCTTTGAGCTCATCATTCTTAGGTTTATCATTTGGAGTGTCATCAATTTCTTGTCCTTTAAAGTGGCCATTGCACATGATAAATTCTAGTATATGTTGACTATCCTAAAAGACTTGGAAGTTTGTGATATTGTCCAGTATAGATGGAGCAGCAACCAATTCGACTGAAAATATTTTTAATTTGGTTCTTTCAATTGGTTGTAATGCACTAGTTGAAATAGTGAGAGCATTTTCTACTAGGTTTTTCCTTCTTGGAATAGACCTTATGTTCAAAGCTTCAAAATAATCCATTAAACCCCATACTCTTTTCCTATAAGCAAGCAACCTCTTATCATGATAGGAATATAATGATTTCACTTGTCTTATAACTAACTAAGAATCTCCCTCGACTATGAGAGTTGTAATCCCTTTCTCCAAAGAAAAAATAAGTCTTCAGATCAATGCTTCTTACTCTACAACATTATTAGTACATCTGAACTGTAATCAATATGCACCATAGAAAGAATTACCTTTTCAGTTGACCAACTCAATACCTGTGTCAACTCCTAATTTGCATTTGGAACCGTCAAATTGAAGTGTCCATATTACATACCTTTTGATTTTCTAACCTTATGCTTATTCATACTTAGCTTCTCTTTTACTTGAGCTGGAAAAGATTATCTCTTGGGTACCCACTGTAGTCTTTTGCGGGGTGGACTTGATGATTTTTCATTGTTGTTCCTTGGTACCAGGGGTGTATTTTTTTCTAGTTTTTCTTGAATTTCCCCTATCAATTCCTTGATTTCATCCACTTTGGGTTTTGGATGAATGACTACTAAAGTCCATCCTAGAACTTTCACATACCATCTTCTTCTTTGAATTTTGATCATTCTTGGTGGAGGAGAAGAGAAACCTCCACCATCTAAAGAGGTATCACTATATGGTACATTCAAATCTTCAATTTCCTCTTCAACATTTTGAACAAATTTAGATATGTTTATAGGACTTTGATTTTCCATGATTTTATCTTTTGGAATGTTATCAATCTTGACTTCCATCATTTGTGTTAATACCTTAGCAATTGCTTCTTGGCATGATGAACATTCAAACTCTAAATGGCTAACTTCATACAATTGGAAAGATCCTGGGAGAAGTAGAATACTAGGGTCAGCTTCTTCTCCTAAACATTGTAAATTAGCCACCATGTTGTCTATGAATTGTGTTACAACTTCCTACCTTGGGATTGAGATCTTCAATTTTTCATTTTGATCATATGTTATTTTGGTTGAAAAAACCATCACTTTTTAAGAGCCCAAATTTGATTGTAAGAATGCCACTTATTCAAAGCATTATATTTTGTAATCATAGTTTTTAATGCTAGCTCTACATCTATCTTGATTTGATTGTTCAACCGTTTCCATGGTAACCATAATTGAGTAAAATCTGTAGAAAACCATCCCCTTAGGCATTTCATCCATTCTCTACTTAGTAGCAATCCATACATTTTAGGTATATCAACCACATGTATATCAATGATGTCTTGAATTCTAGGGTCAATTGTCAACTATATTCGAACATCTTTCAGCACACTAATGAATTTTACCTAAGTTTTATCCAATTGTATCACTATTCAATTGGAAAGCTGGGGAATTACTCCCAACTTTTGTGCTATTGATAGTGGCATTACATTACATGAAGCTTCTAAATCAATTAAGAAATTATGAAGATTCTTCCCATATATCTTGATGCTAAGTAGAAATAGAGGCACCTCAACCTTGTCTTTGAACATAGTCGACATTGCTTTTGAAGCATTGACTTGTTGAGATGTTGTCTTTTAGGGGACAATATTCACATTATGAGCTACCTTTGTATGATCCAAAGTTTTCATCAGTGCTTCTAATTGTTGAGGAAAACTTTGTAACATGTCAAACATGGACATGTTGGCCTTAGTTCATTTTAAATCTTCCATGACATTATATTTCTCAGTAGACCAAGTTGGATTTTTCAATATTGATGGTACATTTTCTTAGTTTTGATTTTGTTTTCCTCCATACGAGGGCCTAATTGGTGCCAGATTATTAGTCACTCTCAAATTGAGAGGAGTTGGTTGTAGTCTGAGAGAAATTCCCTCTGCCATAGGTTCATTTCTACTTCACAGACTGTATGTGTTCTGATTATCATTGCGAAAAGAACACATCTCATCATGTTGAATGTCTGGTTCTTGACTCAATGGAAAAGAGAATTCTTCATTGGCTGGTGGTTCTACCTGTGCATTCTATGTGGAGTCATAGGAATCTAGTAGCATAGCATTAAACTACATAGGAGTGATGTTGTCATTCACTTGTGAATTCTAAGTCATGTCTTGATTTCCATTGTAGTATGAACCATCATTGTTGGATGTGTTTTGACTGTCATCATATTGATTGATATCAACATAGTGAACATTGTTGTTATTGTTATCTGTAGAAATTCTTCCATTATTCAAACAAGTGTTCCACTATCGGTTCTATCTTTGAAAGTCATTGATATGATTAGGAGGATTGAAGTTATTTCCTCTAGCATGGTTATTTCCAGTATTATTGTTGTTTCAAGTATTGCTATTTCTGGCAAAATTCCTACTATAATTCTAATTGTAGTTGTTTTTGTTGTAAGGACCAGCTTTGTTTCTTTGAAAGTTGTTATTCTATCCTTGTGACAACCATAATTGAGTCAACTCATTGTTCATCTGTGACATGGTCTTTTTCATCTTGGAGGAAAAACTATTATCTGCCTCTACAGAAGCTATTGTCTTTTCCTCAAAGAAAGAAGCTTTTGGAGGTTCATACCCTAGATATTTTAGAGAGAAGGGTTTTGTGGAGCAAGTACTTGTTGTAATGGAACTAGATTTATAGCTATGAACTGGCTAGGCATTACAAGTGTTGTGGCAACATATGTTGCCATTGTTGTAATTGCTTGAGCTGGAAGCATTAATGCTCCTCCATTAGGATTAGCTTGCTTAGTGAAGGTAATTGCTTATGTGAAGACTTTATCCAATGTGTCAATATTTTCTATAAGAAGTCTTCTTAGAAGAATAGCAGTGAGGTGGTCCATAGCATTCAAATAAATCTGAATGGAATCTTCAACTGGTGTAGTGTATGGTGCGTCTTGCTTGCGATATGCCACGTGAAAGCGATGGTTGAAGCATGAAACTGTCTTAGGGTAAGTGCACCAAATTTTGGTGCCAAAAAGGTGACACCACTTTTATTTTTTCTAATTTCCAATAGTGCATGCATGCTATGGTTTGGGTTACTCAAGCCATAGCGTGTACATTCTTTAAAAAAAACCTAACTTTTATAAATGGGTTGCATACCCATAGCCCATTCATTTTAACTCTTTTTTGCTACTTCTCCTTGCTATAGTGCATATGCAGATTGTAGCAATACAAGTTTTCTGCCACCCACCTTGCCAATATGCCTCATTGCCATTGAAGTTCAAGATCATGAGCACGTCGTATGTTATCTAACTTTCTTTTTGCATTGTTTTATATTTTTTTAATATTATTTTGTAGGCTTTTTTCAAATTTTTTGTAAATTTGTTTATTTATTTAGATTTCAATTGATTTCTTATTGAAAAAATGTCAATAATGAATTGAAAATCCCCAAGAAGGTCAAAGCCAAAACCCTCAACAAGATCCAAACAAAAACCCTCAAGAAGATCAAAACCAAAACCCTCCACAACAAGAACAACAAAATCTGCAACTTGAACCAATTGCAAGACTTCCTCCTTGCACACAAGAAAATATTTTAAATGAAATAGAAAGAGGCAAAATTGAATTAGAAGCACTCATTGGTAGGTTGAAATCTTATGGACAAAACAATCCCATGAGAACTCAATTGGCATCCTCCCTCGAGTCCATTAAGACTCACATAGCTTCTATTAGTGGTTAGTTAGATGTTTGGTGGGTTAAGTGGAATGAACAAGATATTATGCAAATAAATTATCATATCAAGATGTTAAAAAAGAAGATATACCAAAAGGTAGGATTTGTGCATTATTTAGAAAGCCTAGTGAACAAGATATTGTTAGAGAGGGTACTAAATAGTTCCCCATCCATTAGTGCATACACGATGGTAATAGAAATAATTTTTTGAATAGATGGTGGATGGTTTTTGATGCCCCTCACAATAATCATGAGGTCCCAATGTATTTCTTAAGGAAATTGTATTGTGAGTTTGTCTTTGGGGAAATCCCCAATTATTTTGATACATTAGACTCTCAAGGTAGAGGTCGGGGGTCATCATTTGAGAGGTCAGGGGCACATTGTAACCCTAATGTAGTTAGGGAAAATGTGGTCAGGCCATAGGGTGAGCATGTGACTATTTCTTCAGTTGTAAAGGAACATGTAGAGGCTAGCGCTCTAGGGAATATTAGTGCTTTAATGCAGACCCTCATTCATTGCATGAGTCCATTAGTTGAGGAGGAGTTTTTTGATTATCGTGGCCACATGTGTACATCATGCGGATCCTTATGCACATTTGGCAATCATGCTGGAGATGGTGTAGATAATGGGTTAGTGACTAATCAATTCCTGAATGAGACATTTGGCATTGACACATAGGTAAATTAAAATTACAACAAACTAATTTGATCATATTTCATATGTATAGTAGATGACTAATTAATTAGCATGTCTTGACATTGTTCAAAATTCAAGGTCAAAGTGTTGGTAGCCCTAGTAGTGATCCCCCGGCCCCATTTTTCATCTCGTCCATGAGTTTAGAGGTATGTATTGATTTAATCTTTTAAATGAATACATATATTTATTGAGTAATCATATGAAGGATTGACAAAAAAAATTATGCATGTGCATCAATTCTCTACAGGACCGTCAACATTCACTACAGACTCTAAGCTGAGACGCGATAGGAGCTTTGTAGATGTACATTTGTTTCATGTTAATTTAATTCATTTGATTATATTTTTTTTGTGTTTCATGTTACATTTAACGTGTATTGTATGACATGCAACTCTTGACATTTGAGACTCCTCCTCATCTTTAGCAGTCCATCAATCGTGGAGTGGCTGCAGCTATGGCTAGTTCACAACCATTGACTAAGGTATGAAAGAATTTTCTTGGTTTTAGTTGTTGTTTATAATAATTAGTATTAAAATTTCTAATGTTATTTATAAGTGATTATATTGATTCAATTATTTTAGGGTCTTGTCACACCCAATCGTCCATGAGCCTTTGAGGTGGACTTGCAGAGAAACTATATGATGATGGTAAGAAAATAATTAATTTTGTGTGTACATATATTTTATTTTAATGTATAATAATTATTGATTCATATCTATTTTGTTTGTATCAACTTGAGTTAGAGAAAGGCCTCAACAAGAAGATGAGCAAGCATGTGAGGAAGACCCTGTCATTGCCACCGTCTCTCTCCACATGATGAGTGAAGACCTCTAGAGATTTTTTTCCTTCCCCTCATGGAAAGAAGAAGACATAGTTGATAGACATACATGTATAGGCATTAGCAGACATATATGTTAGATTTTATTTTAGTGGACATATTCGATATACATTTGATGCATATATGACATTTTATATTTGATGTATGATATTTATTTGATGCATGACATTATTAGACTTATGACATTATTGGTTAATATATGATATGTTTGTTCATGTAAGACATTATTGGTTATCATAATATATTATGTTTTTGTTAATGCATTACATTATTGGTTATCATTTTGTGTTATATGTTTGTTCATGTATGACATTATTGGTTATCATGATGTAGAGCCCTCCATTATCACCTTAAGTAGGCTAACTCAACTCTAGGATTCAACAAGAAACTCGAAATCAACTCAAGGAATCAGTCCTACTCAAAGGTCAAACAGAGTTCTCTAACTTTGTACATCACTCCCACAACCATACCAATCAAGTTCATCTTCCCACTTCCTTATTCCAAACTCTCAAGCAATAATATCATTCTAGGTCACCTAGTGTACCTGGTGCCTCCAACATACCAAAATCAATCCAGATCTCAAACATTGATCTTAAAACCTTAGACCATCTTAACATAGTATACTTGCCATGTTACAAGTCCCCATAAATTTCCATCCTCTCATCTTTCATCATTCTTCTATTACAACCTTTCTAGACCTGCCTAATAGCCCTTCTCAACCTGAAATCAGCATTTAATTCCCAAAATTCCCAAACAACCTATCAATGTTTTGACACTTTTAGATACCCTTTTTGAATTTATTGAATGGCTAACAACCTCAAGTTCCCACCATGTGACTGGTGAACACTTTCATCACCCACTACCTCTTTAATTAGGCCTAATTAGCCCTTG
Organism: Cupressus sempervirens; assembly: GCA_028749045.1. NCBI lineage: Eukaryota > Viridiplantae > Streptophyta > Pinopsida > Cupressales > Cupressaceae > Cupressus > Cupressus sempervirens. The sequence continues at coordinate 760,779,572 of CM053786.1, read as the reverse complement.
CCTAACAAGGAAACTCCTATATCCCTTTACTTCTATGACTTCCCAACCAAAAAAGTCTCTCTAGACCTTTTTAAGACTTAGTATTATCCAACTTCCAAGGTCCCACTAGTCATCAAATTCATTTCCTAACAAACCCTTGTTTATAGGGTCATTAACTGAGGGTTTTAGAGAACACACTCTTCCCTATAATACACCACCTCAACACTGGTTCTATCACCATAAAATGCACCCCAATAGATCATTTGAACCATCATTTACCTTCTCCATCCATCAGTTCATTCCCAGCTATGACTGGTGTGGGACTTGTTTCCATTAATCTATAATTTCCCACCATTTTTGGTGCTTCAAACACTTATTCTTCAATCCCTGCATATGTTCATTGTATCAAGAGGATTTATTTTACATTTGATTCACCACACCAATCTCAAAAGACACATTTGTGGGTGAGTCAAATCATTTTATGAAAACCTTGCACTAATGACTATCTACGGTCACAATACAGACATAGTCACGTTTAACAGTGAATTCCTTAGTCTCGTCACCAACCAAAAAAAAATCAAAGAATTAAAATAACTTGTATATGAAACCAAAATAATAATGTTCACATAGAGATCTACTCAATATCATATTTCCAAGTATGTTTTCAGTCTATTTATGTTGATTGTACCTTGACAGAGACCTCCAAAATTACAAAGAATTAAGTTTTATTGCTCATAAACTTAGTTTTTAGTCTCATACATTATGAATCATATTCCTCTCCACACCACCCTGTGGATTCCATACAAAATAGACATAAAAATCCAAAACCAACTGAGAATAACCACTAACTACTTCTAACTACCCCCAATAGTCATAACTGACTATTCACAAACAAAACATATGAAAATGTTGTCAAGTTGACAACAAAGTTGTCAAATCAACAACTCAAAATTTATAAACTAGTCTAAAGACTCTAAAAAGTTTTTAAAGACAACCTTTAATAACTTCTTACTTCTACTCCTTAATCCCATCCTTTAGCCATTTGTGGCTATATTGACAATATTTTGTCCATTTTATAATTTACATCTTTTTGTGCAACATTTATGCATATTTTGTATATTAACCTTGAATGACCTATTAATCATCCATACTATGACTTTGATGAACCAAATACATTACATTTGACTATGACATTAACATTAAATGACTTTTAACTCCTTAACCTCACTTGTGCCATTTTGGCCTAAGTTTGCCCATTCTTGGCAATGTATTACAAATTTGACAATTTCATGCTCCCCTTACATTTTGATGGCTTCAATAGCCATGGTTCATCATCAAACGACTTTACATATCTTCATTAGGCATTGATTGCCTTTGGTACCTTCATGGTCTCCTTCATAGGTCTTGGTGTACCATGTAGTTTCATGTGTCCACTTGGTGCCCCTATACCATTATCATAATATATTATATGATCCTTCATGTATGACATTATTGGTTAACATAATATATTATATGTTTGTTTATGTATGACATTATTGGTTATCATAATATATTATATATTCATTCATATATGATAGTACTGGTTATCATAATATATTATGAGGTTGCATGGGTACTTGTACCCACACCCCTGGTACTCATACCCATGTACCCAAGTACTAGGTACTTGGTGGAGAGCATCATAGATAAGGACCTTGATTGAGATTTTGGATTTTTTTTTCAATTTTTTGATTGTGTATCAACTTGTTGCTTATCAAAGTTAATTCAATACCTAATTAGTTCAAAAATTTGATATAATATTGATTAACAATAAACTTTGTCATTGTTTAAGCATAAGTTTATCATTTCCAATATGTCATCATCATATGATTTATGATCTTGTTCATGTTTAAAGTTTTTTTTCTCTATTATTTTTTTTATCAAGCTTAATTCAATACGTAATTATTTTGAATTTTTGATACAATATTGATTAGCAATAAACTTTATCGGTGTTAAAGCTAGAAATTTATCATTTGCAATATGTCATTGTCATATTGATTTATGATCTTCTTGTTCATGTTTAAAGCCTGCCTTATATGTTATACATCTAAACATTTATCATAAATTATTATCACAAACATATAAAAAATCTGAAACTGAAAATAATACACTACATTTTCAAATTTTATCACTGTTCTTGATTTGAAAAATCATTGTCATGACTCATAAATTAGCATTTTCTATAAATATGAAAGTATAATTAAAATTAAAGTTTGACATACCCAAGTACCCCTGTCCCCTATTATAAAAAATAGCTGTACCCATACCCATACCCATACTCATACCCTAAGTACCCCAAGTAGCCCCGTCCCCATGTAACCTTTTATATTATATTTTGATCTTGGTGTTTTTTGTACACCTATAGTGTAGCCTCAAAATTTCCATCTATCACTAGTGCACTGACATGTATGCAAAAATATTTGAAAGTCTTTGTTTAATTCTCAGTTCATGCTAGGTGAAACTTGTAAATTTATTCTAATAGAGTTCAGCATTGAAAAAATAGGACTAGATTTAATAAGTTTCCTCAAACTTCCAACCTACCACCACCTAAATTGCATTTGGAGCTCCTCTTCATAGCTTTAGAACTATGATTATTCCTTTGTGGTTATCCCTTTATGAACTAACTCACAACTCTACAACTCATTGTACTATTTGATTGTGAGTCATCTTGCATGTACAGAACTAGGTGTTTTGTTAAAAGACCCTTGAAACATTTTAATGTATTACTCCTATTATAAATAGTACTAAATGTCTTCTATTCTATTACACATGATTACTAGATTTATTAAGATTGTTGTCTCACACTATCTTATTTTTTGTTAAATTTTCTATCATATGATCCATTAAATTAGTTCTCTATCCATAAAGGTTCTTTGATGTAGAGGATAAGGTGGATTCAAGGCCCAAATAAAAAAATGAGATCAAGTCAACAAGCTTCTTCAATGCCCAATCTCAATGATCGTAAGATAGCTTCAATAGGTGAAATATCAAAGAACACTCAAACAAGACTCAAAGTGTGGTCCAATGGCCTCAACACATGAAATTCAAAATATTATAAAGGTTTACAAAATTCTATCCAAGGTTTCATACTCAAACTTCCAAAACTCACCAAACTAGGCCTAATAGCCTGCCTTGTAGCCCTGCAACAACACTCAAAAGGATTTTTCTTCAACTTTTCCCAAAACACTAGGTAAATAAATAATATATTTGAGTAACCTTTACGGATTACCTTAACATACCAAAAGGAAAGGGTAGGTTGTTTTGGAAAGTATATGATTGTCCTCACTATGTGACCCTAAAAAGCATAAAAAATAGGTGATTTTACAAAGCAATTATATCACAAAAATATCCCCAAGTTTCCAAACTTGTATAGTGTCATTAAATGGTTCAAAACCTCTAAATCCAAGAGAAAATCAACCCAACACACTTGTAACATCAAAAACCCCAAAATACCTCTCTTAAACCCTTAAATTGAGGGTTTCTCCAATCTCCCTTCTCCAAACACTTTAGACCTACTTGGTGGTTGATTCACCATGATTTTGACAATATATGGTCAACCAAAACATAAAAATTCTTTTCCCTTAAGGCCAATCTCTCACTACTGCTCCCTAACTATCATTTCCCTTAGGGAACACTCTGCTCCAACCAGCGATCACTCCACTTCTTCAATATGTCTGAAGACAAGTTCATTAGTAAATATGATACATAGTTATTATTCATCCTTCCATGGGTCCTAGGCCTTTGGGTCCATTGAAAGGGTAGTAATTACAAGTAAATCTTCAAAAAAAAGTAGACTTAGTAAAATCAATCAATTTGTTGTAGGTGTAGGAACAATCATGTAAGATGACTCTCAAATCATTCCAAACATGTGATGTATTCTTCCAATGCCTTACTGAATCCTATAAACACTTCAATCAAAAATAATTTACATGGAAAATGTAAAGAAACTTCAAGGAAATCAATGCATTCGCTGTCACAGTCTAGATTACACCAGTCAAAATGTAAAGAACTGTGAGTTAGATTGAATCACAGTGCATTCAACTAGTGAATGATTGCCTGTATATTTCTTAGCATTCCAACATGAAAGTAGAACCAAAAAAAAAGTATTTAAACCCTTCAAAAATGCTTAAGAATAATAGATTTGTAGATTTAAACTTCTATTTTATTGATTCCTTGTTCCTATTGTACACTTCCAAGCATTATATCTATAGAAAAGGAGTTGTCTACAATATAATAAATAAAAAATCAACTTCACTAACCTATTCCAATTGATTATAGGGATTAGTTGAATTTTTTAAAAATTAAAATACTACTTCCCCCCCTTAATTGGCTACTAACTGTTAACTTTGAATATTTAAACTTTTAAACTTTTAAAATTTCTTAAAACCTTGTTAAATTGGATTTTAAGAACTCCAAAGGTTTTCCATAACCTAAGAGACTTAATAGAATCACTCTTATAACTTGAACCTATCCTAAAACATCCATTGGACACTAATGGTCCAAATTACATTTATTTAATCCTTTTAAGGATGTAAATTCATTCCTAAATTCAAATGCCACTTCATGGCATCAAACCATTATAGAAAGAAACACATTACAATTTATTGGATTTACGTAATTTAGAACCCAATAGTCTTTCTTGGAACATTGATCTTCATTAGGCAACTCCCAAGTCTTCATAGTCTTCTTGTATAACTTGACTGGCTTCATGAATTGCTTGTTTATCCTCAATGCCCCTACACCATTCTCCATGCTTTTTACCATATGACTATAATCTATGTGACATAGTAGTAAACTAGCTTTAAAGAGTTTTTTCATTATACTTTAATCAATCATTGATCTCAATTGCGCACCTCTATTCCATTTGCACATAACTACTAATAGGCTTCTCACATGTAGTTTTTTCACTTGTTTGGACTGAGCACTATTGTTGTGCTTAGTTGAAAGAAAAGTCAGAATGAATTTAAAGATTGGCCTGATCATACTTTGCCACTTGACATTCTTTTACTTATTCCATCTACATAGGAAACAATTCCACTTTCTTTAACCCTACCACAAAGCCCTAGAATGAATATGAATATTAAGTTTAATACCATGTCATTTTTTCATGGAAATTGGCATTTTAATAAAGATTTAAGATTTTTTCTAGAGATGTTGATAGTTACACTACTACAAAGGTTTAAAAAGTTGTTCATCACACTCACTATTATTGCCTTGAATATTTTCCTTTGATCTCATTCCTTCGTAATGCCCTTATCTTATGCATTGATTATCATTAATGTTGTCTCTATAGTGATGCAAAATAGTGATACATTGATTATTCCTTCATAAACCCTCATAATGATGTAAAATAATGATCTCTATCATTCCTTTGATAGTTTTGACACAATCTTATAAACCTATGGTACATTAGAATATGTGCCATATTAAGCCTACATCTAATAAACCCTTAAGATCATGAGTTATGATGAGGAGGAAAAGTTATGAGCCCTTTAAAATCTTATCCTTCTACACATCACACCATGTTTTCTCCATGATATTTTCAATGTGGGGGAGAGAAATAGAAACTTATGAACTTTTTTAAGCCCCTTAATTTGTCATTATCTTTGTTAGGGATGTTTCAATTGAGCATGCCCAAGAATGTTTGAGCACTCAATGGGATGAGAAGAGGTTGGGGCTAGTGTTTACTTAGCCACTTGGAGCTAATAAAATAGATAGTTTGATCCCAATAGGAAAGGTGAGAGAGATTTGATAGTTGGCAACTTTGTATTGGCCAACACTACAAGTTTCAATATCACTTGAGATGGCATCACAAAATCAAAATAGAGTAAGATCTCCAAAAAGTGAGAGAGGTTACTGTAGGTCTCCTCAACACAGTCCTATAGGAACTAGAATCACATCAATACCTCACATGAGCTCCAAGATATGCCCTGTCAAAGATTGCTGCCCTATGGAATTTAGTGACCCTTAGGGACATTTTAGTTCGGCATGCCCAAGAACATTTGAGCACTGAAAGAGATTGGATGAGGTTGATGATAGGGTTTAGTCAACCACTCAAAGCTAATGAAATAGATAGTTCTATCCCACATCAAAAGGTAATAGAGATCTGGCAGTTGGCAACTTTGTACTGGCCAACACGACAAGTTTTAGTATCACCAAAGATGGTGTTGCAAAATCAAAATAGAGCATGATCTCCAAAAAGTGAGAGAGGTTATTGTAGGTCTTCGCAACATGGTCCTATAGGAACTAGAATTGCATCCATACCTCACATGAGCTCTGAGATATGCCCTGTGAAAGATCACTACCCTATGGCACTTAGTGACCCTTAGGGACATTTTGGTTTGGCATGTCTAAGAATGTTTGAGAACTCAACGAGATGGGAAGAGGTTGTGGCTAGTGTTTAACTAGCCAACCAGAGCTAATGGAATAGACAATTTGATCCCATGATGAAAGGTGAGTGAGATTTGGTAGTTGACAACTTTGTACTAGCCAACACTACAAGTTTTAGCATTGCCCAAGATGGTGTCGCAAAATCAAAATGGAGTATGATCTCCAAAAAGTGAAAGAGGTTATTGTAGGTCTCTACAATGTGGTCCTATAGGAACTAGAATCGATCCATACCTCACACGAGCTCCAAGATATGCCCTGTCAAAAATTACTACCCTATGGCATTTAGTGACCCTTAGGGATATTTTGGTTCAGTGCACCCGAGAATGTTCAAGCACTAAATGGGATGAGATGAGGTTGGGCATAGAGTTTACCCACCCACTTGAAGCTAATGGAATAGAAAGTTCAATCCCATGATGAAAGGTGAGAGAGATTTGGTAGTTGGCAACTTTGTACTGGCTATCACTACAAGTTTCAACATCACCAAAGATGGCATCACAGAATCAAAATGGAGTATGATCTCCAAAAAGTAAGAGAGGTTATTGTAGGTCTCTACAACATGGTCCTATAGAAACTAGAATCACATCCATACCTCACATGAGCTCTGAGATATGCCTCATCAATGATCACTGCCCTATGGCATTTAGTGACCCTTAGGCACATTTTGATTCAATGTGCTCGAGAATGTTCGAGTGCTAAATAGGATGGGACAAGGTTGGGGATAGGGTTTTCCCTCCCACTCAGAGCTAATGGAATAGATAGTTCGATCCCATGACCCTTTTTCCACTAAGTTGCAAATTTGAGCAACTTTTACAACTTTCAACAATGCAACTTTGCACACAAAGTGTAATTTTTACATTTTTCACTTGATTCAAATTCTATGACTTGGAAAAGGTTTGGAAATAGTAAAATTACTTATTTCCAAACGTTCAACCCTTCACCAATTCCCAAACTCCTGCAAAGTTGTCAGCATTTTTGCAATTTTTGACATCTTAACTCCTAGATGCCTAAAACATAACCTAATGACCCTAAGGACCTTTATAACCTTCTAAGAAACATAAAAATCTATTTTTCCTTGAAAAATAACCTATATTGCTCATTTTTATGCATAACAAGTGGCCCATAGTGTAACAACAAAGACTTGGTCCAAAACAACCATATGCCATCTTTTGATATGTTATAGAGGAGCAAAATGGGTATCCTAATCTTCAATTTATTTTCTTGATGTTATGGAAAAATGTGGAGAAAAATGAAAGAGGACAAAATTTTATGGAAGAGGACAACATTTTATGCAATTTTTCTCTTTTTACATCATCACAAATGGAAGAAATGAGGAAGAAGCCTAATGTGTTCAACTTGACCAATGAGCTAGTGTTTTTCATGAGTTTGAGTATAATAATATATCTTTTGTTATGATTGAGTTCAATATTTTAGTGTTCTTGTTGATTAGTGTTGAAAATGATTCAGGATTTGAGTTAGTGATGATATGAAGGCTCTAAATAGTATTCATGCTTCTTGTTGTTGTTTAGTGCAAGGGCACCAAGTGGACACACAAAACTACAAGGTACACCAGGACCTATGATGCATAGTCCTCCATTATCACCTTAAGTAGGCTAACTCAACTCGAGGATTCAACAAGAAACTTGGAATCAACTCAAGGAATCATTCCTACTCAAAGGTCAAATGGATTTCTTTGAATTTGTAAATTTCTTCCACAACCATACCAATCAAGTTCACCTTCCTACTTCCTTATTCTAAGCTCTTATTTCACCAACTCCATCCTAGGCCACCTAGTGTACCTAGTGCCTCCAACACACCAAAACTCAATTCCTACCTCAATAATTGATCCTAACACCTTAGACCATCTTAAAATAATCTATTTTTCATGTTTGAAATCCTCATTCATTCATATCAACCCATCTTTCACCATTCTTCAACTATGACCTTCTAGGCCTGTCTAGTAGCCTGCCAACGCGAAAATCAACATTTCATTCCCAAGATTCTCAAACAACCTATGAATGTTTTAACACTTTTGAATAATTTTTTTTGAGATATTAAATTCATATCAATCTTATTTTCTAACCTTTAGACTGGTGAAGACTTCCTTCACAACCTACTCTTCAATTAGGCTTAATTAGCCCTTGCTCAAAGAAGGAAATTCTATATCCCTTTACTTCCATAATTCCAAAACCAAAAATAGTCTTAATAAATGTATTAAATACAATTATTTTCAAGTTTTTTTAAAGTATCCATGCATATCTATGCACACTTCCACCAAACCCTCATTTCTTGGGCTAGAAATCAAGGGTTTTAGAAAAATTACCCTATCAAATCACTCACAACTCTAAAAAGGTTCAAAAACATTACAATGCATCCCAATAGACCATTCAAACCATTATCTATCCTGTCTAATCATTCAGTCATTCCCAACCATGAGTAGCATCAAAACAAGCACTAGTTTCTATAGCAAACATCAACAAACAGTGATCCTCCAAGGCCCTTACTTCATTTTCCTATAATAAAACATGCCATTTCAATGTATTGTTACATTAATGAACCCCCTCTCACCAAGTTACAGTCACCATAGGGGTGGGAGGGTCACTCCATGTTGTTGGTTACAAATCTAAATGCTGACTATCCCTAGAATGCTAGTCACTAGCACAACAATCCCTTGCTTTAAATCAATAAAAGGAAATCAAGATAACATAACACCAAAGGAAATTTCTTAATGACCCCAAGAAATGCACTTACAAAATTAAATAATAAAAATTACATTAAATCCATAATACAACTTTTTGTTGCAATGACTGTCACAAGATAGTGAACACTATGAAATGCAGAGAATTAAATTTTTATTGTTGCAAACCATTGCAAATTCATATAAGTTCTTATCCCTTAGGATTACCTCTTCATTACCATGTTTCTCTTCCCTAAATAGAATCTACACACCAATAAAATGATAGTAACTACTTCCTAACTATCTCTAACTATTTGCAACAGTGTACTAACTTAACATATGAAAATGTTGTCAAGTTGACAACAAAGTTGTCAAATCGACAACTCAACATTTCTAACTAATCTAAAGACTCTAAAAAGGTTTAAAGACAACATTTAATAACTTCTTAATTCTACTCCCTAATCCCATCCTTTAGCCATTTGTGGCTATATTGATAATATTTTGCAATTTACATCTTTTTGTGCAACATTTAAGCATGTTTTGTATATTAACCTTGAATGACCTATTAGTCCTCCATACTATGACTTTTATTAATAAAATACATTAAATTTGACTATGAAATTAACATTTAATTATTTTTAACTCCTTAAACCTTACTTGTGCCATTTTTTCCTAAGTTTGCCCATTCTTGGCAATGTATTACAAATTTGACAATTTCATGCTTCCCTTTCATGTTTTGGGTTTGTGGGAGAAGATGGGGTCTATTTAGAAGTTCTTCCACATGAATAATATATCCTTTTAATATAGTGAATATATTTAGGGATTTGAGATGAAGCCATTGAAGAACCCAAAATGATGAGAAATTATTGATTAAGGGAAACCAGTCCCATACCAGTCATGGCTGAGATGATCAGAGGGATGGATAGGGTAAAAAAGGTTTGGAAAGGTCTTTTTAGAGGGATTTTAAGGTGTTTGAACCTTGTTTAGAGTTGTGAGTGAATTGGAGGGGTGTTTTCTACAAAACCCTTGGTTTCTTGTTCAAATAGTGAGGGTTTGTTGATTTGGGAAGTTTGATGAATGGTGATACTTTGGGAGTTTGATAATATTATGTCTTAAGAGGTCTAGAAAGAATATTTTAGGTAGGGGAATCTTGGAGATTAGTGGAGGATAGGGTTCCTTTGTTGGGGTAGGCTAATTAGGCCTAAGTGCATGTGCAATTAGTAGTAGAAAGGTTCACTAGTCAAGAGGTGAAGGTTTAATATTGATAGGGGTTTTATAACTCCCAAAAGGGTATTTGGAAAGTTAATTACTTTAAACATTTCATGGAATTTGCAGATTTCTACTAGACAAGGCTACTAGATAGGCCTAGGTGGGCTAAAGTGTGAAATGGTGAAAGATGAGTTGGTTGGAGTTGGTGAAGAGTTTGATCATGGTAGATAGGCCATGAAAAGGTTATCCAAGGTGTTAGGGTTAGTGTGAGAAGCTTGATTGGATATTTGGTATGTTGGAGGCACTAGGTATACTAGGTGCACTAACTAACCCAAGAGGGTATTAGAGTTTGAATAGATGAGATTGAGACAATGAGATGATGAACTCATGAGAATAGTTGAGGATGTGATCTACCAAGTTATAGAACTCCATTTGATCTTTGAGTAGGACCGATTCATTGAGTTGATTCCAAGTTATATTGTTGAATCCTCAAGTTGAGGTAGCCTATTTGAGGTGATAGTGGAGGGCTATGCATCATTGTTCTTAGATCATGTTAATGGTTCAGATTGATTGAGGAGACCAAATTTTTATTTATTTGGTGGTTTTTTGGTGTTTCTTTATTTAGGGTCTAACTGATTTGATGAAGCAATAAGTTGTGATTCTTGGTGCTACTTTGGTGATACCATTGCATGTTTTTGGTTATTAATTTGGGTCCCATCCAAGTCTTGGATGACTTGATTTGGATAACATTACTAATTAAACATAATATTTATATATTTTATTGTAATAGGCATTAGCCAACCTTGTTTATGTTTAATCTTTGTAACATCTATAAATGAGATAACATTTCTATAATTGAGAGTATGTTAAGTATGTAAAGGATGTGCAAAGGAAATATATATTGTATGCAACTTTTGAAAGTTGCATAGAAATTTTTTTTTGCTTTAACATTTATTATTCAAAATAACATCCTAAGGACCCTAGGACCTAAATTATCCTTATTTTTAAGGTATTTCTACCTATTTCTCTAGATACTAAATGCCCTATAGGTCTTAAGGACTCAAGGTTTATAGAAACACCAATGACTCTCAAGCCTTTACAAATGGGTTGATATCAACTTGAAACTACTCCTAACATTCTAAAACATTATAACCTCCATCTTGAGCCACTTAGGAAGGTAGTGCTACGAAGGATCACTACAATGTCTTGTGAAATGCCTCGTATTGTCTTTGTAGAAACTATTTTTAAAGGTGACGGGTATGTTGAGCAATTTGAGAAGTTTCCAATACCTATGCATGTTCTTCATATTTTTTTGAAGTGAATCCCAACTCCCAAAGTCTACTAATCAATGTGTGCATATGATCTCCATGCATTCTACATTTTTAAGAAAAATAAGTCAAATGCATACTCAAGTTTAATTTAAAACCAAAAATGATATTTTGGAGTTTACATACCAAAGGTTCGTCATTTGAACTCCTTGCACTTGTATCTAATGATATCCTTATTTGGTCTTGATGATATCCCTATTTGGTCTTGATCTGTTATAGTTTTCACTTCCTTAGCTCCCTTGATTTTCTTCCACTTCCATTTGTGGGTGTGTTCGTAGATGCAGCTTGTTTACTCTTTTTGCTTTGTCCTCCTTTAGTTACAAACCAATATTAAAATCACATTAAATGATGGAACAAAATCAAGGAATACAGTAAAAGTTGTTAACATAGGAACCATTTTATGGAAGAGAAAATCATTGTTTGTATACTTTTAATTCTTTTTAAATTCATCAATAAACATTTTATATCCTAAAATATCAAAAGTTCCATTTGTTTTCAGAAGACCCAAATAGTCTTTTAGTTCTCTCAACTTATACATTGGCTAAACAACATTATCCTTAGAGAGAACTATATCTGTAACTTCCCCACTATCATCAGATCGAGACCTATTTTCCTTCTTTCCTTTTGATGATTGCGATCCTTTTCAATCCAAGGCATAAGATGATTAACACACAATGGTACTTGAACAAAAATCACTAATAAACATTGAGGATGTGAATTGATGATACCATTTCATAGATGATTTTGGCATCTCACCCTTTATCACTGGTGCTTCGACTTTATTAGCCCTCTTCTTTGGTGACCTGCAAATGAAGAATTAGCACAGTAAAAAATCTAAGATAAGATTAATCCACTAAAATTAGAGAATGACAAAAATTGAATCTGGCTTGTCATTAAGAATTATCCATTTGTACAAATCCTTTCTTTTTGAGTTGTATGATAACCCTTGGTTGATGAGTATTGGAAACTTCTCCCATTGTATCCTTGATTTTGCTAGTTTGAAGTTTCTGGTTACATGCACACAATCATGATTTCACATCACAAAGCATTCACATTCTAACAATTTTCATTTTCTTTCATTACATTTTTATCTAAACAACAAATTCTAAACTTTCACTTATTCAAATGACTAATCTGAAAATGGGTCATATTAAAGAATCTAATATAAATTCAAATAATGTATCTAGATTCTAAACAAACTAAAAAATTAAATCTATGATTTAAACTTATCTCATCACTTACACATAATAACACTACCCACCTTGTCATGTGGACAGTCTTGGGGGAGATGTTGCAACATTGTATTTGGATCCAATTCAATCTAATTAGTCAACTAGATCTACTCTACATTTTAATGTCTCAAGTATTGCCTCGTGGTCTCACTAACAAACTTTCTAAAGAATCTTGTTATGTGGTTTTCCACCATATTTTATCAAGTGGACATTTGATGCAACAACAAGGTTTGAATAATGAAAAATCTTCCTCTCTATTTGCCAATCCTTGAATAACCACAAGTTAGGGTTCTTCATAGAATATTGTCTAAGCCATGTGTCGGTTACAACCACCACACCAACATGGTACTCTAAACCTTCACCATCTATAACCAAGTAATCTAATTTTTTTTTGGCTTGGACACAATGATACAAATAATAATCTATCCCTTCTTCATTGTCTTCAGGTGCAATAACAAAAAAAACATGGCTTGTAGTGACAAATGTAGAAAATGTGGTCATTAATTTAGAAAATACTTAGGTAAAAGTTATAAAGTTACATATTGAAATTAAAAAGATATATAAATAAATATATATATATATATATATTACCAGGTTTCACTAGATCAGACAAGCAGTCAAAGTCAATAGACAAATCCATCTCTACCATTTCCAGTGCTTGTGGGGGACAATAGGTGTCAACTGGGTCCAAAACCCATATATCCCATTTGTCCACCCATTCATTTGACTCACAGTCATTCCAATTTTCCTCTACACATGATGAACAATATCATGCCATTTTGTGTGTGTGGATACTCCTTGAACTTTCATTAGAGCTTCTAAAAATTGGAGGATACATACCAATAAATTTTGCAAAAAAATGTGTCTAAGTTGAGTCCAAAAAATGTTTTGCATGTGGGTTGTGATTTTGGCTACCAATCCTCCTTTTAAAAAATCTCTTTGATTAAGGGAAACACGTGTATTATTTTTCCAAAAAATTTCAATCAATAATTTCAAAGCTTCACTAATTTCTTTATCCTTTCATGGTAGTCTACCACTAAATGTCCATAACTCATTTTTTGTTGGATCTTCCAATCTCTCATGCCTTACCATGGCTCTCCTTAGAGTACCTCTACCAATTTTTAATATTTTTCTTGTCTTTCTCATGATTCAAGCTGTCTTCATTTGGCTACTTATTATTGTTGATGTAAGTACTCATCTTGTGATATTACTATCTTTGGTGTGTGATTTAGAACCCACTTTTTCATAAGCACTCATTAGATTGTTTATAATATTTTTTTCATTTGAATCATCCATCGTTATTAGCCCAAGAATCTTCATAATAGGCCTAAATTTCAAATTCCTCATCATTTCAACAAATAATTGGCATTGACCTGTAATATTTAATTCTTCAAAAAATAATCTCCACATACAATTAACTTTTCTTTGACAAGTACACTTGCTAATCTTGTTAGGCATTGATTTCAAAATGTTAGTATCAATATCAATCAAATATTTTGGTCTTCTAAAATGAATTCTAGAAGGTGTTATAATCTCTTCCATTCCCTCAAAATTTTGAACATAAACATAAGGTTGAGTGTATTGCATACCTTGAACCGAAGATGATGTGCCTTGGAAATAAGTTACAAAATATGGAATATCACCTACTTGATGTGTTGATTTTGTGCCTTCAACATGACATGATGGAGTGTGTACATTTTTGGATCTAAAAATTAGTGTCTCTTATACATGAGAGGATAATATGACTCCAAAATTGAGAGATGGTGTAGCTTCACAATTCAATTGTCTTCTTGAGCGTAACAGTCTCATTTGTTCTCTTTATCTTTCCAATTCTTCCTCTTTGTTTCTTGGTATTGGTGGTTCTTGATCGTCTTCAAAAGTCAATTCTTCATTATTGCTTTAAAATTTTCTTTGTTCACGTATTAGTTTCATTTTATCTCTTTTAATTGCCAAATCTCTCTCCCTATCTTCATTTGTTTGAGTTTTTGGTTTCTTCCTCGGCATGATGATGATTTCTATATGTCAAATTATTCAAACATCTAAATTACTTACAATGTGCAAATTACAAATCATTCAAATACATATAAAAATTACAATTATTTCAATGAATACACAATATATATCAAACAACTTGTCAAATTTCTAACCATTTTGAAATAACATTTCATTCAAACATACAAATTTTAATGAATTCACTATATATTATGCAACATGTCAAATTATAATCAAATATATATATTTATATATATATATATATATATATATCAACAAACAATAATTAAAAATGATTGCACAAACCTTTTCTATACAAAAAATATTCAAAAAGCCTTCAAATAGCGAATCCAATGATTGAATTTGGTGTTTGCTATGTTGAAACCCATGTTTTCTATTGGAACAACAGAATGCACAACAAACCAAAAGAAAAGAATGGATGAAATGGGACCCAAACTTCCTTTGTGACCATTTTTGGGTGATTTGACATAGTGCATATGCACTATAGCGTGTATGCACTATAGTGCATATGCACTATGTCAAAACACATCTCTCGCTATCCCACCATCCCCCATCCCTTACTCTCTCTCTTTCCTTACTCTCTCTCCTCTCCCATCCCCTACTCTCTCTTAGTCTCTCTCTCCTCTCCCATCCCCTACTCTCTCTCACTCTCCCTCTCCTACTCCCTCTCCCATCACCTACTATCTCTCACTCTCCCTCTCCTACTCCCTCTTGCATTGCCTATTCTCTCTCACTCTCTCTCTCCCATCCCCTACTCTCTCACTCTCTATCATCTCCCATCCCCCACTCTCTCTATCCTCTCCAACCCCCTAATCTCTCTATCTCACACACTCCCATCCCCCCTCTCTCTCTCCCATCCCCTACTCTCTCTCTCTCTCTACTCTCTCTCCCCTCTCCAATCCCTTACTCTCTCTCTTACACACACTCCCATCCCCCCCCTCTCCCTCTCCCACTACCTCTCCCACCACATAGTCTTTCTCTCCCATCCGCTAGTCTCTCTCTCTCTCTCTCTTAGGCTACTCTCTCTATCTCCCCTCTCCCATCCCCTAAACTCTCTCTTTTATAGATACACACTCCCATCCCCCTTATCTTTCTCCTCTCCCATCCCCTACTCTTTAGATCTCTCACACACACTCCCATACCCCTCTCTCTCCCCCTCTCCCACTCCCTCTCCCACTGCCTATTATCTCTCTCTCTCTCTCAAGTTCTCTCTCTCCTATCCCCTACTCTTACTCTCTCTCTCTCTCTCTCTCTCTCTCTCTCTCTCTCTCTCTCTCTCTCTCATCCCGAACTCTCTCTCACACTCTCTCCAATCCCCTACTCTCTCTCTTTCACACACACACACACACCCATCCCCCTCTCTCTTCTCTCCCATCCCCTACTCTCTCTCACACTCTCTCCCATCCTTTACTATCACTCTCTCTCTCCCACTGCCTACTCTCTATCCCCCATCTCCCACTCTCTCTCTTTCATAGACACACACACACTCTTATCCCCCCTTTCTCTTCTCTCCCATCCCCTACTCTCTAGATCTGTCACACACACTCCCATCCCCCTATCTCTCTCCCTCTCTGACTCCCTCTCTAACCACCTACTATCTCTCTCTCAAGTTCTCTCTCTCCCTCTCTACTCTCTCTCTACCATCCCTTGCTCTCACTCTCTCTCTTCCATCCCCTACTCTCTCTCACACTCTCTCCCATCCCCTACTCTCACTCTTTCTCTCCCATCACGTATGAGCTCTTTGCCACCACCTACTCTCTCTCACACTCTCACACTATCTCCCATCCCCTACTCTCTCTCTCTCTCTCACACACACACACATTCCCATTCCCCCTCTCTCTTCCGTATCCCACTCCCTCTCCCATTGCCTAATCTCTCTCCCCCATCCCCTACTCTCTCTCTCCCCTCTCCCATCCCCTAGTCTCTCTCTTTCATAGACACACACACACTCCCATACCCCCTCTCTCTCTCCTCTCCCATCCCATACTCTCTAGATTTTTCACACACACTTGAGCCATCCCCCCTCTCTCTCTCCCTCTCCCACTCCCTCTTGCATCACCTACTATCTCTCTCTCTCAAGTACTCCCTCTCCCTCTCTACTTTCTCCCTCACATCCCCTACTCTTACTCTATCTCTCGCATCGCATATGAGCTATCTCTACCACCCCCTACTCTCTCTCACACCTCACACTCTCTCCCATCCCCTACTCTATCTCTCTCATACACATTCCCATTTGTGCCCTCTCTCTCTCCCACTCTCTCTCCCATTGCCTACTCTCTCCCATCCCCTACTCTATCTCTCTTACACACACTCCCATTCCCCCTCTCCCACCACCTATTGTCTCTCTCTCTCTCACTCTCTCCCTCTCTACTCTCTCTCTCTCCCATCCCCTATGCTCACTCTCTCTTTGCCACCCCTACTCTCTCTCACACTCTCTCCCATCTCACACTCTCTCTCTTACACACACTCCCATCCCCCCTCTCTCTCCCTCTCCCACTTCCTCTCCTACTGCCTACTTTCTTTCTCTCCCATCCCCTACTCTCTCTATCTCTCTCCCCCCTCTCCCATTCCCTACTCTATCTCTTTCACACAGACACCCATCCCCCCTCTCTCTCTCCTCTCCCATCCCTTACTCTATCTCTCACTCGCTCTCCCTTTCCCACTCCCTCTCCCACCACCTAATCTCTCTCTCTCTCTCTCTCACTCTCACTCTCTCCCTCTCTACTCTCTCTCTCTACCACCCCCTACTCTCTCTCACATTGTCACACTCTCTCACATCCCCTACTCTCTCTCTCTCTCTTACACACATTTCCATCCCCCCTCTCTCCCTATCCCTCTCCCTCTCCCACCACCTACTCTCTCTCTCTCCCATCCCCTACTCTCTCTTGAGCTACTCTCTCTCTCCCCCTCTCCCATTCCCTACTCTTTCTCTTTCACACACATGCACTCCCATCCTCCTCTCTCTTTCTCTCCCTCTCCACTCCATCTCCCACTACCTAATCTCTCTCTTTCTCTCTCTCCCCCCCATCCCATACTCTCAATCTCTCTCTCTCTCTCTCTCTCTCTCTCTCTCTCTCTCTCTCGCTCTCTCTCTCCCCCATCCTATACTTTCTCTCTCTCCCCATCTCTTACTCTTAATATCTCTCTCCCATCTTGTACTTTCTCTACCACCCTTACTCTTTCTCACACTTCCTCTCTCTCTCTCTCTCTCTTACACACATTCACATTCCCCCCTCTCTCTCCCTCTCCCACTCCCTCTCCCACCACCTACTCTCTCTCCCATCCCCTACTCTCTCTCTCTCCCCTCTCTCATCTCCTACTCTCTCTCTTTCACACACACCACACACTCCCATCCCACCTGTCTCTATCTCCTTTCTCATCCCCTACCCTCTATATCTCTCACACACACTCCCATCCCCCTTCTTTCTCCCTCTCCCACTTCCTCTTCCACTCTCTATTATCTCTCTCTCTCACTCTCTCCCTCTCTAATATCTCTCCCTCATCCCCTACTCTCTCTCTCCCCTCTCCCATCTCCTACTTTCTCTCTCTACCACCCCTACTCTCTCTCACACTCTCACACTCTCTCCCATGCCCCACTCTCTCACACACACACTCCCATCCTCGTCTCTCTCTCTACCCTCTCACTCCCTCTCCCACTACCTAATATCTATCTGCCATCCCCTACTCTCAATCTCTCTCTGCCATCCCGTACTCTCTTTTCCACCCCTACTCTCTCACATTTCCTCTCTCTCCCATCCCCTACTCTCAATCTCTCTCCCCCATCTTGTACCCTCACTTTGTCACCCCTACTCTCTCTTGTGCTTCCTCTCTCTCCCATCCCATACTCTCTTTGCCACCCGTACTCTCTCTCACTTTCTCTCTCTCCCATCCCCTACTCTCTTTCTCTCTCTCTCTCTCTCTCTCTCTCTCTCACACACACACACACACACACACACACACACAACCATCCCCTGTCTCTTGCTCTTTCTTTGCATCTCTTCTTCCTTCTCTATGCACTATTTAGGTCTCAATAGTGTGTGCGCACTATAGAGTGCATGCGCTATTGAGACCCAAATTCAAAAGCTTTAAATAGTGTGTGCACGTTATAGCGCACACGTGCTATAGGGCATACACACTATTCAAAGCTTTTCAGTGAACCAAGCCTAAGGCTTGGTTTTTCCTTGGAGATCCAACCCAAAGGTTTGGAGTTTATAAATAGCTCTGAGATGTGTTTTGCTACAAAAATACAAAAAATGATTGATTTTTCTTGTGTGCTCTCCTTCATGATTCCTCGTGGTTGGGCATCAATAAGATCAGGTTACATGACATTGTAGGTCTCTGTGTTAGCTATATAACCATATAATTTATTTTTTATTTGAACTATTTCAAGCCTTTCATCTATAATTTCTTTTGAATGTATGTCCATTTTTTTTCAAAAACCACCATGTACTAATTGGGTTGTAGATTTTAGTTCATTCATCAAATTTTGCAACAACTTAGTTTTTTACAAACTAGACTCCATTCTACACACTTTGAAAAAAAGAAGTTTTGATTTTAGATTAGTTTTCAATCATTTATAGGGGGAGCACACAGATATTTCACATTTATGGGATGTGTCTAGTTTAAAAATTCATTAAAAAAATTACACATTATAAAATTACCCGAAAAATTTGGGATAAACTACATAGTGTTAAGTAACTTTTGACTAGAGCGATTAAAGAATTTCAAAAAAAAAGTTAACATTTTAGGGGGGCCACACTTTGTACTATGTTATGTATTTTTGGAATAAATAGTACCACTTTCTATGGCCCCCTTTTTTGAGGACCTAAAACTAAACCATTTTGAAAAAAAATTAGTAGTTTAGAAACTAGATTCAAAGGACTCTGACTTTTGTTTTTGTCATATCATAAAATTTTGAGCATAACTATCTTCAAATTCTTGTTGAAGTTTAGAAATTTCTGATTTCAAAAAAAAGGTGTCCACTTATACCCCCCTTTTGGCGCCACAACTTGGTGCACTTACCCCTTAGCTTGGTCCCTTTTGATTTATATGAATTGTTGATGTATCACAATTGGGTTGATGAAAGTTTTGAATTGTTCCAAGAACAATTTTTCAAAAGTATCCCAATCTCCAATACAACCACGTGGTAGATTAACATACCAATTAAAGGAAACTTCTCCCAAAGAGTAGGAGAATAATCAAAGAACTACATTCTTGTTTGTAATTTGCTTTCGGTTGCAAATTTCCTTAAATACCTTGATGTGATCTTCAACAATTCTTGTTCCTCCATAGATAAATCTTGAGCAAAAATTCTTAGGATTCTTAGGAAGATCATTAAGTACACCTCTCAAGTTGATTGGTGAGTCTACATCATTTGCAAAAATGGCCATCGGAGGATTTGGTGGGCTGAGGGGTGCTTGTTGTGGAGGTAGAATTTTTGGAGGACCTGGTTGTCCACTTAAATGGAAGTGGTAGAATTTGAGGGATTCCTTTGTCACTGTGTGGTTTGTGGAAATGGCTAAGCTCAAGGAACTCATGTGAACTTGGTGAAGATCTTAAATCTTGCTGAAATGGGGATTCTAGATCAAAATCCTCTAGTTTTCATTAACTCTAGAAAAAGCACACCTCTATAGAAGTACACTTTCTCACAAATAAGGTAGACCTCTAGAATTGGTGCAGTAGTGCACCAACGCACCTAGTGCACTTGCGTAGCAACACATCTAAATTTCTTGAAAACTCATTAATTTTTTTGAACTTGTAAAAAGTGAAAAAATTTTGGCAAATTTTTCTTCTAATCTGAATGAAAATGGGCCCTCCTTCTAGCACCTCTTCTATTGAGCTTTTATTTTACACGATGCTTAATGATAGGAATCCTTTCGAACTCCTCTCTTGAAATGCTAATCCAATGATGAACTCCAAGGTTCTAGGCAATCTTGTGACCTACTAGAATCTATTTTGTTGAAGATAAATGTGAATGTTCATGAGGAGGCTTTCGCTAGTTCTAATAACTTTGGATGAGATGTATAATCTGCTTAGTGTCAAAAAAGAATAAAACAAACACAAAGGAACTATGCTTTTATATTTTTCTATTTTGCAATGAATGTAATCTAACTATGCAATGATATGAATTCCTAATCTAACCAAGGGGTTAATAAAACACATAATGAAGATAAGGTGACAAGAGATTTTAAGCAAATAACATGAAAAGTAAATCCTAATGAACATAAACTATGAAAACAACACGTTTATGAGTTAATCTTTTGAAAAGATTGGTGGATAACCCATGAAAGTAGGAGCAACACTTCCTAAATTTGACTAATGAAATTTTCTGTGAAGAATTAAATAACTATATGATGTTTCACTTTTCATTAGATCGCAAGGTCACAGAAAGTGTGCTCATGTGAGACAAAAAGCTATGAAGTAACAATATGGTGATCTCTTCTTGAACTAGATACGTTAGTGGAATTTGTAGACTTGTAGAAAACATCAAAATTAAAAGATTTCACAACTAGAAATAAAGTAATAAATTTTTGACTCAATCACACTTCATGAACATACATTCACAAAATATAACACACTTAGGAAAGAATCACTACACTCCAAATGCAAGCACCAAAAGCATATATTATTACAAAATAATGGTGGCCTTGATTACATATTACAATCCCATATTTATAAGAAATCATCTCCTCAATTTTTTTTGAGTGTGAGAGACATCTTCATGCAATCATATGCTTCTAATTTAATAAAACAAACTAATTATATACAAATTGACTATCTAACTAGTGCTTAGTAGTACTCCATCCATTTTTATATCATTAATTGGAAGCATGAGCCTTTACATGTCATAAAACAAAGAAATTATGAGAAAATAAGAAGAAAAGAGCCTTCAATTAATGTCGAAGTTTTTGGAAGTGTCAAAAATAGAAGCTCAACCTTTACTGGGTGTCTGTTAGAGTTAAACTACTATCAGAATGCGTTTTTGATGCATGTAAAGCTCTAATTTTGGAACTAGCAGTTAATTGTCGATGCACCTCAGAATGAGAAAACCTTGAAAAGAAGCACACCAACACACTTGTGTAGCTTTGACTTCTTCAAAATTATTCCAAAACTTTGTTGCCAAAAGGAACACTAGTGCACCAAAGCAGGTCCAAAATTTCAAAATTTCACTAAGTGTCAAAAAATGAAATTCTGGCTTCTGGGTTTTGAGCCCTTTCATAACAGAGCTATGTATGGGTTCTTACCCTTGAATTTCTCAATAATCATGGTGACCTTGGCTACATCTAGTAAATCTAAGGCATTATACTTATCCTTGACCTTCTACCTATAGTTGTCTACTTCTATATGGGTCTTAGCAAAATCCTTGACTTTAGTATCCAACTCTATTAAGGCTTCTTCTGTCCCGAAGGCCTATTTCAGTGGAGCCCATAGTTCTCACCTCTATTTCTTGGGAGGCTTTCTAAGGATATCAACCTTTTTTCCTTCTCCATATACTTCATTATTTGATACTTGTTGTGGCTCTTCCTCCTACTCCTTTTGAACTTGTTCTTCTTCTATACTTGGTGGCAAAGGAGTAGCAGACCTTTATCTACAACAACTATGACTTGTAATGGAGATGAAGGAATTATCTTAGGATCTTGCAACTTTGGGGCATCTGAATCCAATCTTCTTGTTGGGGCTCATTGGTTGGTTTATCCCTAATATTATCCCCAATTAGTTCAGTTCCTATGGGCATGAAATCAAAATATGACATCTTAAATATATTAGTTCCCTCTATATCCTTCTCATCAATCCATTATTGCATTTCATCCTCTGATGTGGTCATTTGCAGAGGTTATTTTGGGATTGGTGGTGGTTTAGCTATAGAGCTTGTTCTTCTTTCCTTAGTCATGGCTCTAGCTAGTTGGGTTCTCCTATTCAAAGGTACATCATCCTCATCATCCTCTTCTTCATCTTCCTTAGGAATAATTTTTAGGATTGATGGGGTAAGAAACACTTTCCTGATCACCCTTTGCCTCTTTTTGAATGGAGTTTTAATCTTTCTTACCCTTTTAGGTACAGAAGGGGATTCTTTCTCTATCTACCAAGGAGAGGAAACTTCTTGAATTTCAACCACTATTTCTATTTGGCTGGGTGTAGTTGGTGGTACTTGAGGGTCTACCAAGACTTTTGAAGCTCCAATATTTTTTGACCCTTGCACATTTTCTTCTCCTTGTTGCGGAGGTGCAAGGATTTCACCCTCTCTAGGTAAGCTCATGGAGGAGAATTCCTCTTTATTTTTCCCTTGCCTTTACCCTTTTGAGCTCTATAATATCCAACTAGTCTGTCAAGTTTGTGTATTGTCTCAGGCTTCACTGGTGACTGAGCTACAAAGGTAGCGATGGTGACTTTCTTATCTCTCCCTTTGGCTAGACGGACCTATTTAGGAAAGATTACTATTTCAAGTATTGGAACAAGTTTGAATGATTTCTTGATCCAATCCTATGTCATTTTAATAATGTGGCTCACATGATGGTTTATATTAGAATTCTCTTCTTTTTCAATCTCAAAATTCATAATAGGCCTATTGGCAATCTTGTCCCCATTGAATAGAGGATCAAGCAACTCCTCAAAATCCTACAACAATATCTTTAATGGTTCCTTTATCTTTAGGGCCTTCTTTTCTAGGTAAAAATTTATCCTACAATAATCCCTTATTTGGATATCATAGTCATTTGTTGCGCTCATCCTATGATCCTCAATAGCCTCTTCATGCTGGAATATTTTGCCCACCAAATACTGTACTCTCTCGATGTTATCAAAACATGGCCGTAGAGAATTGTACTCTTTGAAGGGATACAATTCTCATTCACTTTCAAAAGAAGGAATGTCTTGCTTCCTAACCACCCTAAAAGGTCCTATAGTCAAAGGCCACGTCCAAAAATGTTTATGTTGTTTTCTAACTCTGTCGTATATAGACATGATTTATAAAGAAATCTCCAAGAGGACGAGTCTATCACAAGGGTACCTCAGAAGCTTCTTTAGGTTCACTATTGTACCTGCTACCCTAAGATATGTAAAGGTTGAAATTGGATATAATATGCTTTGAGTACTGTTATCAGTGCAACTGCATCATCTAATAACCTCTATGCATAATCCCCTTCTATAAATTTGATTATAGCAGATATAAATGCATCATTAACAATTTTGTATTCCTTGCTTTTCTTTGAGAGCTTCTTCTTCAGCAATTGAGGGTAGACAATATAAGGCCATGCATTAGGATCTTGCATGCTACCTCTCTTGTATAGCCATGGATAGTCTGTTTCTCTCATGGCTAACAAGTATACTAGGTATGATGTCATATAAAACTTCCTTTTGTTCTTTACCGCTACCAACTGCTCACACAAATTCTCACTCAAAGTGGAAGCCCAGTCAAGTGGTATCTCTACTTTCTTGATTATTTCAATGAAGTGTACCAAGAAAATATTTAGATGCCCTGCTATGTGTAAACCCATGACTCTACTCAAGAGTATAATGGAGTAACTAATATCTTCAATCATGTACACCCTGGTCATGTCAACCTTGCCCATCTTCTTCCCCAAAGGAGTCCTCTCAATGAGGTATGAGGACTGAATGATCTCCAAGGCTTCGCCAATGTGTTTTTAGTACCACCTTTCTACTTGTTCATAGGTAAGCTTGATGAACTAATCTACCCTCAGGAGATGAAATACCTTCTCAATATTCTTTCGGTGTAGATCAAGGAAAATTTCTCTAGTTACACTCTTCACCACCCTTTCCTTAGTGACCAAGTATTCTAGAAGTGTCCTAACAAGCTCTGAAGATTGCACTGACATCGAGTGTGAAGCTACATTGACTAGCCCAGATCAAATGAGTGCAAAAAATGTTTTTGATCTCTTGATAGGTTTGTTACAAATCTACAAGAATTCTCCTAGGTCTCTGTGTCCCAATTTTGTACCTTTGATCTTTGAGTAGTCATCCTAGAACCTCGACTTTGTTGGAATGCCTTAGAACTTGAAGACAATAGGTTTTAATGCCATTTTCTTGCCTAATGAAGCTGAAGAGGATGCCATTATATCTAAACAAAAGGATACTTATCAATTTGGAATTAAGGAAACAATGAATAAAACAAACCCTAGAACTAAGTTACAAGAGAAAACCAAACACCCGATTGCAACAAGCTATTTTAAACCCTACTAATTGCAAATTTGGCACACCAAGCACACCTAATAGGTGCACCTGATGCATAAATCCCCTTAAAATTATCTTTTCTCTTTTAAATGCATAGTAGCACACCTGATGAGGTGTGCTACTACACACCAAATAGGTTACAATATTAATCTAAGTTCATTTTGAGAATATGGGTGCACATCAGTGCACCCAAGTAGTTAAATTGATGTGCACCCATCTTCGAGGGGTGGGGGGGGTCAGTCTTCATGACTTTAGAGTTTTAAAGTTTTGCTAGGTTTTGGAGTTTTTGATGCATTTTGGGTGCGCACTAGTGCACCTAGGAAAGTGTGCTTGTGTGCACCCAAACTTTGGGTAGACATTTTAATTCTTTGAAGTGCTTAATGAGAAAAGAGTTAGTGCAAGGAGTGAGTGAAAGCTGTAGTAGACCTATCATGATGCAGAGGTGTGGTTGAAGTGAGAGGTGCAAAGAGTTTATTGTGAAAAGCAAAGTAAAAGGCAAGGTAAGGGGTATGGGGACACCCCACTACTATTGATATAGACTTTGAGGGTCTCTGGCATAGCTACACAGGTGTGCCAACTATGCAGCTATGCAATTAATCATGCTAAAAACACATTTGATTGAACCTTGGATGTACTAGCACACCTTGGGAGGTGCACCTAGTGCACCAAAATTCTCAAAACTTAACTTGTTCTTTAAATTCTCTTGAATTTTTGACCTTAAGGTTTTTCTAGCAAGACCCGAACATGAACTAGGGTCTAGGGAAGATCTCAAAATGGCTTGGATCCCAAACTAGGAGTCAAAAAAGCCAAAATTTAAAAATAGGGGGTCCCCATTTTGGAAAGTAAATGGGGCGTGCATTGTAGAACCACAAGAATTACAAAGAGAATAATCCATAGGGTAATAAGGTATCCAACCCTAGATTGGCCTAAGACTATGAGGAGCAAGTCAAAAGAGGGTATTGAGAAAAACATAGGGGCTATGTAGAATAAGAGGGGAGTGAAAATTGACACCATCATAGATCCTCTAATAGATTTTGCAGTAAGGGTAATTGCACATAAGTTTTACCAATCAAGAAGATTGAATAGTGTACCCTGTATTGCAATAGATGTGGGTTACAATATTGTGAAGAAGGATCATACATATGATCTTGCCAAGCTATAGCTACAACAATTGATTCAAAACCTAGGAGCAATAAGGAGAAAAACGAGTTCTTAGTGCAAATTTGGATCTATCTTGATATGTATCTTCTTTTATGTTCAAAACACATTTCCTACATTTGGCACCATGGCATGGAAGACAAACAGGTGTATGGAAGTTCAAATATGAGAGTTCATTGAATAGCTAGGTGATAATTTTGAGTCAGTAATGACTAGTTACTTTGAGGACTTTAAGAAATATAGGAAGAAAACATTGAGGATTCTAGTAACATTAGTGGAAAAACATTAGGATGATGTTTGTTTCCTAGTTGATGTTGATTATACATTTGTTCAAGAAACAACTCCAAGAGTAAGATGGCTAAGGCCATTAGTCTATGAAATTAATGTAGATGAGGTCTCTACAGCAATAACAACATTACTTGCAGAAGATATAGATAAAGATGCCAAAGCATTTGATAATTATAAGATGGCTATATCTAAGATTACCATGGAACTAAAATCTACCTCTGTCATCAAGAAGAAGAAGAAGTTGGTAAAGAAATTGAAAGCTAAATTCAGTGAAGGTGCCAAGTAGGGAGAGGATGAAGAGGAAGAGGATGATGAAGAAGAAGACACTTAAATCCAAGCACCACTTCATTAACACAATGACAAGGTGAAGATCAATAGATGAAGATCAACAAGATGAAGAAACAAAAACTGCAGAAGGTGCCAAGGGAGAAGAAGTTGAGGAAGCACCTACTCTTACTAGTCAGAAGGAGAGAAAGGCTAAAGCACAAGCAGTGACAAGACCCAAGAAGATTGTCAAACCAAGCCAACCCAAATCTATAGTACCTACCGCAAGGGCTAGTGCATGTGTCATAGTACAAAAGACTAAAGAGAAAGCCAAACCCACAAAGTAGGAACAAGGAGCAAAAAAAAGACCAAGGAGAAAGTACATTGCTTAGGCTAAATCTAATGAAGAAAGAACAAAATCTAATGACAACAACCAATTCAAAGTGGTGAGTCATAATCCATACTCAAATTTAGAAAACCTATGTGAGAATGTTAAAAATAATGCAAACTTATCAAGATTTTCTCACATTGATTTTGATAATCTTAAAAAAGTTGAAAAGAATCAAGTGGAGGGGACAATATATGCCATGATGGAAAACTTTAAGAAAGCCCCTCTAGAGATTGCAAAATCTATGCCTAAAAGTTTATATGAAAGAGTGGAGCAAAAATGGCATTATTTTTTGAACCTAGAAAGAAAAATTAGGGAGACATCACTTGCTCAAGTTATGCCTAAACTTAGCAAGGCACAAATTGCTAAAGCCTTAAAGAAATATGCTGTTAGATTTGTTCCCAAATAGAGCCTTCAACATAATATAGAACAATATTGAAGATGTTGTAAAGAAGGCCACACAAATGTGGAAAATTACATATGGGTTAGCTACAATAAAAGAAGGAGAACAAGAGCCTATTGAGGTTAAAGATGATGAAGAAGATGGAAAAAATGAAGGCATAGTTGAGGGAGATACAAAAATGCAAAAGATGACTAGGCAACATTTGAGAAAGAGCAGCAAGAAGAACAAAGTGTACAAGATACACAATTTTCAGATGTTAGCCCTCAACAAATAACAAGTATAAATACTGAAATAGTTATAGTAAAGGATGTTTTGATCTCACTACTCAGAACATCAATCCCCTTACAGAAGAACATTTGAAAAAGATAGTTTATCAAAATACGCTATAGGCTAAATTGTGTGACAACCTTATATTAGTGAGTGGGTAAAAGCACAAACCTGTGTCACGTTTCACAAAGGAAAGTGATATCACAATTTAAACTATTCAACTTTAATAACATAAAAGTGGCATTTGTGTTTAGAATTTGAAGATGATGTAAACTAATGAAATGTGTAAAATTGGATGAAAATTGTGTCAGTAATTTTAAAAAAAAAAATTTGAGTGAAAATTTTATTTATTTTTGAATTTTTAAACTCTATTTTTTAATTTTTTAAAAACATTGAAAATATAGAGTTTTTTTTCCCGTCAAATAAATAAATGCAAATG
Organism: Cupressus sempervirens; assembly: GCA_028749045.1. Taxonomy (NCBI): domain Eukaryota; kingdom Viridiplantae; phylum Streptophyta; class Pinopsida; order Cupressales; family Cupressaceae; genus Cupressus; species Cupressus sempervirens. Next base: position 760,751,313 of record CM053786.1, on the reverse strand, counting down.
ATCATATTTTGGTTTGATTATGGAATATGTTAGAGTTGACATGTATACCTAGTGTACCAAAAAAGAAAAATTGAAATTTGGCTAATATTTTTCAAATTATAACTGGTCAAAGTAAAAGTTATCAAAAATTGATAATTTTTTTTTTCTTGTCAAACTTTTTCCATCAAATCTATATATGTTTTTAAACAAATTACATATTCTTGAAGAAGACTCTCTCCTCTAGTGAAGCATTAAAAAAAATAAAAATTTGAACATGATTTACTATTTTTTTCTTATTTTTGAATAGACATCTTTCTAAATCTTAAAATACCTACTTTTCATATTTTCAAATTAAACGTGTTATCCATAATCAAAATAAAAAATAAATTATATGATCATAATCCTGACCCTAAGACCTATAGAAGTATATTTTTAGTTTTTAAAAAAACTTCATTTTAGTAGGTCAAATTAGCCTTCAAAGTGAGATGTTTACAGAAGTTGTTATTTTTGCTTGTGTGGCTACCACTTAGGATGCCACATATACAATTACAACTGAAACACTTTTAGTCGAAAGGGTTTTGGCCATAACCCCTGTCAGCCTATCAAACCACCAGTGGTTAATTTGGTTGTTTCATATAAAATAATTTTTTTTTTTCTTTTTTTAATAAATATAGAAAAAAATGAAAAATAACAGAGGATTTTTAGAAGACAATAATTTTTGAAGCCATTTTCAGCAACTTTTTCAAGGATTTAATTAGAATTGCAAAGGATCAAATATTTTTAGGGTGTTTTTTCTCATCTACTTATTTTTATGTATTCTATATTGAAGCATTAGCTAGTATTCAGTGAAATCTAAATTAATTTTTTTGTTTCTATAGATTAAAGTATTCAATGGGCAGTAAAAGAAAATGATGAAGGAAACATGATAGAATAAGAGATGACAAAATGAAAGGTCATACAAAACGTAACCAAAACCAACCTATTGAAATTCCTAAAGAGGATGAGATTCATGAAGAGAATGAAAGTAATGAAGAGGAAGAGATTGGTAGTTCTAATGATATAAACAAATTAAAAGGCATAGCAAAGTTGACGGATTTAGATAAGGAACTGCTTTTTAACCAGATTCCATCTAAAGATATTATAAATAATAACACTAGTAGAAAGCATTGTAAAAACATGTGGGATGAATATTTTAAAGATAAAAGTATATTTGGACAAGCACAATTATTTATCAAGTTATTTAGGAGAAAAGATATGAGACCTGTTTTGGAGTTGTTGGGTGTTGATAATAGAAAAAACCATGCACATAATATTAATAAAACAATAGTTGAAAACTTGAAAAATGCTTATAAAAAAATTGACAACACAACTCAAGGAGATGATTTGAGTAATGCATGTAGATCATTGATCACTACTATATCTAGTAGAAAATTGACACATAGAAAACATGTACGTGCAATTTTTAATGTACTACATATATCTAGAAGAACTATTCAAAGATACATCAAGAGGAGAAATATGCTAGATGACAACATTGAGAATAACTGGGTGAATATTTGTAGAGTTCCTCAAAAAGATAGAATTTTTGAAGATGTAAAAAGACAAGTTATTGAATTTTGGACTACACATTCTCATATTTCTTCCAACAGACATGATACTATACAAATTAAAGATCAAGAGATAGGAGCCAAAATTGAACATCCAAAAAATTTCATAGATATAACTCAAATTGAACTATTTCAAACATTCAAGCAAGAATTTTCAAATGTTAAAATATGTCAGAGAATGTTTGAGAGTTTGCGTCCTTCCTTTGTACACATAAATAAGATGTGTGAAACTTGTTGTTGTTGAGATCATGTTGAATTTGGTCTACACTTGCAATCATATAAAAAAGTTATGGCATTACTTGATCCTAATTTGGTCATCCCTAGTAGTACAAAACACTTTTTGAAGTCCATATTATGTGATAAAGTAGAAGATTCAGATGAGTTCAAAGTGCAATGTGTCAAAAATCAGTGTGAAGATTGTGGAGATTTATGCAAATTTCAGTTTCATGGATGATATATGAATATGAGACATACCAAAATAAGACAGGAGATGAATTTAAAAAAATTATATTGAAGAAGACTAAATTGCATTATAATGAGTTTATGACCAAGTTTCATCCATTGATATATCCACATATCAAACATTGTCATGGTGCACGATGGCAAGCTAAACAGTTTCGTGATTCCAAAAATTGTTTTCCACCTAGTTGTATACTTTCAGTTGTAGATTTTTCTAAGAATTATACATTTGCACCTCAAATAGAGCTTCACGGGCAATATTATCAATCTAAACAAGTTGCAATATTTGTGCAAGTGACCTATGGACATGCACAATTTGAGGTGGATGAGATAGAAAGGTTGGATGAAAATGAACACATCATCATCAAAGAGGTTCATTTCTATATTAGTGATGATAGAGTTCATGATAGGAGTTATGTGGCTCATTGTTTTGCAATGTTCTTTGAAGATCTTAGAAATTGTGGAATAAATGTTTCAGAGCACTAAATCTAGTCTGATGGATGTGTAGGTTAGTATACATGAACTTACACCTTTATTTAACTTTATTTTAACTTATATTTATTTGTACATGCCTATTTCAATTTGATACATGTACATAGACATTTTTTTCTACTTATCATTTCATGTTCATAGGACAATTCAACTATGCAAAAGCATTTAATTGGTTAGCAATGCAACATGCTAGAACCAATGCTAGCTTTTTATGGAATTTCTTTGAAAGCGGACATTGAAAAGGGGAACACAATGGAGCAGGAGCATGAATAAAGCATGTGATTTGACAACATGAACTTGCAGGTAAATATACATGTAATGTGCATGTTTAATACTAGTAGCATATATTTTAAATTATATATATGCATGTTGTATGTACATATAGGGAATAGGATAGAGATTGCAAATAAAATTGTTGAATGATGCAAAGTTCATTTTTCTACTTGAGATACTGAATACAATAAGCATTAATTTTGGGAAGTGAAAGGTGAACTTTATATTTATTTTTAATGTATTTTTCAAATTCTCGAGTTTTTTATTAAATATTTATTTTGAAATATGAAAGTTACTTTTTGTATTTGTAATAGATATAGATCGATCTAATCCTTACAATTGTCAAAAAATTCTTGGTATTAGAAATTTACATCAAGTGATGACTATAGAAAACCATAAACCTCCAGTAATTAAAGTAAGTGAGAAAACACTTTTTTGTCATGACTGCATTAAGAACAATCTAGTGAGTGTATGTGAAAATATTGTGAATGGATATGTTTCACATTGAATTTTGAAGGAGATAGTTAGAAAGCCTTCTTTTGAAGATGCTAACATTGACATTGACATTCATGATCCTATATATTCAACTGATTATGAGCACATTTCTAATTTAGTTATGGTAGATTTGTGTGTATATACATATATATTCAAATTAATATACATGTATATTCATTTAAAAATTAATTTATATATATATATCTATTTTTATATACATGCAGGAGATATTTTTGCAGTTCAAGCCTTACTAGATAATGTGAAAAATATGGACTATTATCTTTTAAGATGCACAAAAGAAAAACACAAGTTTCTAGAAGGAATTATAGATGCTGATGAACAATCATATCCAATTGGATCAGTTTTTATTGATGGAACATATTATCAACAAACAAAGGTAATTGATAGTGGTATTGAATTTATTGAATACAAGCCTGGAGGAAAAGTTTTACATTACAATAACCATGTCATAGCAAAAAAGTTACAATTTGAAGAAATACAAAGAAGAGGACGTCATGTAAATCAAAAGTGGAAACTGTTTATTGAAGAACATGAAAAAACTTCTAGAGATAATAAAAACTAGAGAGGATCCTAACAATACAATGTTTGTGGAGCTCTAGTTTACCTATGTACTTATTGTGAAACTCTAGTTCAGCTATGTCTATATAGCTCTTATAATTTCACATTTAATGTTGATAGGATATTTGTTTTATAAATTTATATACATTGGGTCATTTATCTTAGATATGAAAAATTAGACATGTTTTATTATTTTTATTTAAATTAGACATGGATATCTCATTTAAGACAACCTTTGAGGACCTCCCCTTAAGACAATCTCTTAGGACCTCCCCTTAAGACTACCTATTACCTAACCTCTCCTTAAGACCACCTATTAGGACATCCCCTTGGTACCACCTTTTAGGACCTCTCCTTAAGACAACCCCTTTAGTATTTGTATGTATTTAAATACATTGTTTATGTTTTCTTATGATTTTTAATGCTCTTATGTATTTATGTATATAATCTTTTTGTTCTAATATGATATATTCTTTATGTTTGTATATAATATTTATGTTCTTATATGTATTAACTTTTATTAATTAAATGTTGTAACATGCATTCTTTAGGTCATACTCTTTATATGCTCTTACATACATGTATATGTTATATTCTTACCTGTGCATTAATCTACATTCTTATAACATATTAAATTTAGGATCTCCCCTTAAGACATGTCATTAAATATAGTTAATTATACTAAGATTAAGGCATTAAAAACAATAACATATACATAAACATGAATATTGAAAACATACATGTCTACATTTAACATGAACATATTTACATACATCTATGAAATAAAATATACATTAATCTACATTCTTATGTATAATTTAGGATTTCCCCTTAAGACATGTCATTAAATATAGTTAATTATACTTAGATTAAGTCATTAAAAACAATAACATATACATAAACATTAATATTGAAAACATACATGTCTACATTCAACATGAACATATTTACATAGATCTATGAAATAAAATATACATTAATCTACATTCTTATGTATAATTAAGGATCTCCCCTTAAGACATGTCATTAAATATTGTTAATTACACTTAGATAAAGACATTAAAATCAATAACATATATATAAAAATGTGAATATTGAAAATATACATGTTTACTTTTAACATGAACATATATACATACATCTATGAAATAAAAAATACATTTTAATCTGTACATTCTTATGTATAATTTAGGATCTCCCCTTAAGACATGTCATTAAATATAGTTAATTACACTTAGATTAAGGTATTAAGGTGAATAACATATACAGAAACATGAATAACACATACATAAACATAAAAGATTAAGACATTAAAAGATCAATAACATGAACATAAACATTAATAAAAATATGAATATTGAAAACATGCATGCACATTCAACATGAACATATGTACATATACATCTATGAAATAACATCTGAGACATGTACATATATATAATAAAATATATTTGGAGAATAATGTACCCATATCAAATGTATAAAAATATCATGTATCAAATGTCTCCAAATAACATATATAAAACATCAAAGTTTCCATATAAACATGTATCCAAATAACATATAAAACATCAAAGTGTCCATATAAACATGTACATCCAAAAAACTATATCAAATGTCTCCAAAATAACATATAAAATAAAAGGCCATCTAATAAGCTACATGCCCCTCCCGATCCATGTCCCAAAAAGGGTCTATCAGCTGCGTCTGAATCCTGTTTCAAATGATAGTGTCAAATTATGTACAGACAAATTATATCCACTAATACATTTGGCATCGATTTGCGATGGCTAAGTGTCACAATTTTGATGGAAATGTGTCACCACTGTGATAGTAGTAGATGTCATTATTTTTTAGTCACAAATTATGACGTCTATCCTCTACCGTCATAATTTTGATGCCTGTCTGTTGTAATTTAACCACTTTATTTTGGCACAAATCTCGTCGCAATGCTTGCGACATATGTCACAATTTTGACGTCTACCAACGCATTGTGATGGAGTTGCGTCGACATCTGGCCATGAGGTTGTTGTGGTGGCAGTCATCCAATTACTTCCCTGGACATCGCAATTGCGATGTCCTTAGAAAATTGCAACTAGGACGTGATGGCACTAGTGATGGGGTAGCTGTGGCGTTGACACTGCCAACTATCATAATTCTTGCTAGGACGTCACAATTGCGATTCCCTAGCAAGAATTGTGACAGTGATGCTATGTCTGTGATGCACATTCCATCACAATAGTTGTGTGGACGTCGCGATTGTGATGTCCACAGAAAGCACTGGGGTGGGGCCACTGTGGGGGCGATGCCAACTGCCATAGCTGCCATAGCAACCTTTTCACAAGCATATTTAGCCTGTTGCGCCTTCAGCCATGGTGTTTTTGGTACTTTTGGCTAGAAATACATTTAGTTTCTTGAATATATTTTTGAAACCTATGTGGATGCATAGCTTTTACACATGACCCATTCATTTCCCTTCCCTTATAGAGCAAAGTACCATTTTTGCCTCCCTGCCAAAAGGATAATATAAAGATTCATTAGGACTAAAAGCAATTTTCTCAAAAGAAAACATATACACTACAACATTAATACAAAAAACAAGCACCTGAAATAAGGAACCATCTTCCAGGGATAGGAGCTTAGTAGCCTCACTCTCATTATCTATAGAATTGTGGACCACACTACCATTATCTAGATGCTCGCCAGCTACAAGTTTACCATTTGAATCATTTTTTGGAAGTTTAGTAGCATGATGCCGAGTAATAATACCTGTCAAACCATTTGTAGAATGTTTGACATTCTCATGATTTGTTACCATTAATATTTGAATAAGCTTCAGAATTTCTACCAATATAGTTCTCATTATCATTGCTCACATCACAATTCCAAGAATGTCTAACAACCATAACATTAAAATTACTCACAGAATCAGTTCCCTTTATTTCAGATTCTTGCTTCTTAACATTATTACTAGACCCATTCAATGTGCATCCATTACTTATGGTATGACTTGTCCAGAAGACAGTATTTGTTTGAATACCATTGGTTCTTGGAGGCACCATCTGTAATGTAGCTTCATGATCTACTGATGATCTGGATTTACTGCATGACTGGCCATAACTTGTGTTCTTTTCTAGACTTTCTGAAATGAAATTGACATTTGAAAAATTTTCTACCTGTTGGGATATCTTGTTTACACCTGCAACACTAAAAGAGATTTTTGTCGTTTGAAAAGAATGCATGTTTTCTGTCACCTGGGGGGCATATGAATCTTGTAAGTGGTTTTCCTTTGGATTTCCAATGTTCAATGACACCCTCTTCTTTAGTTTAGAGCCATTATACTGAGATTCAAACCCACCTGCTATTTGAATGCTAGTTTTCTTATCTCGTATATAGAATAGCATGTAAGCTTTCTAGGAAAGTGCACTTTTCTCACTAATTGAATAGACCTAGAGTAAAAAATGTTATAAGAATAACTTCAATTAGTCTAAGCAACTTCAGTATAATTAGTGTTACCATATAAAGAAAAGGCTCTACATAAAATTGTAGTTCTTTTGTGTATTCTGTTATACACAAATTATAATGAGCTTTCTCCACAAAATTAAACATGTCTTCACAATTGTAGCAAATTTTGACATCGTTCAATCCATACCGTCATCCAATCAAGATTGTTTGCAATATACAAATGTAGTGCATCCCACTCTCGAGCACTTGTACAAAAAAAAAAATAGACAACTTACAACCGATTTATTTTGAAGATTAAGAAATAATTTATTACAATAACATATAATTTATTACCTCTCACTTTCCTCAGTGTACCATTCCCCATCAAGTACTCCCCTTCTAATTTTTTAAAAGGCTCGAGATCCCAAATGCAATCTACATGGATATTTGATGTAAACTTAAGAAGATATTTAGTAATGTACACCATAGTCTGGTATACCATATATCCCTCTACCATAGAACCCTCGGGATGTGCTCTTTGTCAAACCAAAGCCTTCAAAGATTTTAAATGCCTCTCAACCATCCACATTGACCTAGTGTGTACAAGTCCACACAATTCAATCTCCTCAACTAGGTGTATGAGGTAGTGTTCCTGTGCATTGAAAAAAGTTGGAGGTAGACACTTTTGCATTTCACACAGTAAATGAGGAATTCTTCTCTTCCAATAGTTTATATCTTCTTTATGGATTTGTTTAGGTGAAAACCACCTACATTAAGAGATTCAAGTCACAAAAAATATACAGATATGAGATTTTACAAAATAATATACAATAGATTACATAGCAAGAAAAACAAATTACGAATATAATAAATATATACAACAAATTGAACATATATTACTCCTTACCTCATATATTTTCCAAGATCGTATATCACTTGTTTGATGTTATTGTTGAAGTGCTCTAGGAGAGATAGAGGAAGCACGTACTACAGTAATTATAAACCAGTCATTTCATTGTTTTCTAACATAACATAACAAATAGTACATGTAGTTTATGAATATATTCTAAATACAAAAAAACATAAATTACCTTGACGAAAGTATGCCAATCATAAATTTTGAGCCCTGGCCCAAATTCACTTTTTTTTGATATGAGATTGTTTATGTTTGCAGCAAATCCTGTGGGAAATCAAATTTTTCATATGACTTCTTTTATGGCATCACTTTTCTACTCCGTTAATAACCATGGAAGAGCACTTATATTAATTTCTTATCTCTGTTGCTATTTGAGTGAATGAAATTCTTCAATGCATGATTGGATTCATGTATGTCATTACAAATTTTGACAATTTTTTCTTTGTCATGCCTTCCATCCAGTATTTTCCACAATGTCTCTATTATATTCTTTCCAATATGCATAGTATCAAAAAAATGCACAATTTGTAAGTGCTTGTAGTAGGGCAACCTACTAAATTGTCTAGGATAGCTTTTTAGTCCCTTTGGAAGGTTGTCAATATTGCCTTGATGACCTTCACGATCATCAATTACACAATTAGTAAACAAAATCACAATAGAAATATATAAATTACAAACATAAACTATTAGGTGGAACATCATTACCTCGATGATTAATTCTATTATATTCCAACTTCCATAGGTGAGGTGTCATTCTTTGTGGCTTTGATGTAGTCTCTTCTTTCCCATTGAAAAGATGTTTTTCCATACTTCGATACTTATGATTCTTATGGAGGAAGTGTCTAGACTCATCAAACACCTGCTTTCCTAAACTTTTTGAATGACGAGATTTCATCTTTGGACCAAAAACTAGACATGCAAATTTTCTCTTTGTTTGAAGACCTACAAGATAATGATATAATTGTATTATTAAATATGTTGATTTTTATAATTAGAATTATTGTGCGCAACTTGAATTCACTATAACATACCACAAAAATGTGTTAGCCCTGGGGCATCATGTATTGTCCATACAAGTATTGCATGGAATTGAAATTGTCTTTGTCCTATTGGTCTAGACACATCATACATAGTGACACCATTCCATAACTCCACCAACTCGTCAATAAGAGGCTCAATATATACATTCATATCTTTTACTTGATATTTACCTACTTGAATGAACAATAAAATTACATAATTATTGTGACCATTTTACTGCAAGATTTGTAAGTATATGTAAATTAATTACTATCAAATTATAAGATACTTGGAACAATCATTGCCAACATAATGTGCTCCCTCTTTATTGACATCCACGGAGGAATGTTATTGTTGATAACAAAAATAGGCCACACTGAGTAAACAAATCTCATCTCTCCAAATGGATTGACACTGTCCGCTGCCAATGAAAGCCTGAGATTATAGGGTTATTCTTTGAAGTGTTTCCACTTTTCCTTTATGTGCATAAATGTCAAACCATCTGCAGGGATTCGAATAATGTCATCTCAACTTCTATTGCATGCATGATAATCTATAAATTGAGCCAAGCTACTACACCTGAATAATTGTTGCATCCGTGGAATAATGGGGATGTAACGAAGAATCTTTTGAGGCACCTTTTTTGTCAATCAATCTATTTGATATCTAATCGCATGACATATAGGGCATTGTGTTGCAAATTCATGTTCTTTATAATATATAATATGATCATTGGGACAAGCATTTATTGCTTCATACTCCATTCCAATATCTTTCATAAGAGCAGTTAATTCTCGATATCAGCGAGGTAGAATATTTGATGATGGTAACAAAAAATCGCCTATCAATCTACAACAAAAAATATAAGTTGTTAATATAAACAATATTAGTGGTACATTATTCACCCTTTGTTAACTATAAAGACATATATGACATACCTTAACATACATGACATTGTTATGTTGGATAAACCATTCATAACCTTCAAGTTCAACAGAAATAATACAGAAGAGAGAAGAGTTGTTTGGGAGTCTTTATATAGGGGCTCGTATGCCTTCTGAAGTAGAGGTACATCAAGGCTATCATCATCATCATGATCAGATATGCTTGGACTATATGTGTCATGGATCAATTTATTTATACCATCCTCTTCAATTGTATTTTCTGGTGCATGATCATCATCTTCCATGGGATCATTATTTTCACCTTGGATATTTGCACCTCCATGTTCCTCCACTTCAAAAACCATATTCTTCGGATTGTTGTGGTTCATATCATGTACTTCCCTAGGAAGATCAATCTATATAAAATTGATTAACATAAATAAACCATGATCATCAACTCATCATCAAGTGATTTCACATGTATATAAATTGTTAAAATGATATAATGAATGGCTTACTAGTGGATGATAGTCATGCCCCCCTTCAATGTGACCATTCTCCCTACAATATCTCTTAACTATTTTGATTAGCAATCTTCTACAGTTTAAGACCTTACAAATATTGCAAGGAAAATAACATTTTCCATCACCTTTTCTTTTCAAGTTAGACCACAATCTAGCGATTGTCTCCCTATTTTGTTCTTGACTTATATTATCTGACATGATCATTCTTTGTAGGAAGCAAAAATTGGGCTATGAAAACTTCGGTCTACAACTTTCACAAACTATGAAAAATTGTCGAAAGTACACAAATCTTCTTAGACCTAGCTAAATACTTTAATATTTTAAAAATACTTTCTTTGACTTTATTCCTAAGATTATTTGTAAAAATTTGACCAACTGGCTGAAGGTCTTATTTCAAGAGACTTTACAACATTAAGCCACTAAAAGCAATTTAAAGACATATAAGTTAAAAGTCTAGTTAAAATATAAATTAGAATAAAAAATATACAATTTTCATACTGGAGCGCGCAGCTATAACTCATGCAACAACCTTCTTGCTTAGCTATAGAAGCTCTCCAGCAATCAAATTATACAAACTATAAGGCCTAACAACAATTTCAAAACATATAAGCTACAAGTCTAGTTAAAATATACATTAGATTAGATTCAACAATAGCAAGCAATGTTATTCAAAATTAGATTCAACAAACCTTAGCAGTGTAAATAGCCATCTCCTCTAAACTGGACTCTAGACATGAGGGGGCATTCACATACTCTTCCCCTAAAGGTATCCTAAAGAACAAAAGCCACTATTCTTGAGTTTGTGAATTGCACCTCGAGATGAATGAAGCTTAAAAGGAATGAAAATTGTTTTTATACATTTAAATAAGGATGTAATATTTATTCATAAGTATATACCTTGCAAGCACTTAAAATTGCTATTATATGTGTTGCAGGAAAAGAAGAAGTTTCAAGATAAGTTTACATTGTTGTTATATGTGTTACAAGAAAAGAAGAACTTTACATTGCTTTAACTTGCCATTGATGAGTATCATCTAAGACTTTTACACACTTTTATATGTATGTTTAGTGAGCACAGATCAAGAACAATGGTAAATGTTGAAAATAACAAAAAAAATATGTCATCAAATGGAATCCATAACAGTGACGATGAGACAGTGAGATGGACTGTTATAGAAACTCAGAGATGATAGGACATGACAAGATGTACATTTACCATTTTCTAGAGGAGCATCATCATCAGAGGTTACAGAAGAGCTATCAACAATGATATGAGTAGATTTAATGACATTAAAACAACATGATCGCAATTAATTTGAGTGAAGAAGAAGATCAAAACTATGATAAATATTAGAGAGCATGACTCATATGATGAGGGGTAGAAAGCGAGATAATTTCACCTTTTTGTTAAAGGTATTTAGAGTGTTTGCAAGGTGATTCACTATCCTTGGATACATTCACAGCTTTTATTTGAAGGATATTCACCATATAATGATCATCAATTTACTATCTTGTCTAAGGGGTCCAAGCACTAATGTCAAAGACCATTTTCTGTTAATAATGGTATGCTTGTTGCACATTGCCTTTGCTTGTAAAAGGGGATCTATGTGATGTCGTGGATATTGTGATTTGGTATATTAATATATTGGGATATTTCTTGGTAATGTGAGATCTTATTGAGATCCACCCTCTTGGCATGTTGGCCAAAGGAGTCATGTTATTATATTGTAGCCTTCCAACAGATTCTTCCTCAAAGTTTATATATACATTCATTATACACGATGACATTCTATTATCCCTGTGTGTATTCAATCAGATGCCTGGGTATATTTGCTGTAGTAATTTAGGGGTTCTCATAATAATCTTCAAATTTATCCCACTATGTTTGATAGTCACTATTCCTTCTCCAATCAGTGCGTAAAGGTATGTACAACTACACACGACATGTATATATTTTAATCTCTAAAAACTAGAGTGTTTAAAGTCTTTTCTGTCATACTCTCCAAGTGTAGTTATTTACAATGATGATGTGGGAACTACTACCTTTTGCTCACCACTTCACATCCATCTGCATATTTGAGCAATCATTATGGATATCTTATACTAGTTTTGGTCTTGTCAATATTTGTCGCAGGTAGAGATTCATATTTCTATGTATTTGTGGAAAAGTCCACTTGAATTTTTAGAATTGATTGAATTAAAGTCAAATGAAAAACTGAACTCCCATATTCACTGACTGTAGTGTAAGAGATGCTGATCATGTAATTTCATGCTGCCAGTTTTTCCATACCAAAATGGAAGCTCACAATCTTCTTCCTTAAGTTTCTCTCTTTCCAATATCTGACTGTGTGTTAGTAGTTCCTTTGGTGAATTTAATCTGTATGAAGAATTGCATAATATGTTGCCATACTATGCTGGTACATATGTTTCAATAGACCACCCCCTAAAAAACTTAACATGAATCCTCCATCATTAATTATGCTTAGTTGTAATATAGGAATTGCATCTCTTCTAGTCCTCATTTTGACATTGATGCTGACACTTGTGATCTGGCTCACACTTTTGACATTAATAGCAATATTTAATCATGAATCTCTAACATTCTCTTAATCAGTATATTGTTTGAACATAAGTAGTGGGTAAGATCTAAAAATTGATCATTGAGTGCATGCATCAAATTGGTTTTTAAGATTTAGAATGGCAAAAAAATGAGGATTTACATAGTCACACATAAAGATTCTCCCCTTGGCATGGAACTCAGAATACTAGAGACAAGAGACGGTAGAAGGGTCCATTATTAGATTTTTTTGCATGGGGCAAGGAATTAAGGTGTGATCTGTTATATTGTCCCCATACTTCCAATGCTGAACACTATAGTGGTTGGCAATAAATTAGGTCGAACAATTATTAGGGCTATTTGGATGGTTTAGAACTTTAGCATCTGCATTATTCATCGATTGCATCTGAGTTTCATTTGATTATATTGATTGGTTTTGATGTCTATATTATGTTCACCCACAAAGGTCTGAATGCACTCCAAAATCCCTCAAGTCTTCATTTCAGCATGCAGAAAGTTCCCAAATGCACCAATGTACCCAGAATTGTGACACTTTTTACCACAAGTTCCACCTATCCTCTTAAACAACTTAGAGCTTCATTGATAGTTTGATTTGACCCTACAACTACTAGATTCAATTTGAAGGCTCCAAGAAAATTGTCCTTTATGTGGTTGGCATGAAGTTGAAGAAAAAATCGATGCTCATCCATGCCACATTTATTATTGCATGACCCAAAGATTTACATATCATCCCTAGGCCACTGTTTCAACTTCTTTTTTCCAGTGATTTCATCATCATTGCACAAAATTTAACACACCATCAAGGGTATGGTGAATGTATAGGAGGCTCTTCTAATAGGCAACAAGTAAGATCACAGATTTTCACATGTAGATGTTGGTGTTTACAACTATTTGTGCACAAGCACAAAGTGATAGTGATTTTTTGTTCATTTTTGTTCATGTTGTTAGCATTGTTGTCCTAATATAAGTGTGTAATGATGCAATTGCTTTAGCAAAATCCCATGCATATTTTATACTTAGTTCCAAGGGTTCCTTGGTAGGGCACTACATAGCCAGAACAACCAAAATACTTTCAAATAGAAACTATTTAGTAACCAGGATAGAAAATTCTTCTAATAGAGAACACTACATAGAACTAGATCTAAGACACTATCATGCATAGAACTGAATGTTATGGTTGTGATCTTCTTTTCAAATCTATGCAGCATAGAACATTATACTTATGTGTATAGATGCACCTCTTGTATGCGATCCAAATCTCATATGTTATCAAGTGTGTCCAATGATGGGGAGAGACCTCCGTGCAAGCAGAAGATCTGCAATGAAACAAAAGAAAAGAAAATTTTCTGATAGTAAGAACAAGCTTGTTGTGCTGCACAAGGTACCAACAAAATAGTGTATAATATCTTTTTCTTTACCTGGCTTTCAATGAAGGCTGTCAGTGGCAAGTAATCAAAGAGATCTTTAAAATACTTCCATACATTTGCATTTCCATATCATCTCAGACATTCATCGTAAAATCCATACCTGAAATTGCAGGAAAACAAAATAATTCTTGAACACAGTCGAAAAATTAAGATAAATTACAAATACATTAACAAATTTTGGTCAGCTTTCTGATCTCCCCATTTAGATACTAATATTTTCCCTCCCATAATTTAGATATAGCCTCAAATGGCAAACAATGTATGTGTCTGCTTTAAGCATGATGATACGAAGAAATACTATAGTTAGTGCCCCTCATCAAACAAGCCAAGCAACAATTTTTTTTGGTAATTTGAAGTTCCTAAACTGAATTATGTTCCCCTACGCAATTTGAAATTTATGTAACAAATCCTCTTCTACCTTTCAATGAAGTCAAGGATGGTGGAGGAGTTAATTTAATATTTACAAAATTGTAGGACAATTTATCTTGGGAAATATAGGAGTTGTACATGTGTTACGACAATTATTTTTGAACTCTAACTAGCTACATTTCATAAATGTTGACTTGGGTGAGAAAATGGTTGTATTTGAATTGATAAATGATGTTAATTCATTTGAATTTAAGAGATTATTATTTATTGAGCTCACCATTTGTTACAATTCAGCATGAGAGCCTTTAATAGAAAAGTCCAGTTGATAACATATTTAAAAATAATGCATTTGATGCAATCATACATTTTGTTATTGTTGCTTATGTTGGAGATAGTAGTCTTGACCCATTAAGCTATATTATGATTATGTGAATTTATATTCTATCCATTTGCAAGTTATGGATTGGAATTATTTGCAAAAAGTTTTTTTAATATCAATTTCTTCTAGAGAGTGAATCAGGAGTGTGCAGTGGTACCAATGGATTTGGAAGAGAGAGGTGGATGACCCATGTTTTTTTAGCTCTAGTATAGTCGTTCATCACAAAGCTTACATGTCATGTGTGGGAGTAACTCTAGAATGTCACAAATTAGTATATTATTATAGTTCAAATCTTTTTTGTTTTAGTTTTAGTTTTATTTTGTAAAAGTCAATCAAGATTTAAATAATTATGCGTTTAGTTTAAAATTTAATGGGGGATTGAATTGAACTAACTATTTCCTCTTATTAACTAGTATACCAAATTATGACATTCATTTATTTATGAATAAAATAGAGATGCTTAACAAAAGAAATTTGCTCAAAAATAGGTATGGAGGTTTGTGTTTACTAGAGGGTAGCATGACCAAGCTTAAAAATAATAAGAATGGAAATACATGTGATCAGTGGATTTGTACATGTGAACAATGTGGCAAGCTTAGTTTGTAGGGGTAAGCCATATGGATGCCTAATTTTCATGGAGGCACCTTCATGCCCGCCTTCAACTTGGGACCTCATTGCTCCATCTGACAACATAACAACTCAGTGTCCATTTTTGGCTACTCAAAGTCATGTCTATTTATCTCCAATATTTGGTGCATTGAGATTTTGGTGAAACTTTTGTTATTTATTTCCCTTATTTACCAGGTTGAATATGTTGAAACATATGAACTACAGTTGTTTGCATTAATATGGTTATGGTTTAAATGTAAAATGATTGCCTGATTTTCATTGTAGATATTATCATAATATTTGATTAGGCACTTTGGCTCTATCAAAGGAAATACTTTCCAATAAAGATTCATCTTATACCACACCCAATATAGATACTTCCTCACTATTGTGATTTAATGATACCTTGAATTGGTCCTTCAATAAATCTGGATTATTACTGTAGATACAATGTGGATGCCATAATATCATGGTGACTGAATATACTTTCCATCCATAGATAATATATATATATATTACAATGATAAGTCGTGTCCCATATATCTAGTTAACTCCTTCCTGAATGTATGTAGAGGATTACCTCTATCACTTCAAGTTCTTGGCAGTCATGTTCGTGACAGAGATTAGAATTGTTGGAGGTTAGAATTGAATAAAGTTACCAAGACATTGCCTCGAGACATACACCAAAGCCTTAAAATAAGCTTTGATGCATTGGACTATGAGGAACAACAAATTTTGATGGATTTTGCATGTTTTTTTGTTGACAAATCCAAGCACGCTGCAATGGAAGTATGGGAGGCATCAGCATGGAGCTCTCGGCATGTAATGGAAACACTTAAAAACAAGTGTCTTATTTAGAAAATGAAAGGGAATTCATGAGAAACATTTATAGTTATAATGAGAATGCATGACCATCTGTGGGACATGGGAAGATAAATTGCAAATAGCTTGAGCCCACCACATTTTTGGCAGCCAAGAGATAATTTACATCTGGTATGGTTGTGTATCCTCCCATTTTCTACTTCATATATATAATAATAATAATGATTGGAGAAAAAAGGATTCTAAGAGTAATGGGTTTGTTTGTTTTGCACCTTGCCATCATCCTCCTCTAAATGTTGCCCTTGGCCTTTTCACCATAGAGATTCCCATAGAATATAGTAGGTTAGCCCCTCTCAATGCATTGAGTTAGCCGATGTGGGTCTCTACCCCTCTCAATCCCTCGAGTTAGCGCTAGATGCAAGTCGTCCCTGCCCCTCTCAATGCTTCTGAAGTCTCTTGCCTTCCCTTTCCGAAGAACCCTATGTCGATTTCTTTCAAATGAACGACTTTTTTCAGTTTTTTTCTCTTATATCCCAGTGGCATCACAATTGTGACGTTTTCCATCGCAATTGCGATGGCATCGGGCTAAAATTGAAAAAAAAGGCCAAAAATACATTAAATTTTCTTGCTGTCGCAAATTGACCCCTAATGTATTAGTGATCATACATATAAATCAAATATATATTTAAATTGTAACATACCTAAGACTCATGACTTGTAGGATCTGTCAGTGTCTGCAGATCACCAAAATGTAACATACTATCACTCAAACCCTATAACATACAGAAACAAACACACATATATATACATATATATGTACACACAATTTATATTGTATCAAGAATATACATATTTGTTCCTATATGTTTAAGTGTAAATTTTACCATAATTAAAATGAATTTAAAAATATAGACATATTTACTGTAGCATCATGTAATGCTTTGCTAATATGACTGATATCTGAATCATGCAATGATAAAACATTATCAGCATCCAAGTCGATAGTGCCATCTAAGTGGGGAGGGGGTGTTGGAGGGTCCTGAGTAGTTAGGGGCATGTGTAGTAGCAACTGTAGTAGAAGGTGCAGGAATGTCCTCCTACCTCTATGAACCCTATGATCCTATTGTACGTGACAAAATATGACTGATCTGAGTGCCGATGTCATGAAGTAGAATCCATGTGATTGTAGATAATGCTCAATATGAATTCAAAAGATCAAATTCTAAAAAGGATCCCAAACAATGCAATGCGTCCACATCTGAGACTACAAAAACCTCTAGTGGAGAAGGTATGTCTGCTACCCCATATGCATCATCAACACCTATGCTAGATGATGCAACTATGGGAACAGTATCTCAAGATCGTAACATATATCTACCACACTGATCAAAAGAAATCTCTTGTAACTATGTAGTGATAGTGGTAATGCTCAAATAAATATATGTCCTAATTTTGTCATTAGGAACACTCTAGCCTGCAACAACCATCTATGGACCTCTCGGCATAACTAAAAGGTTTGGACCCACCATTGCCCATTTACTAACAGGTGCAAGGGTGTCCACAGGTTTGAATCTCTCTGAAAGTGTACGTAGACCCTACCGAACATGACCTAGATAATCTACGTAATCAACATCATGGTGTAAATGAAATTCTACAAACAATTGTTTGTAGAAATATAAAGGGAACTCATCCTTCTATGGCCATCTATGATGAGTAACCAAATAACAAGGATATATAAATGGTGTGACAAGCTCATTAGTACACTTCCTTGTAGAGTAGCCACTAACTCTAGCTCTATCTATATAAAATGGAAACATGGTCTTCACCATGGTAGTGGAGACCTCAGTGTCAACCTGTCTAAACTTTCATAGTGCCAGTGACACTGTGAGATAGAGAAGAATAAAATGTCTCAATATTGATATCATCAAAAGGGTTATATGATTCAATGATCTGATTCATACGAAACAACTCCTCTTGCATCGCTATAATCTTCTCCCTATTAGGGAAGGTGGTAGAAGAAGAAAGTGAGGAGTCTAGAACCTATATAGCGTGAGATAATTTGGCAAGTGTATCTCTAAATAACTTCTCTCTATCATCAGTGGAGGATGTGGATTTGCATGCTATGCCAGACTCAACACTCTAACCCCCTCTATGGACACTCTATCCATTGAGGATGTAGGAGCACGATCCCCAGAACTAGATTCCATAATGTATATAATGAATGAGGATATGAGTGTGAAGCTAAAAGACTGATAAATATCTAGAGATCTTTACATGCACGCACACACACACACACACATACAAGTGTATAAATTAAAATAATTAAAAGAAAAATTTAATTTGAAACACATGTATATAAATACACAACATTAAATGTATGGTGGTATTCAATCATGTGCATGTATTTTAAAACAAATTATCTTAGAGACCATATCTAATGTATGTTAACATGCTCATGCAAATGTGAAAAATAAATATTTGTACATGTACATGTATATGTGATAAAAGAATATAATTCTTGATTAAATTATAACTAAGTGTACACATGTATATGTGATAAAAAAAAAAAAATTCTTGACTAAATTAGATTTTGATTTAGCTACAGGGTTAAACAACTTTTCTAAGTTTCACATAAATGTAAAAGTGTTTCTAAGTTTTATATAAAGGTACAAGAGTTTCTAAGTTTCATATAAAATTACATTTTACCTAATATTTTTCTTCATTTTTACCTAATGTTTTTCTACATTTTTACCCAATGTTTGACTACATTCTTGCTTATGTTTTAAATAATTTCCTAACAAATCTAAAAAATAAATTAAATATATTAAAAAATTAATAAACCTAAATAATTCACTCATAAAACATGTAAAAAATAATTAATTTGACTACCATTAACATTTACTAATCAAAAAATCTTTTAAAAAATTTTAAAAAGAAAAAAAAAACAACTAACCTATTATGGCCGAAATACCTTAACCGCTCTCCAAGAAACTCAAAATTGCTATAGTGAAAATGATAGCTAAAAAGTGTTTTTCAAAAGTTTTATATAGAGTGGGGGTTTCAGCCAAAATGGTATAGTCTACATCAACATGCAAAAATACCATGTTTGTATGGCCAAAATGTGTTCAGCCAAAACTAGTACGACCAAAAGCATTTTGGCCATAACCCTCCTAGATATTACAGAGGGTGACACAGTTGTTTACTATTAGTCGAGTGTAGATGAAATTCAAAAATCAGTGACTAACACTACAAGGGAAGATGTGAATACAAAAGAACCACCTACCATCACCCCTCAAGTCACTAATGTACAACCTTTAGATAAAGTACCAAAAGCTACACCCAAAAAGGTTGATACAGTTAGAGAGGATAAAGTGGAAACTCCAACCACTACTGAAACACAGAGTCAAATAGGTCAAATAGACTTATCTACACCTCCAACACAAGTTTAAGTAAGGTGCAATTCAATACATTGTGGTAGAAAAGGAAAAACCTAAAGAGATCGATTTGACACTAAAGATGAAGGAGCAAGCAACAATCCAAGCCCCGGTAACTTTACCAGAATTTGGCACTCCTTCTAGTCACACTCTTCAGAAGTTGAGCATAGATGTAACACCTTTGTAATTCTTCATGCTAAGTCCAAGTTCATCAAAGGCAAAAGAGGTAATAACATATGGAAATGTAAGCCTGGATGAAGAAGTTGTTTTGCCAAAATATGATTATGCCACAATGACAATTGAGCAGATGGGTATAATACAAGAAGCCTCATCTAGAAAGAAACATCAAGAACTACTTAGAAGGGAGCATAGGAAAAAGAAATATTTTCTTGATATTAAAGACATATTCCTAGATGCATTCAGTCTACCTACTCAGATGAAACCAAGCCACTCATTGAACAATTGACAAATATAGTGGAAAAGGTAAGTGATGTAAACCTTGATACTAATGTAAAATTATTAGAATGGTCTAAAAAGAAATTTCAAAGTAAAGTGAATGAGAAAATATCTAGTGATATATCACTTACACAAGTTACATTGGCAACTAAGGTAGAGAGTGTGAAGAAGGTACTTGAGAACATATTCTCACTATACACTAAATTGTGCAATCCCACACTCTTCACATAAGAAACAAGGAATCACATCTTGAGCTTGGAGAGTAACATATAGTCATCAAGACCTAAATTTTCCATGACTCCAACTAAAAGTGACAAGCATTTCAAAACTCTATTGCAAACCCAGAGTCAATTAGTAGCATTATCTATAGAAGAAGCCAACATAAGGGCCAAACTAATTATCATCCAAACCATGTTGACTCTACACATGGAGATTTTTCACAAGGAATTATGCTATGCAGAAACTCTTATGAAGATTGACCCCAATCTTTCTACATTAGATGGCCTAGTTCACCTTGTTGCCAAGCTGGCTATCCAAATTAAGTCTTTGGATGTAGCTTGTGATAATTGGGATGCAGCTCTCAAAATTATTCTTGAAGTCCATAAATCTTTCTTGGAAAATGCACTATCAGTGTATAGCCCATTGAAATCAATATCAAAAAGGGGGAGAATAAGCAAAGGGGGAGAAGGTTAGCTTAAGCAAAGGAGATAAAGAGAGCATGTGGGAGCAAGCATAGCAAGAAAGTAAAAGAGTATCAATTGAAGCATATCTACTCAGTAGGAGTAATATTTTGCATACAAAAATAGATCTAACAACTCAAGGGGTGTTATCAAATTTTGAGGTATGAGTTTTTGCAAAAAATTTAAAATTTGAAATTTTGTATAGTAGTTGAATAAGAGATATGTTATGCTCGTAAGAATAAGGATATCAATGCATGACCAAGTGTTTTTGACACTCATGTCAAAGGAGGAGATTGTTGATCTTAGATTGGTTTTGACAAGTGAATATCTATACACTTAAGTAATTTATTTAGTTCATGCCAAACAAGTAGTACATGTCAAGAACAACATGTATTTAAGATAGAGCATGTCAAGTCCATAGTGAGTGTTTAGTCATTCAAGTGTTGAGAAGATAGTGTATGCTGAGTGATATAGAAGCCTATTAAGTAGTGCATACTGATTCATTTAGATATAAAGTCACAATATAGAAATTAGTATTTTCTAAGCATCAGAGACTTCAAATGTTTAGTAACATAGTTTTGTTATAGTTGTTTGTAATGGCACAAACTACTATGTAATCTATTTTTGAGCCTACTTACAGCTTGAATTATGATAGTTTGGTGATAAGGACAAATCTCAAATCAAAATCTCTATGCATTACATGCATTCAATTAGGTAAAGGGAAGGTTTAAGTGGCAAAATGGATTAATCACACCCATTGATTCATACCTAACCCTAAGTCACCTAGGTATTCTTAAGGAGGAAAAATCCTAAACTTCATATGTGTATGAGAGGAGTAAAGAGAGAAGTTTTGCATGCATAAACAGAGCATTCATGGTGACTAAGGTATTGTGAATTGAAATTGAATTGCAGAATTAGTTAAAGGAGAACAAAGGAAGGAAATAGTAAATGACAGAGAGACATCTAATTAAGAAAGATCAAGGATACATTAGATTAGAGGTGATCTGTCATCAAGTCACAAAGTGCTAACCACAGGATCAAAGCTGAGTCATTCTAATAGATGAATTTGTTAAATCTCTTCACAAAGTAGTCCTAACAGGTTATATTGAAATCCTCTAACAAGGTTCTTTTTTTTATTTTGAGTTAAAGTCCTTTAACAAGGCACACTTTTAATAGGGTGTTGAAATCCTTTAACAGGGTAAGACCTAACAGTCTTTGTAAGCCTTTAATAGGGTATACTTTTCATAGGGTATATCATGTCTTATGATCAAACATTGTAACCTTCATTGGATACACTTTATTACTGCAGTAGTGAAGATTTGTGGGTGTCATCCCCACCCCAAGTTTACCTTCTCGTTGGAGGTTTTATGGGTAATCATATCTGGTGTCATATATTTGTGAATGTTTACTTGTTTACATGATTTAGATGTACTTGCTTTATATGGTATTTTAGTTTACATATTGAATGTATGAGATGGATATTTGGTGAATGTTTTATGGGTCAAAATTTAAACTATTGATTCACCCCACCCGCTCTTAGAAGTTTACCTTTATCATTGTAATTCCAACACTATGGGTGCTGAGAAATAGAAAAATGATGTCAAGGAATATGCAGATGAAGCTGAACATGAGGTAGACAATGCTGAGCAAGCATAACCTGAACCAGAACCTAAACCAAAACAACAAAATGAACATGAAATCATTTTTCAAGATGAACCTATAGAAGTAGGGAGAAGGAAAGAACTTGTACTATAAAAATATGTGAGAAGGCATCATGCATCTAAGAAAATCATTGGAGATAAAGAATCTAGAGTTTTGACAAGAAAAAGACTCTGAAGTGAGACATGTTTACTTTGTTAGTTTGACACCAAATTAGTAAAATATGCTTTGGAGAATAAGGATTGGATTCATGCAATGAATGAGGAAATTTAGTAGATAGAGAAGAACAAAACATGGACACTAATACCTAGACCAAAGGACAAGAATGTTATTGGAACAAAGTGGGTATTCAGGAACAAGCAAAATGAAAAAAGGTGAAGTCACAAGGAAAAAGGCAAGATTGGTATGTAAAGGATATGTTCAAGAAGAAGGAATTGATTATGGGGAAATTTTTTCTCTAGTTGCAAGACTAGAATGAGTAAGAACTCTACTTGCATATTCTACTTACAAAGGATTTAAGGAGTACCCAATGGATGTCAAATCTACAGTTTTGAATGGAATACTTTATGATGAAGTTTACACTAAATAGGTTGAAGGATTTATAGATCTCAAAAAGAAGAATATGGTATGTCAGCTTCATAAAGCTGTATATGTCATGCCCCTGATAGTTTTGCATCTATTACCTTGGACTCTGAGATTAGTTTAATTTACTGCATGGTTTGGTACTTGTTTTGAAACGTTGATTTTGTAGAAAACTATTTAGTTTCTAGCATCATTATGTTTTTTTTTTTTAACACTATGAGAATTCAGATGTTTCTAAGATCTGATTCTAAGAATAAATGTTTTAATACTTTTAGTATTGTGTTATTATTGGGATCTCATTATCTGAATCAATTTAGATTCAAGAATCCTGCAGTAAGAAAATGGTTTTTAGATAAGACAATCTAGTTTTAAAAATTCTTTTTGGAAAGGTTTCGGTTTCTTTACATTTGTCTTTTTTGTTTTTTTTTTTCAGAATTTTGATTAAGGTGGCTTTAACAATACCTAGAATCTTTTATTTGCCAGTTTTTAGGTATATATATATATATATATATATATATATATATATATATATATATATATATATATATATATATATATATAAGTGCATTAGTATAAAATAATTACATACATACATACATACATACATACATACATACATACATACATACATACATACATATATATATATATATATATATATGTAATTGTTTGTATATATGTGCTCTTGTATTTATATTTATAAAAGTTATAATTATATGTTTATATATATATATATATATATATATATATATATATTGATATTGATAAACAATAATCTCAATATTAATTAGGATTAATATTAATATTAATATTAACATTAATATAAATATTAATATTAACATTAATACCTAATACTATGTTAATACTAAGTTAGTACCTAAGCTAACCTAATGCATGCGATTAAGACTGAACTTGAACTAAGACCTAACCTAAGCTTTACCATGCGTGACCGCTAGCCTAACTAAAACTTAGCATTGTTTTGGACTTGGCATATGGAAGCAATGTTAATGGGAATTAATGGTGGGCAGGTTCATCAAATTGCGAACTGGTACTGCATTCGCCAAGTGTCGAAGAAGGCTAAGGAATGGGGTTCTAGGGATAAGCTCGTAGTTATGAGCATTACTTTGCATGTTTAGTCTATCGTTTTGGCTTGGAGTTAGCTGAAACTTGAGTTCAGTCCACCATTGATGAACTCTAGTTGGGGTATAATGGAAACTCTATTGAACGGGTTTCTTTGTGCTTATATGGCGATACTGGCGACCATGAAGGAGATTTTTGATTCTCACTCCAGCTCTATAAATCCTCATGATTTCGTATTCCTCATTCTTCTATCATTCCATGGTTGTATTTCTTAGTTTTTGTTGTTGAGAGGGTTTCATTGGTATCTCCGTGACAAGGCTTGGAGAGTTTGGAGGCTTGGGCTATGAGTTTGAAGTAGAGGGTTCTCCAAGCAGCTTTTCCTTGAGTATCATCCCGCACTTCACAGGCAGGGGGCTTTTCTTTAACTCTATCCTATTTCTATTGTTATGTATCATTTAGATATGGTAAATATTGAATACCAAAAGTTGCTATGTGGAAAATTTGACACCCAACTCTGTGTGTATGCAGAATTTGGTGTGTTCATCACTAAACTCTGTATAAACCCAAAATCGGGTGTGAGAATGTAAATACTCTGTACGTTGTGTTCGCAACTAGGTTTATAATGAATATGTGGGTGATGTTAGTGAAACTAAAATGCTAAGTAGGAAAAATTAAGAAAGGGGTTTTATGTTTCACACAAAATGATTATGTGGGTTTGGGTCTTTCAAGACAATTGCATCCTATGCGGTTTTGGTTGCTTTATGATTGTTATTTAATAGAGCCATTAAGAACATAAGATGGTCATTTAGTCAAATAGTTATTGTTAAACATTTTATATAATTATAAACTTTGTTTTGGTATTGGATTTAGATAGCATTTAGTAAACAAAACTGTTATTCATGATGGTTACGGCTGTTTGTGTTAAACCATAGCTTAGTAAAATTTGTTGTGGTTGTTAACTTACATTTAGTCTTAACCATCGAATGCAAACATGAATACTTTTTAGGCTATATCAGTTTTCAGAGATTTGGGAAATTTTAGGCTCAACTATTTTATTGTTTGCAGTTATTATTTTTGGATGGGAAATCTATATTACATCGATTTTGGTACAAGAAAATTTGAGTATGATAAGAGTCAGCATTCAATTTCTTTGACATCGACATTTTGACAAATAGTTACCATATTTAGTAGTGAAAATTTTAGTTATCCGATATCAGCAAGTTGTTAGATTCATACAGTGGAAAAGATTATTTATCTATTTTAATTCTAACTTTAAATTAATAAGGCTTTATATATATATTGGTATATGTAAGAATAAGTATGTATGCATATATATATATGTGTGTGTGTGTGTGTGTGTGTGTGTGTGTGTGTGTGTTTCCTTATGAATAGATTGTTAGAATTGAAATATATATATATAATTATGAGGTTACTGTGGTTACTTGTTTTTTGAAATGGAAAAAAAATCCTTTCTTTGTTAACAGTTTAAATGTTAAAAATATAGTTAATGTGTTATTGAAAAGTTTGGTTTCTTATGGAAAATAAAAGGGGCAAGGTTGCATTTGATACTTTGAAATATGGATTGCTTTTGGAAAATTGCAATTATGGTTTTGTTTGGTAATCTAATAAGTGATTACAATGGAAAGATTGGAAGTTTGGTGTTAAATGATAATTTCTGGTTTCTAATTCAATTGTTATATTCAACCAAAAGAAATAGTTTATTAGTTGAAATTGAATAATTAAATTTTAATTTTCTTCTAATTAGTAAAACTAGAATTATGTGTGTATTAGATTATGCAAGTATGATCCTTTAGATTGGGTGGCTATCATAAGGCGAGTAACTTGTGGTGATAGAATTATTTTTCTGGATGCCCTCCAGCACTAGTCTAGATCCTTATGGGAAAGTTTATGACAGTTATTTAATCAAGTGGTAATATCTAAAATTCATGGGTTGGGTTACATATAACAAGATAAGAACATTATGGATTCACCTGACATATAGAATCCTACGAATGGATGAATGTAGATTCTTATGTTGACACCCATGAACTACTATATTATTACTTTGGCATATTCTGTGCGAGTTTATTTCTGCATATTTGTTTGTAGGAAAATTATGTACTTTCTTTAAATCTGATTGTGAAAAGAAAAATTGAACTTTTAGATAATATGTTATTTGGATACATGTATTTCATGCTGTTATTAAATCTAACATGCAGGTTTACTAGAGAACTCATCAGCTTATTTAGTGTGACTAAGCCTTGTTTGTGTTTTTCAGCTGTGTTTGTTTTGATTTCAGGTCTGTTATAGGATTTGTTTATGGTCTTGGAAGTAGAAACTACTACCTAATCATTAAGGACTGATTGTAGTTTGATTAATGGTTACAAATAAATTAGGATCTGATTATGATTAGTGTCAATCTAAAAGTATTTGTATAATTGATTGTATTTAAAATAAGAGTATATTTATATACTCAGATGTAATGATTAGAAATTTTATAATGTTGTTAAAAGTACACTTTAGTACCGGGTTGTAAAAGTTATTTTGTAATGGTAATATGATTTGAAGTAAAAATAAAAATAAAATTGTTCGGGTTTTATACTTGTATCTATGTATGGAATTATTGTTATTGTGTTTTTTTCTTTTAGTTATGGATGGGGTGTTACATTTGGTATCAGAGCCCAGTTGAAACATTCAGGACTTGATATTTTAAAATAGGGTTTTATTAAGCTTCCTAGGAAGATTTTAATTAAATCTCTTTTATAGGAATTCTAGTATGCCTCCTGTTACACGAGGAATACAGGGATGAGGTATCCCTAATGCTGATGCTAATGTAGGTAGAGGCAGAGGAGGACGTAGAGGCTACGGTCGTGGCCAAGGTAGAGGTTAGGCTCGTCAAGAAATTCTTGGTAATGAAATTCCTCATGTTGAAGAGCAAGGGGGATTTCAAGCTGAAATTCTTCAACAAATTTTTGAATGATTGTATGGGATTGAAGCTAGGAATAATATTCTTGGTGGGGGAGAAAATGCTCAAAATTTACAGATTCCTAATGCCAATTAGGCTATAGTAGAAGATCTTGTCATCAGGACTCAGCTAAAAGACCTATCTAAGCTTAAAGGTCCATATTTTAATGGAACAGAAGCTGGTAATGAAGCAGAAGCTTGGCTTATAAACAACAAAGATGTTTTATTCTACATGATTATCACACTAATGTGAAAGTTCGTTGGACTACAATGAAGTTAAGGTCTTTTGCATCTATATGGTGGAGAATGGAATTAGAACACCTTGGAATTCATATTTCTCAAGTCACTTGGGAATTGTTCTTAGAGAGATTTCGGGAAAGGTTCCTGTCTAAGTATTGGCAGCAATCTAGGTCTAAGGAATTCTTTAACATTTCACAAGGTAATTTTTCAGTGTAAATATATGAAAGAAAGTTCTTTTAGTTAAAGAAGTATTCCGACTGGAATGAAAGTGATAAATGTTTGGTGTAGCATTTTATCAGAGGATTAAATCCTAGGATGTGTGAGGAAGTGAGAGCTTTCAAACCAAAAATTGTTAAGGAAGCTGCTAATTAGGCTAAACTTACTGAAATGAAATCTAGTTTTTCTATCAAAAGCACTGCTAAACCACCAGTTCCAAGCAACAATGAGAGTCAAAAACCTTTCAAGGATAATTCTAAGGTAGCACCTAGTAGCTTTGTAAGTAAATCTCAGAAGAGAAAATTTAATAAATTTGCCAAATCAAACAAGAGTTTTAAAGTCCCTGAACTACCTAAATCCTTTAAGCTTGCTGAAAGTGTGAAGAAAAGTTATGCACTACCACAAGAAAATTCCTCATAGGATAAGAGCACCAAAAGAGGAGCAGAATGTTGGCATTGTGGGCATTTGGGTCATCTACAATGGAATTTTCCTCTTCGAGGCAATAATCAGGGTAGGTTAAAAGCATCGGGTTCTGAGGCTACTTTTGGTGATTCAGGAAGGAACCACCGTATATTTGCTACTGTGGACCATAATCAAGCAGAACATCAGAACATGATGATTGAGACCAAAGGTAATTTTCAAGGTACAAAAATTTTCATTTTATTTGACTCAAGTGCCCCTAATTCTTTCATTTCTGCCAATTTGGTTAATCAATGTGATATTCCTGTGAGAAAGGATGAGTTGGTATGGCAAGTTGAGTTAGCTTCTTTGTTAACTAGTGCACCTATGTTAACTATGCCTGATTAACAAAGAAGCTACAATAATAGTCTAAGGTAGAAGCTGGGTTAACTAGTGCACTTATGTTAACTATGCCTGATTCCAGTAAAGAATTTGTGGTTTGCATAGATGCTTCTTTAGATGGATTGGGAGCAGTTTTAATGCAGGAAGGCAGGGTTATTACATATGAGTCCAGGAAACTCAAGGATCATGGAATTAATTATCCTACTCATAATTTAGAATTGGCAGCAGTAATGCATGCATTGACTAAATGGCGACATTTTCTCCTTGGACAACATTTTGATTTACATACTGATCATAGAAGCCTTCAAAATATATTTACACAACCCACTCTGAATGCACGACAACGCAAATGGATGTAATTCTTGTGCGAATATAATTTTGAAGTAAAATATGTGCAGGTTAAAGAGAATAAGGTGGCTAATGCACTTAGCAAAAGATGTCATGAACTCTCTTCATTAATTCTCACAATTGATTTGAAGGAGAAAATATTGCAAAATTTGATTGCTAATCCTTGGTTTTTAGATGTCTTATCTATAGTAGAAAGTGGTAGCACTTTGGAAGGTAGGTATGAAGGATACTCTATCAGCTCTGATGGATTACTGATCTTCAAAAATAGAACCTACATTCCTAAAGTTGAAGAGTTACAAAATTTGATTATGTCTGAAGCTCATAAAGTGCCCTATTTAGCACATCCTAGTCTTAATAAAATGAATGCTGATCTTAGACAACATTATTATTGGCTAGGTATGAAGAGAGATATTGCAGATTTTGTGGCTAGATGTCTAGAATGTCAAAGGGTGAAAGTTGAACATCAACATCCTACTGGTACACTTTAGTCGCACAGTGTACCTAGATGGAAATGGGATACCATCTCCATTGATTTCATAGTGGGATTACCATTATCAGCTAGGCGGCATGATTTAATCATGGTTGTAGTTGACAGGTTAACCAAAGTTGCACATTTTATACCTGTAAGATCTTCTTATAATGTTGCTTCTGTAGCATGAATTTTTATGGAGCAGGTAGTAAGACTGCATGGGATTCCAAAGAAGATCATATCAGATAGGGACCTAGTTTTCACATCTTCAGTTTGGAGGTCTATGCAACGTGAACTTGGTACTCCACTGAATTTCAATTCTGCATATCATCCTGAGACTGACAGACAAATTGAGCGTGTAAATCAGATTCTTGAAGACATGCTTAGGATGTACTTCATGGATAGACAAAACAAATGGGAAGAATTCTTGCACTTAGTTGAGTTTTCTTATAATAACGGTTATCACAGGTCTATAGGTATGTCTCCTTTCCAAGCTTTATATGGAAGAACTTGTAGAACACCCTTGATTTGGGATAATCTAGAAGACAAAATTCTCCTAGGACTTGACATGCTCCAAGATCTAGTACAGCAAGTGAAACAGATCAGACATACCCACGCAGGTGTTAATGGAGGAGATGGGGATCAAGTGTGTAAGGATTTGGGGGGAGATCCAACTTAATAGAAAAATGCCATAGTTGAAACATATGACAAAGCACTTAGAAACCCAGAGGTGTAGAAGTTAGAGAGGTCCATTGTTGACCTGATAAAAAAGAATGTGGACCTAGAAAATAAATTTGATAGGGCTGCCAATTTCTCTATGCATGTTATGAACTCGGTGAACACTATGCTCTATCTCATGCATAATAACAAGGATGGTGCAACCAAAGACAAGGAGGTGGAGACTACTCACTCTCTATATGGTTTCCTAGCCGATGATTGGCTTCGCCTGCTCTTGGACAACCCAAGGAACCAGTGATTGGTTACCTCCTGGTAGTGTGCTTCCTCTTTAGTTTTTTTCTTATGTTAGTTTACTGCTTGGCCTTTGAGCTCCTTTAGGTTTTTTTAAATTTTGGATTGGTTTAATGGCTAGCTTGTATCTAATGGCCAAGTTTATATATATTGTTAATACTTTCATTATTTTTAGTAGTACTTACTTTACTATTATGCTTATGGGTGGGTTTTTGAAATTTAGAAAGGGGGTTGGGTAATCTCATGGTAATGACTTCCAACTGATCTTTGGACATTAATTTTTCTTTGTTATGGGTCAGCCCCCATTTTGCTTGCTTCTTAATTTCAAAACATTTTGTTTTCATCATACCTATTTGCATTCCTACATTAGACCTTGATAAGGATTTATAAAACATATTGAAACTTGTTTCTAGAAATGAATTGGTATGTCCAATTTCCTATAGCAAGAACTTCAACCTAGCATCATGAATGATACATAAAAATTAGACATATCCTTACTTTGTCATGTATTCTTTCAAACTAACATCTTTCTTTTCCTCCCCATTTTCATCATGGGTTTCATCCGTCATCACCATACATATTAAAATCCTATTATCCATTTAAGATCTATGAGGTATTCGTGAAACAAAGGCATAGCCACCATAATGTTTTTGAATGTATTTTTTTAATGAATCATTCAAACATTCACCATAAACAAAGAACAAAAGTAATTTGAACATATGCCCTAAGTCATATATTTTATATATTGCTTAAAATGACAGTTTAAATTCTCATTAAAAGTTACAAATTATTGTTTTGTAAGTTTCATTTCTCTAAACATTTACATGTTTTTATTATAATTTATAAATTTCTGATTTGAAAAATATTTATATATTTATATAAAATAAAATAACTTACAAAAACTTATGTGTTTTGGAATATAAAATAAAAGTATTTTGTTTTCATGTAATTGTATCAATTTGTTATCCATATAAATAATAGAATAATTAAATTATTAAAATCCTAAATTATAAGATTTAAACAATATGCATATAGTGATGCAACTAGAATGTAGAATAATTCTCTGTGTTTATTGGGCTGTTTAATCTTAATTTCTCCTTAAATTTAAACAGTTCAAATGCTGTTATTCATATTTTAAATAATGAAAATATAAATAAAATAGAATAAAAGTAATAAAAGTATGTGAAAAAATTGAAGTCAAGTTATTTTAAGCAGGACTAGGCAGGTCATGATTCATGAATGGATAGGAGATAGTGTTGGACAACATTGCTTCACTTCTGGCTGTAAAAATCACACTAACTACTGACTCTTAGACTAAAAGTGTTAAATAATCAAATTTGACTTACTTTTTACTTAATATTCGATATTTAAGAATAACCGTACTCAGACTCTGAAATAATATTTGATGTTTAAATATAACCTTATCATATCATAGTCATATCATTTGAGGGAGACTTCTGAATTTCTTCAATGCAATACAAAAACTATCTTACTACCCTTAAAAATTATGGGTAAATTAGAATATATATGGACTCTGAAGCATTCAAGTTACTGAAGATGGATTACTGAATGTGATCTGAAATGTTGATGCAAAAACATAGTACACAATCGAATCCAGAATATGCATCCTACTACAAATGATTGTAGAAATTTGTTCAAGTTATTCAAGATACTTTTATTAGTTTATATTTAAATCTGAAATAAAACTGAAACACATTATCATTATGTAAATAGTAAATCACATTGCAAAGTGTATTTTTCGTGTGTAGAATGAAAGTACAAAATTTTATCTGACACACATAATCAGAGAAAACTGTGAAATCTATTTCAATATCTTTACTCACACTAGAAAGACGACATCAGATGTTTCAGTTAAGTAAAAACTACTTTATTTAGCAAATGAATTTCAATAAAGAGGACAGTAGGGCAGAATATATTTCATCTACTGTCTTATTTTTGCCATTGCAGTTGAAATTTGTAAAAGTTTAGCAGGAGAGATTGGACCCTGGATCGACTCCCAACTTCGCGCAGTAATTTTTGTAGTAAGTTACACGCTTGTTGACGGCGTCTGTGTTACCTCCGCTACATTCGATGGCGCCATTGACAGCTTGGATTGTTGCTCCGAAGCTTTGTCCAGAGGTGATGGCAGTATAACAATTGCTATTCTTCATCCAAAACCAAACTGCCGTCTTGAACGAAATGGCGGCGTCATTTGCAATCTTCTCCGGTTCATTTAACTCGTCGAATCCAATGTCCTTTCCTGCTGGACCATAGTTGAAGTTCCTGCAACACTCAAATCCATTAATATCAAGTGGCAAAAATCAGCAACAACGTATAAAGCTCAAATAAGAATTGATCCATTTACCATGATAGCTGGACGGGTCCACGGCCAAAGTAGCCTTTGCCTGCAACACAAGGATACTCAGTGTTGGTTTCATCGCAGTAATCCTTCGTTGCACCATTGATCTCTTCAATGTAACAGAAAGCTGCAAAACAAAATTCTCTCATTAGCTGTGAGCTTCTACTGTGGGAAGTCTTAATGTACACAATCTTAATATATAATAATTAATCATAAAAAATTTTGTGTTCAAATTTATTCAAACTTAATACATAATAATAATTAATCTAGACTTCAATCCATTACCAATAACAAGAAATTAACATTAATTGTCATTAATGACTTCATCCAGTCTCGTGGGTGACATGGGCGAAGAAGGCAGCGAGCTCTCTCTTAGAGTCATCAGAAGTTCCAGTAGTGCCAAAGCCAGAGTAGGCATTGGCAGCCTGGATGAAACCGTCATAAGTATAGAAGTTCTTTCCAAAGCAAGAGCCGTCTGCAACGCTGAGAATGGCGTCAAAGAAATCTTTGCTTATGACGGAGGAAACAGTGGTGCTGGAGCCAGTGGAGAGAGTGGGTGTGGTGCCAGTGTAACATGGGCCTTCTTTGCAGCCAGTGCCGCAGTAATCATTGCAGTAATTATTATTTGATGACTTTGATCGTACACCTTTTCATCTTCTAGATGGCTGTGTCAACAGTTGACTCGGCCTCATACTTGACTCTGATGCATTTCGGATAGCTACGTATTTGTGGAAGTCAATAATATACTTTTGTATTACTTGTTCTAATTCTCGTAGGGACAGGCTAATCTCCATCTAAAATGTACTAAAGACAAAATAAATTCAAACTTTTTTTTTTCAGATTCACGAAAAACCTAATGATTTTTTCCTAATTTTTTTGTTGTTTTCGAATACAAACTATGCAATCATGAAGATCAAACATTGAAATTTTCAGAAAAAATCCATAATGTTTTTGATCTTTTGAAAATTGGTCGACTGTACAATTTTGATGGAGGATAGGCCCATTTTGTATGTTTATAAATTTGACCTACTTGAGTGGAATGAGCGATATGCACTTTCTATTAATTGTTCTTCTCCTCCTTGTGCGTTTATAAACATTCAAGTGTTCATGCTAAAACACATTAAAATTTGTAGCATTATGTGGAAAACATATTAGACTTGACAAATTAGTGATTTTATGTATGTTAGTGTGCATGTTCTAAAAGTTGTTGTATCTGCCAACTCTAGTCTTCATGTATGCATATGATTTTATGAAATTTTAAAATTGAGTTTCTAAAGTATGGTTTTTAGTTAAATTCATATATTTATTATACTTAAAAGCACTATGTGGTTGACTTTGGTCATAGTTAAAATTCTAGATAAAACAATAGATTGAAAAGTTCATGTAATTCAAAATTCTACAAAGGAAAGTAAAAAACATATACAAATCTTTAAAACTTGGAAACACCAAAAACATTGTCCTTCTTTTAATTCTCAGTTAACTTATAGTGGATTAAAGGTTTTAGGCTTTTCAAGTTTGTTGTATTTCAAAGAATTAAAGGTAGAAGAAGTATAGTCCACTTTGAGGAAGTTAAAAATCACATTAGATTCAATACATATTGCAAGCATTCATGCAAAAATACAAAAAGTTTTGTACCAAGGCATAAACATAGTAGATTGTCAATATTTGATCTGCAAACATATTAGATTTGAAAAATTATCGATAACAATAAGCTTTTACACACTCCTTTTTATATTGGTCAATATCATTATTAAATGTAATATTCTTTTATAAGTATAAGGTTTAGAGTTTTTAAGAATTGGATATTTCATGCCCTATAAATATGATGATCCATAAGGTTTTCTCGAAACATTATAGTGTTCAAGAAAAGGATGACACAACTAGACATTAGTATAAGGCAAAATAAATCTATCCATTTAGTTATTTCTTGAATGACCTTATGTTTATCTTTGTAATGAAAATAGCTCCAATTGTATCTACTAATATATACAAGAAAACTTCATCACATTCTTTATACAATTTATAACAAGTATCTAAAGTCATCCCATTGACCTTAACTTCTAAATTAATTTTTTGTGTGAAGGAAGGGTTCTTATTTTCTATACACAAAGTACTTTGCAACTTATCTTTCTAAGTTCATTTTTGTTATAATAACTTTTTCTCAATCTCTGAGGTTTGTGCCTTAGTTTGACATATGTCTTTCTTTTCACTTCCCACATAGGTCATATATTCCTAATAGTTGTAAACTATTATTCTATAACTCATTTTGTTAATTTCTTGAGAATATCCATTATTATATTGACAACATCCAATAGGAGGGAAAAACATTTATTGAAGACATTGAAGGAAGCAAAATTATAAGGAAGATAATCATAGCAAGTTTTCTTTTTTCATAGATAAAATAAAATTATAATCTATAATAGGAAGTATACAAATTAAGAAAGAAAGAAGAAACAAAAAAAAATGAAATTTCAAAGAGGCAACAATGGTGAATGGTTTTGAAACCTTTCAAGGGTGGTAGCTTAGAGAGTTTGTAATCATTACAAGAGGAGAATATGGTGAAGAAGTGTCAAATAGTTTAAGTCATATTGAAAGGCATAACGGGGATAAGGTTTCATTTTAGGAGGGCATCCAAAGGAGATAAAGTTTAGAAATAATATATTATTCTCAAAAGTCACAATGGAAAGTGGCAAGTCAATTATTATGAAATGTGGTACCCTTTTTATCAACAAAAATATAATGAAAAAAACATTCAATCATCATTCACTAACATATCAAATCATCAAATGAAATGAAATCAAATTATACCATTCATAAAAAAAATTTCAAAATAACTTAACAAACATGCAATCAATTATTTAATCAATTTGATCACTTTATATTAAACATTCAAAGAGAATAAATCTATAGGAAAGGAAACCATACATACAAAATTAACAATATATATTTTTGACATACAATTTTATTTACATATAGTGGTATGGGTTCTTAGTTGCAATACATAATTTTGTGTACACCAACACACCTCTTATTTAACATTCATTTTGTTATTACTTGTCACACTATCATAGATATATATTGTTGATTCATAAATATTTTTATATATGATATGTTTAATAAATGCTACTCTTTGACTTACAAAACTAGACATGGTAGGTAAATGAGGGATTATAAATGGAGAAAGGCACACTTTTTTTCCATGTATTGGTTCCTTGCATAAACTTATGTTTATCTTTATAATGAAAATAATTAGAAGGTTATGACCCAATTCCAAGATAGGTTCATAATATATATTATACAATTCATAACAAACAATATAAAGTCACTACATCAACCTTAACTTCTAATCTATCTTTATTTACATGAAGGGTTTCTATTTTGTACGCATGAAGTACTTTTCAACCTCTTTTTTTTTTGAGTTCATAGTCACTATAATTTAGTTTTCTCAAAATGTAATGTTTTTACCTTCCAATGACATAAAGTTTTCTTTCCTCTTCATGTTTATGACACTATTTTTCCTAGCTCCATCAAATAGTTCTAAATGATTTTTGGATACTTCATTTTTTGTTTCCATGGAAACATTTCAATTATCGTATCCACAAGATCCTATATGGATGGGGAAGTAAGCACAAACTCTACATTTGAAATCACTAAGTAAGAAAATTCTATAATCTATATCCTATTATTTAGATAATATGGTGAATACAGTAGTTAGGGATCTTGAATGGTTGTCTCAGCAAACCTCCATGTTGATGCAGGAAAACTTACAAAATATGATGAACTATGTTAATGTTAGTGTAGTTTTAGTCGAATAAAATGTACTAAATATATATATGAGATATACACTTAATTTATTTAATAAATACATATTGCATACATACATACATACATACATACATATATATGTACGTATGTATATGTGTAATGTTTTTACCTTCCAATGACATAGAGTTTTCCTTCCTCTTCATGTTTATGTCACTATTTTTCCTAGCTCCATCAAATAGTTCTAAATGATTTTTGGATAGTTCATTTTTTGTTTCCATGGAAAGATTTCAATTATCGTATCCACAAGATCCTATATGGATGGGGAAGTAAGCATGAACTCTACATTTGAAATCACTAAGTAAGAAAATTCTATAATCTATATCCTATTATTTAGATAATATAGTGAATACAGTAGTTGGGGATCTTGAATGGTTGTCTCAGCAAACCTCCATGGTGATGTAGGAAAACTTACAAAATATGATGAACTATGTTAATGTTAGTGTAGTTTTAGTCGAATAAAATGTACTAAATATTTTATATATATATGAGATATATACTTAATTTATTTAATATATACATATTGCATACATACATACATACATACATATATTTTATATCATGACTTTTGGGAAATGTTATTGATAACTAACTAGAGTTAAAGAGACATGTCTCTATGAAGATGAAGACGTGCCTCTTAAACTCATATAATATGCATTGAGAAAGTAACTTGAAACACACATAATATCTTCAAGTTTTATTACAAGTTATTAAAAAAATCCTATTTAACATAGTATCAAAGCCAAGTTGTAGATGAATAGAATGAAAGCACTCCAAATGCTTACATCTTAAACGTGTAAAGAACAAGTGTTTGTGATGAAAGAACACGTGTGTGCATGACATAAATGATTTCCGAGAGGTTTCCCTGATTTGGTAATGTTGTCGAACTTAGTTGGGCAGAGCTAGACATGTTAAAGTCTTTCGGAAAGGATTACCGAGTTACTTCTTGTTGAAAGTTGGCGCCTCAAAAATATTTGGACCCACGTTGTAGAGATAAGCACCGGTGATTAGAGAATATTGAGTTTGGCGTGTGATTTTAACACTGCAGTGTTAGACACAATGTCGATGCCCAATGGATGT
Organism: Cupressus sempervirens; assembly: GCA_028749045.1. Lineage (NCBI taxonomy): Eukaryota > Viridiplantae > Streptophyta > Pinopsida > Cupressales > Cupressaceae > Cupressus > Cupressus sempervirens. Next base: position 760,713,298 of record CM053786.1, on the reverse strand, counting down.
GAGGTGGACATCTCTGAAGATACAAATGTCCTTGTCTTGCTTGATGTTGAAGTCGATTTGGGTATGTGTCTTGACAATGTTTCAACAAATTCCTATTGGCCAAAGCGGTGTCTCTGGTTTAGTTGTCTCAAAGGAAGATACCCGAATGTGCCATTCATTAATCTAGGACTATAATCTTATCTTTATTTGGCACGAAGATTCGTGTATATCCATGGGGATTCATTCAAGTTGTCACAGTAGCAGGTCGCAGGGCAATATCCATAACATCAAATTGCAATTGATGTGATCACCGCGGAAGAAAAGAAAAATACAAGATGACATGGAGCTCAGGGAAAATGAAGAGATAACGATCGGATTAAACAAGAGAAATGGTAGGGCCACCACTGAGGGACATTTATTTGGTTTGTCCAATTATAAAGGGAAGATATCTACTAAAGGCTAAAAGAAAGGACTTTATGAGGATGGCATAGGAATCTCTAAAATGACAAAAATCTACTTTCCTTGCTTTTGCACTAAACTTGAAGTAGAATATTTGATCAAAGAGGCATACATCGGTTGGAGTATCGAGCCCTTATAAGACTGAGCCCCACAAATTAATCTAAGCACAAGGTGAACTATAAATGACTATCAATTTTGAAGGAAAATGTGAACATTTATTTGTGAATAGCTTATAAGGTATGGAACATATGTTTTTAAATATATTTGTATATGTTTAACAATGATTATAGATGTTTTAAATTGATAAATTATTATATATGAGATTTGTAAAGAATAAAAAATATTAGTGATTTATATTCTTGAGGAGAATATATATTTAAATTAGATATCTATCTATCTTATATCGAATTGATGCAAAATTATTATTCTTGAGTATTATAGTAGTTTCTCTCTCTTTTATTTTATTTTAATATGAAAGCTATATGCCTTGATCTTTTCTTTTGAGAATTTTATTATAGGAAGAGGGAGATTGAGATGAAGAGGGAGTTTGACATTTCAAGCAACCTTGAAAAAGAGGGAGCAGATAAAGGATATGATTCAACCTTCAATGATCTAGAGGGAGTAAACCATGTTGAGATGGATTCTCCAATGATAATTAAGTTGCACCAATCAAAAGGATTGTGATTCATGAATATACCTTGTGACTATGTGATTTTAATGGGCCTGCCACCTATGTACATCATGAGGAAGTGAGGACTTCCAAATGATGTCACTTGTATTTGTAGAAGTTATTGTAAGATGACGATCTTACAATAGCTTGTATTATGAGATCAAACAAATTGATTATATGGCGAATGTCTTGCATCTTAACATTCTGAGAGGCTATTACTCAAAGAGTACTTGGTGAATATCATTTATATTCTGGTAAGCCAATACTCTTGATATCATATGTGATATCAAACCTTATTTTGAGTACTTGGTGAATATCATTGATATTATGGAAGGCCAATACTCTTGATATAAAACTTTATTTGAGTACTTGGTGAATATTCAATGTCGATATTTTGGGAGACAATTACTCTTGATATCTGATGTGATATCAAAACCCTATTTCAAGTCATTAGTGATTATCATATGTTGATATTATGGAAGATCAATACTCATGATATCAAATGAGATCTTCTAATCAAAGATACTCTTATTTTGAAAAGATATATGATCATATGTTTAGCCTCCCTAACTAAGAGGGAGTGTTAATGTTAGTGTAGTTTCAGTTGGATAAAATGTACTGAATATATTTGTATATATATTAAATACTTTGCATATATATGAGATATACACTTAATACATACATACATACACACACACACACACACACACACACACACACACACACACACACACACACACACACACACATACATATATGTATATATATACACATGTATATAAATATGTATATATATACACATATATGTGTACACACACACACACACACACACACACACAATATACACTCTTAATCGTGACTTTTAGCAAATGTTATTGATAACTAATGAGAGTTAAAGAGACATGTCTCTACAAATTTTAAACTCATATACATATGCTTTGAGAAAGTAACTTCAAACACACATAATATTTACAAGTGTTATTTCAAGTTATAAAAAAATTATCCTATTTAACAAACAAACTTTCCTTCTTGTTCAATATTTATTACAATTAAGGAAAACATCTTTTAATTAAGTATTTCTTTTTTTTTTGTGAAATAATAGATGGTACACACATTGTTCATTATTCTATACTTTGTAATTGATAATTTTTATACTAAATTGTGGGTATTGATCATATATAAATTCCTATAATAGACCATTTATGATCATACTATCTATTTCTAAATAACTTAATATGCCTCTCATTGTTAATGAGAATATTAGGTAAGAAGTCACATAAAAGTTATTGTATGTTTCAAAATAAGAAATATAGTTCTATATTTTATCACTAATGAATCTATGCTAACATAACATCTATTTTCATTCTTTAATGATATCTGTATTTAGATAAATTCGGTCCTCTAACACTAATTTTATGGATAACACAAATACTCCATTATGTAAGAAACCCATATATGATTTCTTCTACGAAGTCACTCTTATATACAATATGCATGGAAATTTGTATAGTGATTTATGATAAGTATTCATCGAATTTATTATTTTTATTTTTATTACATCTTCATTCGAAACTTCTATTAAAAATTCTTCCATAATGAATGTGTTCATGTAGAATATGATTTTGAAGATATTCTAAGTAGAATCTCCACCAAGGAAAATTCTCTACTATCAAGTTTAACTTTTTGGATCTTGGAGTTAAAATAATTTATACATTATGAAACCATTTGTAGAAAATGAAGTGGTATAAGGAATGATGCTAAATTGTCAAACCCATGTTTTAAGATTAATTTATATATACATGGTATTCGATAAAGATCTTCTAATTTTTGCTAGGAATCTTCCATATTTTTCAATCCTAAGTCTATGTTGGTGATCTCCTCATAATATATTTTGATCCATCATGGTGTAATACTCTCTTGTAAAATACAATGTAAAAATCTATAATAAAAAATGAAGATTAAATTATAATAAAAAAGAAGATTAAAATACAATGTAAAAATCTATAATAAAAAAGAAGATTAAATTATAAATAAAATAATTAAGATATAAATAAAAGTTAGTTAAACTTATTAAAGGTCTAGAGGTGTGTACAAGAGTTTTGAGTCCCTTGACACAAGATATAAATGGGGATGGTTTTAATTTGAAAATGGACATGGATGGAGTGAGGAAACTTGGAAATTGAATTGTAAAATAATTAAGTGAAAATTACTGATGGAACTTATAAATATGAATGAATTGGAAACAAATAGTAGTTAAATATTTATTACTTAAAAATTAAAACATAGAAGAGATACAACTCATAGAAATATATATTAATAACTTTAAAAATCTATATTAGGGGGAAAGAGTTTATATAAGGCTTACATTTTTACATATGAAGATGAGAAGAAAGAAGGGAAGATTATCAAATAATGGTTGAAGGTATAACAATGAGAAAAGTTTATAGAATAATTGTATTGAAAGTATATGTAGATGTAAAAGAGGAATAATTATATTTATAAAATATTATGTTGATAAAAATTAAGATGTATAATGTATGTAGAATTAGAAGAGTATAAAGAAGTTATAGTTTGAAGATAAATAGATAGAGTTACTATGCAAAAGGAATAAGGAAGTGACTCCTTAAAAAGGAAAAGGCTGTGAAGAATTGTGAATCTCTTAAAGCATGGTAATCATGAAAGTTTCTTAACATTTAAAAATAACATGAATGATGATAAATTGTGACTATTTCTAGTATTGTATTTGAGAGAAAGCTTGTGACTCTTTTATAGGGCACAATGGATGACAAGTTGTGAAGTCACCCATCATGAAGGTGTAATAGGAGGGAAAATAATTTATTGAATGAATGGAATAAATTATCATCATTGAAATGGTAATCATAGTAAGTTATATTTTGAGATATAAGAAAACATCAATTTTCATAAAAAGTAGCATAGGAATTAAGGAAGGGAGGAAGAAGTGGAAGAGAATAAGGAATTTACTTCCAAAGAGGCAACTATAATTAAAAATTTGGACCATTTTAGGGTTGATAATTGTGAAGAAATGTGATTAATGAAAGGCATAAATATTGTGAGATTTGTAACTATTCTCACATTAAAAGTCATAAACAAGAGAATAATTCATTTGAGGAGGGAATCTAATGGATATATAGTTGGTGTGTAACATATTATTCTCAAAGGCAACAATAGAATGTGTTGTCTCAATTTCCTATCCCTTCTTTAAGCAATGTATAAAGAAATAAGTATTTTAGGATGAGTCATCTATCATTAGTAAAAAAGTTGTAAGAATTTGCGTTAGGGCAGAATTTCTCCAAGACCAAGGAACTCAAAACACAAGCACAAATTAGACCAGAGTATGATCAGAATAACTGTATAGTATTCAATTCTATGTACAAGTACACTAGAAGTGCCTCAATATAAATGCCTCTGAGATGCATCTAGAATGCCTCAAAATCAATACCATGTTAAGTCCAACAACCAGGCACATGTCCACCAGATATGGGTTATCCTCCATTATGCACGAAAGTAAGTGTGATGATGAGAGGATAAGCCTACAAAGGTGAAACATGCACATCAGTGTTGTAGACAACATGTGCTAAATTAGGAGTGCAAAAAATTGTGTTGTCTACATGACAACTCAGTGAATGATGCAAACTCCTATGGTGTAGACACCATGTGCATCATTAGAGTTGCATACTTCTATGTTGTCTACATGACAACTGTAGAAGATGCACAAACTCCTAAGTGTCTCATAAAGAGAAATAATAAAATAATGCAAAATAATAAAATAATGCACTAACCTAAGTTAACTTAAGTAAAGTGTAAATAGTAAATACCCATTTATAGTAGAATTTCCCCAAGACCAAGGAACTCAAAACACAAGCACAAATTAGACCAGAGTATGATCAAAATAACTTTATAGTATTCAATTCTATGTACAAGTACACTAGGAGTGCCTGAATATAAAGGCCTCTAAGATGCATCTAGAATGCCTCGAAATCAACACCATAATAAGTCCAACAACCAGGCACATGTCCACCAGATATGGGTTATCCTCCATTATGTACGAAAGTAAGTGTGATGATGAGAGGATAAGACTACAAAGGTGAAACACGGACATTAGTGTTGTAGACAACATGTGCTAAATTAGGAGTGTGAAAAACTATGTTGTCTACATGATAATTCAATGAATGATGCAAACTCCTATGGTGTAGACACCATGTGCATAATTAGAGTTGCGTACTTCTATGTTGTCTACATGACAATTGTAGAAGATGCACAAACTCCAAAGTTTCTCATAAAGAGAAATAATAAAATAATGCAAAATAATAAATAAATGCACTAACCTAAGTTAACTTAAGTATAGTGTAAATAGTAAATACCTATTTACACCAACAAAAACATCAAATCAAAACTTACTCAATAATAATTCCCCACTCTATGAATTCCATAATCATACTAAAAAATCAATCATAAAATCAAAAGAAATAATTACATAATTTACCAAGCACTAATTAAGAATAAAGAATTTTTTTAAAATCAATTCCTCTATCAATTCAATCACTTTATATCAAACATTCAAAAATAAAATGTTAGATGAGAATAAATCATTATAAATTTAGCCATACTTACATCACAAAGTATATGTATTATGGATATATGATGTTATATTACATGGCATGGTATATAGGTTTCCATTTATAATAGGTAATTCTATGCATCCCTACATACCTTTGATTTACATGCATTTCATTATTATCTATCATATTATCATAGATATATTGTTAATTTGGTCATGCTTAAATATAAGACATGTATAAGAAATGTTATTTATACTTATACTCTTTTACTACCATAACTAGTGATGGTTGGGGAAACGAGGGATTATAGATAGGAAGGAGAAAAATGTTGGGATTAGATTTTGAGCATGCCATATCATAGTATAGTATTTAGTAGTCCAATGGGTAACAAGGGGGATAAAGGTGACTGCCTTTGGGATTAGGAAGAATGTACTTTTCAGGAACCACATTTTGAATATTCATTTTGGCCTTTATCATGTTTAACAAATGCATAAGGATGTTCAACTAGTTGAAGGAATATGTTCACTCATTTGAATGGTAAGGATATTCAATCATTAATTTATGAAAAGTGTAGGAAAGATTTTGTAACATTTGGGTGGGAATTTTGAGAGGGAGATAAAAGTTTGAAGTATGAAAGATAAACAATATAAGAAAACAAGAAGGGAGGACAACTGGTTTGTTTCTCAGAAGTGTATAGAAATGTTAAATGGAAAATGAAAGGAACAAAGTTGTGTTTTTTTGTTAATTTTAAATATTTAAAATTACATGTGCACTTTTTTGGGGATGGAAGACAATTAGATTGACTAAAATAAAAATATATATCTAAAAATGTGTTTTCAAATTTATTATTTGTGTATTTTTAGTTTATAGCCTAAATGTGGAATAATAAATAGAATTTTAAAATATATTTTTTAAATCCCAACAATAAAGAACTCAATGTAAAGAAATGTGAGAAGGCTAAAAGGCACAAATAGAAACAAACTTTTTGGAAAAATCTTGAAACAGGTGTGATAGAATGCATGAATTGAAAAGAAGGAAGAAATAAAATTATTAGGACTTACTTATAACTTTTTGGCACTAGTTTTTCAGAAGTATGACTACAAATAGAAATGTTTAATACTATACACCTCATTCACGTCAAATAAATAGTATTCAATAAAGTGCATACAAGTTTTTCTCTCTCTTTTTTAACTTTGTACTTAAGAACATGTACAACTACACTCACACATGTTCATAGAATGTTTGTAATAGGATAAGGTTATTTCATAATGCTTAGGAGAAAAGACTAACATTTATACAAAATGACACTACAAAAATATCTGAAACTTTTTCAAAACTGCAAAACCCACATTTTTTCACTAGTTTCTTTAATTGTTTGATTAAAAAAAAAAGTGAATATCAACTATTGAAGGTTAAGAAAAAACTTGACAAGTTTTGCAAAATTTGAAAATAGACCAATGTGCTAGTTCACAATTAGTTTAGCAACATTCCAAGCACTAAAACAGGGAAACATACATGATAGTGTATAAAATTTTCCATGTGAGTACAATCATGATAAGAAAAGTATATTAAAGAGTTATTTAAACTTTTCCCTGTCTCCACTAATAAATTCACTTACACCCACTTGGATAGTTAGATAAGCTAAAATGGAAAAAGGATTCATAAGGAATGATTTGTCATCCATTTTACTTGATCCATAGGTTGATTCAAATTTTGGATTTATAAATGGAAAGTGCTATGTACATACAAGCCCTTTTAATAATCCTTAAGTTGTTCCAACAATGAGCCGCTATTCATATGATTATTTTCCTCCAAAACATGTTATTTCTCTAAATTTTTACTTCATATTCACACAAAATACATGTTGGTAAAAAACACATAAGTGATAAAAATATTAGTTAAAAAAAATCAGTTATTAAAACATGTAGGGTTCGCACCAGTGATTCTATTATTTTTAGATTTACTCTTTTCCCCCCCTTATTATGCACTACTCATCATGTTGAGCATGTAGAGGTGGGCAATAGAAATTCAGCTTATTATGTGTTGTGCTTATTTGGGTCAAATGCCATCTCAAAATGTAATATACTATTGTAAGTAGTCATTTTCATATTTGTACATGTCTATAATTTTGAATCTTGTACTTTGTTAATATAGAGGATTGCATATAGTATACTTTTGGGGTTGCCAAGCATCCTTTACACCTAAGATGCATAAATGTGCATATAAGTTTTACCTTTTTAATTATGTTTCTTATAAACTCGTAATGTTTTTTTCTTAATCATAGTATCTCTATTTAACTAACATCTCCCCATGTCTATGTAATGAAGTTGGGGAGAATATGCAAGTGGTCTAGGTGTTCATCAAATTGGAACTGCAAGAGAAAGCAAACTAAGTTCAAAATTTCTCATCTAAGGATGTCAAGTGGAATTCGATTGGTGCAGAACATTATTGGGTAATGTAAATTTAAATAGAAAGTACACTTTGAAAATTGGATGCTTTCCTCTATCTAGTTTACAATGAACACATAGGGCCCATTTGGTTGCTAGAATTAGTAAAAGTAGTATTTGTCTAATACTTGAATCTATTAGATGTTGGATTTGTTAATCCAAAAATTGGTTTTAGGAATATGATTGAACTTGTTTGATTCACCTAAATTTTGATTGTGAAGATATTTTTAATGAGTTTGATAATACAAAATTAGAATTGGAAAAAAGATTAACTTTTTTAATACTTTTAAATATTTATTTGTCTTTCATTTATTTAATTATTTTTAATTTTCAATTTTTTGAATTAATTTATTTTAATTTTTTTAAATAATTTTAATTTTTTGCATGTATCACCAAATCATATTATAACTGTGAAATCATATACAAATTCATTTACAATGTGAAATCATATTTTCAAATTAAAAATAGTTTTAATTGTTGACACTTTATTTCTCTTTAATAGATGTCTTGATCTGCTATCATATTGAATTGTATATTATGTCCCTCACAAAAATTAATATAATGTGAAATCAAATCTTCTCCAAGTAGAAACACACTTATATAAATTTATTTGACCACTATGTCGATCTCCGCTAATTTTAGAAATATAAGCTTAAAACTATTATAATAAAAAACTTTGTTCAAGATGAGTGGTGGTGTTGTGGGAGAAAATAGAGTAAATCACATAATGCAAAGAGAAGGCAATGCCCATAGCATGCCCTTCCGATTGAGATAAATAATTGTCAATATTGGTCTGTGCAATTCTGAGTCACTCCTTACATCTTTCTTCACCAACAAATTCTAGACACCAAGTTGTGAAGAATCAACGAATCTCCAATATGATAGAGCAATAGCAAAGATTGTTGCTCTATTTTTCTCAATAAACAAAATACGTTGTGGAATATGGGGGATAGAAACACCAAAAACTGAAACAACCAAATAGCTAGAGATGTGCAATAAAACTTGCTTTTTTCCTTCTATTAAAAATCTAGAAATAACTTTTACAAATGAAAATTTTGGAAACTACAAACTTCATAAAAATAAAACATAAAACTACTATTGTTGTAATTAAACTTGCAACAATTAGGAGCTCTATAAAAACAAACTAAAGCTACTTAGAGCTCTCAGAAAAAATGTCTAAAGCAATCACTACTCAACCAAATAAAACACCAATAATGTTGCTACACAAAAATACCCAAAAAATTTCTCTATTGCTACTACAAAACCTGATTGTATGAGAGAATAATAGAATGAAAAAAATTCCATCTCTTTTTTCTTCCTACTGTCCACAAACTTTTCCCACACAAAAATCTAAATTCAAAATTACCGACCAAAAGTTAATGTAGCATCATAATCTAGCTGGGAATGAAATCCAAAACAAATCTAATCATTCTTGGGGGCTCCTGTCAGGGTATAGGTGTGTGCTTGGATTAAGGGCAACCGTAAATGATTTAAAATTCCAACACTCCCCCTTTTTCCTAAGCCAATAAAATAAGATCACAACTTATCCAAATAAACTATTCAAAGGCTTCTTCTTAGGTGCATAAAACTAGCAATGCCCTATGCCTTAGTGAATATGCCCGTTAGTTGCTGCTTAGACTTACAATACTCTATTTTTAATATCACCATTTTACACCAGCTCTCTAATAAAATGATTCATGATTTCTATATGCTTTCGTCTTCCATGAAATAAATGATTCTTTGTCAAAGCTATTGAGGAAATGTTGTCACAATAAATTGTGGTTCCATCTTCTTTTTCTTCCATCAAATCCACCAAGATTCTTCTTAGCCAAATAACTTGACAAGATGCTAAATTTTCTACTAAATATATAGCCTCTTTTGTAGATTGAGCAATGATTGGTTGCTTCTTGGATTCCCATGAGATTACACCCAACCCCATATAAAATACATAACTGGAAGTGCTCTACCTATTATCCAAATTTCTAGCCCAATCACTATCCGTATAACCAACCAACCCATGTTCATTTTCAACATGATATAAAATACCAAATCCTTTGGTACCATTCACATACCTTAGAATCCTCTTTCTTGCTTTCCAATGGGATTCTTTTGGAGTTTGCATAAATCTGTAAATTAGACTCACTGCTTGTATTATATTAGGGTGAGTTTTCATTACATACATCAAGCTTCCAACCAAACTTTTATACAATGTTGGATTCATGTTGTTGCTGCAATATTCCTTGCTCAACTTCAAACCTATGACTATATGTATTGGGGCTGCTTTTTTTTTTGTTCATTTTAAATGTCTCCAAAATCTAATTTTCATATTTTTCTTGATAGATAAAGATGCCATCATGAAAATGTTTTACTTCTATGTCTAGAAAATACTTCAAGGGACCCAAATCTATCATTTCAAACTCACTTTTCATGGCCTCTTTGAAATTAGAAATTAGAAAATCATCATTCCCAATAAATATTAACTCATATACATACAAGAAAATAATTAAAACTTTACCATCAACCTCCTTGATGTAAAGATTGGGCTCACCATCACTTTTGCTAAAGCTATTGCTCATCAAATATGATTCAATCATGTTGTACCATCATGTGGAGCTTGTTTCATCCAATAAAGAGCTCTTTTCAACCTATACACCTTGTGTCCTTCACCTAAAACTTCATAACTAGGTGGTTTCTCCACATACACCTCTTCTTTCAATGCTCCATTCAAGAAGGAGGACTTTACATCCATTTGAAATACCTTCCATTTATGTTGGGTTGCAATTGCTATGACAACACAACATGGTTTCCATTCTTACAACTAGGCCATATGTCTCATCATAGTCTCTACCATACTATTGTTTGTACCCCCTGACCAGTAATCATTCCTTGTTGCTATCTATGTTTCCATTATCGTTGCACTTGGTTTTATAAACCCATTTAACTCCAATGACGTTCTTCTTGAGAGGTAAATCAGTTATCTCCCATGTTTCATTTTTTTCTATTGCATCTATTTCCTCATCCATGTCCTTACACCATTTATTTTCTTTCACATCTTCCTCAAAATAAATTGGATTAGTATGAGAAAACAATGCAAATTTTACACTCATGAAATTCTTCTTCATAACTTTCATCTTGGTATACCACTATTAAACTCTTAGTCTTCCTTGGCAATATCGAGGATAGAGTAGGATCTAGATTTTTATTGCTGTTGTTATTTTTCTATACATTTTCTACACCAATCCAAAGCTTTCTGGAGCTACCTATAGTTAATTCTTTGTTTGTTTGTGGCAGCTTGCTTTTTTTCCTGCTTTTGTTAGGAGCAATCTAGAGTTGTCTAAAATTGTTAGTATCCGTTGCTACTTCATCATGTTGATCATCAACTTTATCTTCTTCATCAATAATGGGAACTTTACTCTAAGTTCTTGAATATTTATCCACCAGGACATTCCATGACCAATTTTCAATAAACTCCACATCTCTTGAAATGATGATCTTCTTTGTGACTAGGTTATACAATCTATATGTGTTTGATTCTAGACTATAAGTAGTGAAGATGCACTTCACACCCTTGTCATCAAACTTTTTTTTTTTCCTCCTTTGGTACATGTGCATATGCTAGACACCCAAACACACTCAAGTGTTTAGCTATCCATCTATGTTTTGACCATGCCTCAAGAGAGATCTTGTCACGAACTGCCTTTGTTGGACACCTATTTATCAAATGTATTATTTTGGCTATAGCCTCTCCCCAATATTGAGTTGGGAGACAACTTTATTTCATCATGCTCCTTTCCATTTCAACAATGGTTCTATTCTTCCACTTAGCCACTCCATTTACCCGTGGAGTATAGCTGGCTGTAAGCTCCTTCTTGATGCCATTTTTTTTTGCCAAAAATTAAAAAAGAATTGGAGGTATCCTCCCCCCCTCCATCTAACCTTAACAATTTTACATAATGTCCACAATATTTTTCAGCCTATGCTTTAAACTCTACAAACTTATCAAATGCATCAAATTTATTTTGAAAAATATACATGAATGTCCTATTGCTGAAATAATCTATGAATGCCATAAAAAAAGTACTCCCCCCAATAGAAGTGTTTTAAATAGGGTCAACTAAATCAGTGTGCACCAACTATAAAGGTGCCTTTACCCTTCTAGAATTACTAGAGTTAAAGGGTAGGTTGCTTACCTAGAATACAAGTCTCACACTTGTCACATAACTCTACAATATTAGGAAAACCATCTACCATTCTTTTCTTCTACAATAAATTCAAACAAGCATAACCAAGATGTCTATACCTAAGATACCATAGCCTAGAGAGGTCTTCAATCACACTCTTTAGAGATGATTTCTAATGTATTGTTGCATTCTTGGGAGGTGCATCTATGATTTGAGAAGAGAATCATGTCTCTATCTTCAATGGAAACATTTAGTTCTTTGTGAACTGCTACAACTATTTTCTTGCTCCCGTATTTCTCATGAATGACACATTTGTCATTTTCTAGCAACACTTTATAACCATTTTGAATGATTTTTCCAACACTCATTAAATTGTGCTTCATACCTGGGGAAAAATAAACAATTTGAAACTCCTTTTTCTCACCTTTCTTGGTGTGGATCATGATAGATCCCTTTCGTATAATAGGAGTGGTTACATCATTTCCCAATTTAATTTCAGATTTTAAATTCTTATCAATGAATGAAAATAAGTTTTCGTTAACACTCATGTGGTTTATGCAACTATTGTCCAAATACCATACCTCAAGATCGTCTTCTCCACCAATGTTGCACATGATGAAGGCTATGGGATTATTTACTTCACCCACATTTTCATTTTGCGTTGACTAGTCTCCTTTCTTTTTCTAGCATTCACTTGCATAAAGCTCAAATTTATGGCAATAATAACACTGCATTTCTCTTGTTAGAATTTTAATTTTTCTTTCCTCTAAAGCTATTTTGAAAGTTGCTCACTTCATCTTGGCTACCTTCTCGCCTTGAGCTTTCTCCTCCAATATTTATTTGCCCATAGTTACCATGACCTCTACCTCTTAAGCCTCTTCTAGAGCAGTTTCTTCATCTCCCCCTACCTCTTGCATTGGATTGAGCTTTAAAAGCTTGCTCTTGGGAAGATGTTATTGATCTATTAATCCTATGCTCATGGGTTTGGAGAATAGCATTAACTCATCCATGGTCAATGTGGTGTGGTCTTTTGCCTATTCAATGGTGATCACCAAATTATCATACTTTTGGGGAAGACTACTCAATATCTTCTCCAGTATTCATTTCTCTTCATATTCTTCTCCATTTGACTTTAGTTGGTTTATCAAATCAGATATTCTTGAGCTAAAATCTGAAATAGATTCATTGGAAGATTCTCAAACTCTCTTTGTATCATTTGTAGCTTCACCACATCGACTTTATCATTCCCTTTAAAATTTGTTTCTAATATATCCCATGTTTCCTTTGAATAGTTAGTTGCTGCTATTTTGGGAAATATCATCTCTATCATGGTTGCCTCAATCAAGCTTAATGCTTTTTCATCCTTCTTGACTCTTTCAACTAAGTCTTTTGGTTGTTGGTGAGAGAAACATATTGTTTTAGGTCTGTTACATCATTGAACCCATTAACCAAAAACTCGCACAAATCATTTGCAACCATTATGGTTCTCATATTCTTTTCCCAAGTATCATAATTTTGTCTATTAAAGGATGGTGGTTGCTACCAAGTCTTTCCTTCATCTCTAGTCATGTCTCCTACATAGAAAAAATCAATAATCCCCAAAAAAAAACCCAAACCCACAAGGATTTAGAGCCAATCAGCTCTGGACCATGTGAAGAGTCAATGAATCACCAATATGATAGAGAAATAAAAAATATTTATGCTCTATTTTATTCAATAAACAAAATAAACAATAGAATATGGGGGATGGAGACACCAAAAACTCTAACAACCAAACAACTGGAGATGTGCAATAACACTTCCTTTATTTCTTCAATTAAAAATCTTGAAATGAATTTTACAAATCAAAATTTTTGAAACTACAAACTTCATAAAAAAAAAAACTTAAAACTATTACTAGAGCTATATACAAACAACTTCGAGCTACTCAGAGCTCTCACAAAAATTGTCTAGAGCAATCACTTCTCAACCAGACAAAACACCAATAACGTTGTTGCACAAAAATACCCAAAAACACTCTCTGCTGCTTCCACAAAAACTGAGTGTATGAGAGAAAAAAAGAACCAAAAACATTCCTTCTTTTGTCTTCCTACTATCCACAAACTTTTCCCACATAAAAATTTGAATTCAAAATTACCTACCAAAAATTAATGTAGTGTCAAAATCCAACTGGGAATGAAATCCAAAACAAATTTAATCATTCCTAGGGGTTACTATTAGGATAGGTGTGCACTTGGCTCAAGAGAAATTAAAAATAATTTGAAATTCAAATAGTGATCCCATAAATGGTCATATTAAACCATATGTCCTTGAGTACACTGAAAACAAATTGCCTGTCTTTGGAGCTGCAATGTAGAGATCACTTATCAAGATCTAAGCACTATATATTGTAAATGTTTATGAAATATGGATTAGTGAAAATAGGAATTGGAATGGATAAACCTAATTCCACCTTTTGTGGTGGAATCAAAAAATCTTCATTTTAGATCAAATTAAAATACAAAATCCAAATGCCAATTCCTAACACATCCAAACTTCAATTAGAAATTTTAGGAAATGGATCCAAAGAATATGTATTCTAGGTGAGTAAAAATAATCAACATTATAATTTTCATAACAAATTGTTTGCAATGCATTTATAATTGAGATAAGGACTTTGTAGTTGCATACTTATTTGCACAAATTTGGTCCACAAGTTAATAGGAATAATTCACTAAAAAAGTAACATGTTAAATTATATTTTTAAAAATGGGTTGTTAATGCTACTTCATTGTTAAGATGATCTTCTATTAATAAAATGCATCTATTTTTACTTTCAATGAAATGCTCTATGTAGATGTAAATGGTGAAATTTGTCACCTTTTGAATAATGAAAGAACAATGCCACAATCTTAGTTTTCCCTAAACCTTTTTATGTAATGCAAGACAAGTATATTGAATACCTCTTGGAAATTTATGCATTTTTTATGTAATCATGGACCAAAATCTCTCTAATAGATATTAGTTTTAGTTCATGTCATGAAGAATTTTTTTCCTAACATAGAAAGATGACATGAATTCATGGAAAAGAGTGAGGTTCAATCGAACTGTAATTCTATAGAGGAAAGTAGAAGATGTGGAAATTTTATTTTATTACAATAGTAGCCAATAGTAGGTAGTATACCTTTCATTACGGGAATATGAACCCTATGGATCTTATAGATGATGTTTTGACACCTAGACGATTCCATCATCTCCATGGGTTACACATTTCAAACTAAAAGGTATGGGGAGAGATAATTTCTATAATTGTTGTAGTGATTCTTATTTTCTTTTCATACTTGTTGCATATCAGATTATTATTTGTATTTATTATTCATATTCATAATAGTTAGAGGTTCCTATTCAATGGACTATATCCATCCATAACAAGATCAAGGGCATCGAAGGGTGGCTACCCATGGTACATAGATGAGAAAAGATTGCTAGAAATTATTGGAGGATGTATTCCTTCTTGACTGAGGATGCCAACATAGAGATATAGGTCATAAAATAAGTTCATGTCTCATTTTTTTTGACTTTCCATATGAACTTCCCTTGATATGTTAGTTTGGTATGCATCCCATGAGACTACCCACTTATTTTTAAATCAATTTATGTGTACCAAGTTATCTTTTCAATTTCATTTTATTCCCTTTTAATGACATGTGCACTAAGATGGATAAAAAATAATTCAAAGTATTCATTAAAAGATAGATAAATGGTAATATTTGATCACCTCAAAATGATAATTATGGCAATGAATGAAGGAAGTGATTATACTATTTATCTAGAGCACAATGTTTTTAACAAGTTCAATGATTAACCCCACTTTCTTGAGTAGTGTAGGAGGACAAATTATAACACTATGATAGCCCATGCAAAGGTAATTTCATTCCAAATTATTTTTTCTTCTAAGGGGATTAAGTATAAGAAGATTTACTACTTAGGTTCTTGATGGAATTTTTTACACCCTTTCTATTTTGGTGAACATGTGTCTGTCTACCCATCTCTAGAACCATGTTATTCAAATTGGGTTCTATACACTCTTTAATGGAAGACAGAGGAACATTTTAATTTACAAAGGTGAAATTATGGTTGATTTGATAAGAGTCACTCTTCTAAGGAATTTTAAATAGTGTCATAAAATAAATATCTAGAAATGAGGACTAAAAAGGTGATTTTTGTATGTGGGTATGTGTAGGATCATGGTGTAACAAAAAGTGGCGATCTAAAAGGTATGTAGTTTTAAAATGCCTCAAAGCATTTCAAAATCTATTCCAACTTTTTTCCCACTCATCCTAATACTAAACCAAAAAATTAATACCTTTATAAGGCCTAGTATATCTTTGGATACCAACCCTACATGGTCAACTTTAAAAACATCCCAAAAATGTGTTTTTGGCCTGTTCTTGTGTGTGTTTTTACTTCAAACATTATTTGACAACCTTTTTTCCATCCAAATTTGATGAAATGAAAAGGGTTTCTTAAGAATGTTCTTAACTTTTCATAAATGCAACGTCTGTCAAATTACAAGTTTGGTAAGTAATTATTACTTATTTTCTAATGGAGTTACATATAAAGTGTTGATTGACACACTAATTGAAAAATAACTATAACTTTCAAATGATAGAACATTTTTGAAATCCAAAAGATGAATCACATTCTATGCTTCTTCTAATATAAGGTAAAGAAAATAAAAATTAAATTTTGAAGAGTTTTGAATTAGTTGAGGTGGTCAGACATGAGATTTATTTTAATATTCTAAAAATGCTATAGTAGAAAATTTATAATTAATTTTTTTTTAAGAATAAAACTACCCAAAAATATGTGTCATACCCAAGCATGAGTCTACTTCTTATCTAGAGATAGGTTATCTTTTCCCCATGAAATCCTCTATCAGGTCCATAGTAACCCCATGAAGAGAACCCTCTCCCCAAGCCAATTCTTAAAAACATAGTAAGTAATATGTGGTTTAAAAGCATGCAACTTCTTAATATATGCAGTAAACTTGCCCTTTTGAAGAATTTCCCACACCACACATTTTTCCTTCTATTATTTACAATTAGATGGCTCCTTCTTTCTTAGCTCACCACCCATGATATACCTAGCTTTGATAACTCTACAATAAATGGTAACAATCATAGAAGAATAGTTTTCTTTTAACTCAAAGAAAATTTTCTTCAAGGGAGCTATGTAAATGTTGGTTTCTTTTCCTTCTAAATAGGTATTTCTTTTTTTTCCCTTCTACACACATGTATATTTAGAGATATTTTTTAAGGTGCTTATTACATCTTAGAACAACAACAAAATTCTTCCAGCTACATGCATATTCCACAGTCCAAATAATAAAACAATAAAACTCACACAACCCATGCTAAGTGAAGATCCTCTAGAAAAATAATGTAGACCAAGAAAAATAGGTAAGTTTGCAAGAAATTTTACAAAAACATATCATAGCAGATATTTTTAGAAAGAAACTAGCCATAACCTAGTTAAATGGGTCTAGTTTCTAATTAGCTAGGTTGATTACAAATTCTTGTAGAAATTTCATTAGATTAGGTCAACACCCTCATTTGTAGACCTCTCATGTCAAGCACTTTCTGTATTGTTTCAACACCATGTTCTTTCTTTTGAGCTAATAGTTCTTCAGGTGCATTTTCTTGTAAAATATTAATTTTGTTGAAAAATTGTAAACTCTTAGAAAGTGCATTGTTTTTTATAAGATAAACAGGTTTTAAGGGATCCTAAAACCCATAAATTTTACAAAAACAAGGCTAATAATAAGCCAAAGAAGCCCAGCCAAAAAAGAGGTTCAACAGTTGAAAAAAAAGCCCAAAGGCCCATAAAAAGGCTAGAAAACAAACAAACTAAAATAGACTATAGAAAGCCTATCGAAAAGCCAAAAGCTAGGAAGACAAAAAGACAAAAGACTAGAAAACTAGTCTTCAATTATCTTCTCCATTTCTTGCATAGTCCAAGCTGCCTCAACTATCTTTTGCTGCTCCTTTGCCATTTGATCTTGGACCTTCTCCATGCCCTAATCCATACTGGTGAGAGTACTGATTGTGGCCTTGTCATCATTCGACTTGGCCTTATCCATGTTCTATCCTCTCTCCTCCACCAGCAAGCCCCTATCCTTAAGTTTACCAGCAAGGGATTGGATGTTGTCATTCATCGAGCTCAGGAGAGAAATCATCTAACTTGCCAAGTTGTGGTTGTAGTTTTCAAGATTTCTTAATCTCCTTTCATTTAAGCTTTCTCTATTTTCTTGGTCCTCTTAGCTTTCATTACCTGTCTTATTCTTAATACTTTCCATCTAGGATACCCTTTCTCTAACTTCCTCCAGCTCATGGAAGAGCCATTTGATTGATCTGAAGTTGTCAATCATACTACTGCGAGCATTATTCAGAAGGTTCATTCCAGTCTCCCTTGCGTTGTCTGAGATGGCCAGGATAGATGGGTCTATGAGCTCATTGAGCCTAGGCTACTCCAGGTTGTCCACCAAGATTTGAGGGTTCATAGCTTCCATAAAAATCCCCATTGTAGCAGTCCTCACATTGAAATTTTTCTAGGCCTTTATCCTATTTTTGACTTGCACTTCCCCCTCATTCTCACCAGTGATGACATTCACTTTTTCCTCCGAAGGAGGCTGAGACTGGATAGGGGAGAGGGGAAGAGGAATAGCATCCATCCTTTGATTTCTAGTCTCCTCAACTCTCACAACCTCCCTCTTCCATTTTTTCCTAGGTTTCTCCTCTTCCGACTCCTCCTCTGACACTTTGTCAGAATCTTCCATATCCATTTCCTCCTCCTCAGCATAACCCTCTTTTTCTTGAGCTTGGCCATGATCCCTAGGGCTTTTCCTACTGGGAGTTGTAGCAGTGGACAGTTTCCTAGCTTGACCTTTTTTCTTCTTTCCTGAGGAAACATTCTCCTCCTTTGAGCTAATGCTCTCAATCTCATCAGAGTCAGAAGAAAAGTTGGAGCTGTCTTCGTCAACATCCTCAACATGAGGAGGGTTCTTGCATATAGACTGTGCTTTGAAATGCTCGTGGATGAGGAGCAATAATCCCTCATGCAAAGCAGGGTTAACAATGGCTTTCTTCTTGAAACTAGAGATTTCCTTGTTCATAGAAGTGAGAAGGTAAAAGGGAATGGAAATTCTTTTCTTATGGAAAAAATGATTTAAAATCACAAAATGGTGAGTTTTGAACCAATCAAACCTAGGGTCCAGGGTAACATAATTAATGAGGGCATATAAAACATACCTCCAAAACTTCTTTATAGTTTCCATCACATAGAAAGGCTCTTTATTTTCCAGCTTGTTCATCTCTGCAAAAATTTTCACGAACTCCTTGACTGCATTGGACAAAAGTTTCTTGTCCCTGTAGAATTTGAAACCCTCTATAGGGATACCAGTGACCTCCACAACCACCTCCTCTGTGATTTGGAAAGAAACCCCATTCACCTTGACCTCGCCATTGTTCCATGAGTTCACCATGCTGTTGGTGACCTCAGGGTCAAAACCATGGAGTTTCTCAAAAAGATTCATAACTCTGTCCTTTTCCAAAATTTTCCAAACTTTGCCCATATTCTTCAATTTCTCCACTTCACCCGCCGGCTCCTTTCTGCTCCATTCTCTAGTCATGACATCCATTTTTTCTTAAAAAATTCTCATGAGCCTTGATCTCTGCAAATTTTTTCCAGCCAAGATTTCAACTCTACTTCTATTATTGGGTTCGTGATTGTTCACCTCTCTGATACAATAGCAAGTGAAAATGATAATAATCCTCCAAATGTGTCGAAAAGACAGAGAAAATCCCTTGAGATTACAAAAACCAAGAAACATATTATTGCTCGTACCAACATCCATTCTTTCTTTATTAAACATGATTATAGTTAGATTGACCTTTCAAATTTTATTAACCCTTGGCTATAAGCACTATAGGCAAGAAGCCCCACTATTTCACCAAGGGTCAATGGAAAGACATTCTCAATTAAGATCCATAGTAGAGAATGGCCCTGTGGGGACTTGAACCTTGGTTGTAGGCCCTACAGGCAAGAAGCCCCACCATTTCACCAAAGGGACAAGCCTTAATTTTATTAACCCTTGGCTGTAAGCACTACAGGCAAGAAGCCCCACTATTTCACCAAGGGTCAATGGAAAAACATTCTCAATTAAGATCCACAGTAGAGAATGACCCTATGGGGACTTGAACCTTGGTTGTAGGCCCTACAGGCAAGAAGCCCCACCATTTCACCAAAGGGACAAGCCTTAGAAAGTGCATTGTTGTTTTTGTGTATGTATGTATATATAATAATGAATAATAATAATGTTTTCATGTATGTCAAAATAATAACTAATATTACCATCCAATCATATAGTAATGAAGTAATCAACCTAGCTAATCAGATACTAGACCAATTTAAGTATTGTTTCCAATGTCACCATACCTATTGCAAAAATTTCTATGATTCTATCCAGTGGCTCCCATAATATTCTTTATGTTGGCTAGCTATTGTTTCTACCATGAAGTCTCTTTCTAAAGCCACTCCTTCTCCTCCTCTCTCCTACCTTAAATTTTGATTATCAAACTTCTAAATATCCACCTCTTGTTAAGACAAGCACTTGATGTGATGTTTCAACACCATGTTCTTGCTTTTGAGCTAATAGTTCTTTAAGTGCATTATCTTGTAAAACATTAATTTTGTTGAACAATTGAAAAATCTTAGAAAGTGCATTGTTATTTTCACGTATGTATGTATATATGTATGTATGTATATATATTTATATATATGTATATGTATGTATATATGTATATATGTATGTCTATAGATAGATCTTGTGGATTGTGGATTATGGATTATAAACAAAAAATAAAAGAAAACACAACATTAATAATTCCCTAATTGTTTTGATTGATTGTGGAGAGATACACATGAAAGAGGGTGGAAAGCTTCAAATGAGGGTGGAGAGATCTGAATGTTGATGGAGATCAGTAGAGTTATAGGATTTTTTTGTCATTCCCTTGTGATACATAATTTCATTGCCATGTTGTTCCCTTGTGATCTTCGTGCCCTTGCTCTGCAATTTTCTTCAAGGGGAGAAGAGGTACGTATGTAAATGTTCTTTTTTTTTTTCCCTTCTAAACATGTATTTCTTGTTCATAAATAATAGCTTTGGTCAGATTCAAGGATAACTTATTATGATGATTTTATGCATATGTGCATGTATGTATGTATATCTATTCACTATGTAAATTATTACATGCATACATACACAATTGCATAGTACTTGTGCTAAATTAAATTAATCATTCATGTCTTGAATTCACACAAGAAATTATCCTTGCATTTAATTCAAATTATTCATACCAAACTAAGTATGCATAAATCTATACATACTGATTATATTATATATAGGTGATTGACTAAAGATCTCATGAATAATATCATCTAGGTAATGATCAGATGCATTCACATTAAGTTATAATACAATCAATCAGATGATCCATTTATGTTACTTCATACTTAGTTTATTGAACATTTTTTTTAACATAATCAATAATACTAGAATTATACAGAGCTACAACTAGTACTCTTGTTTTTTTTTTTTAATCATATACATTTAAGACTATCATTTTTCTTAAAATTCAATTGCATATTTTTTATCACTAAAACATGAATATAGATCCCTGATATTTATCTTTTTAAATATCAAGATCTTCATATTTAATGTGAAGAGTTTCCACTATTGTTTAGTGGAATAGCCACAATGTGGAGCCACATAGCTCATGGCTTTTTCCACCAAATTGTATTTTTATTATATTTTTGTCCTTCAAAAATATTATAGGTTAATGTTCTTCTAATTTTACATACATTTATAATTTTTCACTTGTCATTTGTTGTATGAGGTAATTTTCTATTTTGATATAGAGACATATATCATAAGGATGGACATGCCAATTTTGATCATCCTGCTTTCTAAGATGATTCGCTTATCAAATTAATGAAAATATTTGCAACTAACACTCTAATTTTTTGTAACTTGCCATATTAGCCATTTACACAACCATCTTCCTCCTACCTCACTATAACATTCAACCCTTGTTTGAGGTTTATATCTTAGTCCCTCTTGGGTTTTGAACCTCATTGAACCTATTTCAAAATGGTTCCATTGGTTCAAGGAGGTCCATATGTTTGATAAGTTCAATGTCCTAGACAATTTAGTGGTTTCAATGTTCAGAAGGCTCTTGGCTTGGATCAGAATACTGATATTCAAAGACTTCGTAATTTAGATTGAATGGTTCATATCAATTTATGTAGATGCTTTCAGATATCTCCGAGAACACTTTGGTGTATTTTGGTTCATAATAGTCCATGGACCACAAATCAAAGTCAAAGTTCACATTTCAAAGACCAAAGGTTCTGAACATGAAACTAGTGATTCAAAGTGTTGGTTCATCAATCCAATGGTTTAAGTTTGACAATTCCAAGTAGCCCATACCATTTCAGAAGATTAAGTCCAGTGATTTGTATTTAGCAATTTGATGATATGGAAATTCAATATGGAGGATGATATATTGGCATCACAAAAGAATTGTCCCATATCTATAAACAACATCTAATCTTCTATAATTCTCTCTCCTCTAAAGACCCAATACATTTTTCCATTATCATCATGAGTAGACTCACTCTCCTCAGATGAATTCAATTGAAACTATTCATACCAAACTAAGTATGCATAAACATGTACTTAAAAATTATAATATCTTGTGATGATTGAGTAAAGATCAAATATAGTTTTTGAAGGTGATAAAATTTCATATGTAGATGTATGTATGTATGTATGTATGCATGCATGTATATATTTATGTGTATATGTGTTGGTCTCAGATTGGTTTTGACAATTGAGTGTCAACACACTTAACCAATT
This sequence comes from Cupressus sempervirens, assembly GCA_028749045.1. NCBI lineage: Eukaryota > Viridiplantae > Streptophyta > Pinopsida > Cupressales > Cupressaceae > Cupressus > Cupressus sempervirens. The sequence goes on along the minus strand of CM053786.1, from coordinate 760,690,025 downwards.
CTTAAATTGATGTTGAGTATAATACAAAAGCTGAGCTATAGTGTGTGTTGAGCCAGAGATTCAATAGGTGCTGTGAACTTCAGGTGCTAAGTGAAGTTCAAGTGCTGAGTGATAAGTGATGCCGAGTAACTATAGGTGCCAAGTAGAGTATAGATGTCGAGTGAAATAGAATTACCATAGGATCTGAGTGAGAAAAAATTCCTATATGTGTCGAGCATTAGCAATTAGTAAGTTCTGAGTAACACATAATCAACATATGAGTTTGTGCCTTCATAAACTCAGATGTAAACCACTTTTGAGCTGACTTAGGATGAATCTTGAAGGATCTTGAAAATAAGATCGAATCTTTTGCATTACCTATGTAATTAGCATGTAGCCAATGAGAAAAATGGAGAAGGCATGCAAACAATAGGAAAAGTGAAAGAATTGAGTAGGAAATGAAGAATGAATATTGATTGTAGATTCATACCTAGCCCTAAGTCTTCAAAGCCTTTAAAAGGAGGACAAAACCCCATTTTTTGTATGAATGTAGGAAGTGTATGGGTGAATTATAGAAAAGTGTAGAGGGCTGTAAAGACTTAGAAAGAGAAAAACAACATTGTAGAATTCAGTTGATCAAGAAGAAAGTATTAGAATTTTGAGAAGAGACATATTAGATCAAGCAAGGATTAGAATAAATAGAGAAAAACAAGGATCTAGAATCAACAATTAAAGATTGCGAGTCATTAGGTCAAGAATTTCTAATACTCTCTAGCCATTCTATTAGGAATGAAAATTCTATGATGATAGATTGGTTTAATAGGCATGTTGTAAGCCTTTAAACAAGGTGCTAAATTCTTTAACAAGGTAAAATTCCAAGTTATTGTTTGTAAATTCTTTAACCAGGTCACTTTTAATAGGGTGTAAAGTCTTTAACAGGACAAGCCTTTCATAGGGCAGATCATTGGAAGTGGTCAGACTTTGTAACCTTGATCATTTACATATTACTGCAATGATACTTTGTGGGTATCATCCCCACCCCAGTTTTACCTTCTCATTTTGGAGGCTTTATGGGTTACCAATATCTTGTGTTATCTATTTTCATGCATGTCTTTTCTTTCATGTTTATTAGATGAATTAGATGCATGTGAATGATTTCAGCTGAAAGGGTTTTGAAAATGTTAAAGTTAGTTGCTTCTGATTCACCCCCCCCTGTCCCTCTTAGGAGTAAATCTTCCCAATTGTAAATTCCAACAATTGGTATTAGAGCCAAGTTCTCACAAGGAGGAGCCTTACAACTCGGAGAGAAGATTTGGAAATGGAAGTCTAGAAACTTGGGAAGATCATAGAGAATCAGGCAATTGATATACAACTTGCTCTACACACTTTGGAAGAAGCCAAGGAGGAGATAAGAAAATCCTTAAAGAGAAGAAGAGATATTGCCATAGCTAAGAATGATACACAATACAAGGAGATTGACACCTCAAAATTGTTTGCAAATGCAGATTCCAAAGAGTTTGATGTAGCAATAGTAGACATAATGGAGAAGAATAGAGCTCAAGTAGAAGAAATCAAAACTCTCAATATTGAACAAGAATCACAAGTAATGATGCTTTATGAAGTGACTGAACAAAAGAATAGAGCCATTGAAGATAAGGCTATGCTAGAAGAAGACAAGAGAAAGCTTACTAAAAGACTAGAAGAAAAATTAACTGAGCTTGAAGGAATTTCAAACATGCAACTAGATACCCTAAGCCAGATGATGAATGCACATCATGAATTTAATGTCAAGGATATTGAGATATCTACACTAGAGATGCAAAATGAAGAACTGTAAAATGACTTAAAAAGAGAGAAGGAGATTGCAAAGAGCTTCAATAAACCTAATGAGGCCATCAAGTACTTTGAGCAGCTACTGAAATCACCAAGGTCTAGCAATGATACTTCAGGACTAGGATACACCAGTGTTGAACAAGGAGAGTCATCCAAGACTATAGAAGAAAGAAGTAACAAAGGAAAGAACAAACCTACTTGTCATTTTTGTGGTAAAAAAGGACATACCTCTAATGTATGTAGGAGCAAGAGTGCTCATCAACATGACAAAACTAAGAATGTGAGTCACTATCATAAGTACAACAAGCAAGAACATCAAGCACATGACTATAGGACCAGGACTATTAGGACAGCAAGATTTGAAGGTCACTACTAAAATTGCAAGAAGTATGGACATAGAGCTTTTGAGTTTAGATCAAAGCCTATGTGGATACCTAATCAGCTGGCAAGGGGAAATAACCATGGACATCACTACAATTGGGACTAAAACACCAGGTATATCTATCATTACTGTCAAGAATATGGACACATTCCTGAAAATTGCATAAGAACACATTTTAGTGGAAACTACAGTAGATGGTTGAGTCAAATCACATGTTTCAATTGTTTGAAGACTGGTCATATCAGCAAAAATTGCCCAACAAGGTTAAAGGCACCCAATTCAAAGAACAACAAAGGTAAAGAGGAGGTAGATGTTGAACACATCAGAGGAGAAATGAATAAAACATGGAAAAAGAAAGATGGGAGTAGGACAAAAAATGAAGGGATCACTTCACCTAAAAGGTCAAGCGGTCACAGCTCATCAAACTAAGCAAAGAGAAGGCATGAGGGACTAATTTACAAAGCTTTATCATACATCAGTTCCTAAATAAGAAAGTATTGAAAAGAAGAGATCTACATGATTAGCGATGCAAAAGTCAAAGTTTCAAGATTTCATAAGTATTGCTAAGTTACCCTTAGATGTCGAGTAAAATTTTAGTATATGCCAAGTTGATCATCAAAATCAATAGAAGCCAAATCATTGGTTGCAACTGAGTTGGTAGTGAAAGCTGAGTGAAGAGGAAAATTTAGTTGAAGCCCAGTGAGGGATACTTTTGTGGATGTTGAGTGGTGAAATGACAATGGAAGCCAAGTAATGTAGAAATGCTTAAGAAGTTGAGTGGGCAGCTATAAATGCACTAAGCATTAAATGCAACAAAAATAGGGTATATTACCACATTTTGAATCATTTTTCTTCATTGCAAATGAAGAGAAAAGACGAAGAAGAGTGGAGAATTATTTTAAAGAAGAGAATCTAGCATTTGAGCTGATTTCAACAATGATTCAACATAGTTTCATCAAATTTGAGGCATTTACATATGTTCCAAGCTATGTAGTTTCATATTTTCTTTGTGTTGAAACCCTAGATCATACAGATGGCTTCTAGCTCTAGGAGAACATAGGAGAAAGAGTCATTTGAGGTTCAACTAGTATCCAATGAAGTGAAACAACCTGATTTCTAGCCAATCCTTGAAGTGGCATATAAAAAAGACCAAATCAGAGTCCTATTTGTCATATCCCCTAAGGTAGTTATGGTTCAAGATGTTAGAAGATGTTAAAACTATAAAATTGGAGCCATAGGAGATATGGTGATGAGGGAAGCTTATGAGAGATTATGTGAAAATATATTTTTGAAAGAAGAGTATCAAATTGTTGAGAAGAAGGGTTTGACGTGTGCCCTAGAGTTCCTTACAATTTTCAAAACTAAATGGATTAGGCTAGTGCTTAGCAAGATACATGATGGAAGTTTATGGTTCAAGGATGGTCCAGTAAAAATAACAAAGAGAATTGTACATAGAGTGACAAGGTACCCAACCCTAGATCGGCCAAAGACCCTTAGGAGTTATTATAAGGAAGCAATTGAAAAGAACACTAGTGCCAAGTGGAACAATGGAAGAATGACAATAGACACCATCCAAGACCCTCTTGTTGATTTTTTTGTTAGAGTTATTGCACACAAGTTTTACCAATCCAACAGGCTTAACAATGTGCCTTGCAATGTAGTGGATGTGGGTTACAAATTAGTGAAAAAGGATCATACTTACGATCTTGTAGAACTACAACTACAACAAATTAATGAGAATTTAGTAGCAATAAGGAGAAAAAAGGGAGCACAATGCAAGTTTGGTGCTATTTTGATTTGCATAGTCTTCTATGTACAAAATGAATTTTCTTCATTTGGTAAAGTTGTCTGGAAAAAAAATAGGTCTATCATAGCTCAAGTTAGTGAATATATAGAATAAATGGGAACTAACTTTGAGACCATTATGAGTAGCTATTTTGAAGACTTCATGAAGACCATGAAGTAGAGGCTAAGAATACCAGTTTCATTGGTAGAAAAGCATATAAATGATGTATGCTTTCTTGTAGATATCGATTATACTTATATACAAGCTACTATACCAAGAGTTAGATGGTTAAGACCTCTTGGCTATGAAATAAATATAGATGAGGCATCAACAACTATAACTGCACTACTAGCTGAGGAAGTGGACAAAAGTGCACCACATTTTGGAACCTATGATGTGGTCAAATCAAAGGTGGATATGGAGTTAAAGACTGCCTCCACACTAAAGAAGAAGGAAAAACTTGCAAAGAAGTTAAAGGCCAAATTTGGTGAGGGCACTACAGAAGAAGAAGAAGAAGAAGGTGAAGAAGTAGAAGATGATGAAGAGGAACAAGGATAGGAAACACTTGTATTGACCCAAGGCATGGGTGAGGATGCAAAAGAAGAGGAAGGTGTCGAATAGGAAGCACCCAAGGCTGAACCAAAGAAGAGAAAGGCACAAAAATAGCTAGTAGCACAACCCAAGGGGAAGAAGAAAGCAACAAAGCCAAGCCCAACCAAGCCAACTACAAGGGAAAAAAAAAGAGCAACAACACAAGTGGCAAAGGAATAAGGGAAGCAAAAAGCCACAGAACAAGGAGGGCCTACAGAACAAAAGAAAAGAAGAAAATATGTTGCACACCTAGAGTTAGATGAAGAAAAGAAAGAGTCTAACAATGATCAATTTAGATTGGTAAGACATTCTACCAAGACTAACTTGGAAAATGTTTGTGATAACATTAGAGATAATGCAGATTTAACTAGTGTAAAGACCATTGATTTTAATAAATTGTGAAGAGAAGAACAAAATATAGTGCAAGAGTCCATCTACACTATTATGACCAAGTTAAAAACCATCCCACTTGAACTAGACAATTCTATGCCTAAGGAGCTAAGCTCTATTCTAGAGAATAAATGGCATTACTGCATTAATATGGAGAAAGAAATAAGGGAGTCAACATTGGCTCATGTGATGCCAAAACTTACAAAAGGTCAAATAACTAAGGCTACTAAGAAACATGGGAGAAACTTTGCACCCAAATACAGAGCCTTTAGCATCTTATAGAATAAAATAGAGGATGTTGTAAACAAATCCACGCAAATGTGGAAATTGATTTATGGATTGACTACTATCAAGGAGGGGTACAAAGATCCCTTTGAGGGAAGAAAAAATGATGAAGAAGGGGAGAATGAAAAGGACGAGGAAGGAGAGAAAGAAAAAGAAGAGGTAATAGTGGAGAAGACATAACAAGGTGAAGAGGCAACAACTGAGGAGCAATAGCCAGAATAGAGTGTCCAGGACACCCAATTTCCACCACCAAGTCCTTCGCATACAACACTTGCAAAAATTATAATTGTTAAGGATGTTCCTAACACCTCAAGCTATAACATCAATCCATTAACTATAGAGGATCTCAAAAAGATCCTTCACCAAACTACATTGCAATCACAATTGTGCACAAATCCTATTTTGGTGAGTGTGGAAGAATTGAAAAAATTTGTAGTAGAGATTACTAAGGAGAAGGTGAATGCACAAGAACCACCTTCACAACCTCCTGTAGCCATAGAAAATGAACCAAAAGAGAAAGAAACACGTGATACAATTGCTAAGGTTGATCCCACAACAATAACAACATCAACTACTAAGGAGCCAACAAAGGAGCAGATAGGACATGATGTTCCTATAGCACAAAGCCAAGGTGCACCTCCTCAAATCATTATCATTGATCAAGGTAGTAGAAAAGAAGAAAAGGAAGAGGAGAAAAAACCCAAGGAAAGAGAGCAAGAAGCAATATAGAGACTGGTAAACTTGCCTACCTCAGGGAGTCCTACCAAACAATTGAGCACTGATGCAGTACCACTGCAAATTTCAGCACCAGGCTCGAGCTCCACCAAGGTAGCAAGAGTACTTCACTATGGAGACCTTACATTTGATGAGGAAATATTCATACCTAGTTATGACTACAAAATAATTTACTTGGCATAGATAAATGAAGTGCAAGAGGCACGAAAGAGAAAGAAGAAGCAAGAGATACTCAAAAATGAGTATAGACAAAAGAAAGCATTAGTAGAAATTAAAGATACATTCCTTGATGCATTTAGCTCTCATATACCTGATGAAACAAAGTCCATCATGGAGCAATTGTCCAACATAGCGGACCAGGTACAAAATGAAGACCTTGATACTAATGTAAAATTATTAGAATGGTCTAAAAAGAAATTTCAAATGAAAGTTAATGAGACAATATCAAGTGAGACAGCACTGTCACAAGTGGAACTGGCTAAGAAAGTTGAAACATTGAAAATAGTACTTGAGAATATATTCTCATTATACTCCAAATTGTGTGAATCATCATATTTCACACAAGAAACTAGCTAGAGAATACTGAGCTTGGAGAGGAATCTTAAGATATTTGGCACAAAACTACATAAAGATCCAACTCAAAGTGAGAGCCATTTTGCAACAATGCTTCACACTCAGAAGGAGTTAGCTGTATTGATAGTAGTAGAGGCCAATGTCAAGGCCAAATTGATACAAATTCAATCTACTATTACCTCACATCTAGAAGTACTACATAAGGAAGTGGCCTATGCAAAAAATGTTTTAAAGAAAGATCCTAATCTTTCTACCTTAGAAGGCCTAGTACATCTTGCAGCAGAGACAACCATCCATCACAAACCACTAGAAATTGCCTTAGACAATTGAGATGCTTCTCTAAAGATGATAATGGAGGTAAATAAAACATTTTTGGCTAAATATTCTATTCATTCTTAGGACCCTTTGACATAAGTGTCAAAAAGGGGGAGAAATTACATTTTTGGAGATATTCAAATTTTGAGGAAATAATAAGGAGATATAACCAAAAGGATGCATAAACTGCAAGAAGATGTAAAAAGGGTGAGTAAAAACAAAGGGAGAATAAAAACAACTAGATACAGAGTACAGACAAGGCAAAGAGTACAAGACACATTAGCATGAGACAAATTTAGCACAAGAGTCTTTGGTTTTAGGAAGAGAATTTTGGTTACAAAAATGACACATCAGCTTAGGGGGAGTCACAAATTTTTTTTTTTGAGGTATATACTCTTCTACAAAAATTTTGAACAAGTTTTTGAAGTTTTGTACATATGTTGAATAGAATGTGTAGTATACTCATAGAGATCATATTCATAATGCTTAGTTAAGTGTTTTTTCCACTCATGTCAAAGGGGGAGATTGTTGGTTTCAGATTGGTTTTGACAATTAAGTGTCAACACACTTAACCAATTCTTAAATTGATGCCAAGTATAATATAGAAGTTGATCTTCAGTGTGTGCCAAGCCAGAGATTCAATAGGTGCCAAGTGAACTTTAGGTGCCAAGTGAAGTTCAAGTGCCAAGTGATAAGTGATGTCAAGTAACTATAGGTGTCGAGTAGAGTATAGATGCTGAGAAAAATAGAATTACCATAGGAGCCGAGTGAGATAGAATTCCTATATGTGTCTAGAATCAACAATTAGTAAGTGTCAAGTAACACAAAATCAGCATATGAGTTTGTGCCTTCACAAACTTAGATGTAAACAATTTTTGAGCTGACTTAGGATGAATCTCAAATGATTTTGAAGATAAGATCAAATCTTTTGCATTACCTATGTAATCAGCATGCAACCAATGAGAAAAATAGAGAAGGCATGCACCCAATAGGAAAAGTGAAAGAATTGAGTGAGAAATGAAGAATGAATATTGATCATTGATTCATACCTAACCCTAAGTCTTTGAAGCCTTTAAAAGGAGGGAAAAACCCCATTTTGTGTATGAATGTGAGGTGTGTATGGCTGAATTATAGTGAAGTGCAGAGGGGTGTAAAGACTTAGAAAGAGTAGAACATCATTGCAGAATTCAATTGATCAAGAATAGAGTATCAAAATTTTGAGAAGAGACATATCAAATCAAGCAAGGATTAGAATAGACAGAACAGAATGAGGATGTGGTATCAACAATTGAAGATTCCAAGTTATCAGGTCAAGACTTTCTAATACATTCTAGCCATTGTATCAGGAATGAAAATCCTATGATGATAGGTTGGTTTAATAGCCATGTTGTAAGCCTTTAAACAAGGTGCTAAATCCTTTAACAAGGTAACATTCCAAGTGAATGTTTGTGAATCCTTAACTAGGTCACTTTTAATAGGGTGTAAAGTCTTTAACAGGACATGCCTTTCATAGGGTAGATCAATGGAAGTGGTCAGACTTTGTAACCTTGAATAGTTACATATTGCTAGAGTGATACTTTTTGGGTGTCATCCCCAGCCCAATTTTACCTTCTCATTTTGGAGGGTCTATGGGTTACCAAAATCTTGTGTTATCTATTTTTATGCATGTCTTTGCTTTGATGTTTATTAGATGAATTAGATGCATGTGAATGATTTCAGCTAAAAGGGTTTTAAAAAGGTTAAAGTTAGTTGCTTCTAATTCACCCCCCACCCCCCCCCCTCCCCCTCTCAAAAGTAAATTTTCCCAA